>CM048751.1:232760740-233960740 GCA_026315105.1 Locusta migratoria | reverse complement strand
TATCCATCTTCAAGCGGTTCACATGCTTTCCAGCTGAAGCCTCGTTTTATGTCATTTACAGTTTCACAGCCCTAGACCAGACAAACTTTTCTTTACTATGTGCACTACTGAACAGCGACACATACAACATGAAAGGTGTTTTCGATTACGCTATCCCGAAAAATCAGCTGTGGCGGAACATGCTTCGGAATACGGACACCGAACAGCTTTCGACATCAATTATTAAACGGACGAACAACTTCTGGGAATAAACGAGGCCATAGGGATCAAAACATCTGAAAACGTCCTCAATAATGACGGCGGTTTGCCGCTTAGTACGGCACAGGATCCGTAATTGCCATATATGGTCAAGGAACTGGGCACCAATAACGTCAATGGCGGCGGCGCGGCTATATAAGCTCGGCAGCGGCCTCTAAATGACGGTCATCCACTTGACAATGGCAGAGGAGATCTCTGTCTAAAGCTCATGGGCAGAAAAACACACGACGCGTCTATCAATATTACTAAAATTTTCCGGGCTAATGCCGTCGTCTTATGGATTAATCCCTTAAATCACGAGGTGACTTTTTTGTAAGGTATACTACGAGGTGCGGTCTCTGGGACCCCTATGTTGAAATCGTGGTTCAGGGAGTAGATTATTTGAAAATTTCTGTTTAATTATTATAATATTTATTTTTATTGATATTTAAGGGTTGTTTAAAAGCTCCTTGTTGACTTTATTGCATTACATGAAGCTTGTAGTAATTTATTTTTTATGACACAATCTCAGGTAATATCGTGCGTTTATCTGAAAATGGTTGTCACAAAGGGTGTGTTTGAAAAATGAATGGTGGTTTCTTAAATATTTTAATGTCTGTGAAACAAGTAATTTTTAACTTAAGTCTAAATTTCAGAGTTTAAGCATGTACTTTCGACACTGGTGTTTCACATCTGATGTTCTGAAACACATTTTACACGCCTTTTTTCCCTTCGAGAGGTCAAAAATACGAATGTTGCACATTTGACACTGTTTTTTCTTCTTTGGATAGCAACGTGTGCAAGTTTTCTTCTTGTGAAAAGCGTCGCCTGCTGCATCCACTGGTGGTTCAGTTTCTGTACTTACTCACCCAATACAAGCCTCCAGTTCACGTGAAACGTGCATATATTGAATTCTTCTTTGCAAGTTTACAAGTTCATTATTTTGATAGGTTTTGTACAATACATATCATTTTAAATTTTAAGACAGATGAATAGATAAGGCCAAAGAATGTTTTGAGTTCAGTAATATCCTCATATCTCATGTGTACAGCATTTGTGCTTTTCCACTTTACTCGTTCACGTTGAAGTTTGAGGTTTTTCAACCGTAGTATTCTGTCCAACATTGTGTCATCAGTTTCTAACTTTTAGATGTTTTCATGCGCCACATCACAGTCGGGAACTATGACTGCAAGACCAAGACCTAGTACATGAAATACAATGTTGTGCTTCGGTGCTCTTGAAAATCGGCTTTGCAAAGGATTACTTGACCACCTGAAATCATTCTTGCTTTAGTAATATTCTATCTGTGTAGCCGATCCTGACTCTTCTAATTCAGAATAAACAGAAAGATTCCCATCACCATATTCCTAAAGTTCTTCCCTGTATCAATATCTTGTTCACTAGCGGAAATGTGGCCAATGGCGACTGCAAAATCGTCTATTCCTTCGTATATATCACTTGTATCTTCCTTCATCCACTGACTAACAACGTTATCAAAATCGGGATCGTTAAAATTGGCACGTTCCTGTAAAGACATGTTGTGCTGCACTGATGAAAAACGGTACGTAGTTCACGATGCGCGGACTGGGAGACCGCAATTCGTGTTGACAACAAACAAAAAAGGCAATAATGCAACCGACCATAAAACATTGTTGGACTCGTTATTTAATGAGGGTAAGTGGGGCACAGCATCATTACACCAAAACTAACAATTGAAGAGCGAGTCCGAAAATTCGCGTGCGCTCTGAGAGGCTGCACCACGTGAGTTAAGGGTTTTTACTGGAATCCAACGTTTCGACCCCATCTGCGGTATGTTGTAGATTCCGGGGAAATTTGCCGGCAGCAACACACGTTTCACCGTGATCGCCTCGAGTGGCTTCCTGTGGCGCGCGAGGGCTCTTTGCGTAGGAAGCGTCACAGAGTAACTAGAAGTGTTCTCTGACCATATCTGTGCGAGGCCGCGGCGGGATGGTTTCCGAGAAACGTGTGGCTACCCGCAGGCACCCAGGCTTAAGGGCCCTACACACGTTGCGATTTATTGGACCAATTCATTTGTCACCCGATAAATTGGGCAGTTTTATGCGCTACCCGACCAACTTTCCTTGTCGGCCGGTTGTTCGTGCCTGACCACCCGATCTCCGATTCCCCCACCATTTCACCCAACAAATTGTAACGTGTGTACCGCTTTCCGACCAACTTCCATGCCTGAGGTCGTCTGCACAGCGAACACGCGTAAACAAAAACAGTTCGACAAACACCAAAACAGGGTGGCGATGCGTGCAGTTGGTCTCAACGTGCGAATAAATAATTATTTTTAGAAGAACCCACAACTGGTGACGCCCGACGTGATCGTGAGTACACAAGATTCACTCTCATCATTGTTACGATTTTGGCTGCGGCAATTTTAATACGTCGTCATGGCAAACGCCCCAACTGCCGAAATCGGTTTGGAAATATCGCGCGTAGCAGTGAAAATACCGCAGTTCTGGCGGAAAAATGTAAAGTTTTTGCAAGTGGAATCACAATTTGTTACCGCAAATATAACCAACGAGGTAGCCAAATTTTATTTGTGTTCTGGGATTGCTCGATAGCGAAGTGGCCGAACTAATTTTAGATTTCCTGGCCAAACCGTTATCAACTACGCCATATAAAGACTTAAAACACGTCTCACTGCTGAATTTGAGGAATCAGAGACACGTAAAGTTAAAAAATGGCTAACAGAAGTAGAATTAGGAGACTTAGAGAGATGCGCGTTCTTGCCGGAACGCAAGTAACAGACGATTTTTTGAGAGCTATATTCCTTCAACGAGTGCGAACCATTGCGCATTCGATACTAGCCGCTAGTCAAGAAGTAAATATCGATGTAATTGCTTGTATGGCCGACAAAATCTTCGAGATTACGACACTCAATCAGTCAGTCTACAGTGCTGATACAGTTTTGCCTTCAACTCAAGATGACAGATTTGCCAGGCTAGAAAGTCAGCTTGCGGAACTAACGAACCAGATGCAAAAATTACGAACTAAGTCACGAACGAGAAGCAGATCTAAATCACCGCAGCGCTCACAGAAACATTCGGTGTGCTGGTATCATTATAAATTCAAACAGAACGCACAGAAATGAACAACACCATGTATATTTCTTTCTCAAGAATCCGATAACGCTCAATCGGAAGTAGGGGATTAGACGGATTCATCTTGCCGCATGTTCATAACAGATCGCAACACGCGACTACGATTTTTGGTCGATTCGGGAGCAGACAGTATTAGAGCACAAAAACGTACAGAAACGGCAACTCTATGCTGCAAACGGTTCTGTAATACACACATACGGTGAGAAGTTACTGAACCTCGAAATTGGTCCTAGAAGAAGATTTCCGTGCCATTACTTTTTGCAGACGTGCGCAAGCCGATTATCGGCGCTGATTTCTTGAGCCATTATGGTCTCTTACTTGATGTCAAGTCAAAGAATTTACTCGACCGAGCCACTCTACTTTCTAGTACACTTTGTAATAAATAATTATTTTTAGAAGAACCCACAGTACTTCGACATCTAGTTGGTCGAACGATAAATCGGAGTGTGTGTAGGGGCCTTTACATGTGTTTGCACCTAGCTGGTTCTGCACCTGCCCGGTCAACAAGCGTGACGACAGCGGGAGGGGTTGCAAATCCCAGTTCAGTGTGGTACGAATCCGTCTGGTTGTCGTGTTGGCTCGCCTCTCCACACACGGGTCCCTTCACCATTTTCCCAAATTAAATGTGCCGCCGCCAGATCATCCAGCATGCCCTTACACACTCATTTTCAATCGACGCAGTGCTTGGTGGATGAAACATACTTAACCCTTTATTTGGCAGTATTGCTCTCAAGCAACATCAAAATGCGGCGTGGTTTTCTGAAATATGTTTTAAGTTTCATCCTTAGATGGGCAACAGTGCTTGAAAATAACATTTGAGCTCTCCAATAAAGTGATGTTTCGTTGTTTTTTGCGAAAAGTTTAGCAATAAACTGAATCTTTAGCGGACACTCCAAGCTTACGTTACCGAGATTCATGTTTGATTAAATTTTGTGGTACATCGAAATGTGCTTATAAAAGGAAAAGATAAAGGCTTGAAGTTCAGTTACTATGGAAAATGGTTTGTGAGTTCTTATATGGGAGACTAAAATGAACTTATATTTATTGGAAAGACGAGGCCCGGTAGACTCCTACAAAATGGGCAATAAGTCCAAAAGAAGAATGAAAGAGCACCTTCTTTACCAGTTAATATTGTACGGTGTTACAGATATGACAATATTTTGTCACTTGAAAGATTACGGGCCAAAAGGAATTTGCAAGTTTTGTCATCAGGAATACTTGATTGTAAAATGTGGAAATCATGGAACTGATCTGTTCACATGAAGTAGTCCAAAATACAATAATTTGTACAGTCATAAGAGCAAAACTGTAGTATTGATACTGTACCACCATGCGAAGTTTTGGGTAATGTTACTTACAAAAGAGAAACTATATTTTGAAAAAAATGGAATAAAACTGTTCACATGGTCCTAAACATTTAATTTGCTACTCGTGATTTCTTTACGTGACAAAAAGTTAAATTACAACCGTAAGGGCACCCGAACATTGAGGTACCTCCTAAACACACCGTTGTATTACTTAAACATACTGTCATTTTTCAGAGCTTTATAGGCTTGTGTTCGGCAACATAACTATTTCGCACTATTGTTCTCAAATATACATGGCCTACAGAGAGATGAAATGTATCGTGATAAGTGAAAAGGGAGTCTAAAAATAATATCTGTTCATGTACAAGCTATTTGGTGGCCCTCTTCTAAATATTATCAAAACACAATTTTTTTCCGATATTGTGCGTATTAAAATCGACAGAAAGATCTTTCCATGCTTGTAGCCTACATGCAATAGTAACTTTATCCGTTTTTTTCCTTTCTATTGTGACATTATATAGTCCAAACAATATTTCTAGAAGTAAATCTTTTCTTGTAATTCTAGAAGTTTCAAGACAGCTCTTTTCTCTGTTGACTTCAGTCTTTAAATCATGAAAGCTAATGTAACACATAGTGTGCATCGATTAATATCTGCGGTTGAATTGTAAAAATCATCTCAACTGTCCATTTTATCCGTGTTCCCTAAGCAACTTCCATGCTGACTAATATCGACGTTGAAACAGCTACGACGGATCTAAGTTTAGCCACAGGCTTAGCGTTGAGCGATTAACGAAGCTCGGAACAGAGTTTAATTTCTGCATTAACGTCAGATTTGTCCTCCAGTAGGCCTGTTTATACAATCGTCCAGTAAGCGTTTCAATACACAAGGTAAGTCACCTAACATTACCGCTGGATGTATTTCATAAACCACATCAAATACTGATGAACCGATTCCACAGACCGAACGTTAATACCAACCATAAAAAATGCACGGAAGTATGTTTTTAACATAAACGTACGTTGTTTTTTTAATGGAACCCCATTAGTTTTTTTATCACATCTGAACATTTAGTGTCCCAACCTTGTCGCCGCTTTTGTGTCTCGTTTCCGCCGGTGGTCCTGGTGTCGGTGGCCGAGTAGAAAGAGACAGACAAAGGAATAAAGGATGCACGCTTGTGCAGGTACGGAGGTGAGCAGCCAGTGGGACAGCAGAAACTAGAAACACTAAATTAGAACGAGATATATATTTCATAGAGTCTTGGCAATACTTAACTTTCACACTGTTCTTGACTGCAGAATGCTGATACATAGTTTTAGATAGAGGCCTGCCTACTGATGATTCCTAGTGCCTATCCGCTAGCCAAGTCTTAACTGGTGCCTAGCTGATTCTCAAGTGTTAACTGGTTCCTATCTCAGTCCCAAGTGGACGATGCAGCAGTCGTGGCCACGAGCGTAGTTGCAGCAGAGGGCGCTCGTGGGTGACGTCGTAAGAACGCCGCGCCGTGCGTGCATGGCGGCGCGCGGCGAAAGTACGTGGCGCGCACTTCATACTTGTGCGACACCACAGAACATATAAGCAAATACGTAATCAGTGCCGTTTGTTGCATTGTAAAATGTTAATTACATCCGGAAGATATTGCAACCTAAAGTTGACGTTTGAAACCTCCGACGTTCATTTGCGTGTTGTAACAAACGCGGGCCACGGCCAACGAGCAGCAACTGCAGGGACATGTTTACGCTGACGATCGTGTTTACGAGAGTGCCTGTAGTGCACTGTTGTGGATTGGGCTAGCTGTCGCAGTGTCCGCATGTAGCGCTTGCTGCTATTGTTATTCTGCATTCGTCTTTGCACGCAGACTAACTGTAGTACACTGTGCTACTAGACGTCTGTGATAGTGTAGTGTTGTAGGAACTGTGGTCATGGTGTATTCGAACTCTGAAAAGGCGGAGATGATACTCATCTATGACGAGTGTCGACAAAATGCAGCTGAAGTCTGCAGGGTGTATGCAAAACGGTACCCGGACAGAGAGCATCCAACGTGCCGCACATTTCAAAACATCTACCGCCAACTGTATGCAACAGACATGGTCGTAGCACGCAAACGGGTCCGTAACAGGCCCGTCACAGGAGAAGCGGGTGCAGTTGGTGCGTTAGCTGCTGTTGCTGTAAACCCACACAGAAGTACACGGGACATTGCGAGAGCCAATGGACTGAGTCAAACTGATGTCATGCGCATACTGCATCGTCACCGCTTTCACCCGTTTCATGTATCGCCCCCTGATGACCTGCGTTGCAGTTCTACCTGTTTACCGATGAAGCGGGTTTCACAAACCACTGGGCAGTGAATCTACGGAACATGCATTACTGGTCCGTGGACAATCCTCGCTGGCTCCGACAGGTAGAGCGACAGCGACCGTGGACTGTAAACGTATGGTGCGGAATCATTGGCGACCACCTCATTGGTCCTCACTTCATTGCAGGGATGCAGGGACCCAAATAGCTGCAACATACATCGCGTTTCTACAGAATTATCTGCCAATGTTGCTCGAAAATGTCCCACTGGAAACGCGTCGAGGTATGTGGTATCAGCATGATGGTGCACCTGCACATTCCGCAATTAACACTAGGCTGACCCTTGACAGGATGTTCGACGGGCGTTTCAGAGGACGTGGAGGACGCATAAATTGGCCAGCCCTTTCTCCTGATCTTGCACCTCTGGACTTCTTTCTGTGGGGTACGTTAAAGGATAATGTGTACCGTGATGTGCCTACAACCCCAGAGGATATGAAACAAAGTATTTTGGCAGCCTGCGGCGACATTACACCAGATGTGTTGCGGCGTGTGCGACATTCATTACGCCATAGATTGCAATTGTGTGCGGCAAATGATGGCCACCACTTTGAACATCTATTGCCTGACATGTCGGGACACACTCTATTCCACTCCATAAATGAAAACGGAAACCCCTCATTATAATGTACATGTGTATCAGTGAAAAAGACCGATAAAGGTGTTAGCATGTGGACGTAATGTGCTGTTCTAGTCTCTTCTGTACCTAAGGTACATCACCGTTCCCTTTGGATCCCTACTTAATTCGGTGCTCTCCGATACACACGATCGAGCAGCGGAGGACTGGTACTCAAGCGTCAAATTTAGGTTACAATACCTCCGGATGTAATTAATATTTTACAATGCAACAAACGCACTGATTACGTATTTGTTTATATGTTGAGATGTGCTAACAAAACTAACGCGGGTACCATTTAAAAAACGTAGGTTTGTGTTAAAAACATACTTCCGCGCATTTTTTTATGGTTTGTATTAAACAATTACACTAGCCCCTCTCCTCACGTTCGGTCTGTGGAATCGTTCGTCAGTATTTGATGTGGTTTACGAAATATATCCAGCGGTAATGTTAGGTGACTCACCCTGTATGTTTCAATGTGTTATTAGTGTTAAAGTATGGAAATAAAACGCTGAGGATTGTACAATCGTGGTATGCAGAGCGTTTAATTATGTTACGTAGAACGTAGTGCAGAATAAAATACGTACACACATTGATTTTGATAAATATAGAATACAAATTCCACCCTTGCTAAGCCGGGCTCATTGTTTGTCAATTAATGACTACAATAAAAGCGTACTCGGATGTTTTACGGCGCACATTTGCCTGTAATTTTATGATTTCTGCAAATATTTCAAACAAAATAATTCAAATATAAATCACATACATTTACTACTTAATAAAACAATGCAAAAACTGAATTTATAATATATTTTTTATAATTAATTGTATATATGTCCCATAAAATAGGGCACTGTGATAATTATTTTTGTAATATCCCTAATAATTTTTCCTACTCTTCTCAGCAATATTTTTGTACTTAATTTACTTTGTGAGTTATTCAAAGCTACGCGGAAGTACACGCGTAGGCTTCATGCTATAGACTGGGCTGTCGCTCCCGCCGAAGGTTCCAGTTCTTCCTCCGTCATGTGTCTGTCTGTGTCTGTCTGTGTGTGCGTGTGTGTGTGTGTGTGTGTGTGTGTGTGTGTGTGTGCGTATTGTCTTTAGTGTAAGCTGCTTTAATTAGTTTGTAAATCTAGGGACTGTTGACCATAGCAGTTTGGTTTTAAAACATTTAAACATTTTGTTAGCCTAAACATTTTGTCGCATACAATCTTGTACCTACGGCACCCACAGCTAAACAAGTAATACATGTTAAAAGGAACAGTTAAACAGTTAAAATCTTACATAACAATTGTAATAACGAAAATTGATTAAAAGTCCCGTTCTCCGCTTCAGCACACAAGAAAGGGGCTATTAATCAGTTTTCAACCTTCCTATTAATATGTAAAAATTTTATAATCTATATAATATTAATTTTTTGTTTAATTTTAAAGAGGCCTTATTTTTAGAATATTTTTATTAGTTTGTGCATCATGATCCAGTTTTATTTTATCTTTTCTATTCTTGTATATAGTTATATACTTTTCTTAGTCACGCAGAAGAATATTTTACCTTCAATCGTATATATTCGCGATATTTGTCGTTATTTATTATTTTTCGGTGAGCATTATTTTCTTGCTTCTATTCAAGTCTTCCTTAGACCCTCCGCAACACCTATAATATATACCTGCTATATATTCACCCCTATACGAAATATCATCTTTAAATCGTTGTTGGAACCTCCATTAAATGACTTACAGCAAAAGAATATGACGGTAGAGTTATATGAAGAATTATATCTTTATACTGTGTAGCATCTTTCAGACTCATAATATTGAGAAAAATTTCAATCAAACAAAAGTTGCTCGATATTAAATTATGAAAAACATTTTGTTGAATTTTTTTCCGATCCTGAGATAGGGCCTAATGCCGCCCTGTAGCAGCGTACGGCTATGCCGCCATTTTGAGGTCCTTTTTACTGGTGGCCAATATATATATATATATATATATATATATATATGTATCTTTTTTTTTTTTAATTTGGTACCGATCAGCTGAAAAGTAAGACCTAAGAAATGGGAACACATTATAGACATCATGTAGACCATCACCGTCACAGACTGTGTACAATCGCCGTTAGGTTTTGCAAATTTTGCTGAAACAGTGCTAGATAAGGGGAAAATGTAGAACGATGTTGTAGAGAATTTTTACCTCTACAAATCCGTGTATTTTACTTTCGTCTGAGATGGAAGAATAAAGCTTTATTTGCAATAAAATTTATAGCTGTCAAAAGGCCTTAGCAAACTACCCACATACAGTGCCACTAAACTAATATGGTCAACTGAAAAGCTTGAAACCTAGGTTTCGTATTAGTTACCTTTTTAGCTTCGACAGGTTACTTGACCTCAGTTATAAGGAGGAAGAGAGAAAAATAAATCGATCGGAATGAGCGAAGTTCAATTTCTCTGCTGGCCGGTGCATTGTTCCTCAGTCCCCCGGTGGACCGCATTTCCTCGGGAGAACAGCACTTCAAGGGTGTGAGGATCCTGGCTAACTTGTCCCCATAGCTGTGCTAGCCGCTCCACGCGGCACCGGGGGTCTCGTATCGCAGCTTTTCCCTCAGGGGCCGTGCATCCAACTCGCCTGTGTTAGCGCGAGGCCCTGCGAGTAGCAGCCCAGTAGGGCGATACTATCTTCATAGAAGGACATGCCGAAGGAAGAAGGCAGTGTTCCTTACAAACTCGACGCCCTTATTTATTAATATGAAATGTTTTACCGTATACCACTATTTAGGCCTTGCAGAAAGATCTGTCTACATAATAGTCTACCGCAGAAGCTGTAAATTTTTCCGATAGGTTTATTTGCCCTTATTATCCATCAAATATACAGTTGAAATAAATGGTTAATGTCTTGAAACCGGAGATGTATACGTCTCGTATTGGACATCATTATTTTCAGATACACAATAGGTTCGAGTAGCGCTACCAACGATATGAAACTGTTTGAGGCGTTCGAGTGACAGTTTCGACTTCTTCTGACGAGGTCTGACTGACCAATCAGGCGTTCGAGTGGCGGAGTTGATAGTTTGATATTTTTTATTTTATTTTTTTTAAGTAACCGGTTTTTGTCAAACCGTTTTTTGACGTACTTCAAAGCTTTTTACAAACTTGCTCCAAAAGACAAGCCTGCACTTTAGTTTTCTCTGTTCACACAGTGTATAATATCTGTAATAAACTGAGTTTCGTATATTAGACAGGCATTCTTTCAATTTATATGGTCTTCCAATACAGTACATCCACTTTTTAATACATCCACACAGATTATAAATCACGGTGAGTTGTGGACTTTTCATAACATACGAATTTGAAGGTGAATGCAGATGTTTTTACAGTTGGGTATGTGATATATTGGCGTGAAAATGAAGTCAAAATAGTCCCACTGACATTTTCTGTGGTATGTTAATGGAGTGGTTGATACATAAGGATAATGTGTTGGGCAGTATTTCCTTCACAACAGCCATTGACACAGATAGTTTTTTTAATCAACATGTAGCTTTTCTGTGCCACTAAAGCGTCTCACAATTGCTGCTTCCATCTGTTTCTCCTTGTGGTTATTATACAAATCTATTAGTGTCAATGTGGGCGTTCATTCTTGCACAACACCCGTAAATTTTTCTATTTTTTGTATATAAATTTGAAAATATTTAATTTTTTAAATTTTGTTCTAACTCATAATAATGGGACAAAATGTATATGTAGTTGTATGTTACTCAAAATTTCTTTCACACACAACTATCCTAATTTACCTAATTTTTATATGTGGTTTTATCAGTTCAAATTTGATACATTATTTATATCTGAGGGAAATATTAGTGAAAAATACTGTGGCTTGGTGTTTCACATTCAAATGATTTACATTATAAAGTGCAGTATCAAGTATTTAAAAAATTATCTGCATTGTTTAAAGCAAAAATTGGTACGTTGAGACAAATATGGTGGGCGACTGCCGAAGACAGCAAAGGTGCCAACTAGCGCTGTAGATGGCCAAACAGCGAAACAGGTGAAAGAAGCTTCGAGTTGGCTTCGAAGTTGCAAACTGTCGAAAAGCGCCCATGCGCAGTGTAGGCCTTCTAAACCGTCAGTAACTGTAAGAAACTATCAGCGTTTGGGTCACTCGAACGTACCTAATGTGAATTGAGAGAAGTGAGAAATTCGTCGTACCAGTGTAAACATGCACTCTGTGCACCACTTTACATTAACTTGTAGATTGATATGTAAAGCAAATATTTCAGTGCAACTGAATCCAAATTGGTAGGATGCAACAATGTATAAACTACAGACTTTAACAAGAATTTGAAATTAGGTACATAAAACTCCGTGTCAAGTTGTCAGTGTTTCTATTTCAAAGATGACTTATTTGAGCTCCTTAATGAGCCATCTTATGATCTCAAATACAGATTATCCCACATTAAAAGTTAACACTGCAACCTACAACTGTTTTTGAACTTAAAATTTGATCGTCTGCTGTATCATAAACAACATTACAAGGTACATACATCACATGTTAGCCTAATAAAGTACATCTGCAAAGTGTCCCAAAAATACTGCAACGATATTGATTACAAGGGAAACTTAAGATGTAATCAAGTTAGCGGATCTTCCGGCGTGATAGTAATATTCTCTCTAAAAATCTTCATTTTGAAATGATTATGATTATGATGAGCGTAGCATATATTTTATCTTCCGCAGAAGTTAAATGACGGAAGAAACTATTGAGGGTTACATGCCGTTTTTGAGAGCAACGAGTTGTCTATCGAGGATCGAAATAAAATGCGAGGGGTTGTTATTAAAATGTTTGTGGATGCTACTAGTATGAAATTGTATATTCTGAGGGACTTATAGCGAGTGATGAACACTTTATTAAATGAAGATAGGGAATCACTCTAATCATTGTCCGAATTGGAAGTTGGCGGTTAAAAGTACCTACGAAAGGGGTAAATACAGTGTCTCATAGTTCCTTGCGTCCAGCGTAATGGGCGATCGTGGCCGTTTCTCAGATAGTTGTTTACCCTGATCACTCGTTCTGTCTGCATCCAATTTGATGTAGGCTCTAATCACTCCAAAGATGCGGATTTTTCCCCCTGTGCGATGTTGAGTTTCAGCAAGATGAGCTAGAATGTAATCTCGTTGGCATCTCACGCGTAATAATGAATGTAACGACGAAGTCTGTAATGCATGCCTAGTTGTTATTACATCTTAGACTCTACGAAAGCCGAAATGAACGATTTATTGGGGGTTGGGCTTGTGTCCGAGTGCTTACGTCTCATGGAAATTACAATCGTTTACCAAGAGTAAACTATTGATTTGGATAATGGCTCACCGATGAAAGATTGTGTTAAGCGTGTGCTACGTAGCTCGATGCGTTCCAAGACATCAAGGTGTATGGCTATTCCGATCTGCGTTAGGTTGAGAACTTGTTTAAAAAGACTGGAATGTCGACGATTGTGTGATAGATAAAGGATAATAATTTCCAAGTCTTTGGAGTTTAAGTGAAATCTTTAAGTTGTGTCTTGAAACATTGAACTTTATTGCTACTGCAATATGTGGTATGTTGTACATAGTTTCGAAGAATAATATGTCAGATTATTCCGAGGTTGTTAGATTGCCAGCTTTTCAAGGCAGATGGGTATGTCGACAAAATTTTGGACCTTAGAGACTAACAGTTTCCACGTATTGAATTTGATGATTAATTTCAAAGGGTATAGTGCAATGAGCGGAGTGTCAAATTGTCACTCGTGTGTTAGATGGAGGCTAATAATTTCCAAGTGTTTGGAGTTTATTGTGAATCGTGAAGTTGGGGGTTTAAATATTAAAGTTTAAGGCTATTCCGAAGAGATCTACGTTGTACTTCGTGTCAAAGAACACCGTCAGTGCTTTTTTTTTTTAATTTTTTTAAGCCACATGAGCACATTCACGTTTGTGGGGAGGGCGGGGGGGAGTCAAAATTCAACTAATGAAACACCACTGTAAACTATGGCTTAACAAATAAAAATACTTGTTACTGAGCTAGCAAGGAGTCAGAGTTACAAAATTCTAATAAAATAGATATTTAACATAAAATGTGGCAACTGTTGCTTGAGAGTGGGGAGGACTGCGAAGTCTGTGCTAAAACCGAATCTAACTTAACCACGTGAAGTTTATTTACCTACGCAAGAGCCGCACTCTGGCTACAACTGAGGTCTTCTTATGCTCTCGCAATTTAGCTAGGAAATGTAGAACCCAGTACCTCCCGTTAGTGCGCAAAGGCTCTTAGGCTTCTACGCGACTAAATACTACAGTTTACATGAGTGATGTAAACTGTTTACTATGGTTGGCAACCGGTAATGAAATATGGCGTACACGATGTCGAAAAAAGTCTGATGTTTCGACAAAATTTGCCCGTTCAACAGATTCGGAGAGTTGAAAAATATGTGTTTAGATACTTGAAATTCCTACAAAATATTTGTATCCTTTGCTAGCCACATGAAGGATTTAGGTAAAAACAGACTTGGTTGCATAAACTTGATGTTTCATTTATTTATACATGACCCGTTTCGCCTCTTTTGGGCATCATCAAACCTGAGTTAGGTTTTACCATAGACTTCGTTCGCCCCCATTCTTGAGCAACAGTTACATATATTTTTATTGAATTTAATAATTTGACGCTCTGCAACCTCACAGATAAGTAATTTTATTTGTTAAGCTATGCTCTTTAGCGGTATTTATTAGTTCAATTTTCATTCCCTCCACGTCAAAACGTAAATGTGGTCTTGTGGCCTGACGTTTTTTCAGTCTGCACCTTCCCTATTGTAATATTTCATGCTTAGGAAAGATTTAACTTTTTTTTAATTTTTATTTTTAACAAGTTTGTAAATCTTCCACGAGGGGCTATAACAATTTTTATGTGCTCCTGACCTAAATTGTAAAATTATTTGTTAATAGTGCTATCGGAAAGAGGGGGCTCAAATATTTATGTTATAGCAGCCCACAAATAGCTTATAATATAACTTTTTGGATGATTAGATGAGAAATGCACGGTTTAAACACTAGTAGACGGTTTCGAAAGTAATTGTACTATTTTTGAGCCGTAGAGAGGGTCAATTAATTTAAAGTACCATCATGGACCATTATTTCCTGGGTAAATATCAACTTGGAATAACAGATTGAACTCTCCAGTCAGGAGAGCCACATCTTCACGGGAGCCCTTAAAAACGATCCAAATATCATCGACCCACGTTTTGTACAGCATAACTTATTCACGCAAAGAGAATTTTTTTTTTTTTTTTTTTTTTTTTTTAATACTCAGATCAAACATGATTGACAAATGCATCGTCCAAACCCGGAAAGACCACTACCCATCGAATGGCCATCTTATTTTTTGTAAATGGAATTATTGAAAGAAAAATAATTGTGAGAAATTATTATTTTCAAGAGACCAATTATCTCATTAACTTCTTCCAATAAGAAGTATTCTTGGGCCACTAAAAATTGAAAGGAGTTGTAATATTATTTTCACTTAATTTTACTTGTCATCCAGCTATAAATATATTTTATTATAGAAACTTAAGCTATAATTCTGTAGAAAACAAATTTATGTGGTGTTTTGTATCATTTTATTAATCGATATAATATGTTGAAGTCATTTGTGTATCTCTGCTGTAAACCAAAGACTGTATGTTTTATCTTTGGAGTGTGTCTTGCACTCGCAGTTTTTGCGTTAAGAGAGTCGTTGTGTAACTGTCGTATATTCGATGAGTGGAAGTCGTTGTGGAAGTAAAAAGTCAGTCGGCGTGTAAGACCCGAGGAGTAAAAATCGGAAAGTTACAGGCTTTAGCCAGTTTGAAGAGTCGCAGCCAAGTCTGCAGATTGCAATTTTTTGTAAGGAAGCTGATGTTAATGAATACTGTCAGTAGTAAGGTAAAATTGACACATTTTTTATTCTTATGAATGGTAGCTTGTACTTGAAGTATTGCAGTTGGTGTTTGTCTTGTGCTAATGAATTCTGTTAAGTGCAGCTTGCATTTATCATTTAACCCTGAGTCATTTCTCGAGTTTTTCTTTCCTTTCAACAATCTGAAAGCAAATTTGCTATCCGATCTGATCGTTGAAATCTTTGTTTATTGTGATAGAATTGCATGAGAATAGTGTATTAAATTTATGAGTGTAGAACAGCTCAGTGCAGGCATTTTGACATGCTTAATTGCTCTACTAATGAGAGTAGAAAGTAGTTTGTTCATAAAGTCAGTGAAGTTGGTAGTTAGAGATTTTTTCAGTGTTATTAAAAGTTTACATTAATAGGTCACTTAATGTTAGTAACAGTTAAAGTGATTTGTCTGATGAGAAGACAAATAGTTAGATCACGTAATGAGAAGAAATATATTTGCAGTGTGTGATATTTTGAAAACATTACCTTATTTGTAGGACATCTTTATATCGTAGAATCAGTATGGTAATTGTTGTACAGATAGTCACATTATCAAGTGCAGTGATTTTGGTACCCCATTAATTTTAAATGTCTTTATTTGAAATCATATTTATTCAAGTGACAAAAGTACTACAGCAGTAGCACGCTGGTTTGTTGGCTTTCGCAGTCTAATTGTGCATACACAGTCCGCAACACGTATATGGTGCACGCTAGCAAATCTGAACATTTCATTTCTTACGCTGCTTCTCACAATCGAGATTACTGTGTAGGAAAATTACGTGTTTAATTAAGTTGATTTATTAACTACTGTACAATTGAAAGTGGTATCCGTTGCGCATAAAACGAAACCACATATACGTAAGATTACTGCTTTCCATGTCAGTTGTAATTTATCGTAACAGGGCAAAGGAAGGTACTAGGTCTCATTACTTAGTCAAGATATTTTGTAGTCAAAGCCACAATAGAAAATTTAGTCTGTGGTCACTTAACACAAAGAGTGACACGTTTGTTCCGACACACACACACACACACACACACACACACACACACACACACTAGTTTTATGATCCAAACACACGCCACTTTTAAGATTTGAAATCAAATGTGCAAATTTTTGAAGAGGTAGGAATAAAAATCCAAGTTTTGTTCGACTCTGTAAGGTTCCTTACGCCTTGCACTATTCGAAATTGCATGTAGACAGTGAACTTCCTCTTATTTTGAAGTCAAGAATGTAAAATGGCTGCGGTAGAGTGGCCGAGCGTTCCAAGCTGCATTGCAACAGAGTACGCCGCTGCTCGTCTTCAGAGGTTCGAGTCCTCCATCGCGCATAGGTGTATTTGTTGTCCATAGCATAAGTTAGTTAAAGTAGTTCGTAAGCGTAGGGACTGATGACCACAGTAGTTAAGTCCCCATAGATTTACAAACATTTGAACGTTTAGCGTAAAAACTGTAGATTTGTATGTAACATAAACACAAAAATACATGAACACACGATATATTAAAAAATATTCAATACTATATTGTATATATTTGAAAGCATATAGGCTATGTCCACGCGAATGAATTTTATATTTAACCATTAACATCTTTTCGAGGCTTTAGATAACAATGTTAAATAACGACCTGTTCTTATATAATTACGTACATATTCCGCATACATTCAAATAAAATGCAGCCTATGTAGTACCAAAATGTGTATTCGAGTATTGCATAAAAGTTTGAAGTAAGTGCTGAAAGAACGTTTCGCGAACTTTCGCTAATTAAGTTCCCTAACTGACATTTCAGCCTATGTTCATCATTGCATCCTGTAAAATATTGGTTTATATGCGTCCAGAACTTCGGGGGAGTTTTGGTAACAGCAAACTGTCTTTATACGAGAGTACAGATTAATCGTCTTTCCCTATGGCTTACACCAGTTTCTCTGTACATTTTCAACGTTACCTATGAACATGTCTTTGTTATTACATTCATTTTCAAGCGCACTGTCAGGACTGCCTTTCCTACAGTCAAACTGATTCACGTCAGCTTGGACGCACGAGCAGTCTGTTTGAGGTGATTGCACAGTAGTTCTCACTCTTATTTGCCCTTGCTATTTTCGGAATTACTTGATTCATATTACTCCGAACGTCTACTGGTACGTTGCCAGTCTTGATTCTGCGCACCAACCTGAGAGATTGTTTATTTACCACATTAAATAATTTTAGTAATGCAAATGGGATATTATGTGTACCTTCTGCTTTATCAAGTGTTGCACGACTGTTTTAAATTCTAAATCTAATATTGAATTCCTATGTCTTCCATAACAACAATTTCTAGTTTCATTGCACTCTTCCTACCTATTCGCTCTCTCGTCATCTGTATTCAACAAAGAAACATCAATTATATTCTCAAAGTTATCAATCTTGCTTTTAATTTGACCGAAGTTATTATGGTTTTCTGTTCCCTAAGTCAGTTTACCGACGATCATTTCATTTTCTATTTTTACACTTTTTCCTGCAGACATTTCCTTTATGCTTCCTTACAGTTTCTGTTTTGCAACTGTAGATTGTAATTGGAGCCATATACAGAGGTAACATTAGATTTCATGTAGGCTGCGATTCACAATATTGATATACTTAATATGCATTGATATAGATAAAAATCTCATTTAACTGTTTATACATTTGGGCACCCCGGAATGTTTTATCTTATTATTTTCTCCGACATATATCATGTCCTAATATTGTGATACTTAAAAATCGAAGTAACGTAAAAGTGATGTCATGAAATAATCTGACATTTATCACAAAATATTATTAGGGATCAAATACGGTAATTTTGAAAATTGATACATTCTTGTTTGAATTACATAAAAAGTAGATGATGTAAATGTAATAGAATTTTCGTAAAGCTGGCAGGATTATTGTAAGATACAATCATGATTTTCTTAAATTACTTAGTTGGTAGCGCCAATTGGCAACCACCTGTGTCCTTGACAATACGTACTTCACGTGGAAGTCTGTATCAGAGGTTTTTGTATGTACTACTCTACAATACATATTGTTTTAATAACAGAAGATCAGCATGCTACATTGTGTCGTGTATACCAGATTCGGAATAGAAAGTTTGTGATTTTAAAAAGATTTTATGGTACGTATGATATAGTATTCTAGAAGATCAAAAGCGAATGTAACTTAAGATGCCCACTTTTAATGGAAATTTTCTGTGTTTTAGATGCGAAGATACAGGGTGTCCAGAAAAGGGCTCCCTGATTTCACAATTAAATATCTCGAAAACAAAGAGCGATAGACGAATTCAGTAAACGGTGTGTTTATTGTGAAATCTGTAAGAAGTTTATGCAGCAGTTTGAAATAATAGTTACAAAAGCTGCTAACAGATGGCGCTGTACGCTGTACAGCTCATATCAGCATACAGAAGTGAAATAATCGTATGAAAACACTCTTTGCAAACTATCACATCGCAATGTTTTCAAAATGTTTACCATTGGCACTACAGAGGTGGCGCAAACGAAGAATGAAATTCGCCATCACATTTTGTAATGTCTCACTCAAAATGGATTCACATGCCACAGAGACCGCCGATTCAAGCTCGTCCAGCGTGGCGGGATGCTTCGGTTAGACCATGTCTTTCACTGTGCCCCACAAAAAAAAAACAGTGAGTCAGATCCGGCGAATATGGAGGCGAATCCATGCCTGCACGAGTAAATATGGGATTATCCAAAGCAATGACTCGATTCCCGAAGTATTCCTCAAGAAAGCGAAACACTTGTCCGGTCAGATGTGGTCGGGCTCCATCTTGCTTAAACCACTGAGTACCTGGTCGACCTCTGACGCTTACTGTGTCGCGACAAAATATTCCAAAATTGCAACGTAACGTGCACCAGTGACCGTTTCTCGAATGAAAAATGGGCCAATAATACCTCTGCTGCATACTGCAGCCCACACAGTAACTTTGGTTACATGGTTTTAATCTCTTCCTTCGGTACGCTAACCTCCTTTCACGTTTGAATAGTGGAACTGATCGCTCTGGGCTTCGGATCACTATTTATACTAGGCATTACGTATGTCGATTACAGCGCCATCTGTTAGCAGCTTTTCTAACTGTTATTTCAAACTGCTGTATAAACGTCTTACAGCTTTCACAATAAACATACCGTTTACTGCATTCCTCTATCAATCTTTGTTTTCGAGATATTTAATTTTTAAATCAGGGCGTCCTTTTCTGGACACCCTGTTTCCCATGAAAAGTTACAATTTCCAGAATAAGGAGTTACCAGACAAAATTGTAAGAAGGAACAGTAGTTTTAGTGTTTAATATTTATGTTAGTAAGATTGAAAATTAATAAATATATACTCTGAAAAATACAAATGGGACAGTATTAATCGTTTAAATTATTTCTCAGGGGGCTAGATTTCTTAAACCTAAAATGAAATGCTCTCTTATCAGTTTATAATATTAAATCATTTATGATCGAAACTGAGGAGTAATTTATGGGGTCTACCTGAAAATCTGCAAGCTGTGTAACAACTTTAAAGCCTAAAGAGGCAGCAGAGTGCCACATGATTTGGGGAAGGATAGGAAAAAGAAATTGAATTTTGGCGAAATTCTTTATTGAAAGAAAGCGAGCGCTGTTGTAGCCTCAGTGGCACCCAGACATACCGCAAAATGGGTCAAGTTTTGTCGTAGCCAGGCTCATCCAATCGGCCACAAGCAGCGGTAGATTTCACCCTTCATTGCTCCGTTATGGCAGATGGCACGAGATTTCCTCCTACTATCTGCTCACCCCGGGAAAGATAAAAGAAAGGAAAAACAGAACTATTTAAAAGACTGACGTCCTCTAAGAGCATCTTTGACTTAGGTACACTGGATTTACAACAAATCATTTTCTTCTTAAAACCTTGTATTCATGAGTGTACAAATATTACCTAAGTAATAATTTTTAACAAGGTGCAAACATTTCTGGCTTTTACGTACTTGTATTTCTGACTGTATAAATATTAGGTAATTAATTTGTCTCACAACGGTCATCCCATTCTGTACGATTCAATGAGATGTCACTGTATGGTTCATGTCAGTCAGCTTGACTTAGAACTTCGAATTATTGATTAATCGTAAAAAAATTAGCATTAATATTTAGTACCAGTTGTTTGTTTATGAGAACTCAATTTTCTGTCATAGTTTACAATCAAACCTTCGAAGTTAACGGCTAGTGTCCGTTGAACACTGTACTTTAGAAGAACCAGGACTCCAAGCTGTAACATTATACTGAGGCTTAAATCATCATGTATATTGATAGAAGGTTAAGGCTGATCTTAAGTCTAGAAGAATTAACGGTGTGCAGAAAGGATATATTACTTTCTGTGGTGTAGTGTTTATTGCAGTTAATATTTATATCTAATGAAACTGGTGATATTCCTGTTAGACATTTAGTTTAATATGGATATTTAAATATTCAAAAATGCGTATTTAATGTCAGACTATTTTCCACGCAGCTTCATATTCGTGCCCAAACCATAATATGTTCATACTAGTATTCCAATCCTGTTCTTCATTTATACCAATACGATTTTGTAACATACTATGAAATCTAATGTTCTAAGTTACCAGCTAGTAGCCTGGCCACTGTAGTTTAGATGAAGCTAAACTCCAAATAATTATGGGTACTGAAATAATGAGATCATCTGATAGTTTTTACATGAAAACAATGACTCGAAGGCTGGCAGAAAATGCAAATATATGGTGGTACCCCTCCTACACGGTTCAAGCGCAGCGAAAGTCGTGTGGTCAACAAGTAACAATACCCAACAAATGTGGTCCTGGTTACCTGTGTGAAACATGAGGTCTGAAAACCAATGGGCGGCACTATCATAAAGCCTGTTTGGCCATTAGAATTGAGGACGCAAGATCAAAAGACAATTTGCCGAAATGGTGTTACCCAAAACATCATCAACCCTTCGTGACTACGGAGTTCAACACACCACGGAACACTTATACCAGTATACATAATGTATGGCATTGTCTCATCACTGATGATTACAACAACCAAGATGCCGTTGGCAAATACGGTGCTACATTCGTCTAAATCGTTATCTTTTTTTTATATTATTTCTCTTTGTTCGAATGTTTGTTAAGCTTAATGGACTTAACTGCGGGATCATCAGTCACTAAACTTACAAACTACTTATGAACTACCTTGTACTAAAGACGACGGAAACATCCATGCCCGAGGGGGGATTCGAACCCGCGACGTGGTAGGGTATCGCGCATCGGAACATAGCGCCTCGATGCGCTTGGCCACTCCGCCGCGGTTATTTCTCTTTGTTTTCATTTTCATTTTTGTACGTGTAACAATGAAAACTATCATTTTTAATATTTAACACTATTTAAAATTGACAACACTAATTTATAGTGGCTATTATGTATGTCAATTCATGTATCATATACACTAAAGTAGGATATTGTTGTTTTTGTTGTGGTCTTCAGTCCGGAGACTAGTTTTATGCATCTCTCCACCATTTTTCTATCCTGAGCAAGGCTGTTCACCTCCTCCTAAGTTCGGCAATCACAACCATCTGAATCTGCTTACCATATTCGTCTCTTGTTCTCCCTCTGCGATTTTACCCCCACACACTTCTCTCCAATGCTAAATTTACGGATTCTTGAAGTCTAACAAAGCGTCCTACAGTCAAGATGTGCCGAAAATTCTGTTCAGTACCTCTTCATTAGTAACGCGATATACTCACGTAATCTTCAGCAGTCTTCTGTTGCACCACATTTCAGAAGCCCCTACCTTCTTCCCGTCTGAAATATTTATCGCCCAAGTTTCACTTCCGTACAATGCAGCACTCCATAAAAATTCCTTCAGAAAAGTCTTACGAAAACTTAAATTTGATGTCAGAAAACGTCTCTTTTTCAAAAACGCTTTCTGCGACCATCATATGTTATTTTACTGTCCAAGTAACAAACCTCATCTTCCACGTTTATTATTTCGTTAAGTAATTTAATTCCTACAACATCATCTTATTTTCTAAGACTGCATTAAAATAAACTTGTTTTGCTCTTGTTAATTTTTGTGTTATATGTTCCTTTCAAGAGACAGTCCTTTCCGTTCAACAGTTCATCCAGGTTGTACAGGACCTCGGGGAATAAGAAAAGCATAAAATACATAAAGCAAGATAGTGTATGCCAGAGAGAGTTCTGGGAGAGGAATGTCACGTGACATTTCATAACGTCTCGTATGCGTAACATCGAGAGGCGGTGCCAAATCGCCTTTATTTTTCTACATGTACATCTACATCTACATCTACATGGGATAATCTGCAAATCACATTTAAGTGCCTGGCAGAGGGTTCATCGAACCACAAATATACTATTTATCTCCCATTCCATTCTCGAATAGCGCGCAGGAAGAAAGAACACCTGAATCTCTCTGTTCGACCTCTGATTTCTCTTATTTTATTCTGATGATCATTTCTACCTATGTACGTGGGAGTCAACAATATATTTTCGCATTCGGAGGAGAATGTTGGCGATTGGAGTTTCGCAAGTAGCCCACGCCGCAGCGATAAGCGCCGTTGTTGTAATGATTCCCATCCCAGATCCTGTATCATTTCCGTAACGCTGTCTCCCCTGTATCGTGACAATACGAAACGAGCTGCCCTTCTTTGGACTCTTTCGATGTCCTCCGTGAAACCCACCTGATAAGGATCCCACACTGGGCTGCAATACTCCAAAAATGGACGGACAAGCGCAGTGTATGCAGTTTCTTTAGTAGTTCTGTTGCATCTTTTAAGGGTTCTGCCAATAAAACGCAGTCTCTGGTTCGCCTTTCCCACGATATTATCTGCGTTTTCTTTCCAGTTTAGGTCTGAAGTAATAGTAATTCCTAGGTATTTTGTGGAGTTTACGGCCTTCACATTTGATTGATTTATGTTGTAAACAAAGTTTAACGGATTTCTTTTCGTGCTCATGTGGACGACTTCACACTTCTCATTATTTAGAGTCAATTGCCAATTTTTACACCATACTGATATCTTATTCAGATCGTTCTGCAGTTGATTTTGATCTTCAGATGATTTTACTAAACGGTAAATGACGGCGTCATCTGCAAACAAACTAAGAGAGCTACTTAGATTTTCCCCTAAATCGTTTATGTAAATAAGGAATAGCAGAGGACCAATAACACTATCCTGTGGAACGCCCGATATCACCTCTGTTTTAGTCGATTCCTTACCATCGACTACTACGAACTGTGTCCTCTCTGCCAAGAATTTCCCTATCCAATCGCAAATTTGGGGCGATATACCATAACCAAGCAATTTGATTAAAAGCCGTTTGTGAGGTACGGTATCAAAAGCTTTCTGGAAATCAAGAAATACGGAATCGATTTGCGAACCTTTGTCGATAGCACCCATCACGTGTGAATAAAGAGGTAGTTGTGTTTCGCATGATCGATATTTTCTAAATCCGTGTTGACCTTGGGTCAATAGATCATTCTGTTCGAGATAATTCATAATATTTGAATACAGGATATGTTCCAAAACCCTGCTGAAAATTTACGTCAATGAAATAGGCCTGTGGATTACTCCTACTGCCTTTCTTGAATATAGGTGTGACCGTGCAACTTTCCAATCTTTTAGTACAGATCCTTCTATGAGAGAGCGGTTGTATATGACTGTTAAGTAAAGAGCTATCGCTTCAGCATAATCAGATAGAAATCTAATGGGTATACAATCGGGACCAGAAGACTTGTTCTTGTTAAGTGATTTTAGTTGCTGCACTACTCCGATGATATCTACTTCTATGTTACTCATTACGGCATCTGTTCGTAATTCGAAATCTGGAATATTGGTTTCGTCTTCTTTGGTGAATGAGTTTCTAAAAGCTAAGTTTAGTAACTCTGCTTTAGTAGCGCTGTCATCGGCAGGGTCGCCCTTACTATCACGTAGTGAAGGTATTGTTTGTGATTTGCCCCGAGTATATTTAACATATGACCAAAATCTCTTTGGGTTTTCAGTCAAATTACGAGAAAGAGTTTCGTAGTGATAAATATTGTAGGCATCTCGCATTGAAATCCTCGCTAAATTTCGAGCTTCTGAGTACGATCGCAAATCCTCGGGATTTCGTGTTCGTTTAAATTTAGTATGCCTTTTCCTTTGCTTTTGCAACAGTGTCCTGACCTGTTTTCTGTACCAAGCGGGATCGCCTCCTTCTTTTATTAATTTATTAGGTATAAAACTTTCAATTGCTGTCGATACCACTTCTTTGAATATGAGCCACATCTGGTCTACACCTACGTTTAGTGTTAGAAACGAATGAAAGCTGTCTTTCAAGAAGCCATGTATTTTGTTTCTATCTGCTTTCCTGAACAAATATACTTTGCGTTTATTTTTGGTAATTTTGGGACTTTCGATATTCAATTTCGCTACGACAGCTCTGTGTTCACTAATACCTGTATCCGTTTTGATGCTCGTTATGAGCTCAGGATTATTTGTTGCTAAGAGATCAAGTGTGTTTTCACACCCATTTACAATTCTAGTTGGCTCATGAACTAATTGTTCGAAGTAATTCTCAGAGAATGCGTTGAGTACGATTTCGGACGATGTTTTATGCCTACCTGCTGATTTTAAAATATAATTTCGCCAACAGATCGAGGGTAAATTAAAATCACCACCTACTATTATCGTGTGAGTCGGGTACGTTTTTGTAATTAGACTCAGGTTTTCTTTGAACATTTCTGCTATTGTATCGTCAGAGTCGGGAGACCGGTAAAAGAACCGATTATTAACTTCTTACGATTTTCGAGTACAACCTCTACCCATAATAGCTCGCACGAACTATCAACTTCAACTTCTCTACATGAAATACTACTTTTGACGGCGACAAACACGCCCCCACCTATTTTGTTTAATCTATCCTTTCTGAACACCGATAGACCTTTTGAAAATACTTCTTCTGAATTTATTTCCGGCTTTAGCCAACTTTTGGTGCCTATAATTATGCGTGTTTCGGTGCTTTCTATTAACGCTTGCAGTTCTGGAACTTTCCCGACACAGCTACGACAATTTACAACCGTTATACCGATAGTTTCCGGATCTACATTTCTTCTGTGATCCACCTGAACCCTTTGAGATTGCCCATTTTCTATTTCCCCGAAGCTCTTTATCCTAAAAAACCGCCCAGTCCACGCCACACAGCCCCCGCTACCCGTGTAGTCGCTTCCTGCGTATAGTGGACTCCTGACCTATTCAGCGGAACCCGGAAACCCACCACCCGATGGCGCAAGTCAAGAAATCTGCAGCCTTCACGGTCGCAGAACCGTCTGAGCCTCTGATTCAGACCCTCCACTCGGCTCTGTACCAGAGGTCCACAGTCGGTCCTGTCAACTATGCTGCAGATGGTGAGCTCTGCTTTCATCTCACAAGCAAGACTGGCAGTCTTTACCACTTCAGTTAGCCTCTCGAAACCTGAGAGGATCTCTTCAGATCCGAAATGACACACATCATTGGTACCGACCAGCAGTTGGCTGCACCCCGTACCCTTCATAGCATCCGGGAGGACCCGTTCCACATCTGGAATGACTCCACTCGGTATGCACACGGAGTGCACGTTGGCCTTCTTCCCCTCCTTGGCAGCCATCTCTCTAAGGGGCTCCATCACCCGCCTCACGTTGGAGCTCCCAACTACAAGTAAACCCACCCTCTGTAAAAGCCCGGATCTTGCAGGCTAGGTGGTGACAGGGTGAGAGACACCATCCGACTCAGGAACGTCGTCCTGAGCAGACAGCGCCTCAAACCTGTTCGCAAGACGAACCGGGGAGGCCTCACGATCGGCCCCCCGGAATGTCTTGCGCCTCCTGCCACGCACTGGAGCAACCTCCCACGCAACCACGGGTGGGATGTCTGCCTCACTGCAAGCAGTTTCATAGCATGTCGGTGCCGCAGGCCGATCGGTGGAGACGACGGGAGTCCGTTCGGTCTCCACCGCCGGCTAACAACAACGACGCCCATCGATCGCAGCTTCCAACTGTGCAACCGAGGTTAACACAGCTTGAAGCTGGGAGCGAAGTGTCACCAGCTCAGACTGCATCCGCACATTTTTGGAAATATCACTGTAACGGTGGGAGTTGTAGAGAATTTACTCCTCTACTGATTCGGTTATTCAATTTTCGTATCAGATGAACGTTTTGTTTGCAATTACAGTTATATTACAAACGGCCTTTTTTTAGTGGTACTGATGATTTTCTTTCCGAAAAATTTGAGAAAGTGAGGTTCTGGTTTCTGGCGGCAACTATTGTGTCTGTAAAATTTAGTGCCGATCGGTTGAACGATTCGACATAAAAAGTGGGAACACGTTACGCAGAGACAGACATAACAAAATCGCTGTTATTTTTGCAAATATATCTGAAACGATGCAAGATATGAAAAAAAAGAGAGAGAAATGTTGTAGAGAATTTTCTCCTGTACAAATTTGTTTATTTAATTATAGTCTCAGACATACGGTTAAGCAGTTATTTTCATTTAAATTTCGACCTGTCAAAAGGCGCTCGCAAAGGCCCACTTTTAGTGTTACTACCGTAAACTAAAGTGGCTATGACCTTGGACTGAATAACTTCAATTTCACAGTTAAACTGATAACACGGCAGGAGCAGTGCCACTATTGTTTGATTTGCAAAGTAAAAATAGTTAGATCGGCAGTGTCACTGTCGTGTGTATCAATTCAGCTTTAGTCAATATTGCATCGAGAGGGTGGAATACACTACGTAGGCCAATTTATCATTTCATTGCATCCCTTTCCATACGTCAGTTGATTACTGTAGGCATCAATAATCTGTTGAATTGGTATCGTTAATTTTCTTGCTCTAATTGTAAACACATACAGTTGGTAAACTCCATGGACTGTTCTGATTCATCTTCTATTGCTGACTTTATTTTGTAATATTCTTTTGGGTATAACTGTTAAATTTCAACTGTCTATGTGGAAGAAATGTCCATCGATACAGCGTCATTTATCGTTACTTTAGTCGTTAATAGATCACTTGCGCATTGAGTAGAGTCGTGGCTTAGTAGACATAGGAATCAGATAAATACCAACCCCCTAATTTACAAGCAGGTCTCCTTCCAAAGATGCCATATAAGGCTGACATTGGTCATACTAGAAGCGAGTTGGTCAGTGCCTGTACTTGTAGTATGCAGTGCCTATGAAAGACTACTGTATGATATTCAGGTAGACTTGTGGTGCACTGAGCAGCAGCAGCGTATCGTCATAAGCGCCAGCGAAGAGAGAGTCTGTCAGCACTGTGGTGTGGGTTTCACTTCCGAACACCCGCGAACCCGCCGAGCACAGGACTCCCCTGTTTGGTAGGCCGCCCAGCAGTGAAGCTCGACGTTGATGTGTTTCACTTGGCATTCGATTTAACAAAAAATGTTCAAATGTTTGTATAGTCTATGGGACTTAACTACCGGGTCATCAGTCCCTAAACTTACAAACTACTTATGAACTAACTAAGACTAAGGACGGCACAAATATCCATGCCCGAGGGGGATTCGAACCCCCGACCGTAGTGGCCGTGCAGACCATGACTGGAGCGCCTCAGTTTCCTCGGCCACCGCGGCCCGCTCGATTTAACAACTATGGAAGCTTGTATATATTTTTTTAATATTTCTTAGTTCAAATTCTTTCTCCAAAACATGGGTTAGACAAAAAAACTTGTTAAGGTGTTGAGGAAACTGTCTTCGGAAATCGCATTTAGATTTTTCACAAAAAAATAATTGACACATTTGTAACATGTTGTGTAGAGAGTGGGAGGGCACTTGTGGCATCAATTGCAGAAGCATTATTTTGCCAAATGGAGAGGGGTTTTGTCATTTAATAAAGTAACCTTACCATTTTGCTAAATACTGAATGGTCATTGCATTGCCTTATTGTGGCCGAGGGGAATGAGGCGCTCCAGTCACGGTCTGCACGGCCACTACGGTCGGGGGTTCGAATCCCCCCTGGGGCTCCGATATTTGTGCCGTCCTTACTCTTAGTTAGTTCATAGGTAGTTTGTAAGTTTAGGGACTGATGACCCCGTAGTTAAGTCCCATAAGCTATACAAACATTTGAACATTTTTGTCAGGGTGGTAAGTTTTAACTACATATTAACATTTTATTGTCAGGATAGCAGTTACAAGGAATCTTCAATCATGTGGGATGTGGGATCGTTTCCTTGATTCTGGTATGAGGCGTAAATGAAAGAGAATTTACACAAAGTACATTTAATAAACAGTTAAACCATACACTATTCTTACTGCGAACTACTTGCTCGGCTAATGTCGCTGGCTTGACGCGTGCGCCGGCGAAGATGCGTTTCGCAGCGTCTGCCGTCTCTCTCCGATTACACTGGCGGCGTATCTCCTCCTAGCTCGGCTATCTCCTGCTCGCTGCTCACTGGCCAGTGTAACTGCGTGTGACGTTGTAGAAGCACTGTGCGTTAAAAGGCCGTAAATTCTGTGG
Source organism: Locusta migratoria (assembly GCA_026315105.1). Taxonomy (NCBI): domain Eukaryota; kingdom Metazoa; phylum Arthropoda; class Insecta; order Orthoptera; family Acrididae; genus Locusta; species Locusta migratoria. The sequence continues at coordinate 233,931,658 of CM048751.1, read as the reverse complement.
GATTACCTCCTGGCGGTGCGATGTGATTTTCACATCTTCTAAAAGTGTCGTGTTGTGCTACGACCAGAAGTAGTGGCGAGGCGTGCAGGTTTTTCGCCCTTGACTTGGAGTCGAACCGGCGGTCTTCAGGCAGCACGTCTTCTATTGGTAGAACCTTGGACGGAGATCACAGCTAACTATCACGGCCAAACCGCATCCTATCGTTCTGGCCAGCTATCCTGGGCGAGTACTTCTGTTATTGTTGACGTTGTTCCGGATGCTGTGACTGCCGCCAAGTTTCTTCCGTCTTCTTTCTTCTATCTTCAACTCCAACAGTCATGCCGTTGGCTGATCATGACTAAACTCCGCTTCTGCTACTGCTGCTGCTACTACTAACGCCGCTACTGCCAATCTGACGATATTACTTAATCTGTCTCAAACTGTGTCTTCGCGTCTTCTTAGCTGTGGTATTTATTTGATGGACCTGGCTGGAGGTGAACGATCTTCACGTGTTTTCACGTGATTTCGTCGGTCGATGGCCTGATCGCGGAATCAACGGCTTCCGCTAGTGTAGAGAGCGAAGGACTCCTTGTCACACGTGAATACTTGGCGTGACAATGCCGTGCTCAATCCGCAGCGTTAGCTGGTCGCTGGACTTTCGGAATGCAGCGTAAGCGTGCTGCTTTCCTCGTCCGTGCCTGACTGAACTGAACTACGTTCTCACTTTTACTTCACTGGCGTGTGTGGCGGCGTGTGTGACGGCGCCGAGAGTTCTGTAGGGCTCGGCTAACTATGTGTGGAGAGTTGTGATCTGCATGGAAGTACATACCGGTGGAACATGAAGGCTAACCAGCGCTCAGCAAACACTGAGTGTTGTGTGCAAAACTTTGGCTGGAGACGGGAGTATTTGCAATCCGTTACTCATTTGTAGCAGATAGTCTCCGAAATTTCGACGAGTTGGTCTATGCTACTGACTATTATACTGTCCACGCACACCGGGCACGAAAATAATTTGAACCCTATGTACAGCTACCACCGAGTTCGCACAGTGACGTTAACCTGCTATGCGACGTCTTATTATGATTGTTTTTAGCTGGTGTTTCCACTGTAATCTACCTACAAGTGAAACTACCTGGCAGATTAAAATTGTGTGTCGGAACCGGGACTCAAACATGGGATCTGCCTGCCCGCGAAAGGCAAAGGTCCCACGTTCGAGTCCCGGTTCCGGGACATAATTTTAATCTGCCAGGATGTTTCATATCAGTGCACACTCCGCTGCAGAGGAAAGTTTCATTCTACCTACAAGTGGTTAATATTATGTATGTCAGTTTCTTGTGGTAACGGATTCTGTGTTTCAGGTTTTCTGTCCAAGCGTTGTTTGTTGTGCATTGTAATAATTGAAAGATCAGTACTTCAGGAGGCTGTTAAATTGTCTCTGTTGTTGGTGTTTTATTTACTTAGTTTTGTGAAAAAAAAAGAAACTTCACTGATTCATTTACCTTACAGTCATGCATGAAGCGCTGGTTAGTTTAACCAAATATTATAGTTGTTATTTGGTTGAGTAATTCTGTTAATTTCTGCAAGGAATACTTTTGTTTTGTGACAGTTTGTTGTTAAGAAATTTATGTTGATATATATGTTGAAGTTAAATCAAGTTTCATCAATTTTAAAACAGCTGTTGTAATAAATTGGTCATATTTTAATCGTAGTTAATTAAGGCTTAGTACCTTACCACTTCCTTAGTTCTACTGTACGTGTGTATGTCCCCGGACTACGAAACCGCTGAACGAAATTTGATGAACTTTGTGTGTGTTTGAGTGGATCGCTTGGTGGTTTTACATTCACAATTGGACCCTTTGGGTGGTGCAGAGTAATCGATACATTTGATTTGGTACTTCTGTAAAGGCATCGGAACATGTGATTAGATTTATATACATGCGCTGCCTTGCCTTTCATCCGACTGCGATAAACGTTTTATACACTTGGCCTTCAGAACAAGAGCAACAGCACTGTATAGATAATAATGCGTACGGTGCATGGCAGAGAGTATTTTAAAGTAAACTCCGACGTTAATCTACTGTTAAATTCCGATACCGATTGTACTCTGCACACCTGACCTTCCAAGCACGGAGAATGTCACTGCCTACATGATATTTGGTATGGTCATGATGCCGACTGTTTAAGCTTTCTGGTGCTCGTGTATGCTCCTGAACTTGGGCGATTTTTGGGGGGGGGGGGGGGGGGGATTTCATTACTGCCACAAGATGGGAGAGGAAAACAGAATGAAGTAAAAAGTATCATTAAAGTCGACAGTGAGTATGTTTGCATAAAAATATACTTTCTTGGTATTTTTGCTATCTGTTTATTGGCTAACAATACGAGTCCTTGACTACCGCGATATTTGCAGTGCAAGTGTTACTTGATTCACCCAGTATATTAAAATAATCTACGAAAACTAAAATCAGTTGGCCTGGCCAAACTACCCGACCGATTTCCTTCATTTTAGTTTTAAACGAAAGGTCTTACCCACAGATTTGTCATTATCAGAATTTACATAACTCTTGCCTTCTTCTTTCCATAATCAAATGCGATTTCCCTCTGTACATTTATTACGGGGATGTCCTTGCTAAAAGTAAAGTCAGTCGGTCAGGCCGTTATATCCGACCGGTTTTCTTCATTTTTGCTTTAAACCAAAGGTATTCATTCGCAGGTTTGTGAAAAGTATCAGTATTAAGTCTCGCAATCGTTTATTTTTATTCAAACGCGGTATCCTTCTGTCCTTGCAATGAATATTTTAATCAGTTTGTTTTACGATATCTTCGGCACTAATTATGGTCGCAGTTCTTTTTTACCTAACAACACGCGGCGGATCAAGCTTTTAAACACTTGCATTGATTGATTCTGAAGAACACTGTGTGTGAACATTAAATTTTACCCTTTGCCTTTTTTTTCTTTTTGGTTACGGTAGTAACACTAAAAATTGGCCTTTGCGATCGTCTTTTGACAGCTCGAAATTTAAATGAAAATAACGGCTTCACCATTCATCTGACACGAAAATTGAATAACCGAATTTGTAGAGGAGAAACGTCTGTACAACTTTGCTCTCTTATGTTATTTTTCATATCTCGTATAGTTTCAGAGATATTTGCAAAAATAACGGCGATTTTGGGATGCATGTATGTCTGTCCGTCTGTCTGTAACGTGTTCCCTGTTTTTAAGACGAACCGTTCAACCGATCAGCACCAAATTTTGCACCCATAAGTGTAGACCGCCAGAGACCAGAACCTCCCTTTTTCAAATTTTTCGGACCAGAAATACGGTAGTAATACCGAAAAAAGCCGTTTGTAATATAATTGTAATTGCAAACGAACCGTTCATCTGACACGAAAATTGATTAACCTAGTTGGTAGAGAACCTAATTGGTAGAGGGGAAAATTCTCCACAACTTCGCTCTATTATATTTTTTTCATATCTTGCATCGTTGCAGAGATATTTGCAAAAATATCGGAGTTTTGAGACCCTCCATTAAATTAACGAAAACCAGCCGTTCGCAGACGTCACGTCACATTCCTCGCCTAGAACTGTTTCTAGCATACGCCATCTTTCGTTGCGTATTTGATGATTTCCTTATCGTAACTTACACGTTCTCATTTCAAAGCAATGGCGCACTGAAGAATTAACAAAAAGACGTCGTTCTACGTACGATAAATGATAATCTTGAGTCTACAAATGCCATATTAGCATCAGTTAACAACAGCCATCAATAGTATGATATTAAAGAACGCAATTCCTAACTGTCAGTTGTGGCGGCGCCGGCCGCTGTGGCCGAGGTGACTGAGGCGCTCCAGTCACGGTCAGCACGGCCACTACGGTTGGGGGTTCGAATCCCCCCTCGGGCATGGATATTTGTGCTGTCCTAGTTCGTAAGTAGTTCATAAGTAGTTTGTAAGTTTAGGGACTGATGACCCCGTAGTTAAGTCCCATAAGCTTAACAAACATTTGAACATTTTAGTTGTGGCGTAGCGGGCGATGTGTTGGACTGTGACGCTGAATGTCAGTGGTTCGGAACCCGCGAGTACCTAATTTTTTTTCCTAGATGGTTTTCAGACACTCTTTTTTTTTTATTATTATTATTTAGATTATTATTCTGGTTCAAAATGTTTGCAAAATCTTATAAAACTACAAATCTAAAGTGGGCCGTAAAACACGTCAGTGCCATTTTTTTTCACTAACGGTGCGATGTATTCGCACGGGTCCTCCAGTTTTCTGTGTTAATGTGAGTGCTACGCAAAGTGCATCCCGCGAAACTCGTCGCAGCCGCCCACGCCTCGCCGCCTGACGGGTGCGGCAACCCGCGGCGCGCACCCCTACCCCTGTTTTGCGACACCGCGGCTTCCCAGCTGCGGAATAAATCAGTAGCGCGCCACCCCGCACCGCGTCCCTCACTGGCTGATTGTGTAAATTAATCTGCGCCGCCGTGCCACTCCGTCACCCCTCTAACGGCTCCATCTGTCTGCGCTGTCTCGCTGTCTCGCCGCTCCCTCAGCTGACGACCAGCCGGCGTGGCGGCCGAGGTTGGTACGCCTGTCTGAGTCGTAAGCAGATGGGAGCTGTTTATGACCGCGTACCTGCGTTCAGAGTCGCTGCTATACTCGCTGCCCCCAGGAAATACGGTAAGAGGCGACCAAACTAACGTGATGGCGATATGCACAGATACAAACCGCAGTAGTGAAACGAACACGAACCTGCAAGATTAAGAATTGGAAGAGAGGAACCAGAAGTGATAAAGGAATTTACTTATTTACACAAAAGCGATTGCGGAGTTCGGAAAGAAATTGTGAGCAGAATATAGCAGGCCAAAACTGCGTTTAATGTGAGGGGGAGAAGTTACCAGCAATAATAGAGTTTACGAACACTGTGCGTCCTGTATTGAGAGCTTAGCTTCCCTCACTAGCAGTTGACGCCTGTTCTGGCCACAGCCACCGTCCACCAACAATGGTATAAACTTTTATCGTTTTATTAGCTATTTCACTATTAAATATAGAATGTAATTATTGGTACCACGTAAGTCTCTCTCTGTTACATTACAGTGCCAGTCCTGTAGGACTGAAACCTGTTGCCAATAAAAAACTCAGCAACTTGTGATCTTGATTGTCATATTTTAATTATATATAAGAGTCATTTCATATGTCTGGTAAATTTCTATGAAAGAGCCCGAAATTTTCGGAATCTGGACTATTGTTGGTAAGTCTGGTATTTCTACGGTTATTACCGCTAGTTTCGAACGGATGTCGTTATTAGTTGATTGTTGGTTGCCAGCTGAATTCGTAACTGCGTAGTTAGTTCCTTAGGACGGAGAGAAAATAATTTCGTGTGGTCATTAAACATTTTCAGTTGAAGGGTTCGACAGCTGCGTAGATCAAATCCAAGTTGGATGATGTGCATGTGGGTTCTGCACCAACATTAAAGGCCATTTACTTTTGCATCAATGAGCTTAAACGTGGTCGGAGAAGCACGCAAGGTGGAGCACACTCCGTTCGTCCCGTTGAAGTCACCACACAGGAAACCATCGATAAGGTGAATGATATGGTAATGGACGATCGAAGATAGCTAACATTGTAGGCATCTCAACTAAACGAGTGTATTAAATCTTCCACGATAAACTGCCTATGAAGAAGCTCTGTATGCGATGGGTGCCGGTGTGCTCAATTTGGACCAAAAACTAATACGAAAGAACATTTATGCTGAGAATCTCACGTCGTTCAGGCGCAATCCACCGGACTTTTAGCGCAGATTCGTACCTTTGGATGACTCTTGGATCCACCATTACACTCCAAAGACCAAACAACAGTCTAGAGAGTCTAGAGTGCACCAAAGAATGCGAAGATTGTTTTACCAGCTGGAAAGGTGATGGCCACTGTCTTTTGGGATTACCAGGGTATAATCCTGGTAGATTATTTGGAAAAAGACAGATCCATAACTGGGTCCTGTTATGCTGCTCTGCTCAATCGTTTGAAACAGGAACTAGCTGAAAGGCGTGCAAGATTGGCACGGAAGAAAGTGCTGTTTCAACACACAGCAGCTGTCGCAATGGCAAAAGTGCACGACTTAGGATTCGAATTGGTTCCTCAACTATCCTATTCACCAGACTTGGCGAAAATTGACTTCTTCTTTTCCCCAAACTTGAAATTCTGGCTTTCTGGAAGAAATTGTAATTGTGTAAAGAAGTGTCCGCCGCTGTGACAGATTAATCTGTAGAGTTTGACAAAGCCTACTTTTCCGATGGGTTGGAAAAATTGGAAAGTCGACAGACAAAGTGTATACCCTTGCAAAGGGACTATGTGGGGAAATAAATTGAGTTTTCGTCTTTAAAGCAGTTTTTTATTCTATTTTTACCATACTTATCATACTGCCCTCATAAGTCTGAAAATTATTAAACGTATCATGGCAGCTTTTGTTTGGAGTCTAAGAGTCAAAGAGGGACACAGAGTATTGAATAGATACCTGATAGACATTATGACACTTCATACATTTTTGCACACAAACCATTGTGCTTGAGAGCTAGAGACAGAAGAAAGGAATGTTCTGATGAAGCCCTTCATGTATCGATTAAGGTTGTAATAGTTATTTTAGGATAAATTTAATTTTGAAAGAGATGTCACTATGTATTATCTTTCTGAATAAATATTTTTTCCATACCTTACTTTCCTTATCTTGGGAAAGAAGACAAAAGACGGATAAATGTCCTGGGCATGTGAAGCTACATAAGTTTCTGGAAGATCACCTGCAGAGAGAGAGAGAGAGAGAGAGAGAGAGAGTGACAACTAAAAAGGTGCTTTTAAGAGTACAGAAAACAAGATTTATGTGGAGGCACACCCAGAGAAGAAGACACAAACTAGTAGGCCAAACTCAAGGCAGAAAAATTTTATTGGAGCAATAGCATAAGCAGTTACTGAGGAAAGGAATAACCGGGGACGTCCCAGGACGTCATAAACGCAACAGATCGTCGATGATGTTGGAAGTCATACATACGTGCAAATGAAGACGTAGGCATACAAAAAATGTTCAAATGTTTGTAAAGCTTATGGGAGTTAGCTGCGGGTCATCAGTCCCTAAACTTAAAATCTAGCTTATACTAAAGACGGCACAAACACCCATGCCCGAGGGGGGATTCGAACCTCCGACGGGGAACGGCCTCGCGCATCGAAGAATAGCTCCTCAATGCGCTAGGCCGATCCGCCGCAGTCGCGGAAGGCAGACGGGAGAGAGTAATGGTGCTCTGCTGCAAACCAGCCTCAGGCTTGAACACTGAATAAGTAATAAGAAGATGAAAAATGATGGCCATAGTATCGCTCACGTGACGTATGACGAAATGATACAACGAGCGAGGCCTGCGAGAGAGACAGGCCGCGGCGAGCACGTAATGCGATGTAAGCGAGGCAGTACTGAGCCGGCGCGATTGCCAGGTGAGTGGCTGGCCGCTATGAGGCAGTGGGCTGTGCCCCAGCGGCCGGCCAATCAGCTAGCGACCGCGCCGGCTCAGGACTGTCTTGCATACATCGCATGACGTGCTCGCCGTGGCCTGACTCTCTCGCTGGCCTCGACGAAGAGACGTATCACGTCACCCCTTCCTTGTCTGAAATCGCCGCTGTTGGTGACCTTCACCTCAACCCACCAAATGCCAATAAAAAGGAGTCTCATTGAAGATAGCACACGCTTCCTTGTGTTTTGATTGATTACGAAGGTCTACATCTACATAGATACTCTGCAAATCACATTTAATTACCTGGCATAGGGTTAATAAACCACTTTCATGACTTTTCTCTTCCGCTCTAATAGCGCGCGGGAAGAAAGAACACCTAAATCGTTCCGTTTCCGATCTGATTTCTCTTATTTTATGGGGATGGTCATGTGTCCCTATGTAGGTGGATTCTAGCAAAATATTTCACATTCAGAGGTAAAAGTCCGTGATTGAAATTTCGCAAATAGAACTCGCCGCAATGAATAACGTTCTTGTAAAGATTTCCGCCTCAAATCGTGCAACATTTCCGTGACGCTTTCCCTCCTGTAACGTAATAAAACAAAACGAGCTGCCCTTCTGTGAACCTTCTCAATATCTTCCGTCAGTGTCACCTGGTGAGGGTCCCACACTGGGCAACAGTACTCCAGGAGAGGACGCACAAGTGTGATGTAGGCAGTCTCTTTGATGGAACTGTTGCATCTTCGAAGCGTTCTGCCAATGATGCGTAACATTTGGTTGGCCTTCCCCGCAATATTTTCTATGTCTCCAGTCTAAGTTGTTCGTAATTGTAACTCCTAGGTTTGACTGATTTTTCGTGTAACTGAAGTTCAGCGGATTTCTTTTAATGGTCATGTGTATTACTTCACACTTTTCATTATTTATTGTTAATTGTCAATTTTCGCATCATGAAATTTTTTTTCTCTAAATCACTTTGCAGTTGCTTTTGATCCTCTGTTGACTTCACTAACCGATAAAAGACAGCATCCGGGAACAGTATAAGGGAGCTATTCAGATTGTCTCCTAAATCGTTTATAAACACTCGGTAGAGAAGGGTACCTATAACGCTTCCCTGGGAAACGCCAGATATCACTTCTGCTTTACTCGATGAATTACCGTCAATTACTACAATCTGTGTCCTTTCTGACAGTAAATCATGAATATAATCGCAAAATTGGTGCGATAATCTATAAGCACGCAATTTTATTTCGCTTGTGAGATACAGTGTCAAAAAGGCTTCCGGAAATCCAGAAATAAGGTAATAGGTAAAGCAGTCAACAATCCGAAGATAGGTTTGAACACCACAGTGCTTTACTAGGCATGGTCCTGTTTGGAGGTGGTATGCTATTGCCTTCCTCCGACCTTCGAACTGACTTACCCAGCCAGTTATAGGGGGACCTACAGTTTAACGTGGGTTCCGAACCACAGTGCTACTCGGTATTTTTCACATGAGCAACGCTGCCAGAGGTGAAGGAAGTGGAAAGCGACTGAGGCACACAATCCAGAAATATGGAGCCAATTCAGAGTCCTTGTTGATGGCACTTAACACTTCATGTGAATAAAGGGCGACCTGTGGTTCCAAAGAGCGATAATTTCTGAATCTGTGTTGACTATTGGTTAATAGGTCATTCTCTTCGAGGTAGTTCGTAATGTTCGAACAAAGTATATGTTCCAGAATCCTACTGCAAATCGACGTAAGTGTGATGAGCCAGTAATTTTGAGGATCACTGCTATTTCATTGCCTTTCTTGACGTGACTTTCTGGGAGTGACTCGAGTCTTATAGTCTTCCTGTCCCTTAGTCGTCAAGTAGCTGGAGACTCGATTTGCGATTGAATGTGACCTAATACTGATATGTAGACTTGCGCATAATAGTTCGCGATTGTGAGCGCTCACTTTAGTTCGCGACTCTGCCGCGAACTAGTTCGCTCTTTTAGTTCGTCCGGTCCCAGTGCCGACTGAGCGGCATGGTCTGCGCGTGCAGGCGGAGGGGGAAGTTCCCCCACCTAGCTGCTTCATGCACTGCTGCTGGAGCCGCTAACGATATCACGCAAACCAAAGAAAACAGTTTGTGGATAATTTATAGCGTTTAAGTTTAATCTCTACATCTTGGCATTATGGAATTTTTTAGTCAGATATTTGCAGACTGCAGAACACATCAAAACAGAAATTTTGTAGCTCTGAACTATGTAATCTAGCAGGCAAACGCTCACCTCGAAATGACTCAGCAGCAGAAGGCAAACCCGTGATTTTTAATTCTGCTACGCGCCCTCTCGCTGTTGCCCGTCGGTCTTCGGAAAAGAATCCAACAAACTATGAAGTGAGATACGTTTGCCATAATCGTTCGCTGCTCTTAGTTCGTCCGCTGCTCCTAGTTCGTCCGCTGCTCCTAGTTCGTCCGCTGCTCCTAGTTTGTCCGCTGCTCCTAGTTTGTCCGCTGCTCCTAGTTCGTCCGCTGCTCCTAGTTCGGCCGCTGCTCTTAGTTCGTCCGCTGCTCTTAGTTCGTCCGCTGCTCATAGTTCGTCCGCTGCTCATAGTTCGTCCGCTGCTCATAGTTCGTCCGCTGCTCATAGTTCGTCCGCTGCTCATAGTTCGTCCGCTGCTCCTAGTTTGTCCGCTGCTCATAGTTCGTCCGCTGCTCCTAGTTCGTCCGCTGCTCCTAGTTCGTCCGCTGCTCCTAGTTCGTCCGCTGCTCCTAGTTCGTCCGCTGCTCCTAGTTCGTCCGCTCTTTTTGGCATTTGCTACCGCTACTAAAATAGCTCTTTTTTTATTACAGCTTTGTTATATAATGAATCAGTGTTGTCAAAGCGTGTGCTATTACCCGTATTTTTGGGCAATTTGACATCAAATACTCAGGCATATAAACCAGTTATTTACACGAATGGGTGAGACAATGGTATTCAACTACTTTGCATACAGAGTACTCATAGTACTTTATTTTTAAAATAGATTTCTTGTGCCAGTGAACTATGAAACTACAGCTGAGTTGCATCTCGGCTCGAAATGAAGGTAACTGTCAGAAGGGAATCACGCGATTCTGCGCGCTCTCACGTCCTCTCGCTGTTCCCCGCCAGTCTTCGGGAAAGGAGCGGACAAACTAAGAGGCGAGGGATCTGCGAACTAGTTCGCGTAGTTCGTCTGTGGGAGCGCTCTTCCGAACTAGTTCTTTCGTGAACTACAGAAGTGTACTGATATGCGAAGTCTAATCTAAAACTGAATTTACTAAACAGAAATGAACCCCTGTAAGGGTGAGAATGTAAGGGACTATATTTTGACTTCCATTTCTTTACTTTGTACTAGAGCTGGTATTCCAGTTTTGCTGGTTCTTGAATCAGACGGTTAGGAGTATAATGTTCCTGCCTGGCTATTAATTTTTGAGATTAACAAATTTACAGAAGGAAGTGGTTTGAAGTTAGAAGCTATGAAAGATCCCAATCAGTAAATTACGGGGAAAAAATTTTGGAAAAATTATTACATGCATTTAAATGAAATGGCAAGCTAATTAACGGTGGAGTGTTGTGCAGGCAGAACATTAGAAAAAGAATAGAGGAGCAGTTACCTTTAGCAATAGATCCATCGGTCGTTGAAATTTGGCTGTAAATGAAATTTTAATAGTATGATAACCACTCGCCGAACAGTGGATGGCAGTACGTCAATATCAAACTACGACTCGTGTAGCAAACCGTAAAGTAAGATATGTGACATGATATAAATCGGGTAGGAATATTAAGTAAGTCAAACACATCGGACTTCTAAAAATTCACAAGAAAATCGACTGCAGATTCTATTGCCGGTAAATGATAATATTATGGAATAAATTTTGAAACAAGAGTGGCAGGCTACACGAAATATCACCATCCAATATTAACCAAAAAAAAAAAAAAAAAAACTGTGCCATCCATTGTTGCGGTGATTCAACAAAGCTGAAAAAGATATAATGGGCGGAGGGAGGATAGGGCAAAATTATTAATAAAAATTCATAAGTGCGAATTTAAGTGAGAGGTGGGGTTTATTTATAAATTTAAGATACGCGCACAGCACATATATTTACCTGAATGTACATGACTGCGGCCAAATAAAAATAATAAAGTACAGCTCCCGTCTGCAAGATGCTATCGCTACTAAGTACAAAGTTCTTACAAAAAATTGAAAGTGTTGTTCCTAAATTTTCTTTCTCTGACTTTCATAGATAATTATTTTAACATGTCGAAATAATATAAAAATACAAAAATTGTTCTCTGATAATATCGGGGAAAGGAAACCGTGTCATTATAGGAGGTCAGCGCCAGGGACCGGTCGCACTGGTGGCCCGCAGTCGGCGCGAGAAACGCGACCTGGAAGCAATCAGCCGCCGCGCTGCTCGGCCAATCAGCCAATAGGAGAGATCCAGCAGCCAGTAGCCCCGGGATCACGAGCGTCCCCTGGGAGCAGCGGAGGGCTGGAGGGGGGGGGGGGAGGGTGGCGTGCTCTGCGTCTGCTAACAGCTGAGCTGGCGAGGCGGTCTCCAAGGAGCGGGCCGCAAACGCCAACACAGGAGTCCATTACCAGAGCCACCAGGGTGGCAAACAGGGCTCCACTAGTACAGGCGAAGAACATGACCAACGGTAGTGAGGCTGCTATTCCTAAGGCCAAGTACAAACACTTAACCCCTTCAGTCCTGAATTACTTTAATAAAAAATAGGAATAAAACATATTCTTGTACTTTTTCTTGTCTGGAAAGGGAAACCTAAGTTTATACCGTTTGTCGATTTGGAGAAAGCTTTAGACAATGTCGACTGGAATACACTCTTCCGAATTCTGAAGGAATCAGGGTAAAATATAGGGAGCGAAGAGTTATATTCAACCTATACAAAAACCAGACGGCTGTTATTAGAGTCGAAGGGAAAGAAAGGGACGCAGAGGTTGGAAAGGGAGTAAGACAGGGTTGTAGCCTTTCCTCAATGTTGTTCAATCTGTACACTGAATAGGGAGTGAAGGCCGGCCGCGGTGGCCAAGGAGACTGAGGCGCTTCAGTCACGGTCTGCACGGCCACTACGGTCGGGGGTTCGAATCCCCCCTCGGGCATGGATATTTGTGCCGTCTTTAGTATAACGTAGTTCATAAGTAGTTTGTAAGTTTAGGGACTGATGACCCCGTAGTTAAGTCCCATAAGCTTAACAAACAACAACACAACAGGCAGTGAAGGAATGGAAGGAGAAATTTGGAGAGGGCATTAAAGTGCAGGGAGAAGAATTAAAATCATTGCGGTTTGTCGGTGACATAGTAATTATGTCAGAGAGCGCCATAGATCTGGAAGAGCAATTGAATCGGATGGACAGTGTCTTGAAAGGAAGATATAAGATGAACATTGGTACGGAACCCACGTTAAACTGTAGGTCCCCCTATAACTGGCTGGGTGAGTCAGTTCGAAGGTCGGAGGAAGGCAACGGCATACCACCTCCAAACAGGACCATGCCTAGTAAAGCACTGCGGTGTTCAAGATAAACATTAACAAGAGTAAAACGAAGATCATGGAAGGCAATGTTAGCAAATCAGGCGATGCTGAAGGAATTAGATTAGGTAACGAGACAATAAAAATAGTAGATGAATTTTGTTATTTGGGTAGCAAGATAACTTCTGAGGGCCGAAGTAAAGAAGATATAAAATGGAGAATGGCTATGGGAAGAAACGCGTTTCTATAGAAGCGAAACTTGTTAACATCCGATATTAATGTAATTGTTATGAAGTACTTTATGGAAGCATTTGTCTGGAGTGTAGCATTTTATGGGAGTGAAACGTGGACGATTGCGAATTCAGATAAAAAGATGATAGAACCTTTGTAATGTGGTGCTAAAGTCGAAAATTAGATGGGTAGATCACTTAACTAATGAGGAAGTGGTTAACTAAATCGGGCAGAAAAGGAGTTTCTGGCATACACTTACTAAGAGAAGGTATAGATTGGTTGGGCACATTCTGAGACATCGAGGAATTGTCAACTTAACATTAGAAGGAATCGTGTGGGGTAAAAATCGAAGAGGGAGACCGAGGGACGAATATAGTAAGCAGATTCAAAAGGATGTAGGTGTCCGAACGTATTCTCAGATGAAGAGACTTGCACAGGACAGGGTAGCGTGGAGAGCGGCATCAAACCAGACTGCGGACTGAAGACCACAACAACAACAACAAGACCCTATAGTAGACCGATATTTCAGCAAAATTAAAAATTTCTAAAATAAACAAATATGAAATAAACTGCACATCGGATCTGGAAAGCTGTTAAGAATGTGAAATAAGAAGGCAGTATAGTAGAAACCCTCTAATTCGTCACCTTCGGGACCGGAACCATGTTCGGAACGACAAAAAGGTCGGTTTACACGAAAAATCTAATATTTATCGCAAAAAATATAAAAAGACATTAAGTAAAAACAATTAAACGAATGAATAACTATATGACATCTACAGTAACATAAAATATGGTTTTTTACACAGTGTTAAGAAATATATTAACTAAAAAACGTCTACACACACTATAATATGTATTGAGTTTGAAAGGAAAAACGACAAACAAATTGCAGCACGGTACTGTACATACTGTAAAAACAAATATGACACCGTGAAAAGTTTTCCAACGATCAATCCAGCCTTTACTGGCAGCAAATTTAATTTCGGCTTCCACTTTTTTGTGCAAAACTATCGCTTTTTCTTTGAGAATTTGCCTGGATATTGGAGTTCCTTTCCCTCTTTCTTGACAAAACCACATGCACAGTGCGTTATCAAGCAGTTCAAGTTTAGGATTTTTAATGTGTTCCGATTCTTCTGAGTGTTTTCACCATCAATCGTAACTGTATAGGATTTAATGCCTTTCCGATTCTTCCTCCAATCTTTGTCGTAACACCTACATTCAGTTCCATTCCAATTTTTTCAAAGCGATTCTCCTTTGTCCAGTCTTTGCAGCACTGCTAATTTTTAATTTAGTGAAAGAGTTACGTGTTCACGTTTGAATTCAGACATGTTGAAAAACAGACAACTGTACACACAATAACTGTGATAAGTACTGCTAATTTTTCATTTAGTGAAAGAGTTACGTGTTTAAGTTTGAATCCATACATGTTGAAAAACGGGCAAATGTACACGCAATGAATGTGATAAGTACTGTAGGGAACGACGTTTCGTTTAATCCCAAAACAGAATAAAACTGCACCAAAACGTATAGTATAACAATATGCACATGGATAGTCACCGCAACAATGGCCCGACATGTGCCCAGTCAGTGACAAGTCGGCAAAGGGTCGCGAGCCTGAGCATGGTCGGACTAACCGGAGTGACGGACCATCTAAGGTTCTACTGTAGTTATATATGCCACTCCATATTTACAGTCGAACGTATATCGCAAAGTGGATTAGAGGGGTTCTACTGTAGTTATATATGCCACTCCATATATACAGTGGAACTTATATCGCAAAGTCGATTAGTACAAAATTCATAACTTAATACATAAAGTAATTTCAACTACTGAAATCATGTCTGACACACTCCGAAAGGGATCCGCCATGTTCACTGTATTTCATTGTAGCACGCAATTCTGCTGACAGATAGCAGCAAGAAGTAAGAAGCTAAAAGCTACAAATAGCCAGTAATCAGGCCACTGGGTCTGAAAATAAATCTAAATCGTACAGTGTTCTGAAATTAATAGAAAGTCGGTGTTCAATATACTGGACTCTAGGACTGAAAGGGTTAATATAGGCATGGCCAACATTTCTCCCTGGCGAGCGCGCCCGCGCCCTGCGGACGGGAAACACTGTAGTTCACCGCCCCGGCCGCGACCGTGTGTCGCTAGTGGCGGCAACGGAGCGAGAGAGAGAGAGAGAGAGAGAGAGAGAGAGAGAGAGAGAGAGAGAGAGAGCTGCGGAAAGAGTGAGACCGCACAGCACTGCTCTGCGCTGGACTGTCCCGCGGTCAGATCCAACGTAAACCAAGTAACAGAGGAAGCGCAGCTCCGTAATGTGCTCGAAGAACGGTGAAACAAGCAAACCATTTACTGAAACTTCCTGGCAGATTAAAATGTGTGCCGGAACCGGGACTCGAACCTGGGACCTTTGCCTTTCTCGGGCAAGCGCACTACCGACTGTGCTATCCCGACACGATTCACGATGCCGCCTCACAATTTTACTTCCGCCAGTACCTCGCCTCCTACTTTCCAAACTTCACAGAAGTTCTCTTGCAAACACGCAAGACTAGCACTGCTGGAAGAAAGGATATGGTGGAGACATGGCTTAGCCACAGCCTAAGGGATGTTTCCAGAATGAAACTTTCACTCTGCAGCGGAATGTGCGCTGATATGAAACTTCCTGGCAGAGTGAAAGTTTCATTCTGGAAACATCCCTTAGGCTGTGGCTAAGCCATGTCTCCACCATATCCTTTCTTCCAGCAGTGCTAGTCTTGCATGTTTGCAAGAGAACTTCTGTGAAGTTTGGAAAGTAGGAAGCGAGGTACTGGCGGAAGTAAAGTTGTGAGGCGGCATCGTGAATCGTGTCGGGATAACACATTCGGTAGTGCGCTTGCCCGCGAAAGGCAAAGGTCCCAGGTTCGAGTCCCGGTTCCGGCACACAATTTTAATCTGCCAGGAAGTTTCATATCAGCGCACACTCCGCTGCAGAGTGAAAGTTTCATTCTGAAACTATTTACTGTTTATCAAACAATCAGTGTTTGTATGACTACTACACGAAGCTTTAGAAAATATCCAAAACGTGAATCGAAGAAATACGTAGTAATTTTGTGACCCGAACAGGTACTCGTCATGTACACAGAAGGCTTATTCTGAAAGTTCATTTATGAAAGCATAAACGAACTAGTATCTTAAATATGCTATTTTAAAAATAATTTTATGTAATTGCTATAGAGTCTCATTCTTACAAGTAATTTTTTTGTTGAAACACAAATAAAAAACGTAAAAAGATTGGTTTTAGGTGCACTTTCACGCAGTTCCTCTGAAAAGATGCTAGCAGAAATGTATATTTGTCTTGAAAAAGTAAACCATTTGCATTGCGCTGTTTAACATATTTAGAAACCTTCATTGAATTGAAAGAGAAAGGATGATTTTCGACACTTCATGCTCAAAACAACAGAGATATTTACGTAACGTCAATGATATCACTGCGAAACAAACATGACATGTAGAATTATGTGATCTTTTGTATATGGCTATAGTAGGCGTCATCTACGAAGCCGGTCCAGTTTTCAGCCATTCTGCGCATCCCCCTCCATTACCGCAATGACAGCTAATAATGTTCATTCTGTAGGCGCGTGGCTGGCCGAGAGCTACGCAATGATTGTCCCGCAGGCGCAACTGTTGGCGCTCGGCCGTAGCTCCTCCCCTCCACGCTTCTCTTATCGCTCCGTCTCTATGCGCGGAAGCGCCTTCTTACATGACGCGAAGAATATCACGTACAAAAAAGAACAGTAAATTCTTTTTAACCCTATATATATATCGATGGTGTGAACTGTGCTGACAAAATGTAATAAGTGCAAATAATAAATTGCTCAAAACATAACCTTTGAGAGTATTAAAAAGTATAAAATTCAGTTTTAGCCTGCCTGACTGTAGCGGCGTTCTTCCTCTAAAAATGTTCAAATATATGTTAAGCTTAAGGGACTTAACTGAGGGGTCATCAGTCCCTAAACTTACAAACTACTAAACTACTTATGAACTCTTGTGGATTCGGGTGTACTGCCGGTGATCCGCGTCTTTCAAACACGATATTTCGACACCGTAACTCGGCGTCTTCATCAGGTGTACCTTGTGACTAATCAACAAGCCTTAACGGCGTCTGGTGCTTTCTATGTGGTCCGCGCCCCGTGCGCTCCACTGTGGCAGTGGCGTCAGACGTAGGATGATCAATCGTCGGTCCGAGCCCAGTGCGGTCGTCTTCGTCTCCTGGCGATCCGTAGGTGGTCCGCGCCCGCCTTGCACGTTCCTAGCACTTTGGCGGGGATTCTCCTGCTGTTGGCGACAACTGCAGAATGTTATCGTAGCCCCGCCATTCTCCTGGACTTGGGAGTACGGTGTGCGCCTGCGAGCTTTGCTACCCGTCGCATCAGTCTCCTGCAGGGGTGGCACGCCGCATAAATCACTCGGGGCGTTGGTTGTCGTCTGGAACTCTCTGGTTCTGTGTAGGGTTTGCATTTCTGTCAAATATAGAATGAAGTTAATTAATTTGGACGTGTTTCCAGGTGTGGCATACGTGAATTTGAATGTAATGTCTTGAGCTGTGACACGCAAGCAGAGGCGAAAGGAAGCAGCAGGGTCTGATATTTCAGCTCCATGGGTGGCAATACCTGAGCTTTAGCCCCTGACACGCATAGAAAAAATTTGCCTGTTGTCAAAGTTTTGAAGTAAAAAGGGGAAAGCAGAATTTGGAGTTGCCTGCTGTAGCATCTCTGTGAACGTTCTGTCCGTATTCTAATGTGTATGTGAGCACGAATTTGAAATGATGGGAGTCGCCAGGAGACACGAAAGACCGTAGCAAGTAGGAGGGATGTTATGTTATGTCAAGAAATTTGACGTTTCGCCAGGTTAGCATACGTGAATTTTTAATGTGTTAGGTTGTCTTGAGCTGGGAGAGGTGAGATGCACCGGCAAGGGCTGATATTTCGGGCACAGTGGTGGCAATAGCTGAGGTTGTGGTAATTAGCGGGTTCTGGCTTTCATATACAACCTATGACCACACATTTCTGTGAACACTCCTGTAAAAACGTAGGTGAACTGTAAACTATGTTTACCTTACTGTCTTCCGAAACAGTCACACGATTGCGACGGTGTTCAAAAGATTCGTCACATTTCGTTGGATGTCAGAAACATCGTCAAATCTCTTTTCAAAGCGCTTTCGAGTTGGTACAGTAAGTAGTCTGGAGGACTGAGATCCAGCAAGTATGATGGATGTTCAAGTTCTACATCTACATCTACATGGAAAATTACATTTAAGTGCCTGGCAGAGGGTTTGTTAACCACTTTCATAACCTCTCTTATTTTTCTCTCCCATTTATTTACATGGGGAACCAATTTTGTTAATACAATAAAATGCATCTCTTACATGGATTAATGCGGACGGTGCCCAGTCTAAATTATACATTCATTCTGTCATACACACGCAATGCCACAGCGAAATTCACCAAAAACAGCGTGCTGAGACGAGGGTGAAGCAGGCGCCGCTATCGTAGGCGAAATTCAGCAAGTCGGAGGTAGCACAAAACACAATATAAAAACACTTTGAAGCTGGCTCTGGTCTGTCGTGCCTGTTTTGAGATGGTGCGTATGTATAACAAGTTAAATTACATCTGAACAGAAAACGCGAGCAAACACGCTAACGGCGACACACGGCTACGTTATATGAAAGCACTCCACTGAGGGTGAAGTGGTTGAAAGTCGGATTCAATATACAAAATCAGGTTGGATTCTTATGTCTGTTAGAAATCGATTTAGATACTGCTTTTTTATATGAGAAGTGGCCTGAATTCAGGCGACTTGCTGCGAACCCCGGAAGTCGGAATTCGGACCCACGTGGTTCCGAAAACCGGTAAAATGGAATAAATTCAGTTTCCGAAAAATAAAGAAAATTAACCTACAGCATGCAACCCATAGAAATGCTTAGAATTACATAAGGAAGCCTATGAAATACAGCTACACGCGATAGGAGGCGACTACAGAGAAAGATGAGGTACTGTCTCAGAAAAGCCACAAAAATGAAATAATTACAAAGTCGGAAGAATAAAAATAAGAAATACGGCATGCAACCCATAGAAATGTTTAGAATTACATGAAGAAGCGAAAGAAATGCAGCTACACGCGATAGGGAGCAGTTACAGAGACGGATGAAGTCCAATCTAAAAAAAACTCTAAGAGTGAAATAAAATTAAGAATTACAGCATGCAACCCAGAGAAATGTTTAGAATTACATAAGGAAGCTATTGAAGGAGGTTGTACAAGGCTCAGAGAGAATTACTGACAAAACAGAGTTCGTACTACAAGTCGGAGAAGAAACAGCGAAGTTAAAATAGGCGGGGAGAGAAGATCGCGAAATATTTGTGGAAATCAGAGGGATACCAGCATAGTTGCTGGCCTGATGGGCATGGAACAAACAAGAGTGGAAGCTGAAGGCTTTGTTCTATAAACCAACCACGTGAAACATATCACTCACGATGAGATGGTTTTATACATGCACTGCACAAAAATGAACATATCACCTATTAGAAATCTGGCCCCACAAAGCTAGAATGTATTTACACAGAGTTCATACACCGCCGCATGATCGCAAACGTTTTAACATATCAGGTCGTTATCAAACTGCAACTAGAACCACACACACCGCGTTTATCTATTGGAAATCACTAAATTGAAAAACGAGAACACATTTCCGCACACGATCGAAGACAATTTAACCAAAAAAAAAAAAAAAAAAAAAAAAAAAAAAAAAAAAAAAGATTCTAAGTTCACGAATCTAAGTCGAACGTGCTAGACAATGAAATGCTACCACCTCGCGGATACCAGAGAAGAACCAACCTTACCTTCCCAGACGCCCAGTACAGAATGAAGATCCAGCGGTCATGAGGCGGGAAACTGCTACGGGACGTGGGAAGCCACCGGAAGCCGGAAAAGCCACGAAAACAGCGGTGATGGGGACGGACAGTGTAAAGACTTATGCTGAGGGAAGGTTCGCTAACTAGCTCGCAACCAAAGGGCGTGGAAACCTCTTTGGTAGTATCAGCAGCTATCGATACTGAGCCAGAGAGAACGATGCAAAGCGAGCTATCACTCCCCACATTCAGACAGCCATAGATTCTCGCACACACTTAAAGGTAAAACAACTGCATATTCTCACAGGGACAGTGGCGCAGCGGAGAAGCCATACTTATGCCACATTAATTAATATAATAATAAATTGTTAACATAACAAAATAAGAAAAACCTATCAATATTAACTAATATTCTAACAAATGAAATAAAAATGTAAATCCTCAAGCCTTGAAAAGAGTGGGGTTCAAGTTTTAACAAAATGATAATCTAGCGGTATTAAACAATTTATAACCTTACAGAAATATACAAAAAATATGGAAGACGACAGACGGTCGTCTTTCAACGTGATAAAACAAAACGAACTGCCCTTCTCTTAATCTTCCCTGAACGCTTGCCTACAGACAGCTAATATCGGCAAATAGTTCCTGGTGGAAATGGGGGTGGTGCAATTTGAATATCCACCATATTTTCCGGATCTCAATCCTTCCTATTGCGTCAACTCAAATTTGCTTTGAGAGGAAAGAGAATTGTCGATATTCCCGACATCCAACGAAACTTGACGAGACTTTTTAGCACCATCGCAAACGAAGACTTAATGAAAAGCTTTCAGGACATGTACCACAGTACTCAACGGTGCATAGTTTATATATGTGTATCCTTTTCTGTGGACAGCTTTCGTTATACTCTCAGGCCAAATACTTAGGCCTTTTCGTTTCGCTGTATTTTTCTTTTCATTGAGAAAATCTCCACCTGCATTCGTCAGTTTGCAATTCTTCCTTACCTTATCTTAAATTGGAAAAAGTCTGGTATGGTGGTACCGGGGAAATCAACTGAAAACCGAAGGGTCACCGGTTCGTAATCCGTTCTGGTTACTGATTTCTTAGGCTGCGTTTTAACCCATCCTTCACCTCTCAACGATATGAGGACTCGCCATAAACGACACGTGGTTCGAATTCCTCTTTACACTGTAGCTCTTTTCTCTGGTTGCATAAGGGCGTATGATACGAAATGCAAGTCGACGAAGTGGCGGCCAGCTGAAATACTAGCACTAGGTCACTGAGTCACACGGAATTATTACTATTAATAATTAATAGAATTTTCCGCCAGTGTGGGAAAGAACACGATAATATTACCGAAAACGAAAAATTAATGAAGTTTGGAAAAAATTTATTGGGTTATTAATCGGCTTTCGGCTGCTTAATCTATCATCAGGTAACAACTGAATGTCGCTAACATACGTTCACAGATGTGCGACTTACTAACAAATTATTACAGAAGGTACAAACTGAAATGTTCGGAAGAAACTGTTATATTTTTAAGGCAACTGTAACATATTTATGACACTAAAATACATTAACTAAAATATAAAAATGAAACTTTTAAATGTAGAGGTTCAAAGTTTGAATATTTTCTTTAAAATGGCAACTGGGGGCGGTGGTAGGTAGGTGTAAGTAACATTGTATCAAAAAAGCGCATGTTTGCGGCAATATCAGTGCTGCCTCTGTGGCTCTGGAAATTGGTGTGCCGGCCGCGGTGCCCGAGGGGACTGAATCGCTCCAGTCACGGTCTGCACGGCCACTACGGTCGGGGGTTCGAATCCGCCCTCGGGCATGGATATTTGTGCCGTCCTTAGTATTAGCAACGTCGTAAGCAGTTTGTAAGTTTAGGGACTGATGATCCCGTAGTTAAATCCCATAAGCTATACAAACAATTGAATATTTCAAATTGTTGTGTTAAGGCCTATTTCATACGAAATATTTGAAAACAGTCGTTTTTGGAACTAAGTCCAAAATACTACCACAATTTCAAATTTTACAGTGACGAAGAAAGATACATATTTCCTTTCGCACATACCTTGGTGAGTGACGAAAACTGTCATGGTACGTCATTCCCTGATACAGGAGGTGCTGTTTTCGTCTTCTTCTTGGCTGTTTTTCCATACCATAGTTGTCTGCCAGACATCCACTTCCCAATAAACATCAGTCCATTTGCAGCGTTCCACATAAGAATTTGCCAACACTTTTGCAAAATAAATCACCTTCAAGGCTTCAAATCAGCCTTTATAAGTAATATTCGAATGTATCGGAAAAATGTCAGAATGGAACTAGTAACTCGGTAACATACGTTGGCAGTTTCTTCTAAGGATTTCGACTATTAGCAAACTTTTTGCAAAAGACAACGAAACTTTCTCGAATTTGTGTGCTTAAATGTTGCTTTCAATCACATTTACCCATCCAAGGAAGAAACTTGACACAAGTTCCAGAGAACCACGCGCATTTTCGATGGTGCTTGAGAGCAATATTGCCGAATAACTGGTTAGCATTCAAATTCAAAACGCAAATTTTTGGAAAAAATGTTTAATAACTACTTTACAAAAGTTAGAACGCTCAGACGTCGACGGAAGTGTTAGTATGTTGCTGTTGATACGATGACGGCAGTAAAAATTAATTCACTTCTGAATGCAACGTTCATTCCTGAATGTAACTACATTAAGCAACTACAACAAGAAATATAATGAGAGGCATTGAATTAAAATTTGTGCTGTGGCCAGGATTCGAATTCATTAGACAACACAGCGTTGCGGACGAAGCGACTATATGGACTGTCTTTAAGGATTTCTCCCTTCACACCACATACTTTTATTGTGCCTCGATCTTCCCTGTGAAATACGTATCAAATTAAAGTATGTGGTGTGGAGGGAGAGATCATTGAAGACAGTCCGAACGCTGGGTTAGATGACCGGTCTAAAGCGCGAGGCACCATGGTTCAGCGCACCCGGTCAGAGAGCTTATCGCCCCCTTTAATAATTAAAAAAAAAATCTTTCTGACCTGTTTTACGGCCCACTTAAGATTTCCTTGTAGTTTTATGTTTTTTTTTTGCAAAATTTCTGACAAAAATAATAAAAATGTAAGTAATAAAAAATTATGGGTGATACGATTACGACTCTTACTATTGTGATAATACCCTTGCACCCAACATACAGCCAAAATTATTTGGTATTTTAGTTTAGCTTTGGCACACATACTCTCTTTTGAACTTTTACCTTTTCAAAGAATTATTTTAATATCTGATCCTCATTATCATTATATTTTTCCATTAAAATATTATCCCCTGTCTTACCTTGGTAGTTTGTTCAAAGTTTATTTGCTTTACGTGTACTGATACGAATGACTACACCCTGAAATGAAGTAGCGTACGGTACATTTGGCGATCGGACGAATGACTGTAGCCTAGGTGGAACACAGCGCACATTTGGCGTTCGGAAATCAGTTATGTGACATCCCTCGCCCGAAACACTCTTTTATATACGCCATATTACTTTCTGCATTTGATGATTTTCTTAGTATAACTCAAGCGTTGTCATTTCAAAGCAATGGCGCACTGAAAATTATTAAAAACACGTCCTTCTTAGGACAATAATTGTAATCCAATGCCTAAAAGTACCATGTTAGCAGTTAACACCTGCCATCGTTGGTACGAACATTACGGATTACTCTCACAGCTGTTCGCCGTTGCGTAATGGGCGACGAATTAATTTGTGATGCACGAACATGTTAGACGGTGGTTCGAAACTTACTAGGGCGCGATGGCTCAGCGCGCTCGGTCAGTCTTGCTGCCATGATAGCTCGGCTCCCTAACGAAAAAACTGAGTCAACAACAAAACGATCAAAATTAAAGAAAATAAACCAACGTCCACAAAAGAACCGATCAAACCGAAGAACCAACGAAAAGAGAGAAAAAGAAAGAGGGCTCGACGACACCTGTAATAAAATATCTGAGTAAAATTCTCAACGAACAACTCAGAACGAACATGACCGCAAAGGGTCGACCTACCTAAAGAGCAAAAAAATATAAATAAATAAAAATATAAACCCGCCACTGGCATTTTTTAAAATCTTGTTTCCTAAGAGTTTTCGCCCTCTGTTGTTGACTGAACACAACTATATTCTGCAAGATTCAGCGTTGTGCAAAAGGAACAGCGCTTTCTCTGAAAAGTGCAGTTGTTCTATTTTGTGAACATATCAAGAAATACATACCAACGAATTGCAAACTGGGGAGATACTTTTACAATGAATGTTGTAAATGACGTAATATTAATAATAACTTTGTATATATATTAAGTACTAGAGCTTTGTGGAATTCGGTGTTACCGCATTTATTCCGTTTCTTATTTTAGATATAAAAGAAAACGTAATCGTGGTTTGAAACAGAACATTTTCTCTTTATTCGAGCGCAAAAGAAAGTAACATGAACAAAGTCATATCTGAACTATAGAAAAGGTAATACAATCTACGTTAAAAGCGTTCATAGCAACCATGCCAAAGATAAACATTTTGGTAGACGCATTGATTCTAATTAATGACTTTTAACATATTCCATTAATAGTGAATACTTGCTTAGGGAAAAAACAAGAAAATTGTTGCATTGTATACGCTTTCCTTACATTTCATTAAAGAACGACAGTTGCCACAGAAATCTAAGACTCCATTTACATATGAAACTACCAGTAACTGCACGCTGTTTAGAATATTATCACACTATCCTCCCCATTGTTGTCCAAATGTTTCAGAAGAGCAGTGTTCAATTCGTTGTTACGTATTTCACGGCATGTTCACGAAGTAGAACAAACGCACATTTTACAGGGAGCACTCTTACATCTGCATAACTCTAAACATTGCAGAAGATAGCTCTGTTTAAATAATAAGAGTGACGGAACATCTTTTAGCAGCCAATACGAAAATAAAAATATGGGAACAGCGGGTTTCGAACTACCGAGTACATGTATCACAACGTAATGCATAATACCACGTTGAACAACTACAGCGTTTTCCCTTAATTCTCGTACTATTGCTGGCAACTGCTAACAGTTAAAATGACATTTTTAGACACTAGATTATAATTCATCTTACTGTTAACGACGTGTTCTTGCTATTCCTTCAGTGCACCACTGCTTTAAAATGACAAAGCGTAAGTTATAATAAGAAAATCATAAGATACAGGTTGCAAGATGGCGTATGCCAGAGAGAGTTCTGGGCGAGGAATGTTACGTGACATTTCCTAACGCCTGGCTTACGTAAAATCAAGAGGCGGTGTCACATCGCTGGTATTTTTACAAATATCTCTGTAACAGTGCGAGTTACGAAAAAAGAACATAAGAGCGAAGTTGTCAGATTTACGGTTAAGCCGTTATTTTAATTTAAATTTCGAGCTCTCACAAGTCGATCGCAAAGGCCCACTTGCAGTGTTATTACCGTAACCTAAAGTGGGCCAAAAAAGATCCATAAATCCACATTAAAAAAAAAAAAAATCGCCTGCCTAGTAGGCAGGAGCTCGCGAGTTCGAATCCCGGCCAAGGCAAAAATTTTAATGCAATTCATCTCTTTATATTTAATACTTTCGGTATAACGAGACAATTTTTGTCTCAAGGAACTGAATTGTAGTTGAAATTTAAATGAAGAAACTTTAAGTTAAAAATTTATGTATATATGTCTCACTTCTGAATTCTTAAAATGTACAGCTTTGGCAGATAAACAGAATCACTTGTAAAGTCAATAAAATGAAATCTAAACTCCAATATATATTAATTTAGACAAAATTGTCAAAAGAGCTAAACAGCGATCTATTTGGTATAATTGATATTACAAAAACAGTCACGATCACAAAAAATTTAACAGTTTTTATTGACCGGTTGCGACCTGATGTAGGTCATCTTCAGAACAAAATGTAGCCTGCAAGGATTAATGCAAATAATTAAAATAACGTGAAAGTACTACTTTGGATGTCACATAAAATACACACGGAGTAATGTTACGGCGTTTACCCATATGGCCAGTGCTGGACTCGGCTTCGCTGGGGTTCCGGCTATTCTTCTGCTAGCTGGTAACTGTTGACTAGTGGCCACAAACCCTCTGGTTAAACAATGTATGAATTTGGCGCCACGACAGCAGCAGCCATTCGGAAAAGGCTTTACAAAGAGTAGGTTCTGAGTAATGTATAAATTAATATATAGTCCAAAGATAAATATACATAAATAGAATTAAGAAGTATAATAAAAAGGATAATATAAAAAAATGTGCTGTGTATTAAAATTATGCACGTTATACAACGTGTCTTAAAGAGAATAAAATGAACAATAAAAGGTCCAATTTATTGTAGGTACTACGTAACGTTGTATTAGCATTTTACCAAGTGACAAAGATATGTTGTCTTTAACTCCTTTCTGCAGTACCCTCTAATATTCATCACTGTCAGTTTTCGTAATTTTAGCGCTTTTCGAATGCTATGCACTTTAAAAAATATGTCTTAATGACTTTCAGTTTTGATATTGCTGCATTTGCGTAACTATAACGATAGGCGGAGTCCTTCTACACACTTATTTGATTACCAACCCACCATTTTAACTTCTGTGTTGACATGACAATGGCTTCATCAATCGCTACCATCTTTGACCCACCCCTTACTATAGTAACGGCGTCATATCTAACGACCCACTAGATGGCATTTCACCATAAAAATACTACTAAATTTTTAATTATGCAGTGTTTTAATACAACAAAATAGGGTCTGCATTTGTTTTAGCCACATACCATACATATTGGTTATAATAACCTTTTTCGTTGCAAATTAATTCTAATGATTAAATATCACCTGTTGACTAAGTTTGTTGTGCATTATTTTAATACAAAGCATTTTATATAATCTTTTTTATTATACTTCTTAATTCTATTTATGTATTTCTATTATCAGACCATGTATTAATTTATACGTTACTCAGAACCTACTTTTTGTAAAGCCTTTTCCCATTGGCTGCTGCTGACTTGGCGCCAAATTCATATATTGTTTAACCAGAGGCTTTGTGGCCACTAGTCAACAGAGAATAGCCGGGACCCCAGCGAAGCCGAGTCCAGCACTGGCCATATGGGTAAACGCCGTAACATTACTCCGTGTGTATTTTATGTGACATCCAAAGTAGTACTTACACGTTTTTGCAATTATTTGCATTAATCCTTGCAGGCTACATTTTCTTCCGATGATGACCTACATCAGGTCGAAACCGGTCAATAAAAACTGTTAAATTTTTTGTGATCATGACTGTTTTTGTAATATTAATTGTTCCAATATATACCCACATTTGGAAAAATACCCGTTACATAAGCGAAAGAATTCTGATTTGATAGCTGTCGTGTCTAAAATTTGAACATGCCGTTATGGCACTGTAGCTTACGACGTTCAAGCAACAGAGTTCCGAGTAGGTATTAATTGCATATCTGACCGAAACGCGTCAGTTAATGCCACGTTGCAACAAAAGCGGAAATTTTATGCTTCTTATCACTCACAGTTATTATGCGTTTTCTTGAAACCCGAAGCGAAAGAAGCTGCACTAAGTCTGTCGGACGAGCTGCACAGGCGGCTATCAGAACTTTGTTACAGATTCCCCTTGAAAATGCAGTAAATAAAATTTTACTGCGCATTATATTCGACGTAAAATTGGTTTACGATTCAGCACCTGCGACCAATGGAATTTGGCGAATGAGCGAGGGGAAAGAGCTAGGGGGGAGATTGTCCTCAAGTATCTGAGATAAAGAAGGGGGGTTGAGGGAGTAGGCGGAAGCGAGTTCCATAAAAGATGAGTTCCGTGCTGTGCAACGCAGGGAATCGATTCACTTTCCTCTTTGTTCACTTCTCGCTGCCAAACGGCCCTGCACTCATCAGCTATAAAATAGTTTTTATCCTCCGATGGAGAATAATACCGCACTCTGTGCCAGATACTTCATTCCTAGGAAGTGAAACCAGTTCGGGCAATTGATTTCACCGTTCACTGACAACACCACCGCTGAACGACTGATATATTCATAACTGCGTTTCTTCTTTGCTGATAATAGTCCGTTTCACTCTTCATTACAGTTTTCTGTCGCTGCCAGCAGTGGCGAGTGGTGCTTCAGATGATTGTTGGTTCACTTCTTTCAGTGCCGAATCTACGATACTTCCAAACCGGAGACGAAACTTGATAATGGCGCCCCCTACTAACCTTAAGCATGCGCAAAGGCTGCTCTCTTTTTAACAGATACGGGAACAACAATTACTTTTGGATTGTTACTTGCTACATATCTTGCTACATATCTTTTGACGGTTGTCCGAATGTGTCGCGATTTTGAGGGTAAATCACATTTATATTCTTAGTTGTAACAAATATTTACTATTTTATTTAGAATTCACATAGGAGAACGCCTAGATCGCAGATTCTGCTTCATACTTTATTAGGTGACTAGTTTCGACAACAAGTTGTCATTTTCAAACGTAAGATTAAAATTATAAATCTGCATAAAAACGTTCGAAATCACATACATCTGGTGTACACATAACTGGAAATAGTAATCAATGTTATCCTTCCAAGGCATTCGCTTATATCTCCTCTTCCATTGCATCTATTTTTTACACATGTTTATCGTCTCTGACTATATTTTATTGGTTATGAACTGTACACTGAAACTGAGAAAACTGCAAGAAAAGTAGGAATGTAAGGAGATGGGATCTGGATAAATTGAAGGATTCTGAATTTCTTCAGATTTTTAGAGGGAGCTTTAGAAAACAATTGACAGAGACAGGAGAAAATAAAACAATAGAAGACGAATGGGTAGCTTTGATAAATGAAACAGTGAAAGCTGAACAACACCAAATACAAAGACCTACAAAAAATCCTTGGACAATTCACGAAATATTAAATCTAATTGACGAAAGGTGTAGATATAAAAATGCAGTAAGTGAAGCAGCTATAATGCAGTACAGACGATTAAGAAACGAGAATGACAGGAAGTGCAAAATAGCTGAGCATAAGTGGCTAAAAGGCAACTGCAAGTCTGTAGAAGAATGTATAACCAGGGGAAAATAGATACATCCAGCAGGAAAATAAGAGATATTTGGAGATAAGAAAAACAGCTCTATGAATATCAAGAACATAGATGGAAAACCAGTTCTCAGCAAAGAAGGGAAAGCTGAAAGGTGGAAAGAGTATATAGAGAGGCTCTACAAAGGAAACGCAGTATTGTAGGAAGGGATGAAGATGTAGATGAGGATGAAATCGAAGATAATATACTGAGAGATGAATTTGACACAGCACTGAAAGACCTAAGTCGAAACACGAACCCTGGAGTATTAATTTAGACAACATTGTCAAAGGAGAGAAACAGCGATCTATTTGGAATAGTTAATATTACAAAAAAGTCTCGATCGCAAAAATTAACAGTTTTTATTGACAGGTTTCGACCTGATGTAGGTCACCTTCGGAAGCAAATGCAGCCCATGTGGCCAGTGCTGGACACGGCTGTTACCTGCTAGCAGCAGAACAGCCAGGACAGCCCAGCCCAGTCGAGTCCAGCACTCGCCACATGGGCTGCATTTTCTTCCGAAGGTGACCTACATCAGGTCGAAACCTGTCAATAAAAACTGTTAATTTTTGCGATCGAGACTTTTTTTGTAATATTAATTCCCTGGAGTACATGACATTCCCTCAGGGGTACGAAGTCTCTGAAAGAGCCAGCCATGACGAATATATTTCACCTGGTTCGTAAGGTGTGTGAGACGGGCGAAATACCCTTAGAATTTAAGAAAAATGCAATGAACCCATAACGAAGAAAGTAAATGGAAACAGGTGGGAAATTTACAGAATTATCAGTTTAATAAGTCATGGTTGCAAAATTTTAACATGAATTGTTTACTGAAAGATGGAAGAGATGGTAGATGATCTGTTGGGATTCAGGATAAATGTAGGAACACATGTGGCAATACTCACCTTACGATTTAACTTTTGAGACAGATTAATGAAAAGCAAAACTACATTTCTAGCTTTTGCAGATTTGGAGAAAGCTTTTGACAATGTTGATTGGAATACAAACTTAGGGTTTTCAAATGTTCAAATGATTGTTAAGCTTATGGGACTTAACTACGGGGTCATCAGTCCCTAAACTTACAAAACTACTTATGAACTAACTAATACTAAGGACGGCACAAATATCCATGCCCGAGGGGGGATTCGAACCCCCAACCGTAGTGGCCGTGCAGACCGTGACTGGAGCGCCTCAGTCCCCTCGGCCACCGCGGCCGACAATTTGTACTTTGATCAAGTTGTGAAGCAAAGCAAGGAGAAATTTGAGAAGACATTAAAGTTCAAGGTGAAGAAATAAAAACCTTACGTTTTGCCGATGACATTGTTATTCTGTCAGAGAAGACAAAGGACGTGGATGAGTAGTTAAATGGAATGTACAGTGTGTTGAAACAAGCATATAAAATTAACAGTAACAAGAGGAAAACAACGGTAATGGAAGTCTGATAAAATCAGGTGATGTTGAAGGAATCAGATTGGTTAACGAAACTACAAAAGTCGTAAATGAGTTTCGTTAATTGTACAGTAAAATAACATACCAAGCTAATAGAGAGGATAAAAAATGGAGAATATAAGTGGGAAGAAAAGGGTTTTTGAGAAATAGAAATTTCCTAACATCGAATATTAATTTTAATTTAAAGATGTCTTTTCCAAAGACAGTTTTGTAGAGTATTGCCTTGTACAGGAGTGAAACACGTAACATATGTAGTTAAGACATGAAGAGGATAGAGGCTTTTGAAAAGTGGTGTTAGAGAAGAACGCTGAAGATTATGTGAGTACATTGCATAACTAAAGAGGAGGTACTAATCGGAATCGAAGAGAGAATTTTTGTCATACTTTCACTAACAGAAGGGATCGATTGGTAGATTACATTCTTAGACATCGACGAATTGTAAATTTAGCGTTGGAGGGATTTGTGTGCGGTAAAAGTCGTAGAGACAGGCCAAGAGATAAATACAGTAAACAGATATGAATAACTGTGGTTTGTCATTAATGAGAAGTTGACGAGCTTTGTTCAGGATTGATTAGAAAGGAAAGCTGCATCAAACCAGACTGTCTACTGAAGACCACAACAACAACATATGTATCGTAAGAAATCTGGAGAGGAAGAAATTGGTAACTATATAAACGTAGTGCATCAGCATCTGGTAACTATTTTTAATAAGAGACTCTGACGTCTCTCGCTTCAACAACACTTATTCATCAAGGAGCTAATGGAAATGATTCAAACTCATTCTTCTGCTAGGAAACTAAATTTATCTTATGACTTACGAGATCGTGTGCGTGAACATTATACCTTATATGATTTGTAATTTAAAAGGTTTTAAGCTAGGAAGGGTGTTTCCGTAATGTACTTGTGATCCCATTTTTCACAAGGGGGACTTTGCTGTTAATTGTGAAATCGTAAAGATGCGGCGCCGGCATAAGAGTAGAGAATATTCACAAGATTGTCTGCTGTGGAAGCTATTACTGCGTGATATGGCTGACATAGTCAATCACAGTGCACAGAATTCGTAATATCCGATGGTCAGTTGTCATGTTGAGCGATTAAAATTTAAGATCTTTGTAATTTAGTATTGAGAATCCGAGACTTCCAGCTAAAGAGCAAAGTAGCAGGCGACTGAGAATTTTTAACTTTAGGAGATTTTGGGTGGTTATTTTCCTATAGACTGTTCTCAAGTATATGATACAGAGCATAGGTATATGAGACTTCACGAGCTATTTATTTTGAGGTTTTAAAATACGTCTTGCCCGCCGCGGTGGCCGCGGGGACTGAGGCGCTCCAGTCACGGTCTGCACGGCCACTACGGTCGAGGGTTCTAATCCCCCCTCGGGCATGGTTATTTGTGTCGTTCTTAGTATAAGGTAGTTCGTATGTAGTTTGTAAGTTTAGGGACTGATGACCCCGAAGATAAGTCCCATAAGCTTAACAAACATTTAAACATTTTTAAAATACGTCTTAATGTGATTTAATGGGGAACGGAGTAAGTGTATTCGCAAAACCTAATGGCTTTGTGAAACAATGAATTTATTGACTTAATTATTGGACAATTTTTGAGAGGTGATGGAGTTATTACTAACACACCACTCTGAATCACTAATTATGACTGTCGTTCCTCTTTCAGGTGTCACCTCATTCTCGCACAATCAACATTGTCACCTGGTCACGTCTCCAGACCGAGCAACGACTAATTTAACGATTTAACTCCATGTTGTTAAGAATTTTTTTTTTTTTTTTTTTTTTTTTTGCGTCTCCAACTTTGCTTTTGTGTATGCAGATATTGTCCTCCATCCGACAGTTTTACTTAGATGTCATCAACACATACTTATTGGTGAATGCGTCCTACCTAGTTTTGGCTTTCCATTTTTATTTTATGATGATGCTTATGTAGTTCACTATATCGGGGAAAATGCCCCTCAACGGATTTTAATGAATCGTAATTCAGACTTCCATTTCGGTCGAAGTTCTATTGATTTTTAGATTAAGCCATTTGTGTTCATGATGATTAGGTCAATATCAACGGTATCTGAAGACCCATGAGGTATCGATAACTCTTACACGCCCACTGCTCTTTCCGTATTTGAGCTTTTCACAATTTCACTTTACTTTAATGCTTATTACTTACCTCGCTGACATTTTTTTCTATTTTACTAATTGTCCACATCTTGCCTTGATGTGTGTTGCATAATTTGTCCGTTATATGGATCACTGTAGTTACTGGCCGTTGGTTTTTGTCCTGATATCAATTCAGTAGTTTTTTATGGTAACTGATGCTGAGTCAGCACCGTCATTTGCATGAATAAAAAATACTACGTCACCCAAGCTTGATTATAACTAATTAATATTGCATTGATTGTGTTTCCTGAATTGACTTAAATTAGTTTCACAATACACACAACACAACATTGTGGTTGAGCATTTTTAGACTTTTATTTTTACCGCATGGGTATGATGCTTCGTTTACGTTAACTTTTATTGGATGACTTGAACACTGGTATTATAGTTTTTTGACTATTCTGGTGACTGACGTATACTGCATGACTATCCCACATATACTCAGAATGATTTTAGTTACAGGATTATAAGCCCATTTTTCATGATATTTACCTTCATAGTCACTAACGTATACCGTGTCAATTGTTACTGCAATGACAACTTATTAATTTATTACTATATACCGTGCGAAAAGAAGTATTTTCTATTTAGTTTTACCTAGTGATTATATCAGTACTCACTCCTTCCTGTTGTTTAGTATATTTCATCCTTTTTACACCATTTTTGGTGTAATTCTACAAAAGATATCTTAGGCCACAAACAGTTTTAATAAATGTTATTGATAGCCTACAGTAAACGCAAGTAATATCGTTCATACAATTTGATTCTTGTATTATTTATCAACACAATGTTACTTCAACACTATCCTTTCTTATTTTTCCATTCATTAGGCCTTATTATAGTATTTCAATGATATTTGCTGGCTCATATGATACGTACTATTTGTTCGTCGTATTTTGTATATATAGTGCATGATGTTATGGATAGAACATTGATTTGTAATGTGTTTGAATAGGGCCTGAATTTAGTATTAATGTAATACCGTAACCGGTCACCGAAATAAAACAACACACATTTACGATTGTTGGTGGACAAGTAGGTAATTTGAATTATCACTTATTTAGAGTTGGGAGCGTCTCTCCCCCTGATATTCGTGTACACACATGTCGGACACCGCGTTTGCTTTGTCCACAATAAATAAATAAATAAATAAATTAATTAATTAAAATAAGAAAAGCAGCGAGGCTCCGTTCAGTATTTAAAAGCCGTTTATTTTGCCCATGATGATGGTTGTTGCTCTTTATGTTGAAGATTCTACCTCAGTATCGTATGGATGGAGTTAACATAACAACGGTAGAACTTCAAAAGGTACCCTTATGCTAAATGATAATTGTAATATCTGGAACGAGATCTCTGTTAAGAGGCGGTATTGGGGTGGATTTACCAGAATTTAGACATGGAAAATACTAATAGAACAAGAAAAAGAAAAAAAAAATTGTAACAGTTGTCTTACACAGAACAATTTATTAAATTAAAATTAATCATTCATCACAGAATGATAACCAGCATACCTGTAGCAGTTTCAATTATTGCATTTAAAAAAGCGTTTTATTCAGTGGCAAGAGACGCAAAGGATAAAATCATAAGAGAATTTGGTATTTAAGCTAAATTATCAAACATAATTCGTAAAACACTGATAAATGCTATAACTAAAATTTATGGGAGAACTATCTCCGTTATTTGAAAGAAAAACTGATGTTCGGCAAGGAGGCGTATTATCATATTTATTATTAACTGTGTTCTATAAATTTTGTAAGGATATGGAATTTGGAACTACAAAATCACAAGATTTAATCAATAATTCTGGGAAGGAGAAAAATGGTATCGCGGTAAACGGCCAAGCTTTTGCGGACGATTTTGCAAATGTTTCATAAAATCCGACTAAAGCAGCAACTGAAATCTTCTGAAAAACATAACTAATACAAGTAGCCTCCAAATTTCAGCTGTAAACACTAAATTCATGAGAAACATAAGAGATGCACCAATGCAAAACTAGGTAAAATACAGTGAGTTAGTGAATTTAAATATCTTGGAGTAGTTTTAGAGAAAAATTGACTAGAAAAGTTTTCAATAGATGTAAGAGTCAGGAAACTGGAAGTCTACAATAATAAATGCGTATCAAGAGAAAATAAACTAAAGCACTACACCACTGTAGTGTAAGTAAGATCGGAATGTTTGTATGGAAGCGAATGCTTAACTATGAACTATAAGCTGGACAGAATAGAGGTTCTTGGAGGACGGGGTTATTTGAAAACAATGGGTGCGGTACAAACTGCAGATGGAAAATAAGAAGCAGCGATGAGATTTATGGAGATATGGGGAAAATATCAGAAGTAATGGCAAAGCGAAGATTAATCTTCTTTGGGAATCACTTCCGAATGAATGAGAGCAGTCTGATTAAACAAATTTTACTTTATTTCTGCAAAAAGGAATCAACAATAGCATGGATCACAGACGTAACAAAAGCTCGTAGAAAGAAACAACGTCAAGGAATCAGAAATAGCAGTCAGGAACACTTAACAATAAAATAATAAATTTAGAATGCTTTCAAGGAAGGAAATAAAACAAGAAAACAGGAACAACATGGACAACAAAAAGAAAAACAAAACATGAGGAGAAGCTGAAGGAGTACTGGAAGAACAGGAACCGGTCGCAGTGGCCGAGCGGTCTGCGGCGGGCCAGTCACAGTCTGCACGGCCGCTACTGTTGGGGGTTCCAATACCCCTTTGGGCATCGTTGTTTGTGTCGTCTTTAGTATTAGGTAGTTCATAAGTAGTTTGTGAAGTTTAGGGACTGATGACCCCGCAGATAAGTCCCTTAAGCTTAACAAACATTAAAACATTTGAAGAACAGGAAACAACAAAGAAAGAAGACGAATTGAAGCTGTTTTTTTATCCTAGATGGTCAATTCGAAGCTTAAAAAAGAATTTGTCCAATGAGCCGTTTTTATTATTATTATTACTAGGTCCCCAGGCCTATTTTTCTGCAAAACAAAACTACAACTAACAAAGTTATTGGCCCTTTGCAGTAATAAAACATATTTCAGAGTGATCACTTTATTTATAGATTTGTGTCTCCATAATAAACAACAATTACATACAAATATAAGATTTCTATTTTGTACATTGGATGACCTTAGTAGTAGTAGTAGTCGTAATAGTGTGGTGTTTTCATTGTAATACCTTGCAATATACAATATTTTTTGTTTGATTGCCTGGAGCGTAAATAAATAAATCTGTCGGTTTTCCGACGTGAGAGCAGGCAACATACAACTGTCCATGAGAGAAGCATGGGTTTTCCAGATTGACGCTGCAAACACTCAACGACTGACCCTGTGATCTATTTAAGGTCATAGCGGAAACAAGCCGCACTGGAAATTGTAGTCTCTTAAATTCAAACGGTACGTCAGCTGGTGCCATTGGAATGCGGGGTATCAACACATATAGAATGGTTGCTTCACACTTTTTACTGCTAGCCGTGTGCCGTTAAAAATATCGCGGTCATTTGATATTTCGTAACATAATGGGTATGGGATATATACCGTAATATCTTCTCTTCTTCCCTTCCTCCCTCCTCTATTAAGCCACCTCCTCCTCCCTTTTCCATCACCTTCATATCACTCCCTCTTATCCCACACCATATCAATTTCCTCCCCCCTCCGCTCTACGTGTAATCATCCCCCATATTAAGTCCATTTCATTCTACATTTCTCATTCACATCATATGAGAACGCCAGACGTTCAGTTCTAATCGTCACATGTTGCCGTCTGCTTTGTCGACGATCCAAATTATTTTGTGCGTAAGCTGCAGATGAGCGAGTCGAACTCGACTGTACCCTTTGCTCCATATAACGGATCGCGCTTCAGAATTTCTTTCTCGATTTACCTCCTAGCACGTGTGAGATCTTCGTCGGTCTCATACACTCTACGATCACGTAGTAGGATTGTTTTGCGCGTACGCCGACCGATATTACGTCGCCGCAATGGAGGCATTGTTGTAAAAAAAAAAAAATAAACCACGATCTGTATTCAATTTGTTTCTACCATTCAAAAGTACCACGAACTGGCATCAATTCTATTTTTGGAACGCTCCACAGATATAATCACCACCGACAGCACCACGGGTGTAAGAATTACAGTGAGGGGCTTCTAGAGCAACAACGTTTCATGTTAAATCCGTCAAGCTGTTTTACGCTTGAGCGCATAACGCGATCTCCCTTTATTCTAACCTCCTTGGCGTATTTGTTCGCTCTGTTACAGCGTATTTGGTCGCTAGGAGAGTAAGCCGATTGTTGTACAATCTAGAAAATGATCCGAGCTGAAAGCGTACTTTCAGTTTTCCTCGAATTCTGATATTTTCCGGTAGAATTTGCAAAAAATTTCTTCCATAAAAACCTTGCCTAGAGAATTACGAACCGAACAAAGAAAAGATCAGGCAAATCGGTAAAGCCATTCTCGAGTTTTAACGCTTAGCAACACATTTGGCGATTCATTTTTATTTATATCCCTCGAGTGGCTGCGCTTGTGCACATATCCTACCACTTCTGTTTAAATGCTCACTGATGTCACAATAACGGAGATTCCGTATTTTCGCTTTAGCTATTCCTCATTTAAACTTTACCAATGAAGTCAGTGAAGGTTCTGAGTTTCTAGTGCACGGCTGTGTCCATCCAAAATATGTTTTGTTAGGGAGTGCATCACTGGTAGCAAATTTGCAACGCGCTGCCTGTCATGTAAGTTGAATTGTTTTGTGTTCGTCTTATATTCCTTGCAAATGGATTTGTGGAAATTTCTAGTAAATATTTATTGTATAAATTTTACCTTACATATTAAAATGCTCGAACATTTGTTTAGTAAATGGAAGTTTAACTCTCGATAAATTGTCCTCTAATTTCTCCTGGTTTGCCATGCTGCAGTTTCCGCCAATCTCATTTTTTACCCTTTCTATGCCTTACACAATGAGAAAAGATTGTTATTCTACTACATTATTTAATCTTCAGATCTCGTAGACATGGCATGGGTGTAACACATGAGGAAACCGGCTTCTTTCGACAAGAAAATAAGATCTTAGTGATTTTCTCTAAATTCCTCATCAGATCCTGAACATGATACTATTATTCAAAAGTAAATCCTAGTTCCAATCCTGAACAAGATATCTGATGAAATGAATCTGATATTGAAGACGGTTGGAGTAAAACGCCATGCAAGCAGCACTCGAAAACACTGAAAAAGAATATCATAAAAATATTCCCTGGTTCAAAATGGAACACGGGGAGCATGAGGTACGCAAGCTCTTTCATTCATAATAGATGGTAATATGACTGATGAGATAATAATGGGTAGCAAGTTCCACAGCAAAAAGCTGACACTAATTACTCAAGAGACACGAAGTACATGGAAGTACCGAAAGAGGAAATGATAGTACCACTGGGTCTATTATACTTGCTTATCGTCTACTTTCGAAATAATGTTACATTTGTTATATTTATACATTGAAGGTATTTGATATACTAATTCAGGTATTAACGAATGTGATATTTCTACCTGTACATTCAACTATTTTATCATTACGTTCAATTAGTAGCTATATTCTAGGTCTGTAACTCGGAATACACAGTAGTAGCAAATCTTGACTGCGCTGCTGCTGAAGTTATATTCATTGCCGCTGCTGCGCTAGGGATATAGATTTTCTCTTTCAGTAAGTAAGAAGTATTGTCAAAGTAATGCATATGAACTGTGTATCTGAAGAAAAAAATGTTTTATTTCCAAACTATTTTATACTTCGGGCATCCACAGCTGAAATACATTGTAAATCAATTCTAGAAAGTATTATAAACAATCAGGATGTCTTCCTATGAATTACTGCAGTCCGCCTTAGCTGTTTTTATACGCCTTTATTGCGTTACTATCGGTTTCGTACCGTTAAAGGTACATCTTCAGGTATCTGTATAAAAAACAAAAGTTATTCATGGGGTTTATACTTATTAGTATTTACAAATTAAAAAACCTGATAAATACTAACCTCTTAATTTACATGGGGTGGTTTGACTTGTTGGCCGGCAGCGGTGGCCGAGGGGACTGAGGCGCTCCGGTCACGGTCTACACGGCCACTACGGTCGGGGGTTCGAATCCCCCCTCGGGCATGAATATTTGTGCCGTCCTTAGTATTAGTTAGTTCATAAGTAGTTTGTAAGTTTAGGGACTGATGACCCCGTAGTTACGTCCCATCAGCTATACAAACATTTGAACATTTGAACTTGTTGCGTGTCCCAACGTTCATGATGGTTTTCCGGGTTTCATGGAGGTTTTCTTCAAAGATGTTAATTTTACAAGGGACTCCCTTCAGTAAAGTTCTATGTGGGCAACGGTTGCGTGTACCTAATGAATGAAAAGTCATCGTGAGCTAGAATTCAGAGGGCATAACAGTAAAGGAAAGCGTAACAAGAGGAGTGTTACTCACCAAGTTTATTGCTTAAAATTTTAATGTTGAGCGTAGGGGTGGGTTCAGTATCCCCTGAATCTAAAGTAAAACGAATTGTATCACTGGTTTGCGTCATATGCTATTAATATATTTGATCAGAATATATTTGACCAGAAACTTTTTGGAGTCGTGGTCCGTGTTATGATTCTCAAAATTAGAAAATTCCTAGAAGCCATTAGGTGCACGTTAGGACTTAAAATTTTTTGTTGTCATTCAAGCTTATGATAAAAGAACAGACGTGTTAATTAATATTCGTTGGCAGAGAGAATGGTATTATAATTGATGCGTACTGACGTTACTTACTATGAAAATTATTCATGGGCACTGATACTTCTGAATATGTATTGTCGTCGTTCAAGAAATCGTTGTGGAAAGCCCCGAATTCTCGTCATCTACGAACACACATGGGATGGACATTATGAACAAATCGGTAAACAAGACAGCGCATAAACACGGGCTAAATGTTATGACCTGTTATAGTAACGAAATATATCAGCCATTATGGGAAACTTACCATAACAGTGTGCTGTGGCTATGAAGAAAGCCTGATGGTATGTGGTAATTCTTTCAGCAATCAGTCGTAAAAATATTTTTTTTATTTGTTTGCAAATCTAGATTTCGACCACTGTGTGGTCATTATCAATGCTTAAAAGCAATTAAAATAATTTTTAAAGTATTTTAATTGATTTTAAGCATTGATAATGACCATAGAGTGGTCTAAATCTAGATTTGCAAACAAATTAAAGTAAATAATTTTTTAAGTATTTTAATTAGGTTTAAGCATTGATAATGACCACACAGTGATCGAAATCTAGGTTTGCAAACAAATAAAAACTATATATTTTTACAACTAATTGCTAAAATAATTACCACAAATCAAATACAGTCGTGGAGCACCAATTACAACATGGAATCAACTCGGCATCGTTACTCGTAGTCATGTACTCGCTTATTGGCAGCGACTGAGGTCCGTTGGTCGTGTGGCTGTATACTAAAGTGAGTCTCTCCAGCGTGGTGCGAACGAAGAGTTATGTGGGCTTGCGAATTACGTCACGATGCGGAGGGATAGTGCTGACTACCCGGCAATCAACCGAAAATTTATTTCCGTTTTTAATTTATTAACAACTCATTTCTGACTTTGCTCGCCACAACGACAAAAACTTTGGAATTTTGTCGGACGCCATCAGTATGAAAACGGACGGCTTCATATAGATCTCCTGTTTCCACTGGAGCGTTAGACAGCTGAATTATTTTTGGAATCCGACTCTGCACTCGACGTAGGCGCTGGAAAGCTGTGGCGATGTAGCTACAGCGGGGGCGGCAGGGCGCACTACCACTTCCGCCCCCACCCCCTAGCAGCGGCGTGACGGGGACAGGTCCGGCGGTCGTGTAGGCGGGGCGGACATTTGCGCTGGCCGGTGTCGCCTGGTGCGTCAGCAGCCGCGGCGTGGGCGGCGTGGGCGGCGGACACGTGGGCGACACGTGAACGGCCTGACGGCGCCACAAATAGAGGGCCGGCCGCCGC
The DNA here is from genome assembly GCA_026315105.1 of Locusta migratoria. Lineage (NCBI taxonomy): Eukaryota > Metazoa > Arthropoda > Insecta > Orthoptera > Acrididae > Locusta > Locusta migratoria. Next base: position 233,890,890 of record CM048751.1, on the reverse strand, counting down.
GCTGTTGACGCACGGGGCAGTGCTCTGTGTGTGTGGGTATCAACACGAAAGACACCCACTCGCCATCTTCGGCCGAAGCCAGCAGCAATGTACACCGCCGGTAATAAAAGTACTCTATTACAATTTAGCTATTCACTAGAGATTTGCTGAAAAATATGTATGCTTAGATCGCATGTTGAGTGTTTTATTTCAAATATCCGGTTTCCACAGACTTAGTTGTAATCTTCAGATCTCTGCATTTTAAACACTCCCACCACTCCATACATTATTTATGACTGCACACTTAAATCGTGTTGTGTCACGATTTATAAGTCTCAACGTCTGCTCGTCATTTATGATATCTACAACGTCATAGATTAGATTAGATTAATACTTGTTCCATGGATCATATATACGACATTTCGTAATGATGCGGAACGTGTCAGTTTAGTAAATGTTGCCCCTACATGACAATCAATATTGTAAGGACTTTTAATTTTCATTTTTATTGTTGTTTCTTATTTTATTTTTTATTTTTTTATTATTATTATTATTTTTTTTTTTCATTTACGTATGCACCACTATTGTTGTTGTGGTCTTCAGTCCGGTAACTGGTTTGATGCAGCTCTCCACAATACCCTATCCTGAGCAAGCCTTTTCATTTCCACATAAGAATTGCAACCTACATCTGCCTGAATCTGCTTACTGTATCCATCTCTTGGTCTTCCTCTGCGACTTTTACCCCACACACTTCCCTCCAACGCTAAATTCACAATTCCTTGATGTATAAGAATGTGCCCTACCAATCTATCCCTTCTTTTAGTCAAGGTATGCCAGAAATTTCTTTTCTCCCCAATTCTGTTCAGTACCTCCTCATTAGTTACGCGATCCACCCACCTAATCTTCAGCATTCTTCTGTAGCACCACATTTCAAAAGCCTCAATCCTCTTCTTGTCCGCACTGTTTATCGTCCATGTTTCACTCCCACACAAGGCAACACTCCATACAAATGCCTTCAGAAAGGACTTCCTTAGGCTTAAATCAATATTCGATGTTAACAAATTTCTCTTTTTCAAGGGCGCTTTTCCAGCCATTGCCATTCTGCATTTTATATCCTCTGTACTGCGACCATCATTTGTTATTTTACTGCCAAAGTAACAAAACTCATCTACCTCCTTTATTGCTTCGTTACCTAATCCAATTCTTTCAGCATCACCTGATTTTCTTAGACTGCAATCCATTACCCTAGTTTTCCTCTTGTTAATGTTCATCTTATATGCACCTTTCAGGACACTGCCCATTCCGTTCAATTGCTCCTCCAGGTCCTTTGCTGTATCTGACAGAATTATGTCGTCGGTAAAACGCAATGTTTTTAATTCTTCCCCCTGAACTTTAATTCCTTTATGGACTACTATTATTTCAACTGTTTCTCCTTTCTTTTCCTCCAGATTTTTCTCATCATTTTCCGATGTTTCTCTCTTCTTTCTTCGGTCCACTTAGCTCCGGTCTTTTTCTTCGCTTTGTCCTTGAAACATTTGGCATTCTTTAATTTCTTTCTGAGGGTAGTCTTTTCTCAGTATCTTGTTGGCTAATTTTGAGCTCATCCATGTCCCTTCCAACTTCTTTGCACCTTGTATTATCCATTTTTAATTTACTGAAATAACAGAACAGTCTCTTTGTCAGTCTGTTGGGATCCATCCTTTGCATGTGAGCGTAGAAAGCTATTCTTCTTTTTCTAATTACATCAATCATTGTTTTCAATATGTGTATAAATTTCACTAGTATGACGCTTTCTGTATTCTGTCTGCCCTTTAACTGGCCCCAAGATTTTCCTTATTTTTTTCAGTAATTTGCAGTGATTCCATCATTGACTTTTGGTTTAGAGTCAAACATTCTGCTGCATATAGTGCTTCTGGGCGAATTACTGTAGTGTAGTGAGACAGTTAAGCATTGATGATGACTTATTATATAAGTCCTTAGTGAGGTAGTATGCTGATTTCATTTTACTAAATCTTGCTTTAATGACTTCTTTCTCTGAAATATCTAGTTCAATTACTTCTCCTAGATACCTGAATTTATTTCTTCTCTCAATTTTCCCATATTTGGTTACCATTATGTTTGGAGCTGTGTTAATGTTTGTCATCAATTTGGTTTGCTCGAAGGAGATTTGTAAGCCTGCTTTTTAAGCTTATTCTTTGGGCAATTAAATTTGTCTCATGACTGTTTCCACTAAATCCGAAAAAAAAAACAGCTAATTCATCTGCAAATGCTAAACAGTCTACTTGTAGGTGGTCCATACACCTAATCTAACACTCTCATTGATTTGGCTTTCTCTTAATGACACTCTCAATTCCCTTATAACTTTTTCCAGGACATAATTAAAGAGCAGTGGGGAGAGACCATCTCCCGTTTTAATCTCAAAACTTCTGGATATTTCCCCTCTGAATTTCACTTTAGAGTTAGTGTTTGTTAGAGTTTGTTTAATTAGAGCTGTGGTTTTACTGTTTAAGCCCAGTATATTCAGTATTTCAAACAGTGACTTCCTATCAACCGAGTCATAGGCTTTCTTGAAGTCAACAAACAAGATTACAAAGTTTTTCGATCTTTTCAGATACATTATTATTGTCTTTAAAATGAGAATCTGTTCTGCACATGATCTACTCTTTGTAAAACCACATTGATATTCCCCGATATGCGAGTAGATTTGTTGTTCTGCCCTAGCTAGTAATGCTTTTGATAAGATTTTGTATGTAACTGGTAGAAGAGAAATGCCTCTGTAGTTGTTCACATCGGTTTTATCACCATATTTGTGGAGCGGGAGGATCAACGCTGTCTTCCATTCTTTAGGAATCTCTTCTGTATACCAAATACTTTGTATAATTTCAGTTAGCTTGTCAATAAATTTTATGTTTGAATATTTCCAAAGCTGTGCAATTTTGGAGTCCTCTCCATTTTATTTAATGTTTTATCTGCAAATTCATCTAAAGTGTAGAAGAAGTTGCCATTAAGAAATTCCCTTAATTTCTGTTTAAATACTAGTGGACTATGTGTCAGACTTTTGATGCTACTTTGCAAGTGACCGAAAACTTTTGTGTCAGCATATTTCACCCCAATGTTAGATGAGACGTCCTGTCTCCTGTTTCTTCCAGTGACCCTGTCGTTGATTTAATTACTGACGCAAGTGCTATCGATTTCTCTGTGCTTGCACTGTTTGACCTATCGCGCATCAATTGTCTTCTGACGTGTGTTTTCCTTGCTGCGGGTGATGCTACGGTGGCGGGTCCAGGCAGTTAGAGGAGTGAGTCGGACGGTGCGTGGTGAGGAGAGAGTATCAGGCAGTGAGTTTGATACGATACATGGAATCGCCAGGGTCGAGTTATTTTGATTTATGGCCGGGCCCGGTGTGTGCATCGAAGTTGCTCCGTGGCACTCCGCACTCAGCCCTGGCTGCGCCTCATGTCGTTCCAGCCGCTATTCATCTGAGATGTATCAAATGTTTCGAAGCGTTGGTTCACACCCTCCTCCTACACCATCGCGAGGGTGCCTGCACTTGTGGAATAAGAAGTAAAGTGACTGATACAGTCCTGTTCCGCAAATTTGTAAGTGTGAATTTGTCTAAGTCGTTAGTTGTTTATTCATGTGTTATACCGCACTTTTAATTCGGTTCAATTGAATTACATTTTTCTGCGTAGCAAGTACTCTATATTCACTAACTTGTTTAACGTAACTATGGAATTTATCTGATTTGTGCTCCTCTGCTAGCTCGCATCTCCACGGGCGGTAGTTATATTGCTTTGTTTTTCCTTTTTTATCTTCTCCTTGCTGAAATTTTTCGAGAGGTATTGCCACCCCGCCGTTGTAATTTGGCATTCTATCCGTTTGTGTAAGCCCGTTCCTGTCAGAGCTGTAGTTCTTGTTGACCGTTGGGCACCATATTCCTCGCCTTCCTGTTTGAGTCATCTTATCTGTTTACGTGTGTGGGTGTATTAACATAACGAGTAGCCAGTCCCCTCACCTCAGTGCGATTTTGATAAGTAAGCTGAGCTCTTTTCATTAAAAGTGCAGGGCTCATTTGTAAATTTTATTGTTTGTTCTTTTATTGGCCTTCTGCCTGTTGGTATCATTGAGCTTAGTCTCCTGCTGCCAGCAGACTTTAATTAAATTTTTGCGCTCGTCTTTAGTCCATTTTGATAATTGTATTTTTGAAGGGCTGTGTTCGTTTAAATTTTGGAGCTCCACTTTAGTGTGATGTTGATAATTAAGCTGAGTTGTTTCATTTAAATGGCAGGAGACATTTGTAATTAATACTGCATTGACATGGCTTGCCTTTCATTTAAAATTTTCTACTCTGGTTTAAATTGCTGGGCTCACTGTGTCTTTACATTTTAAAGAGTTGGTTTACTACATTTAGGACTTTATTAACATTGTCTTTGTTCACTTGACCTCCTGCCTTGTATCATGTTGGAATCTGAACTGAGTATGTCTGCTTAACTTCACCCACCAACAACCCACCGCTTCCACAATCTCATGAGATTTAACCTTGAATAGTGTAAGTGACCGAACACCTTTGTGGCAGCGTAAGTCACCCCCTTCTCTACCTTTTAGTGTTGTAGCTGAGCACACTGCTATTACTTTTGAAATGGGTCGGATTGTTAATAACTTGGTATTGTGAATCTACAGTGAAGACCCTATATCCGTAAATAAATGTCTGCAGGATGATCTTGGGTGGGCTCCATCAATTATTCTGATTACACGCTGTTGTGCAATGAATACTTTTTTACTTAATGTTGAATTGCCCCGGAATATGATCTCATATGAAAGCATTGAATGAAAAAAGTTATAGTAAGCTAATTTACTAAGATGTATATCACCAAATTTTGCAATGACCCTGATAGCATACGTAGCTGAACTGAAACGTTTCAGCAGATCTTCAATATGTTTCTTCCAATTCAATCCCTCGTCAATGAAAACACCATTAAATTTGGAATATTCTACTTTAGCTAGGGATTTATGTTCAAAGTCTAAATTTATTATTGCTTAATGATGTCATGCCATTTACTATATGAAACTGTATATACTGGTTTTTACGAAAGTTTAATAAGAGTGCATTTGTAGAGAGTCACTTGATTATTTTCTGAAAGATATCATTTACAATTTCATTAGTTAATTCCTGTTTGTTACGTGCGATAGCTATACTTGTTCATAAGCAAAGAGAACTAGCTTAGCGTCTTCGTGAATGTAGAATGGCAAGTCATTAATATATATTGCAAACAGCAAAGGACCAAAGACTGAACCTTGTGAGACCCCATTTTTGATAACTCCCCAGTTAGATGAATTAATAGTTTCCTCTATGTCATGTGAACTGATTATTTCAAGTTTCTACACGCTTTCAGTTAAGTATGATTTAAGCCATTTGTGCACTGTCCAACTCATACCACAATACTTAAGCTTATGTAGAAGAATCCCATGATTTACACATCCAAAAGCCTTTGAGATATCACAAAACATCCCAACTGGTGATGTCCAGTTATTCAAATCATTTAATATTTCATCAGTGAGTGAATATATAGCATTTTCTGTTGAAAAGCTTTTTTGAAAACCAAACTGACATTTTGTTAGAACTTTATTTTTACTAATGTGAGGTAACTCGAGAATACACAACTTTATTTCAAAATTTTGGGATTAAGCTGTCAGAGTGAATCCATCATTACTGGTGGAACCGGGACTAAGGCTGGTCAAGATTACGTAGGAAGTAGGATACCAACATACAGCTGTTGGTATCCTACTTCCTGCGTAAAGCTGTCAGAAGTGAGATGGGGCGCTAGTTGTTGACATCAGACGTATCCACTTTTTTATGCACAGGTTTAACTATAGCATATTTCAGTCTATCCGGGAAAATACCCGGCTTTAATTAGCTACTACATATATGACTAGTCCTACTTATCTCTTGGGAACAAGATTTTAATACTCTGTTGGAAATGCCATCGATTCTATGCAACCTTTTGCTCTTGAGAGAGTTCATTATTTTCCTAAATTTCTGAAGGAGAGGTGGGTGGAATTTCAATTGTATCAAATATCAGCTAGGTGTCGTAATTTAAAATCGTTTTCCATAGCTCGTGATTTTTAAAAACGAACACACAACACATTTTCCCTCAGTTCTTCACATGTTAGGATATATAACAAATGTGTTGTGTAATTTTTTTTTATTTTAGAGAGACAGATTGGGACTAGTTTCAGGTAATGGTGGAGTAAGAGTGACCAATATGAAGATCAAAGAACTGTACTACGTGATAGATAACAGTAACGGAACACAGTAATTTATTTTGATTGAGCTACATCAATTTAAGACAGACTGATGTACATGAATTAGTTAATTTTTTACTGTTGGTAAACAGAATAGAAGGTGCGTCTGAAAAGTTCCATGAATGGTCCCATATTTTAAAATCGCGCTGGAGAGGATGTGGTGGCCGCCCATACACATCGGAGGGACATGTCAACAAGTGGCCTCTATCGTGCATAGCACTGCAGTGAAGCGGTGCTACACGCTACGAACCAACTAACAGGGAGACTATGAGAGCTCGAGCCATTCCAACACGGAGCGCAAAATGGAGCAAAACGTTAAAAATCACGTTTTGCATCAATAAGGGAAAACGGCTACGGTGACCCATCGGATGTGCAAGTGTGTGGTGCTGAAGCAGTGAGTAAAAACTGTGTGAGAGTGGTTTTTCCAACAGAAAAAAGTTGAAATATTTTAAACCTGAGTTAAACTGCTACGGTTGTCAGTCCCTAGGCTTACACACTACGTAAAATAACGCATGCGTAGGACAACACACACACAGAGACCCATCCCCAACGGCGGACTCGACTCTCCGACAGCGTGCAACCGCGTGCTCCGCAACAAGTCGCATTAGAGCGCTCGGTCACTCCGAAACACAACACTTAATATATTAAACAATGTTAAAAATTTACGTGCTTTAAATGGAAGGAAGTACGTTTGAAAATATGGGAATATCATTGACATATTCACAATACGAAACCATCGCCGTTGGTCTCCTAGGCCTGCGGATCACAAACCTTCTAACATATCTGTGGTGTAGTGTAAGAGACAGTGTTTTCATTCCCCATATCCATGATACATTTGAAAGCCTGCAACAGCAAATTACAGAATCCGTGAATTCGATAACGAGAGGCCAGTTCGGGATCTAACAGTTATGCAAGGTTCTTAGCAGGCTACAAATGCTGCTTGGAGTTGAATCCCCTATCCGATAAAAAGACGCACGTTAAACATACCTCCATTTAAAACATTAAAAACTGTAGAATACCAAATGGGTTACTGGTAATGACATATCTGTACATACACATGTCATCAAAAGAGAACGGCACCTGGCTGAGGAATAATTTTAGCAAACCTGCAGTTCCTAGAATAATTCACTAAGACGTTATTGCGTAAGAAGAAATATTACACTTAATATTTCAGTTCAGTAATATCCAACGTATTGTCTGTAAGGAGAGCAACAGATAGATTATTTAAGGTAGAGAGATTTAAGCAATGTAGTCACAGGCCACAGTCGCTTATTTACTTTTATGGTTTGTCTTTATTATGTACAACTAGTTTCGGCGAAACTATGTCACCATTCTCAAGTATCTGTACATCAACTAATCTTTTTTTTTTTCTTTTTTTACAGTAAATCATTCATATTGATTTTCTAAATTTTCATTACTTCAGAATAAACTTAAATAATGACTCTGCTTGCCAAAAACAATTACAATCAAATACAAATTCCATGTGCTAAGTTTGTTTTACATTCTTCATACAGTTAAAAAACAGATCTGGACTGAGCCACTGTAACCATTGTTAGCTTTTTATCAGACAAATGATAGAATGGTACAATGGTTACACTGGATTTTGTATTTGTTTGTAATTATTTTTGGCAAACGGTCATTATTTAAGTTTATTTATTCTGAAGTAATGAAACTTTAGAAATTCAATATCATTTATTTATTATAAAAGATATTTAGTTGATGCACAGATACTTGCGAACGGCGACAGACTAAAAAGAAGAACTGTTGGCCTGTGAGTACGTTGCTTAAATGTCATCATAAACAACCCGTTTTCATTGCTCCGCCAGTCTCACAATTTACATCAGGCAAAAACCTTCAAACTCTCCTCCTTGCGTTTAATTCCACACTAAAAAATGCTGTGGAACCAATCAATTCTTTCTACACCATTTACCACTCTCCAATTAAAAACGATCAGAAAATTACGACTCTAAAATGAAAAAAATATTCGAAATTCTGTATTACAGTAAGCAGTAAGCTGGTATATACTACATAAAGAGAAAGTTATGAAAATTCATCGTAAGAATGTTTCAGGATCCGCAAATGTAAAACTTTTTGTTAAATTATTTATTTTTTATTTTCTCGTCGCAGTTAAACAATTTGAGTTCTGTGACTAGTTTCGGGCGAGACCATTTTCAAACCGTTAGCCTTGGTTTTAAACCGTAATAAATCCAGAAGCATGTTAAAATGGCTGATAAAATTGTTGTACATTATAAAACTGTGTAGATGTATAAATAGTTTGCGCAAAAAATTTAAAATGGCAGTTATTTCACAATAAGCGGAAAGGATGTGGGACACATTGAAATCAACGTCACATTGACCGTGATATTTTAACATTAAGACACACATCGCCACGGCCATGCTGCATGCGATACAAACTGCGTAGAGCAACGTTACTTAAATCGACTGCTGCAAACAGTGGCACAGCCCAAATAGTGCCTCTGTAACACACACAAAATACAAAATCATCGTCACTACAAGAAAGTACTTAAAAAAAAAAAAAAAAAAAAAAAAAAAAAAAAAAAAAAAAAAAAAAAAAAAAAAACACTTAAAATTCTTTTACTGCAGAACAACTTAGAGGTAACCCTACTCCACGTTAAAAGAAACAAGAAGTTTACAGCAATGACGTTTTAGCACTTCAAGAAAATTTATACCAATCACACGTAGGTATTAAAATCAAACATTAACAACCTGGATTGTATGGCCCCAACGAAGGATTTTTTCTTTGCTCATTTATGGCACTACTAGCTGAAAATCCGGCGTTACCCGGGTATTTATATATTTATTCCAGCCTTGAGTTAGTACTTATCCTATCCCTTCTCTCTCTCTCTCTCTCTCTCTCTCTCTCTCTCTCTCTCTGTCAATCACTCTTTTCTTCTAAAACCATGTTATATTTACGGGAGAATATTTTAAGAAATAAGGCTGTCTTGCATAATGTACAAAGTTTTAAATGATCCAAACAAAGAGAGATAGTAATCAAAATACAAATGATAAATTAGTACGATCTCATATTTATTGAACTTATGTTATACAATTATATAATTTTTAAGGTATATATTCATTTGTATAAGTGCTATATGTCTATAAATTCTGTTGCGAATACAATTAGTAGTAAAGAGGTATAGATTAAAACTGAATGCGCGTTGGAGCGGTTGTCCATGAACGTTATGTTTTTGTGCTCACATCTCATGATCTACGTGTCGTACTGTGATACAATTTGGAAGGTACATTCAGTTATATTTGTGTGTACTGTCTGTAAAATATCCTGCTGCAACAATTTGTAGTGCAGGAAATACAAAATTGTAAGGTCATGCAGAATGCTTTCTCATGAACAGCAGAAAAGTAATAAGCGAGAAACTTTTTCTTTTTTCTTTCTTCATTTTACTGTGGTTGTCAGCGAGAAACAATACAACAAAGGTTTGAAATTATCTTTAAAGTTTGTTGTAAGTCGCTAAGTACTCTCATTCTCATACAGTGTATGAATAAAGTCTCATCGCATTATGTGGCAGTTTTTTTTCTATTCATATTGTTTATGACATTATATAACCTGAACCATTTGTCATATCTGATTCTTAACCAAAGTGGAAACTGTTACTTCACGGTAAGGAATGTGTGACAAATTTGGTTGGAACTGGGCCGGTGGTATAGGAGATAATGTGCAATATTGTCGAGTGATGCAGCAGTTCGTCTTGCATCTCATTGTTTATGACGTCATATCTCGTGAGCTGTGTGAGACTTACTATGACAAAATCTCGAACGTACGTTCAGCGGTAAGTGTGCATACTGTCTGTAACATTGCTCGCGACTACACTGAATTGTGTAAGAGTAATAAATTGTAACGTCATGACAACTGCCGTTAATTTAGTGCATGAACGCCTAAAAAGTAGTAAGTGACAACCTTTTTTTTTTTTTTTTTCATTTCATTTTGTTGGGGTTTCAGCGAAGAAATGTTTCCTAAAGGTTTGAAAATATTGTTTAAAGTTTGTTGCAAGTCTCTAAGTGCTCTCCTTCTCAAATAGTGGACTGATAAAGTCACACATCAAGTGCCGCAAGACGGGGAAGTTTTCATTGTTTATGACGGAATATCTCCTGAACTATCTGTCCTTTCACAAAATCCTTTTAAGACTACGTCATATACCTAAAAGCAGTCTAGTTTGAACATCACAGAGCTTTACTAGGCATGGTCTTGTTTGGAGATGGTATGCCGTTGCCATCCTCCGACCTTCGAAATGACTTACCCATTCTGTTATAGGGGGACTCCGATATCTGAATTTCAATTCATTTTCATGTTATGTATATTATGTTTCCTGTTAGCCTCTTTGACTTACATCTAAATATTAGATACTTTTATTTCGATTCCACCTGCATTTCTTGTATACTATGTTTCTTGTTAACCTCGTCGTCATACATCTGTGGATACCGAAGAGTATGTTATTGTCTCAGTCGGTCAGTAGTATTCACCAGTGAGTCTTGTGCGAGAGTTAGTGTTGTGCAGTTTTTAGTCTGTTGGAAATGTTTGGAACCTAAATTCTGCGTAAATTTACATCAAACTGAAGATTTTTATTACAAAGCAGTATATTTGAGATGTACAATGGGCTAAGGTAAATATAACTATATAATCGTAGATGTTTTGTTACTCATTTATCCTTATTCTCGAGATTAAGCAGTGTGGAAGAATTTCAATCTCTAGATTGCCGTTCGCTTCCTTTAATGAGTTAATTCGAAATACGATTTGTGTGAAGGGTAATTTAAAATGAAACAATAAGATATATTTTTCTTGTGGTACCTTATTCAGTCCTCTTTTGGGTCATTCTCGCAGTTGAAATTCTCCTGGTGCTGTTTGTTCATTTCATATTCAAGAACTTACTCTTTATTAATTTCTCAAATGGTATAAATAACAAAAAAATAGGATTTTGTAACAAAGTACTTCATTGGGTAATCGGATGTATATTGCAGTGCTCAGTAATGTTATCCACTGCTCACCTACAATTGCTTAGATGTGATTTGACTTTAATATTTTTGTTGGCTTGAGTTTACCATATTAAAATGAAAAAGTATTTTTCTTACTTGGACTGTGAATAACTAAATGTTCAATTTATTTATATTTTGGGAATTGGAGGTTTTACTCGCGCTCTTATTCTGCAGCACAATTTACAGACAGTCAGTTCACATTATTTCTCAGTAGTTATTAAGATTTTATACAGGGCTAAACGTGACTAAGAATAATCTTTTTGAAAGTAACCCATTAAAATATTATATAATTATCACCGATCATATATTCTTATCGTACCAGTCTACATAGGTGTTGTCAGCCTACATGCTGTTATCTTCTCGAGGTTGTTGTGGTCTTCAGTCCGTTTGATGCAGCTCTCCACAATACCCTATCCTGAGCTAGCCTCTTCATCTCCACATAAGAATGGCAACCTACAGCCGGCCGCGGTGGCCGAGGCGCTCCAGTCACGGTCAGCACGGCCACTGCGGTCGGGGGTTCGAATACCCCCTCGGGCATGGATATTTGTGCCGTCCTAGTTCGTAAGTAGTTCATAAGTAGTTTGTAAGTTAAGGGACTGATGACCCCGTAGTTAAGTCCCATAAGCTTAACAAACATTTGAACATTTGGCAACCTACATATGTCTGAATCTGCTTACTGTATCCATCTCTTGGTCTTCCTCTGCGATTTTTACCCCACACACTTCCCTCTAATGCTAAATTCACAATTCCCTGATATCTAAGAATGTGTCATACCAATCTATCCCTTCTTTTAGTCAAGGTATGCCAGAAATTTCTTTTCTCCCCAATTCTGTTCAGTACCTCCTCATTAGTTACGCCATCCACCCACCTAATCTTCAGCATTCTTCTGTAGCACCATATTTCAAAAGCCTCAATCCTCTTCCTGTCCGCACTGTTTATCGTCCATGACTCACTGCCATACAAGGCAACACTCCATACAAATCCCTTCAGAAAGGACTTCCTTAGGCTTAAATCAATATTCGATGTTAACAAATTTCTCTTTTTCAAAAACGCTTTTCTACCCATTGCCATTCTGCATTTTATATCCTCTGTACAGCGACCATCATTTGTTATTTTACTGCCCAAGTAACGAAACTCATCTACCTCCTTTATTGCTTCGTTTCCCAATCTAATTCCTTCATCATCACCTGATTTTCTTACACTGCACTCCATTACCCTAGTTTTGCTCTTGTTAATGTTCATCTTATATCCACCTTTCAGCACACTGTCCATTCCGTTCAATTGCTCTTCCAGGTCCTTTGCTGTATCTGACAGAATTACTATTTCGTCGGCAAAACGCAATGTTTTTAATTCTTCACCCTGAACATTAATTTCTTCTCCAAATTTCTCCTTGCTTTCCTTTATAGCTTGCTCAATGTACAAATTGAATAACATTGGAGAAAGGCAACAACCCTGTCTTACTCCCTTCCCAACAGATGCTTCCCTTTCATGCCCTTCGAGTCTAATAACTGCGGTATGGCTTTTGTACAAGTTATAGATAACTCTCCTTTCCCTGTATTTTACCCCTGCTGACTTCAGAATTTGAAAGAGTGTAGTCCAGTCAACATTGTCAAACGCTTTCTCCAAATCTACAAAGGCTAAAAATGTAGGTTTGCCTTTCCTTAATCTATCTTCTAGGATAAGCCGTAAAGTGAGTATTGCCTCTCGAGTTCCTATATTTCTCCTGAATCCAAACTGATCTTCCCCGAGGTCGGCTTCTACCAGCTTTTCCCTCCTTCTGTGTATAATTCGTGTTAATATTTTGCAACCATGACTTATCAAACTGATGGTTCTGTAGTTTTCACACCTGTCTGCACCTGCTTTCTTTGGAATTGGGGATTATAACATTTTTCTTAAAGTCTGAGGGTACTTCGCCTGTCTCATACATCTTACACACCAGGTGAAACAGGTTTGTCATGGCTGGTTCTCCAAGAGACTTCAGTAGCTCTGAGGGAATATCATCTACTCCAGGGGCCTTGTTTCTACTTAGGTCTTTCAGGGCTCTGTCAAATTCTTCTCTCAGTACAGTATCTCCTATTTCATCTTCATCTACATCCTCTTCCCTTCCTACAATATTGTCTCGAAGTTCATTTCCTTTGTAGAGCCCCTCTATATACTCCTTCCACCTTTCAGCTTTCCCTTCTTTTCTGAGAACTGGTTTTCCATCAGTGTCCTTAATATTCATAGAGCTTTTTTTCTTATCTCCAAATGTTTCTTTTATTTTCCTATAGGCTGTATCTATTTTTCCCCTATTTATACATTCTTCTACATCCTTGCATTTGCCTTCTAGCCACTCCTGCTTAGCCATTTTGCACTTCCTGTCAATCTCATTTCTTAGTCGTCTGTACTCCATTTTGCCTGTTTCAATTACTGCATTTTTATATTTCCTCCTTTCATCGATTAAATTTAGTATCTCCTGTGATATCCAAGGATTTTTTGTACGTCTTGCCTTCCTACCTACTTTGTCCTCTGCTACCTTCACTATTTCATCTCTCAATTTTACCCATTCCTCCTCTACTGTTTTATTTTCCCCTGTTTCTGTCAATTGTTGCCTAAAGCTCCCTCTGAAATTCTTAAAAACCTCAGGTTCCTTCAATTTATCCAGGTCGCATCTCCTTATTTTCCTACCTTTTTGTAGTTTCTTCAGTTTAAGCCTACAGTTCATAACCAACAAGTTATGGTCAGAGTCTATATCTGCCCCTGGGTATGTCTTACACTGTAAAACCTGGTTCCGAAATCTATGTCTTACTATTATAAAATCTATCTGATATCTCCCGGTGTCTCCTGGTCTCTTCCACGTATACGACCTTCTTTTGTGATTCTTGAACCACGTGTTTTATTATAACTAAATTATGTTCCGTGCAAAATTCTACCAGGCGGCTTCCTCTTTCATTCCTTTTGCCCAGACCATATTCACCTACTATTTCCCTTCCCTTCCTTGTCCTACTAGCGAATTCCAGTCTCCCGTAACAATTAAGTTTCCCTCTCCCTTAATTGTCTGAATAATTTCCTTTAGCTCCTCATATATTTCTTCGATTTCCTCATCATCGGCAGATCTAGTTGGCATATAAACCTGTACTATAGTTGTCGGTGTTGGCTTCGTATCTATCTTGACAATGATAATGCGATCACTATGCTGGTCATAGTAGTTTACCCGCATTCCTATTTTCTTATTCATTATCAATCCTACTCCTGTGATACCCCCCAATTGATTTTGTATTTATAATCCTGTACTCACCTGACCAGAAATCCTGTTCATCCTGCCACCGAACTTCACTAATACCCACTATATCCAACTTCAACCTATCCATTTCCCTTTTTAAATTTTCTAATTTCCCTACCCTATTAAGGGATGTAACATTCCACGCTCCGACCCGTAGAATGCCAGTGTTGTCTTTCCTGATGATCACATCCTCCTGAGTAGTCCCCGCCCGGAGATCCGAATGGGGGACTATTTTACTTCCGGAATATTTTACCCGAGAGGATGCCATCATCATATGTTCATACAGTAGAGCTGCATGTCCTTGGAAAAGGTAACGGCTGTAGTTTCCCCTTGCTTTCAGCCGTTCGCAGTAGCTGTGTGGCAAAGCCACATTAGCTGATGTTACAAGGCCAGCTCAGTCAATCATCCAGACTGTTGCCCTTGTAACTACTGAAATGGCTGCTGCCCCTCTTCAGGAACCACACGTTTGTCTGGCCTCTCCACAGATACCCCTCCGCTGTGGTTGCACCTACGGTACGGCTATCTGCATCGTTGAGGCACGCAAGCCACCCCACCTCGGCAATGTCTGTGGTTCATGGGAGTGGCTTCTCGAGGTAAGTGTCTGTAATTTATTTCACAATCTGTTCACTGTGTTTGTTCAGTTAGGTGGCTCTATATTCAGTGTTCAGTTAGGTGGTTTTAAATTCAGAAACGCTTCTCAATATGATCTTGTTTTTAATCATCAGTTTTCTCAAATGAGCATTCCGTATTGATAACAGTGACAGTCTTACAGCAAGAAATCTGTTACATATAAGTTCAGTTACAAAACAATTCAGTTTTAAGAATTAAACTCTCACTATGCAGCGGAGTGTGCGCTGATATGAAACTTCCTGGTTTTCTGATGATGCTGTGGTGTATTGGAGGGTGTCGTCTGTAACTGTAATAGCATACAGGTTGACTTAGACAAAATTTGTAGTTGGTGCGAAGAATGGCAGCTAGCTCTCAATGTAGAAAAATGTAAGGTGATGCGCAAGAGTAGAAAAACCAATCCTACAATGTTCGAATACAGCATTAGTAGTGAGCTTCTTGATGCTGTCGCGTCGTTCAAATATCTAGACGTAACATTGCAGAGCGATATGAAATGGAACGAGCATGTAAGGACAGTTGTGAGTTAGGCAGACAGCCGACTTCGGTTTACTGGGAGAATTTTGGGAAGATGTACTTCACCTGTAAAGGAGACCGCGTATAAAACGCTTGTACGACCACGTCTTGAGTATTGCTCAAGTATTTGGGACCCGCAGCAGATCGGTTTGAAGGAAGACATATAGGCAGTGCAGAGGCGAGCAGCTAGATTTGTTACCGGTAGGTTCGACCAATGCGCGAGTGTCACGGAAATGCTTCGGCAACTCAATTGGGGATCGCTGGAAGAAAGACGACGTTGTTTTCGTGAATTTCTGTTAAGTAAATTTAGAGGGCCGGAATTTGAAGCTGAGTGTAGTACAATCTTGTTGCCGCCTACTTACATTTCGCGTAAAGATCACAAAGACAAGATAAGAGAAATCAGGGCTCGTACGGAGGCATATAGGCATTCTTTGTTTCCTCGTTCAATTTGGGAGTGGAATAGGAAAGGAAATGCCTAGTAGTGGTACAGTGTACCCTCCGCCACTCACCTTACGGTGAATTGCCGAGTATGTATGTAGATTAAAATTGTGTGCCGGAACCGAGTCTCGAACCTGGGACTTTTGCCTTTCGCGGACAAGCGCTCTACCAACTGAGCTATCCCGACACGACTCACAATACCGCCTCAAGATGATTTAATAACCACTAGGCTAATAAAACCACTCAAGTGGCTGATTTCAGTAAGACACTTTTTAATGAACTTGTACAAGAAACTGTCAAAAAAGAGAAATGTAATCCACAGATTAATGTGGAACGAATTCTGTATAGTAGTCTTTTCTCAACAAATGCGGTAGAGAGAGATAATACTTTGACTTTCCTTAGTTCAAGAGAGAAGTACAGGCTGATTTAAGGGGAGTCGGAATGCCGTATCTCGCCAATGTTCAATTTGCTAACTTTATGTACAATTTTTGCCTGGAACTGTTATATATAGAACTTTGAATATTTTTCAGCTATTTTCAGCAAATATTGTTATCTCACTGAACTAGATCCAATGTTTTCTTTTTGTTGGTATAATATTTATGAATTTTGTACCGTTCAGCAATTTTTTATTGGAAAAAAATTAACAAAAATTTCCGTGCTTCAGGGTAAAAGCCAGATTTCTTTTTAGTTCAGTGGCCCTTTTAACTTTTATATAGCATTTCTGAATATGTGAATGTTATTGGTTTAGTGGTTTGTGAGAGAAAAATGTCAAATGCCAGAAAATGCGATTTAAGTAATTATAAAAATAATTTGTTATCAAAAGTGTCCAGCTGAGTATTCAGGGTGATCTTCTTGTTATTCACCTATAAGCTTTCATCTCCTTGAAACTTCCTAGCAGATTAAAGTTTCTTGCCAGGACCGGTACTCGAAACTGGGACCTTTGGCTTTCGCGGGCAAGAGCTACCACTGACCTACCCCGGCACGACTCACGGTGCGTCCTCACTACTTCTGTGAAGTTTGGAAGGTAGAAGGCGAGGTACAGGCAGAAGTAAAGTTGTGAGGACAGACACTCTGTCCTGTCGCGATAGGTCAGTGGTAGAGCACTTCCCGGGAACTTCAAAGGTTCCAAGTTCGAGTCCCGGTTGAGGCACACAATTTTTATCTGTCAGGAAGTTTCATATCAGCGCACACTTCGCTGTAGAGTAAAAGTTTTATTCTTTCTTCTTCTTGCTACTCTTCCGTTTTTGTATGAAATTGAGCTGCATACCGAGCCTTCCTTACTCGCATGTTGTCCAGAAGCCGAAGATCTCTGATGGTGTTCATACCAGGAACTGTGCCAAAACTTTCCATGACCTTTAGCCTACCCATATGACCGTCATTGAATCACGACTCCGTACTTCAAAGTTGTTATGCCAACAAATACATTCTTAGGTACATGAGTCCGTATGATGTTGTTGAGGGACATAATGACATCAATAATCTACTTGTATTCGAACGACAATGGTACCAACTAAAAGATCAGAAATTTTGTAATTGAAGAGCCAAATCCACAACTTTCTAATATTTTCGGAAATGTGAACATTGAAATGAGCAAACATCGGAAGTAGGTAATTTTCCACGGCGTACATATAGTACTGAAAACTGAAATAAAATTATTTCTTAATACATTTTGCACCCTATTAAACGGAAAACCTCAACAATACTTTATAAGCTTAAAAAATAAAATACGATTTTTTACCATTTCGCGGCATTCCAACTCACCTTAACTTGAAAAGTGGTTGTTAGCAAAATTGTGGATCTGTAACCACGTGGAGCGTGACCTGTGAAAGCAGGAGTCTATACATTTTATAAAAATAGATATATGTATGTTTGTGTAAATCCATTTACGAGTGTTGGATCATAAATCCATACATAGTGGCATCACTGCTGTGGAGACACTATGATATTGAAGCTACTATTATCACTGACATCACACGTTGTTGACGTACCTAACTTACCTCCGAGAAAGTGGATGCGTCACAGGTGTGCGCACAACTGAGAAATAAAATATGTTTTCGAAACAGAAACATCGGAGTTCGATCAAGATAGAGTGTGCTAGAGGTCATACAGCACGACAATGTCATCAAGGTCTTCAAGAGGTGTCTGGGAAATCGGCATTGTCATAAAGAACAGTGAGTGGCACGATGGATAAAAACAACGAAGGTCCGCAAACTATGGCAGAAATGCATCGGTCAGATCGTCCTAGCGTATTTGAAGAAGAAATGCATACTGTTGCCGTGTTAGAGAACAGTGATCGACGCCAGACGATCTGTGAGCTCGCTTCCGAAAATGGATTACTGCATACTATTGTGCTTCCTGAAGCAACGCCTATCGCACATAGAAGAACCACCTATCGCACATAGTCTAGAATATATTTCGTCATAAACAATGCAATGCCAGTTCGTAAGACGTAACGTTAATCCTGCAGCGCAACTAACGACTTTCAACAAACTTAACACCTAATTTCAAACATTTACGAAAACTTTCTGGCTGTCAACAAAAGGAAAATGATGAAAAAATTTCATTGCTTACTACTTACTCACTGTTTATGTATTCTGCTTGACATTAAAATTTATTTCTTCTACACTCCTAAAATTATTTGCTAGGAATTTTAAAGACAGTATACATATATACACCACTGAACGTAGCTTCGAAGTTATATAATAGTATCATACATAGTGCAGAAGGTATAACGTTATAAACCGTCTTATGTTGCATGAGCTTGTGATTTATTACGTCGTTACTACTAACACGACGATAAGGTGTTCAGACAAAAAGATGACAAAAGCTTTATAAATGTGGCGCAACCGACGAGTGATGAAGATTAGATGGGTAGATCAAGTAACTAATAAATAGATGCCCAACAGAATTGGGGAGAAAAGGACTTTCTGGCATATCCTGAATAAGATAAGATATAGGTTGGTGGGTCACATTCTGAGAAGTCAAAGAATCGTCAACATAGCATTAGAATGGAGTGCGTGGGGTAAAAATCGTAGAGGGAGACCGAGGGACGTATACAGTTAGCAGATTCAAAAGGATGTAGGTTGCCGTTCGTATTCTCATATGAAGAGGCTTGCACAGGACAGGGTAGCGTGGAAAGTTGCATCAAACCAGTCCGCGGACTGAAGACAACAACAACAACAACAACTACTACTACTACTACTAACACTATTCGTTACGTATGTTTAACAGAGTGTGATCTGATCCAAATCAACGGCGTCTTTCCAGTTCTCTTTATTTTTTCCGGATGTTTACTTTGTTATGGTGTTCGTGAAAATCTACATTGAAGAGTGATGGTGCTTCATCTTAATAGAATCTGGTCCTACTATATAATAAATTATTGTTTAAAAATTAATTAATTATTGTTAAAAAATAAATTTCAGTCAATTCAAATGACGTGCCAAATGTATCGTCTTATTTCTGACCATTTTTCAATTTCAGCCGACATACGTCGAGAGAACCGTTGCTGGTGAACTGAAACGAGTTGGTATTTGTATATGGTATGGTTCAAAATAATACTTCTCGATTTCTTCTGTATTTAACATTACTTTCTATTTGAATCTGAAGATAGTAATGTATGGAAAGAATTAATTTACTTACTGAGAAATAAATACTGATTTTGACAGTTCTTTCAATGCGTTCGTTTGGGTGCCATCAAAGTGAATTCGGGCTAGGGAATTAAGTCGTTACAAATATGCCAAAAAACTACCGTGGAACATTTAATTTGCATTTTATCGTTGCTGTAGTTATTGTTAACGAATATAAACGAAAATAAATGATTCAACTGAGAAAAGTCTTTCTGATGCAACTTTTTGAATGCTCCCTTGCACCAATTCAAAAACCCGTTGATGGCTGCTGTCAATGCACTCCATGCAAAGTCCATTCCTGTATTACAAAGGGCTTTTCGCAGCGTAATCCCAACTAAAGTAACACAGCGCGAAGGGAGATTATGTTAATGGCATGAAGTGTACTTAGCGCTTTCAGGGATCAGTACATTAATAGAGCTTTGAGCAAACAAAAACTGAATTTTCATGGCCTGTCCACTGATGTAAAACATTTACAGTGAGCTATTAGTACCTCAAATGCAGTAACAGCGCTAGTCATTTGAAAAATCTTCCTCACTCTGCAATCTTTTCATAATTTTTTGTATACTTATTTTTATTTTTAAATACATTAGGGTCTTAGGTGTGGCGCGGCAGCACAGTGGTAGAGTGAAAGACTATGGATTTTTGTCACTTTCCACTTCTTGCACCTCTCGCAATGTTGGTTGTGTGAGAAATTTCGAGTAGCACCATTGATCGGAATCCATGTTAAACTGTAGGTCCTCCTATAACTGGCTGGGTAAGTCAGTTCGAAGGTCGGAGGAAGAGGACCATGCCTTTAAAGCAATGTGGTGTTCAAACCAATCTTCGAATTGAAGACCGATTTATTTTTAGAGTCTTATTTTGTTAAGTAAAGTACTTTTCATCTCTGTGTAACTACTACACCAGATATCCCTTCACTCCGTTCTGCAAACACTATGCATCTTTCTTTTAATTGAACGTGGTGGTGTGGATATAGATCGCAGTTCTCAATTTCAGGAGACATTAAAATACCAGAAGGGCCATCTAAACTTAGGAATCCCAGGATCTGACTAATCTCATAAAGCAAATTCCTTATTTTTCCTTTCTTTATCCTATTGATTTTTAAGAATGAGGGGACAGTTAATTTCTTCCTACATACCGTATATACCATATATTTTTAGATGCCTTGACACTAACCGTCTGATATACACCGGAATTTTCCATATTCTCCTTGTATGAGAAATGTAGAACTTGCACAGGTTCTTTCTTGACTGGCTGTTACATAGGTGTCATTAATGTATGGTAACATCACTTTGATTTATAGGTTCGCTTGATTTCCCAGCATTATATGGCATTTATACTGGTGTGCAGTACATGAAGTATCGCTACCGGCGATAGTAAATGATGTTGTAGCTGACATCTTCTGGTTGGTTGATCGTTTACAGGGATCCGCAGCAGGATTTCTCCTCAACAGTGCAGTGAAGCGTTAGTACCCGCTGCGACCCAGGTAACAGGGTCAGTGTGAGAACTGGTGTCATGGCAACATGGGGTGCGAATGGACGAAAGCATTAACGTCAAGTTTCCTTTCAGATTAGTCTAAACGGCGACGGAGACCAATGTGATGTTCGTGCATTGTAAGGCTTTTAAGTAGTTAGTACAAACTGTGCGTTTGAGTTGTTTAAATGCTTTAGAGGTGTCGCGTGGTACTTGGTAGCACTGGCTCTAGTACGTTCCTCTGCTCTCTGTCTTACATCTACATCTACTTAGATACTCGGATAATCACATTTAAGTGCCTGTCACAGGGTTCATTAACCACTTTCATAGCCTTTCTGTACCGTTCCATCCTCTAAAAGCGCGCGGGAAGAAAGAACACCTAAATCGTTCCGTTTTCGATCTCATCTATTTTATTGGGATGGTCATGTCTCCCTATGTAGGCGGGTGCTAGCAAAATAATTTCACATTCAGAAGTAAAAGTCGATGATTGAAATTTCGCAAATAGATCTCGCCTCGACGAATAACGTCTTTCTTTTAATAATTTCCACCTCAAATCGTGCAACATTTCCGTGACGCTTTTCCCCCCTGTAATAGAACAAAACTAGCTGCCCTTCTCTGGACCTTCTCAATGTCTTCCGTCAGTCCCATCTGGTGAGGGTCCCACACTGGACAACAGTACTCCAGGAGAGGACGCACAAGTGTGATATAGGCAGTCTCTTTGGTGGAGCTGTCGCATCTTCGAAGCGCTCTACCAATGAACGTAACCTTTGGTTCGCCTTCCCCACAATATTTTCTGTCTTCTCTCCAGTTGTTCGTAATTGTAACTCCTAGGTATTTGGTAGAATTTACGACCTTAAGGTTTGACTGATTTACCGTGTAATTTAAGATAAGCGGATTTCTTTTAGTGGTCATGTGTATTACTTCACACTTTTCATTTAGTGTTGATTGCCAATTTTCGCACAATGAAGAAATTTTTTTCAAATCGCTTTTTAGTTGTTTTTGATCCTCTGATGACTTTACTAACCGATAAACGACAGCATCATCCGGGAACAGTCTAAGGGAGATATTCAGATTGTCACCTAAATCGTTTGTAAACACAAGGAAGAGTATGGGACCTATAACGCTTCCCTGGGGAACCGCAGATATCACTTCTGTTTTACTCTGATAGGAAATTGTAAATTCAATTGCACAACTGGGGTGATATTCCATAAGCACACAATTTCATTAGAAGCCGCTTGTGAGGTACAGTGTCAAAAGCCTTCCGGAAATCTAGAAATATGGAATCGATTTGAGATCCCTTGTCGATGGCACTTATCACTTCATGTGAAGAAAGGGCAAGCTGTGTTTCTCAAGAGCGATTCTGAATTCGTGTTAACTATTGATTAATAGGTCGTTCTCTTCGAGGTAGTTCATAATGTCCTTCGTCTTCCTTAACGGGGAGTGTTGATTGCAGAGATGCGTCCGGTAGTGGGGGGAGGAGGTCAGAAGGTCGTAAGTGCGGTGTGCATGTGAGGTCGTCAGCTTGTGCTGCAACAACTGACTGCTGATTGCTACTTTGTGTTGATGAAGTGTCCATGAAGTTGAATGACACGTTCTCGTGAAGCTAACTTTCTGTTATTAGCTGTTTCAGAATGAGCTGTGCTGGCTCTTATTTTTATTTATATTAACGAAGGGATATCTTGGTTCTTGCCCTCATTCCTCTTCTTGCAGTTTCTTAACGTCAGCATTTTCTTATTTTGCCTTGTAAGTCAGCTGGCGTGTATGACTATCGTGATGGCGTGTGTGACTGTCGTGCTGGTTCCCCACCAGTGGCGCTGTACGTCTGGTTATGAACTTTGCCGAGAGCTTCGCGGTCGGTCGGCACTAACGAGCTAGAATTTCATAGAGTGGCGATAGGTCCCCCATGTTATTTTAGGTATCGGCTGACAGTTGGTACGCCAAATCCACTCGAGAATTGTACCTATTGACGGTTCCACGTTTTAAATAAAGACTGACCATTGAATATGGATGTGCATCAAGTTCCGTCTGACTTTACTGACGTTTCGAATTGACTAGACTGGTAATATATTCTCTAAAAATGTTGTAATGAAATATCATGAACCTGTCAGTAATACAGTTCTAGTTAGAAATATAACAGTTAGCTTAGGTTTGCAATAACAACGAAAGTGCCACTGTGAAAATAATTGTGTTGATTTCAATGCAAGTACATAGTCTAAGCGATGCGCGAAACAGAGTGTCAACAGTAATTGTTACGACAAACAATCATGACCACGGATTTGCATCTGTTGTTAATGTGTTTAACAAATGCTTTCATTAAGTGTAGCATACGTTTAACTTGTGTTTACCAAGTGCATTACGTCTACAAACTTGTAAAATTGCTAACCAGTTGCTTGGTTGTGAACTTTGGTGAACAAAATTTGAGTTCAAAAACTTAACTGACAACAAAACACTGCAGTTAAAAATGTGTTCTGCCAGAAAAGCATTCCACGTCGAAATATGGTGTTGGTAATAACTTTCCTTGTTGTCATGCTGAATTAAGTAACGTTACGTACGTGAAATTTGAATACAAAGATGAAATCGACAACGGAATACAACAATGAAAATGCACCTAGGTCACATTCCACACAGAATAGTAATCATCAGTCAGTCGTTCCAGCACAAGCCGACGATCTCACCTGCACACCGCACTAACGTCCTTCCGACCCGTCCCCCCACCACCAGACGTGCCCCTATCTCTCCAATCAACACTCCCCGTCAATTCAGACGAAGGACATTATGAATTATCTCGAAGAGAACGACCTATTAACCAATAGTCAACACGGATTCAGACAGTATCGCTGTTAGCTTGTGTGTGCTACTTGTACAACTGTATTGATTCTGGCCTCTTGATTGCGTCATTAATCAAATAACGATTACAAGAAATGTAAATGTTAAGGGCATCTTTATAAACTGTGCTAGTGTACCTTTTAAATGAATAAGCAGGTCTGCTTTTTCCAAATTAATCAAATATTGAACCCCGACTGACAAATTGTTGTACGGTATTTTCTTTCCGATAGGCATATAGATATATAATATTAGGCTAATTTTCTTGTCTAAGATGTTAAGTACTTTGTCCGTTTAATTGCTTAAATACCCAACAACTGTTTCTTGTCTCGAAATCTGAATGATTATTTAACAGATTTTGGGGAGTGTTCATCTTGTATGCCTTGTTCGGTGTTGTTGTTATATATGTTATTTTCTTACTACATTCCTGAGTAAAATAGAGTGTGATTCTGGAGCAGTGACTGTGTGGTTTACCCTACCAGCCCTTCCTTGCGACAGTTCTATTTATTAATTATCTAAATTTAAATAATTGGTATTGTTAAATAGAACTCTGTTAGTACCATTGTCTCTTTGATATTGGTTTTTGTTGTGAGCGATTGGCGGTGTTACATTTATTGTGAACGATTTCCATATTTCTACACGGTAACATGGATGCCTTAAACCGCTCTGAGGGCAGTCGCTTCCTAAGTAGTAGTTGAAGTTTCACGACAAAGAAGGTGATGTAAAATTTGTACATATAATTACTGCTGTGCCCTCACTTATGTTACCAGAGTTGTGGAAACATGACAACCTTTCTAGGTGATTAGATTAGATTAGATGTACTTTTCGTTCCAGTAGATCCGAATTGTGGTAATCCTCTAGGATGTAGAACATGTCAGAATAAAATTGACAATATATACTTACAAAAAGAGAGCATATGTGCTAATGTACCTTCCAAAGATTCCAAATGTAATTGCACTTGTGTATGTGGAATTTGTCAGGAAAAACAGTTATCTTAAGAATATTTACATTTTAAAGGACATAAGGACACAAAACTTATTACAACTTATTAATATACTAGGTGCATATTAAAATTCATAGGTTTTTTACACTGATTAACAATGATCAAATTATTGCAAAAACTTGTACTGAAGTCAAACTGAACACAGTATTTATATTTGTGAATATTATACACAATAACATAAATCAATCACTTCTGGTGAGAAATTCATCAATGGAGTAGAAGGAGTTGGCCACCAAAAAATCCTTTAGACTCTTTTTTAAACTGTGCTGAGTTAAATTTCTTATGGTTGCTGGCATGTCATTGAAAATGTGTACTGCTGAATATTGGACAAATTTCTGGGCCAAAGTAAGTGATTTTAAATCTTTCTGCAAGTTATTATTGTTTCTGGTATTGATTCCATGGACTGAGCTATTGGTATGAAAAAGATATATATATTTAACGACAAATTTCTTTAGAGAATAAATGTATTGGGAAGCAGTAGTAAGTATCACCAGTTCCTTAAATAGCCCTCTACACGACGTTCTTGAGCTGACACCACAAATGATCCATAACGCACGTTTTTGTGAAAGTATGCATAATATGCTAACGTTTTATTTTTATATGTCATATATCTGACGACATTCGCATAGCAAACAGGGACTTGTTTAGGCGCTTCAGCAGTTGTATGGTATGCCCTTCCCAGTTAAATGTATTATCCAGCTGTAATCCTAAGAATTTGACACTTTCAACTTCTATTTCCTTGTTAACATACTCTAGGCATATACTGGCAGGAAATCTTTTACAAGTCCTAAACTGCATTTAGTGTTTTTCAAAGTTTAGCGACAGAGAATTGGTTAAGAACTATTTATTAATGTCCATGAAAATTTCATTAGCTGATCTTTCTAATTTACTATTTATTGCAATTTTTGTGTCATCTGGAAATAAAACAAACTTGGCCTCCGATAATGTTGATTATGAAAGGTCATTGATATATACAAGAAAAAGCAGGGGACATAAGATAGAACCTTGGGGGACCCCACATGTTATTTGATGAGGCTTGGTAATTCATTACACCTCTCTTTCCTATTGACGCCCTTTGTTTCCTATTGGACATATACGATTTGAACCATTCTGCAGCACTTCCTGTTACGCTGTAATATTCTAATTATGCATTAGGTTCTGCCGCTTATGTACAGTTCTTAGTTTTATCAGAATTAGGCTAAAAGTGTGTGACCTTTGATACATTGGAGTTGCCCCTCACCCCCGTGTTACTAAAGTGTACCTCTAAAATCTTGTGGTGGACTGGATGAGAGTAGGAAACAGTATGAGCATTGGGCAGCTGATTCGTTACGATTACGTCTAACGCTCTGAGCAGATTGTTATTTGTAACATTGTGAGGAAGCCCCCTTATAGACATTACGTGCTGAAAGTGCGTTGTAGTTTCAAATAAAATGGAAAGTGCTCTCAGTTGAGGCCTGCAGGTTGTTAAGCGACTTATGCCATTTTTCTGGTGTTTACATTTCTCAGTCGCTATTAGTCAAGTAACCTTGTTGTGGTGTTATTTGCACTTCCAATCTGGTTAGTTAACGTCGGTGGCAACTAATATTATTACTTTACTCATAGAAAATTGTACATTTATTGACAGATATTCATGATCTACTGTTATTTATTTGTTTTATTGCTTGTATTCAGTGGTGAAACCTCTTGACTAATTTGAGTTTTATTGTGGTTTGTCCTGCGCGGATCTTGTTCGTGGGGACGACTCCTCGGCCCATGAGGAGGATCAGCGGTTTATTATTTCCATGGTTGGTAGCCACTCCTAAGACTGAAATTTTACATGAGTGTTAAAAATTTTGTCCGTGCCCTTCTCACGTTTCATCGTCATCCCGGAAAACAGTTGAGTTATTGTGCAAAATTATGCAGGGCTTGTATTCTTTATATTTTTTTATTACCACCCCATTATCTTTAATAGTCGTTAGATGCGGGGTTGTTATATTTAAAAAAAATTCTATTTACAAATCAACTTAAACAGTTGTCCCTATTTGTGTGTTCCTTGTTAAAACGGGTGCTAATTTTGTTAGCAACACGACCTTCGATTCCATGGTTCGGGCAACAGAGGTGTATGACCTAAGGACCACTAAATGTAGGCAGACTAGGAAGGAAGGTCGAGGCTACAATCAAGAATAAAAATGGTAATCAACAATGGTAGAGGTTGTCCGCAAGGAGGAGTTCCGTCCCTTTTACTCTATAATTTAGTAGCGAACGAACTCACTGATATGTCAGATTTCGTGGTCGGACATATCGAATATTGATCGGGTAAACAAGGTAAGGAAAATGCACGCAAATTTTTCCTTCCTCACGGAACGTACGGAATGGACACAAAAATGTGCTAACAAAGGTGCAATCAGTACTCTGCCATGGTGCAGTTTTGTCCCCCTTAAACAACCAACCAACCAACCAACTCTGCCATGGACTGTACGTTGGCTTGTAGAATCTGTATGATACGTGTATGCATGGTTCATAGCTTTGACAGATATCTTTAACAGCAAAAATTCAGCATATGAAGATAGAAGTTCTAATATAACAAGTTAAATAAAAAAAATGAAATGAGAGTTCTGTTTGCAATTTATTTTATTTTTATTTTTATTTATTTATTTACTTCAGTTTTTATAAGGCAAGAGGTGTAGCTTCTGATTTATGTAAATGAACTCGTTTTACTGTAGTCATGACGACTGGTGTTCCGTTTGTAAGGGGTGATGCAGGTACAAATTTGAGAGAATGTTTAAGAGAACGGTACATAATTTTATCAACAATATACTTTGCCAGAAAGTCCAATGTTTTTATTCAAACTTCATTTAAATATACCACATACACATAGTGTGCCTCTATGTTGTTGCGATTAAGGAAAAACTGGCCCCTAAGGTGACAGAAAAATTTTGTAACAATTTAGTTTAGACACGGGTTGGAGGCTAACGATAAAATTAAATATAATTTTTCTGCATACTACTTAATAATTCAACTGTTGAATTAGCTGTGTCAACACATTGTGCGGTATCATTGGCTTCTGCCGTCTTACATGTTAACATTAAATGATTATCATTTCGCCGGCCGAGGAGACTGAGGCGCTCCAGTCACGGTCTGCACGCCCACTACGGTCGGGGGTTCGAATCCCCCCTCGGGCATGGATTTTTGTGTCGTCCTTAGTCTTAGCTAATTCATAAGTAGTTTGTAAGCTTAGGGACTGATGACCCTGTAGTTAAGTCCCATAAGTTATACAAACATTTTTTGATTATCATTTCACGTACAAGATAAAATGGAGCAGCACTGAATGCTTTTCCCATAGAATCAAATAATGCATTCCGCAATGAACTCATGAATAAACGATTGAATAAAATATTCCATGGCATAGGTGATCGCTATAAGCCAGAAACAAGTACACACCTTGTTGAATGCATTGACTTAACGTCTACTGTGTTATTTGAGATCCCTTTCCTCCCTTTACATTAATTTATGTAAAACTGTGTATAATCTGACTGATTTCAAGGTGATAGTGCCAGAAAACTTTCCCATGCAATGACTTATTTAGCAAGAATATTAGAGCTTACTGATCACTACCAATGTAGTAGGTTCAAGTTAATGTCAAAGACGTACACCTTTCAAGCATTATCTCTGTAAATTTGATTTCATTATGCAAAAGTCATAAAATAATGGCTCCCATCACTTCCGATAAAATATATTCATTGGCTTACGTGATGAAATTGTAAACTGAAACACATTTGTAACCATTTTCTTGAGCTTATGAAGTCTGATTATTTAATGATATGTGTAATTCATTAACAACGAACCCTAATGCTTACTAGACATAGTATATGCAGAGCAGTATGTGAAAGTATTGACAACCATTTTTTTATTCAAGCGACCACACAAATAACTACAGATGCAAAATTACCTCTACACACATATACCGATATTCCTGTGCATACAAAGGAACATATAGGTTACATTATTTCTGTACACAGTTTACATTCGAAAATCTTGCAGTCGTATATGTTACAAGCGCTCGAGATAAGTCTGATTAATCAAACAAATATTCAATACAAAATACTGAAAACAAAGTAAAAAGAAATTTATGTAGTTCGTTTCGTACAGTAAGACTTACTTATAATCTATCCAACGTAACCAAGAAATAAATCTTTTTCAGAGATTAAGAACAAATAGTAAATGATAACTTAGCAATGTTACTAACTTTAAAACCGAAGTTCAAAAGCCGTTGTAGCTTTTAGAAGGAAACTCGTAACCAGCTTAGTGACGAGTTGTCAAGCTATCAAAAGTGTCTTTCTCGGAACTTCGCAAATACTTTATGCTTCCCAACTTTTCGATGAGAGTTTGCTTTTAGCGATTTTCTGCTGGAATATTCATGAACTCTGCAAGCGTCTTAAGTAAGGAGAAGAACGAGTAACTTCCCGTAAAATGCGTTTCACCAAAATATGTAGGCCTATTCTTTAACCTTCGGCAGTATATTAAAATCAGATTTCCAAATGTGTATTTCCGACAACGAAAACCGCAGCGTCCTTAATTGATTTAAAGAGTAATAGTAGTTTTGGAATAACAAAGAAACTAATGTTGACTATTCATCGTATATTTTAACGTTACATGTATATGTACGATGGCGGAAAATATTCTTAAGTGTCGTTACAAACACAAGTATGACCACACCAAATGTATTTAAAGAACGGACATTTTTTTCATCTGTTAATAATGATTAACTTTCAATCATAAGCATAGAAATGAAATCTCTTTCATGCCGTTAATAGACTTCTGGTCCAGGGATCTGTTGACTTTCAGGATGTAGCAACGCGAGGATGGTATCAAGAAAGTGTTTTGGCCTCAGAATACTTTCATTACGAAGACATCCACCTTCGGAAGTAATAAAACAGCCGGCCGCGGTGGCCGAGGGGACTGAGGCGCTCCAGTCACGGTCTGCACGGCCGCTACGGTCGGGGGTTCGAATCCCCCCCTCGGGCATGGATATTTGTGCCGTCCTTAGTATAAGGTAGTTCATAAGTAGTTTGTAAGTTTAGGGACTGATGACCCCGTAGTTAAGTCCCATAAGCTTAACAAACATTTGAATTTTTTAATAAAACAGAAGCCTGCCATCGGCAGAGTGACCAACTGTTAGTCGGTTGCAATGCCAAGGACTCACTTTCCCCAAAACGCTCCGGTAAATAACATGGACCAGAATTCGATCCCTGAGAGGCAACGATTCTTAGGGATTGGAAGGCAGGATTGGCAATTGCCCAATGAATGTGTCGATTTCAGTAAAATTCAATAGGCCGTTGTAACATTTCAACCGTTCAGATCATCTGGCCCATATGAAATTTTTCCAGCTCTCCTGCTACAAGCAGGGTATTCAGGGTTAGCTTACTAGCAGGAATCATTCCAAATTCCTGGAGGGCAATGAAGGTTGTCTTCATTCCAACGGAGGGAAAATTAATCATATCAACGCCAAGGATATGAGACTAATCAGTTTATCCCCCTTCATTCTTTCAACATTGGAATAACTGGTTAATATACGCCTCGGTTGCACAGTGGTAGAGTGCCAGACTACATATCCAAAGGTCGCGGGTTCGATCCCCACTAGGTCCTAGGATTTTTATCTGTCACTTTCCACTGCTTTCACCTATGGCAGTATTGCTCATGTGAAAAATACCGAGTAGCACCCTGGTTCGGAACTCACGTTAAACTGTAGGTCCCCCTATAACTGGCTAGGTAAGTCAGTTCGAAGGTCGGAGGAAGGCAACGGCATACCACCTCCAAACAGGACCATGCCTAGTAAAGCACTGTGGTGTTCAAACCAATCTTCGGATTGTTGACTGCTTTATCTTTATACAGGTTGGAGAGAGGAGTTTAAGTAGAGCTCTTCTACATACAACATGCATATCAGCCAGATAAATAAAGTTGGGAGCGTGAAGAAAGCACTACACTTTCAGGAAATAGCCCTCTGCATCTTCGTGGACATCGCTATCAAGGTGAATGAAAAAAAATGGTAATCAACACCACCAGAGGTTGTCCGCAAGGAGGAGTTCTGTCTCCTCTATTGTCTAATCTAATGGTGAACGAACTAATTGAAGAAGAAAACTTAACAGTTCTTTTGCCATGGATACGCAGATGATCTTGTAATTGTAATACTTGGCAAATTTCCTGACACAGTCAGATATATGGCACAAGGTGCGTCGGACACTGTGCAAGAGTGGTGCAGAAAAAATGTATCTGGAGGTTAGTCCTAAGAAGATTCTTCATGTACCATTTACGAAGAAGCGTATCCAACACTGAAGAAGGAATATAAAGCCTTTCCATGAAACTCTGCCAGTGAAGGGTGCATTGAAATATCTAGGGATACCTTAGATGAAAAGTGACATAGACATCTCACATTAGGAGTATTTTCTCCAAGGCGAAAGGTATTCTGGTGGTTACTGGAGAGCTCATGACCCAAACGTATACACTGAATATACACCAAGATTGTTAAATGCAGGATCCTTCATGGTGCTGTCGTGTGATGGAAGAAGGTAAAACAGCATGCTGCTGCTAAGGAGTTTGTTAAAGTACAGAGATTGGCCTGCCTAGCCATAAAAGGCGGAAATAACAGCACACCAACTGCTGGGATGGGAACCATGCTGTATATTTCCCAATTACACAATTGGATCAACATGTAGGCAGCGAGGGCTGCATGTGGCTCGTTGTTGACTTCCTCCGCAGGTTGGTTTGATGCTGCTCTCCACGCTGCCCTGTCCTATGCAAGCCTCTTCATCTGAGAATAAGAACGGCAACCTGCATCCTTTTGAACCTGCATCCTTTGCCAAACACACTTTGAAACTCGTCCGCTGTTCTTTTGACTGTTAATTAGCCGTGTTTGTGAAGTTAACAATTGACTGCTTGCTCACAAAATCTCATTACGGCGATATTCACACAGCGGCGGAAGTATACAGTTCCCTTAAGCAAAACTCTGATTCTATAAGTTAAGAAAAACAGTCTATCTTTACTGCAATCTATAGAGGAAGCTGCACACAATTAAATAATGATCGGCAGTCATGGATCTAAGTAAAAAATCGTGAAAGTTGGCAACGGAAACGCAAATAATGCACCAGAAGGGAGCAGAATCACAAGATATATGAACAAATTACCCCACATTAATTCAAAATAAATGATGAGGAGAG
Organism: Locusta migratoria; assembly: GCA_026315105.1. Classification (NCBI taxonomy): domain Eukaryota; kingdom Metazoa; phylum Arthropoda; class Insecta; order Orthoptera; family Acrididae; genus Locusta; species Locusta migratoria. Next base: position 233,858,646 of record CM048751.1, on the reverse strand, counting down.
AATTTAGATTAGCACAAAAGGATTATAATTTAATAAATTAATTTATTATTCAAAACAAGAACAATAAGGGGCAAGACCGTTTTTTTTAAATACAATAAAAAACACACCTTAATATTCAAAATATCCACAATTACTTGGCACTAAAATTGCCCACCTGCAAAGTTGACTACATGTTAATTACGATCACGTTTCATAGGGGGGGAGGGGGGAGGAATTGCAGCACATTCACAGACAGATTCATACGCCAAGCCATGCAGGTACTTACCAAGCACCCGACACCAATACACCAAGACAAAAGCCAAGCAATGTGGAGAATGCAGATCGAAAGTTCACTCGCGCACAATGAAATAGTACCTCGTTTCCATAACGTGTCAAGCTAGTGGCTTAGGCTCATGATCAACTATCAGAAACAAACGCACTTGGTTTAAGGCCAAAAAGTGCGGTGTACAGACGGAAGTTAGTTTCCCTAGAACTTCAAACTATACATTAAATCAAGATTTCATTAAATAATATCTAAAAACGGTCGCTCTGGCGTTCGTTTAGCACAGGGAGAAGATAACTACAGAAGGTTAATGTTGTTAGATCAATACAACATTCTACTAAGTCGGAACACAAAATGTGCAAAAAGTTAAGAAAATCAATTTCGAAGAGAATAAGATCCCGAAATATATCGTGTAACCATTCTTTCTGATCAGAGGAATGATATCTATTAGATAAGCAAGGTTACAGATTGTTACAGCACAATACAGAGTTCGGTCACAAAAATTCAGATGAGTGAAAATTCTATTCCATGAAAATTAAAAAACGATATACGTCGTGTAACGGTTCTTTCTGCACAGAGGAAACAGATCTATTTAATGGCAATAACCACGACAGGGAACACGCTAATCGGCACACACGTGGAACGACACGTACACATATTACAAGTTAGAATGGACAATTTTTCGGGAAAATTATCACGCTACACTCACTAGAAAACACCTTAGCAAATTATCTATACAGTTATTAACCACTCATGTGCACTGAATGTTATAAAAGCTGAAGGCTTAGTCTGATATCGTCCACGTGTTCTGTCGACAAAGTACGAACAGTATAGGCACCGCAAATCCCCGAAAATATTACAATTCAACTACGATAAGAACGCAAAAGACATTGAACATATTTAAACAGGCGAAGAAATGATTTAAAAGTTATAAAGTGCAAGATCTATGCTAACGCAACACCATCAGAGCCTCGGTATCAGATTCCAGCAAGAATCGATATAAAATTAGCAATCCTGTAGCAAATGAAGCAACATCTCACTACTACACATAGTGTAGCTGCTACTCCCAAAATTTAACTCGCGAAAAGGCATAAGTATGACTATGGAGCCTGAACTAAGTCGAGCCACGAGGCCACAGCAGAACCAAACCCAGAGGTACTTACCCTACCAGGAACCAAGAAGCGAATGAATAGCTCTCTTCACCACTGCTTAACCGTTACCAGAGAGAGGTAGTGGAGGGGAGCCCAGAAAGCGTCACCGTTCGTCAGGCAGGTAACCTGAACAACCCCCAGCGAAGGAGGTTAAGAGCAAGCTACATTAGGAATCTTTGCTAAGACTGGGTTCTGCTCGGCAGTTGGCAAACCTACTTCTCGCCCAGAGACATTCAACACCCAGCGTTTGAAAGAAAAGACGACACAAAACTGACGAGGCGTGCCTAGCACTTCCTAAACTTTCTTACATACAGTTTCATTCATTCTGTGGAAGCTAGGGCCAATACACACTAATACATATTTGGGGCCTCGTGTACAACATAGACAGAATTTTACATACAGATAAAACTAAATCAATATATAATGCCTCGTATCTCGCATATTGCGAGTGGAGTGTCTTGCTACACACACACACACACATACACACACACACACACAAAAATATATATCTGAAGCTCATCTACATTTGTTCATGGGGAGTCAATTAAATGGAACACGTTATGTGGACGTGTTTCAACTTCCTTCTAATGCTAAGTTCACGATTTCTTGATGTCTCAGAATGTGTCCCATCCATATATACCTTCTCTTCGTTAGGATATGCCAGAAGCTCCTTTTCTTCCCAATTTTGTTAAGCAATTTTCCATTAGTTACGTTATTTACTGTAATTTTCGTCTCTAGCAACATATTTCAAAAGCTTCAATCATCTATTTCTATGAACTCCTTTTCGTCCACGTTTCACTCCCATACAATGCAACACTCAAGACAATAGCTTTCAGGAAGGTCTCCCTAACATTTAAACAAATATTGGATGACAACAAATTTCGTTTCTTCAGAAACGTTTATGTTCCATTCCAGCCATTTTGCATTTTACATCTTCTTTACTTCGGACAACAAAAGTTATTTGCTACCCAAATAAGAAAACTCATCTACTACATTTAATGTCTCACTACCTAATCTAATTCCTTCAGCATCGCCTGATTGTCTGTTCAAAATTCCATTATCCATTACCATTGTTTTACTCTTGTTAATTTTCACTTAATACCTTCCTCTGAAAACACTGTCCATTGCCTCCAATTGCTCTTTCATGTCCTTTTCTGTATCTTACACCGTCACCAAACCGCATAATTTTTATTTAATCTCCCAGAATTTTAATTCCCTCTCTTAGTTTCTCCTTGCATTCCTTCAAATGATCAAGTGTTTTTTAAGCTTAAGGGACTTAACTGCGGGGTCATCAGTACCTAAGATTACGAGCTACTTATGAACTAACTTGTACTAAAGACGACACCAACATCCATGCCCGAGGGGGGGATTCGCACCCCCCAACCGTAGCGGCCGTGCAGAACGTGTCTGGTGCACCACAGACCGCTCGGCCAGTGCGACCGGCTGCATTCCTTCACAGCCTGCTCAGTGTACAGATTGAACAACATTGGGAAAGGCTACAACCCTGTCTTATTCCCTTCCCAAGCATTGCCACCCTTACATGCCGTTCGACTGGAGTAACAGTTGTCTGGGTTTTTGTGGAAGTTGAATATAACTCTTCGCTCCCTAAAATTTACCCCTGCTTGCTATTCCAGTCTACATTGTAAAAAAGCTTTCTCCAGATCTACAAATGGTAAGAAAGTGCTTTTCCCTATTCTTAATCTATATTCTAAGGCAAGTCGTAATGTGCGGGTGCCTTAATTTATCCTGAATCCAAACTGATCTTCTTTGCGATCGTGTTTTGACAGCTCGAAATTTAAATGAAAATAACGGCTTAACCATTCATATGACACGAAAACTAAATAATGGAATTTGTAGACGAGAAAATTCTCTACAACTTTACTTTCTTATTTTTTTTTTTTTTTCATGTCTCGTATCGTTTCAGAGATATTTGCAAAAATAACGGCGATTTTAGGATGTCTGTCTGTCCGTTAAGTTTCCCTGTTTATAAGACGAACCGTTCAACCGATCAGCACCAAATTTTACAAACATGATTGTAGGCCACAAGAGAACAGAACCTCCCTTTTTCAAATTAAAAAATACGGTAGTAATACCAAAAAAAGCCGCAAATTGAGTATTCTAATTGGTAGAGGGAAAATTCTCTATAACTTAGCTCTATTATATTTTTTTCATATCTTGCATCGTTGCAGAGATATTTGCAAAAATAACGGCGATTTGTCTTTTTAGGTCGAACCGTTAAACTGATCGGCACCAAATTTTACAGACATAATTGTTGGCTACCAGAGACCAGAACTTCGCTTTTTGAAATATTTCGGACAAGAAATACTTTAGTAATAAAAAAAGCCGTTTTTAAAGTAATTTTAATTGAAAATAAACAGTTCATCTCACGCGAAAATTGAATAAACGAATTTGAAGAGGAGAAAATTCTCTACAACTTTGTTCCCTTATGTTTTTTTCATATCTCGTATCGTTTGAGAGATATTTGCAAAAATAACGGGATTTTGACACCCTCCATTGAATTAACGAAAACCAGCCGTTCGCAGATGTCACATGACATTCCTCGCCCAGAACTCTCTGTGGCATACGCCATCTTTCGTTGCGTATTTGATGATTTTCTTATTGTAACTTACACGTTGTCATTTCAAAGCAATTACGCACTTCGAACGATAAATGATAATCTAGTGTTTACAAATGCCATATTAGCATCAGTTAACAACGAACATCAATAGTATGAGATTAAAGAACTTAACTCCTAACTGTCAGTTGTAGCGGGACGCCGTGGCTAAGCGCACCCGATCAGGGAGCTCAGCGCCCTCTTTAATAAAAAAGTTTAACCAACAGCACACCGAACAAGAACGAACAAAAAAGAAAAGACGCTATCAGCATCCGCAACAAAGAGAACTACCCATAGAGCAAAACAAAAACAAATAAAAATAAAAATAGCGTAGTGGGCAATGCGTTGGACTGTGATGCTGAAGGTCATTGGTTCGAAACCCGTCGCTAACTAAAATTTTATTTTCCTAAAAGGGTTTCACACACTCTTACTAATTAATTTTTTATTGTTTAGATTATTATTTTAGTCCAAAATGTTTGCAAAAATTAAAAAAATTACAAATCTAAAGTGGGCCGTAAAACACGTCAGTGCGATTTTTTCTATTCGTGTGCACATAATTAGTGTTCGTATTTTGCAACCATGACTTAATTAACTTATAATTCTGTAACTTCAACATTTTCCTGAACTTGTTTTCTTGGGAATTGGAATTACTATATCCTTCTTGAAGAAAGAGGGTATTTCCCCAGACTCATGCGACTTGCAAACCAGATGGAAGAATTCCTTCATTACTGGCTCTTCTAATAATCAGAGGGAACATCACCCACTCCAGGAGCCTTGTTCCCACTCAAATATTTTAGTGATTCTTCTACCTCATATTTTAGACAACTTTACTCGCTTTAGCCTGCTTCACTTGCTGCATTTTTTAATCCTTTCCTCAATTAAGTTGTATCTCCTTTGATATCCAAGGATTTCTATTAGGCCTGGTCCTTTTGCGTATATGATACATTGTGGCCTTCACTACTCTCTCTCTCTCTCTCTCTCTCTCTCTCTCTCTCTCTATCTCTCTCTCTCTCTCTCTCTCTCTCTCAGAGCTAGCCATTCTTCTGCTATTGTATTACTTCACCCGTTTAAGGCAATCGTGTTTTCGTGTTTACCTAATGCTCCCTCTGAAACTCTCAACCACCTGTTCTTCCTTGGATTTCGATTTGTCCAGATTCCATATCCTTTCTGCAGACTTTCAAGTTTCAATCTACAGTTCAAGTCGATATCTGGCCCTGGATATGTCTTACAGTTTACAACCTGGTTTCTAAACCTTTTGCCGCGGCGGAGCGGCCGAGCGCATTGAGGCGCTATTCTACAATGCGCGAGGATGTTCCCCGTTGGGGATCCGAATACCCCCTCGTGCATGGGTTTGTGCCGTCTTTAGTATAAGCTAGTTCATAAGTAGTTTGTAAGTTTAGGGACTGACGATCACGCAGTTAAGACCCATAAGCTATACAAATATTTGAACTTTTTTTTTCTACACCTTTACCTTCGCACTGTAAAATAATAGAGTACTTCCCAGTGTCTCCTGGTATCATCGACGTATATAACCTTCTTTCATGACGAATAAACCAAGTGTTTGTTATTATTAAATTGTGCTCAGCACAAAATTCTACTAGACGATCTCCTCTTTCATTCCTTTTCCCCAGTCCATATTCACATACTACATTTTGTCCTCTTTCTTTTCCATCCCAGTCCCCCATCACAATCAAGTTTTCCTCTTCTGTAAGTGCTTGAATAATTTTGTTTTATCTCCTCATATGTTTCTTCGATCTTCTCGTCATCGGCAGAGCTAGTTGGCATATAAACTTGTACTACTGTGGTCGGTCTTGGCTTGATGCCGTCTTTGCTACAATAATGTGTACGCCAAGTTGTTCATAGTAACTTTCTTATTTATCAGACCTACTCCTGCATTACCACAAACTGATTTAGTATTTACAACCCTGTACTCACTTGACCACATATCCTGTTCATCCTGCCACCGAATTTCACTAATCCCCACTATATTTAACTTTAACCTTTCTCGTTTTAAATTTTAAAAGTTTCCTGCCAGATTAAGGGATAGAACATTCCATGCTCCGATCCGTAGAATGCTGTTTTGTTTTTCTTGATGATGACCCAGCCTGGAGATCTGAATGGGGCACTATTTTACCTTCGTAATATTGTATCCAAGAAGACGCCATCACACGGTGGAGCTGCATTAACGACTGTAGTTTCCCCTTACATTCAGCCGTTCGCAATAAAGGCATGGCAAAGCCATTTCGCCGATGTTACAAGGCCAGCTCAGTCAATCATTGCCCCTGTAACTACTGAAAAGGCCGCTCCCTCTCTTCAGTAACCGCACGTTTGTGTTGGTCTCTCCAAGGGTACCCGCGCTCTGTGGTTGCAAGTTGATGCATTCAGAACCAAATATGGCAAAAACTGTATCTCATTAGGATATCAAGAAACAGACACTAAGATAATGAGTTAAATATAACAACGGTTGAGGACATGCTGGGATATTATACTATAACTCCCAACTGCTCCAGGAAGCCTTACACTATAACAGTTGGAAGCAGGGAACAGTGGGGGTAAACAGTACGAGGGACAGTCAGCTTTACTGACGGGTCGAATCAGACATATGTATTTCGGCCTCGGCATTCCAGGCCGAAATCACTGCCTTCGGGGCGAGTGTCGAAGAGAATTTGCGTAGGTACTATAAGGACCGTACCATCTACATATATGTAGATAGTCAGGCAGCCTGAAATCACTGGTAGAACCTTAAACAAGATCTAAGAATGTTGCAGAATGTCACATGATTTTGTTGGAACTAGGGGAAAGCAATAGGGTAAACCTGGTATTGGTCTCTGTCCACGCGGGGACCGGTGGTAATGTACAGGCGGACAGATTTCCAGGTTGGGGGCGAAGACTCCGGAGGCTGTCCTGAAACTCAATAAGGCAATGATCAAACTAGAGCTACGGAACTAGCTCGAAATTCAGCACGCAGAATATTGGCGCAAGGTCTATAATCAAGAACATGGCAAGGTAGTGATACCAAAGCCGTGTTTCAAAACAAGTTCTTTAATTTTATATATAAAGAACACTCAAGAGTGCAAAAAATTTATTTTTTCGACTAGTTTTGCACTAGTTCTAGTGACGCACTAGAAGGCTCCAAGTTTCCTGCCAGCTCAATGGAGCTTCATGTCCTGAAGATGGTGTGGAACAAGACCGAAACTAGTCGGAAAAAATTTTTTCCACTCTAGGCTGTTCTTTATATGTAAATTTAAATAAGGGTGCTGTTAGCCATAAGTGAAACAAAGAGTTTCCAAGAATATTTAAAGTTTTTAATCCTTGGCTTGAACAGCAAACAGACTAAACGTATGGCTGGACTCACGACCGGCCACGGGAACTTCGAGAAACACCTATATTCAATGGGCTTAACGGAAGAAGTACCTAAATGTAGGATCTGTGGTGAGGGTGATGAAACTGCCTACATATAACCTTGGAATGCCCTGCACTGGAGACCAAGAGGCACAGAATATTCGGGACACGAAACCTGAAGCAATTGTCTAATAAAGAACTGTTAAAAAGGGTCCTAGCACTATTTAAGGGCATTGGTTAGCTTTATTAGACACATAGGGAGCGATACCGCACAATAAACTCTGATTCGGTGCCGGCAGTGGCGGGTTAGACCAAAAGTGTTTCGGCTTTCCTGTTAAAATCAGACCTATTCAGGCTTGAGTACTACTCTAGGAATAGAGTAAAAGTAGATGTGGCACTATATCACATTTATCTCTACCCAACCATTACTTTTTACAAATTTTTACTGATGGGAAAATGGTGTTCAGGAAGGATAGATTACAATAGGCGATGGTATATTTATTGCTGTTAATAGCAGTTATCCTACTGCGACGTTAAAGTAGATTTTTCCTGAAAGCTGGTATGGATAGAGGTTATAGCTGGCAATCGAAATACATTAATAATTGGTTCTTTTTCCGACTACCTGACTCAGACGGTTCAGTCGCAGAAATGTTCAAAGAACGCCTGGATCAAATATCAAAAATGTGAGCAAACCATACAACATTAATTGATGGCAGTTCCCAAATTGGCAGAAATATCTATACGATGCTTTAGTCCGCATATGTGTGTATCATAGCCATTTGTAATATATAGTACAAGTAGAATATTTTTGTTTTTTGTCTTATTTTATTCTGGTGTCTTATCCCACAGCTAAATTAGCATCGTAATCGTGTATTTCTAATATGTATGTAGATACTTGAGAGTGAGTACACAATTTGAATCCTAAAGTACACAAAATAAATATAAGGTGGAAATGTGAGACGTTGCAGGATACATTTCTATATTTACAAAGATGCTCCAAAAGCACTGGGATTACATTTACTTACTGAAACAGAGGCGCTGTTAATCAACTGCTATAGTAAAGATGAGACATGTCACCGCTGTATTACCGCTGTTAACGCGCGTACCAGAAAATATAAATATCGTTTTTCATTAACCTTGTTGATACCAACGAACTCAAATTTCACAGAGTGGCTGAAACACGAATTACACCTCCTTGAGGCAAGCAACATAAACTCGGCAGCCCTTTTACCATTACAAAATTCAGAGAACAACGTCCATGATTTATGAATGTGAAAATTGACGTGTTTTATTTGTTAAAACACTTTTGTCTTTCTCTGCTGTATTTTTTTTTCTAATCAATTAGACAGGCTGAAATGTGTTCAGCTTCCAATTGGAAGAATAGTAATGGCAATACACTAAACATTACTTACTACTGACTCGTTCCGGCCTGGCACGGGTAGCACAAATTACTGTAGCCAGATGAAATTATATTTTATTTATTTATCTGCTAGTCAGCAGTGGTGATCCAACACAGAAGCAGGCCACATACAACGGTCCATGTGAAACGGATGAGTTTTCCTAATTTAAGCCAGCAACAGTCAACTTTGTTGATGGAAATAGGAAAGATAAGACGCAAAGGGAATTGCACCCACTTCATATCGATTTTTATGTTGTTGGAAATCTTCGGTATGCGTGGAATCACTACATCAGCACGGCCACTACGGTCGGGGGTTCGAATTCCCCCCTCGAGCATGGATATTTGTGCCGTCCTAGTTCGTAAGTAGTTCATAAGTAGTTTGTAAGTTTAGGGACTGATGACCCCGTAGTTAAGTCCCATAAGCTTAAGAAACATTTGAACATTTGAATCACTACATCTTCGTCTTTAAATCTGCGGCGGATAATAATTGCCTCTGGTTCCGTAGCACAGCTTTGGTGCTGTTACGTTACGAATGGGCGTCACCGGAGATCCATCCTTCAAGGTTAAAACATGCGGTGACATTCCGGGTGGTACCAATGACATCAAGAATTCATTTCATTACTATATGGTGACAGTCATAGGATATGGAATATTGCTTCACTTATATTTTTCTATTGGTATTGCCAAATTAACCACTACATGTAGTAAAAGGGAAATACGGAGACAGCAATAAAAATTTTAAGTTCTCCGTTTGCACCTAGCCTTTCATATGTTAGTGCACCGCTGCCACTTGGAGCGCTAGCGTCTCTTAAGTGACTTTATACTAAATAGCTTGAATGTCAAAGATTAGCAATAAGTACGCCATGTATGAGGCAAATTGAACTGGCGTCCGCCATGTTATTTTTGAGTATCGGCTGACAGCTGGTATGCCACACACACTAAAGAATTTTACCTGTTTGCAGTTCCACATTTTAAATAAAGACGACTATGCATCAAGTTCCGTCAGGCTGTATCAAAGTTGCGAATTGACGACCCTGGTAGTACATTTTCTAAAAAGGCGAAAATGAAATATCACGAACCTGTAAATAATACAGTCCCAGTTAGAAGTATAACAGCTGAGGTTTGCATTAATAACGAAAGTACCGCTGTGAAAACATTTGTTGATTTTAATGCAAGTACACGGTCTAAACAAGGTGGAAAATGAACAATGAACATTAATTGTTATGACGAACTGTAATAACCATAGATTTGCGTCTGTTGTTAATGTGCCATAACAACTGCTTCCATAAGGCCTAGTATATATTTATCTTCTGTTTACTAAACGAATTAAAACTACAGACTTGTGAAATTATTGACAATGGGCTTGGTTATGAACTTTAGTGGACAAAATTTGGATACAAAGACGAACGTGAGATCAAAACATTAAACATTACGCCTAGGAATCTCCCACGAAAGCATTCTATGTCGAAAAAAACTGTCATTGATAACTTTCCTTGTTGCCATGTTGAAACAAATAATGTTTGGTAGTTTCCAAATGATAAGCCAAGATCGCAAACTACCGGTTTCGGTGCACTGTGTCACCATCATCTGGTCATATATATATTATAATCTGGTCATCTTGTTAAAAATTGGATATAAAATAAGAAGTGCAACAGTGCACTTAGTCACTATATAAAAAAGTACTTACTGTTGCACTTCTTATTTTACATCCAATTTTGAACAAGATGACCAGATTATATATATATATATATATATATATATATATATATATATATATATATATATATATATATATGTGTGTGTGTGTGTGTGTGTGTGTGTGTGTATGACCAGATTATGGTGACACAGTGCACCGAAACCAGTCGTCACTTAGTAAATTGGTAGTTTGCGATCTTGGCTTATCATTTGGAAAATATAAAACGAATTGATCGCATCCAGACCAGACGATATCAGGTAATTTTAATCAGGTAATTAATGTTTCATTAATATCTTTCGTTGTTGCCAAACTGAAATAAATACATATTTGTTGCAAAGAAAACAGAATATACAAATTAAAACATTCTGGTTGATACTACTGCTTCCATACTTTATAGTTTGCACTGCTTACATGTCAACCGTACTCTATCGAGTATTGCCAACAACAATATTTTTAAAGATATTGTAGACACTCAAAAGTATGGTATCATGAAATACCTCAAAAACACACCATCTGAAGCTTTACTCTTGGGGAAAGTGAGTGACATCAAAGAGGAATATTTTCTTTCAATATAGACTGAGATGAACAAGATAAAATATTTGGCGTTCTTCCACGAAATACTCGATTTGTGCATTTAAATGCTGAACACAGTTCAGGCATATTTGAGCAGCCAGACATTTATGCAGACAATACACATTAAATACAATTTCGAGCTCAACAACAACATACGACAGACTCCTCTCAAATGTACTGACCACCAAAAATATGGCGGCGGGGTTTACATAGGTTGCCCAAAAGAGCCATTCTGTCGTTTAAGCTCGTTGGTTAATACCGCCTCTACTGTCCACTCTTTCTCCGCCAGGGGTGATACTGACTTTCGAATTGCCAGACGTAAACTCTTACATATGCGTTGTACTGTGACATTAGTATGTAAATGTGGATTAAACACGCTGAGAACTGTGTAAGCATGGTATTCATTATGTTGAGTACTATTATGTGGAATGTAACAACCAGTAAGAGCATGAAATATGGTAAACGTAAAAATTCGAAGAGTAAATAGTTTTTCCAAAGAATAATTATTGTTCCATATTTTGCGTTTATTCTTAAATTCACTAAAAATCTTGATCCGATCGCTAACCAACTTCACAGGGTCATCCGTTGGGATAATGTGAAAATTTCATGAAGATTTTATAAAAATGGCGCCAGCTTTTTTTTATAGGGAACATACATCGGTTTTTATGTATATGGATTACAAGTAAGGTGCAAGTAATATTCTTAAGGAATTAAAGGCCGTCTTCCAATATTAATATAAATGTTTAGGTGTTTGTAAAGCTAATAGATCAAACTGCTGAGGTCATCGGTACATAGACTTGCAAGCTACTGAAACTAAGTAAACGTACACACTCATTCCCCGAGTAGAGCTCTAAGCCCCGACTGGGATCGGAAGCGCAAAATGTGGCAGTACATCTTAGATCACTACACCATTCCCGCCCAGCCTTTTCTCATTACCATTCAAATAACTGCAGGAAAGCAATTAGCTTTGCAATAATCACAGGTTTTCTTTGCATTTTAAAGGGCTAAGGAAGAGATGCGTAACAACTTTGAAAGACGACAACTCATCTTTCACTACAACCTACCGCCAGTGGACTCACTTTTAAGACAAATATATGTCCAACACCAATGACGGGATGTGTTTTGTCAAAATCGGCCCACAATGTTTTAATTTTGCACAAAATTTACAACAACAACATAAAACTAGTTAAAACATTACGTAAACGTAACCGAAATTTCAACAATTTTGAAAATAATAACCGTGTGAAGAAGTTGTACTGCTGCTTTCGTATTAAAATAGGTGTTACGTACTAAAGTTGAGGTTGGGGACCGCAAAAATATTTTTAAATGAGATTACTAAGCAATTCTGACAAGGAAGGGTCAATTTAAACAAAATTATTGGATTCCGCCATAAAATGGTAGCGGTCGTAATTTCGGTAGCAAATACAACACCAGAAAGCAACATTACAGAAGAAGTCGGCGGAATCTAAATTTTATCTTATTGAGAGCTGGTACAAACATTACGGTCATATTCTGTAGTAATTCTAGCTGAGATGACTGAAATATTACTTCGATAAATTGATGATGGGATTGTGCATTTCGTTTACTATTGTTTATGACCGTGTTGAAAATTAATCATGATAGTCGCCAAAAACTGTAAAATTATCGGACTTCATAAACATCGCAAAGATTTTTCTGCAGACATTAAAATGTAATAAACCATTCATGGACACGAAATAAATAAAAGTTACAGAGAGAATATTCTATTACAATCGCGAAACAAATCGCAACAATACCCGAGCATCACTTTATGAAGTACTGGATCTGCTGAAAATAAATAACTTTAAAATTAGTGAGGATGGAGAAGGGATTTTAAGTAAGTAAGATATTTCAAATTAACTGTGGGGATTTATTGAAATTAATAAAAAACTAAGCTCACACTTACATTAATTACACCAAATCCTGGGACACGTCTTAGTACATGAAGGAGAAGAAAGAAAGTGACGAACAGTTCCGCTCTCTCCCTTCTGCTTGTTGCAAAAAAATTGAACGTGACAAATGTCATATGTTTATCGATACGCTGGCAGAGAGAAGGCAGAAGTCAGCGACAAGCATCGCACAAGTAATTTAAAAAAAATCATTAATGTATTACTACAAAGTCAGCAGCAGGGTCAAGTGCGTCAGAAAATTTTTTTTGTAAACTCCTTTTCTGAATCTTGATATATTTTAATGCTCCGCAAAATTAATAGTTTTTACCCGAATAAGAATTATAATAATAATTTCGTGTGGCTCATTGGCCACTGAACGCCACTTCGGCGACTTGCGTGTTCCTAGATTATCCCAGTTATCCAACCTGGGAAAGGGGACCTACAGCTTAACATGGAATCCGAACCACGTGTCGTCTCGGGCGACTCCTCATATCATTGAGAGGTGTAGGATGGGTTAAAACGCAGACTGAAAGAATCAGAGATCTGAGAGGATGTCGAATCCGGAAACCTTCGGCTTACTGTCGAGCGCTTTACCCCAAGTCCACCGGACTCGAAAAAGCAGGCACTGAAATTGGCTCAGCCATGGCGGACGTGTAGCTACTCTGTGTGATTTAAACTCTGTAGTTCATACACATGATAACGTATATTCGCCAAATGTTTAACTTCAGCATACTCTGTGAGATACACAGTACGTATTGACCTATCAAAAATATCTTCGATTAGTTTGTCTTGGTATATTTATACTGCAGCAGTATCGTTTGAAGTTACGCATGCAGCAGACCTATATACTTCGGTCTTCCCTCTGTTCGCTAATGTATACAAACTCGTGTAATACCTCAAAGTACGCCCTGTAGCTCTCTAATGGATATTTTTCTTTGTGATAGAAAACAAATACTCTTATTTTAAACAATCTGCATATACTAGCCATCGGATTACACACAGTGGGTATCCGATCAGTCCCAAACTTAGGCCTGTCTTATTATTAACAACGTATATATTCGGAAAAATATAAAACATGCCATTTTTTTGGCGCCATCTAATTTGATATCAAATAAAGTGTAATTATATACAGGTAGTAGTATATTCTGTCTATTCTCTAGTAAATAGATTAATGCACCTTTCACAAGGGCTGTTCGAAAAGTATGTATTGTTTGGTAATAAAAAGAGGAATAGAGTGAAGATGGCCGAGCCACGGCGGAGCGGTCGAGCGCCTTGAGGCGCTATGCTACGATGCGCGAGGCCGTTCCCCGTCGGGAGTTCGAATCCCCCCTCGGACATGGATGTTTGTGCCGTCTTTAGTATTATAAGCTAGTTCATAAGTAGTTTGTAAGTTTAGAGACTGATGACGTCGTAGTTAAGTACCATAAGTTTTATGAACTTGCAAATGTGATAATGCCGCACCGAAACATCTCGTGCTGACATATGTATTTTCTTACTCACAACTGGTGCATGATTTGCAATAATAATCGTAAATTACAGTTTAGAAAAAAACTACAATCATAATTAGTAGTAGCCATGGCGGTTAAGTTTAGAAATCGTCACCGTATGAAACACCAATCTTTATTTCTGCTACCAGTCGCTTTATTCGATTGTGTTAAATTTAAAACAATGGTCCGCGTTTAGTGCATGTTCTGCTCATATTCAGATGCTTTTTACTATCAGAACATTGCATATGTTATGTTATCTTAAATTATTCACGGTCAAATTTGTTATTGATCGTTCTTGGAAAGATTTCTGGGGTATTTGCAAAGAGGCGAAGGGGTCGAAGTGGAAGAAAATTACCTTACGTGCAGTGATGTCTCTTGCTTCTATTCAAAAATGTTCGAATGTTTGTAATCCTATGGAACCAAACTACGTTGGTCGTGAGTCCCTTACAAATTACTTAAACTAAGTAAACTAACCAAAGGACAACACACACACATCCATGCCCGATGGAGGATTCGAACCTCCGACGCGGGAGGCCGCGTGATCCGTAACGTGGACTTCCAGACCGCTCGGGGAATGTGCAACGTAAGGAATGTGCAACGTAACCTAAGAAATTTTCGTAAACTTCGTGATGCTTGTAAACCTATTTGACTAAACTGCTTTGGTCATCAGGCCGCGGCAGAGCGCATTGAGGCGCTATGCTGCGATGCGCGAGGCCCTTCGCCGTCAGGGGTTCGAATTCCAGCTCGGCCATGGATGTTTGTGCTGTCTTTAGTATAAGGTAGTTCATAAGTAGTTTGTATCAGTTCCTTGACTTACAAGGTACTTCAATTTGGTACAAGGTACAACAACCACACACACACACACACACACACACACACACACACACACACACACACACACATATATATATACATACACACACACGCAGGCACTCTCACGCGCGAGCGCGCACACACACGCATGCGCACGAGCACGCGCCCGAGGTAGGGCTCGAACCTCCGGCGGGAAAGGCCTCGAAAACCGTAGCATGACGTCTTAGATCATGTGGTCATACCACGCGGCTATGAAAACAGCGTCTTCAAACGCATAGCTTCGTGTTAATTTAAACGTAATCAAATAAAGTGACTGGTAGCAGATTTAATTAATATTAACTACAATCAGTCGAAAATATTTTCATTTATGGTGACATACTATATCTCAGTCACTGTCTGAACCTTTATCAGTACTTAAAACTTGGATTGAAACATAAAGGTAGTGAATGTTGAAGATTTTAGTTCATCATTCTGGTAATTGAAGAGCAACAGCATTAATTGTAAACCTACGTTTTCGTAATGATCATCAGAAACCACAGCTGGAAGTCCATGTTGTTCTTTGTCTAGCACTTGATTACGCCTTTTCTTCAATTGCCGGACCCATCTTCTCACCACATTATAGTGCTCTGTGCGTCAAGTTTAAATCTGACAACGAATTTCCACCAGTCTGCACGTAACAATAATTTCGTTCTGATTTCTAGTTTTGAACATCTGAATATGCGATACAATAGGTTACTTAAGGAGCCGAATCGAGACATTTTTCTTTGCGTATTCTAGTAACATTTCGTAGCATCCATTTTTGAATTAGGCAAGAATCTAAATGTGAACAGCTATGGCTGGCACTTTCAGAGTGCTGAAGTTTAACATCCAGGTAGTATATAGTTCAATGGACTGGTGAAAGCAAGAACCATGGACAATGTTTGAAATTGCCGCGCGCAGAATTGAAATTTTTGAAAGGGTGGACGGGGTGTCATGCTGCATCGTTCCTATTTCAGGAAGGTAAAATGTTTTGCAATGGTGGGGTGGCCGAGCGTTCGAAGGCGGATCGCGCCGCTGCTTACCGTCGGAGATTCCAGTCTCCCCTCGGGCATGGATGTATTTGTTGTACTTCGGAAAAGTCAGTTTAAGTAGTTTGTATGCATAGGGACTGAAGAGCAGAATAGCTACGTCCCATACGTTTTTCAACATTTGAATTTTGTAAAATAATTTTGATTTGCCGTTTACAATCACCCATTTGTTTTGTGGTTAGAACATCGGTATTACTGTAACTATCTCACAACAGGAAAAACCGTTGGTATGTAACGATAGGAGAAATGCTGTGGCTAAGCTATGACTATGCTATCTTCAAGGAGTGCTGGTCCAACAACTTATGCAGAAGAATTTGTGTTAACATTGGAAGGATGGAGATAAATTGTCGGAAGTAAAACTGCGAGGGAGGTGGAAAGGATAGGTCCCGAGTTAGAGCCTCGCTCCGGTATACAGTTGATCTTCCTTGACATTTCGAGACAAAAAGTTATTTGCATAATATATAAAAACTAGTTCATCGTTGAGAATGTATTAATAATTGTGTGAATTATTGAATATAGACTTTAATTACCGATTGTTGAATTATTACCGATATTAGATTCTTGGTAATAAGACCATGTACCAGGACATATACGAGTCTGATGCTTCGCCTTTTATAATCTAAACCGTCTTCGGAAGCTTTGCAGACACAATATGAAGTTCTATATGGAGAAAGAAATGGAACGTGAAGTTTGATTTTACAAAAATTATATTCACCATCCCAAGCAGAAGAGAATGACTGGAAAACATTGGTGGATTGGGCCATTATAATCTGTGAACCAAAGTATTTGGAGGACGAACTCCATCATTTAAGGGCAGGCCTTCATGAGAAATTACTACTCTAAAAAAAGAGATAAACCGAGCACTACATCCTAGGAGACCTAAACTCAATCAAGAAAAGTAACTAAAGGGAAAGTCATTGTTTCAAATGTAAAGTCGGTCACAGGTCGCATCAGTAAAATAAAATACACAATATTGACGGGAAGGATAAGAAAGACGAGCGAATATTTGAACACCACCAGATAAAAACGCCCAACTATTGCCACATCGGATCCCTTACAACTACCGCGAAGTATGCACTGGAATTACGAAAAGAAGCACTAAAGCACTAACGCCCGCCGTAATGAACACAAGAGTAATTGTCGCCGGGCAAAAAGGGCTATACGATATTGAAACCCTCAAATTCGATTCTCTGACACCGTTCTTCTAGTAAGAAAAACCATTACGATGTTACGACGTACGACATAAGCAATGTCAATAGAAACTGTCGAGAAAAGCACATCAGGTTCGATCAACTGTCAAAAATGTTTCAATTACCGTGGAGTAGTGCATCATGAATTTTTGCCTCAACGTCGTACCGTCAATTATCAGTATTAGGGGAAGGTCGGGTAAGTTGACGAGGAGTCTAAGATGACGAATTTTGAAATTCTCCGATAAATCTACAGATCGTTTAACGTGCATCTTGGTGCCGCTTCCTTAGCGCGCTCAGCAGTCGCGTCTCTTGAAACAGAACTGCTCGGCCATCTTGGTTTGTTGAAAACAAAGGCTAGGAAGTGGATGCTGTTTTTGTAACAATTTTCCTGCGGTTTAAATAAGTTTCAGCCAAGTAATACTTTTGTAT
This sequence comes from Locusta migratoria, assembly GCA_026315105.1. NCBI lineage: Eukaryota > Metazoa > Arthropoda > Insecta > Orthoptera > Acrididae > Locusta > Locusta migratoria. The sequence continues at coordinate 233,840,716 of CM048751.1, read as the reverse complement.
TAGTGAATATCAATTGATTCATCTTAAACCTTGTGAATTTACTGATGTTTTAATAACGGTTTAATGAATTTCTTATATAAGGCGTTGTGCATATGTAATTCTGCATCGAAAAAGGCGACTGCGGCTAACATAAAGAATTATGCAGTTCATTAGGAAGGTAGGGTCACAGAAATTGAGCAAGGAATCATTGAAAGAGGCAATGCAGCGTGTAAGAAATGGTAAGCCTGTTAAAGGCACCGATAGGAAATCAAACTTCCCTGAAGTTACTTTAGGTCGCTAAATAATAATAATAATAATGTTGTTGTTGTGGTCTTCTGTCCACAGACCGGTTTGATGCAGCTCTCCACGCTACCCTGCCCTGTGCAAGTCTCTTCATCTGAGAATACTTTCGGTAACCTACATCCATTTCAATCTGCTTACTATATTCGTCCGTCGGTCTCCCTCTACGATTTTTACCCCACACGGTCCCTTCTAATGCTAAGTTGACAATTACTTGAAGTCTCAGAATGTGTCCAACGAATTTATTCCTTCTCTTAGGATATGCCAGAAACTCCTTTTCTCCCCGATTTGGTTAAGAACCTCCTCATTAGTTACGTGATCTACCCATCTAATTTTCATCATTCGTCTGTAGCACCACATTTCAATAGCTTCTATCATCTTTTTATTTGAATTTCTAATCGTCCACGTTTCACTCCCATACAGTGGTACACTCCAGACAAATGCTTTCAGAAAGGAGTTCCTAACATTTCAGTTAATATTGATTGGATATTAAAAGTTTCGCTTCTTTAGAAACGCTTTTCTTCCCATATTCATTCTGCATTTTTTATTTTCTTTACTTCGGCCATCAGAAGTTATCTTGCTACCCAAATAACAAAATTAATCTACTACTTTTATTGTCTCATTACCTAATTTAATTCCTTCAGCATCGCCTGATTTGCTGACATTGCATTCCACTACCTTCGTTTTACTCTTGTTAATGTTCATCTTATATCTTCCTTTCAAGACACTGTCCATTCCATTCAATAGCTCTTCAAGATCTTTTGCGGTCTCTGACAGAATTACTACGTCATCATCAAACCGCAATGTTTTTATTTCTTCTCCCTGCACTTTAATTCTCTAACCAAGTTTCTCCTTCCATTCGTAAACTGCCTGTTCAATGTACAGATTGAACAACATTGGGGAAAGGCTACAACCCTGCCTTACTCCCTTCCCAACCTCTGCGTCCCTTTCTTGCCCTTAGACTCTAATAAGCGCTGTCTGGTTTTGTATAGGTTGAATATAACTCTTCGACCCTATATATTACCCCTGATTCCTTCATAATTTGGAAGAGTGTATTCCAATCGACATTGTCATAAGCTTTCTTCAAATCGACAATCGCTAAAAACGTAGGTTTCCCTTTCCTTAGCCTATCTTCTAAGATAAGTCGTAATGTATTGACTCCCGTTTTCCTACATTTTTCCTAAATCCAAAATGATCTTCCCCGAGGTCGGATTCGACAAGTTTTTCTATTTGTCTGTAAATAATTCGTGTTAATATTGCAATCATGACATAGTAAGTTTCACACTTGGAATTCCGATATTCTTCTTGAATTCGGAGGGTATTTCCCCTGTCTCATACATCTTGCATACCAGGTGATACAATTTTTTCATGGCTGGTTCTCCTAACGACAGTTCAGAAAGAATATCAGCTACTCCAGGGGTCTTGTTTCGACTCAAATCCTTCAGCGCTCTGTCAAATTCTTCTCGCAGTTTCATATCACCTATCACATCTTCCTCCACTTCGTCTTCCATTTCTAGAATACTGGCTTCAAGTTTATTTCCTTTGTATAGGCCCTTTATATATTTCTTCCACAGTTTAGCTTTCTCCTCTTTCGTTAGTACTGGTTTTCCGTCTGAGTTCTTGATATTCATGCAGCTGCTTTTCTTGTCTCCAAATATCTCTTTTATTCTCCTGTAGGCGGTTTCTATCTTTCCCCTAGTTATGCATTCTTCTACGGTTCTGCATTTGTCATCTAGCAACTCCTGCTTAGCCAGTCTGTACTTCCTGTAAATCTAATTTTTCAGACGTTAGTACTCCCTTTTTCCTGTTTCACTGGCTGAAGTTTTATATTTTCTCCTCTCATCAATGAAGTTCAGTATATCCTATGTTATCCAGGGATTTCTATTAGGCCTTGTCCTTCTGCCTATATGGTCCTCTGCAACCTTCACTACCCTCTCTCTCTCAGAGCTACCCATTCTTCGTCTACTCTATTACTTTACCCCGTTTCAGCCAATCCTTGCCTAAGGCTTCCTCTGAAACTCAACTACCTCTGGATCCTTCAATTTGTCCGGTTCCATCTCCTAACCTTTCTGCCTTTCTGCAAAGTTTTAATCTGCAGTTCATAACCAATAGGTTGTGGTCAGAGTCTATATCTGCCCCTGGTACGTCTTACAGCTTAGAAGCTCGTTTCTAAACCTATTCCTTGCCATTACAAAATCAATCTGGTACCTTCCAGTGCCTCCTGGTCTCTTCCACGTATACAGCCTTCTTTCATGATGATTAAACCAAGTCTTAGTGATCATTAAATTGTGCTCTGCGCAAAATTCTACCAAACGATCTCCTCTTTCATTCCTTTTTCCCAGTCCATATTCACCTACTACATTTCCTTCTCTTCCTTTTCCTACTACCGAGTTCCAGTCCCCCGTCACAATCAAGTTTTCGTCTCCCTTACTTTCTGAATGATTTCTTTTATCTCCTCATACATTTTTTCGATATCCTCATCATCGGCCGTGCTAGTTGGCATGTAAACTTGCACTATTGTGGTCGGTGTTGGCTTCGTGTCTATCTTTACTACGATAATGCGTTCACTATGCTGTTCATAGTAACTTACCCGCATTCCTATTTATTTATTTATTTATTTATTTGTTTTTTCTGTTCCACAGGACCCACTTCAGGAGTAAGACTCCATGGTCATGGAACAAGTCAATACATTAATTGTTACACAATAATGGTAATAGAAAATTTTTAAATAGTCCTTTGCACACGACAATCTTAAGACAAAGTGAAAAGAATCAATAAAGAAAAAATTAAATTAGCTTAATTCTTTAACTTTTCTAGGAGTTCCTCGACAGAATAAAAGGAGTGAGCCACGAGGTAACTCTTCAATTTAGATTTGAAAGCATGTGGATTAGTGCTAAGATTCTTAAGTTCTTGTGGCAGCTTATTGAAAATGGATGCCGCAGAATACTGCGCCCCTTTCTGCACAAGTGTTAAGGTGGTGTGGTGCAAATGTAGATTAGACATCTGTCTAGTATTCACCGAGTGAAAGCTACTAACTCGTGGGAATAAGCTTATATTATTAACAACAAACGACATTAAAGAAAAAACGTATTGTGACGCCAGAGTCAAAATTCCCAGACTACTGAAAAGGGGTCGACATGATGTTCGCGAACTTACACCAGATATTGCTCGAACCGCCCGTTTTTGAGCCAGAAATATCCTTCTTGCATCAGGCGAGTTACCCCAAAAAACAATGCCGTACGTCATAAGTGAGTGAAAGTAAGCGAAGTAGACTACTTTTCGTGTTGAAAAATCACTTATCTCAGATATTGTTCTAATGGTAAATATAGCAGAATTTAGTTTTGGAACAAGATCCTGAACATGGGCTTTCCATGACAGCTTACTGTCTATATGAACACCTAGAAATTTGAACTGTTCAGTCTCACTTATCACATGCCCATTATGTGTAATCATAATGTCAGATTTCGTCAAATTATGTGTTAGAAATTGTAAAAACTGAGTTTTACTGTGATTTAACATCAACTTGTTTTCTATTAGCCATGAACTTATCTCCTGAACTGCATTATTTGATACTGTGTCAATATTACGAGCAACATCCTTCACTACCAAGCTGGTATCATCAGCAAACAAAAATATTTTACAATCACCTGTTATACTCGAAGGCATATCATTTATATAAATAAGAAACAGCAATGGTCCCAAAACAGACCCCTGGGGCACCCCATACTTAATTGTGCCCCATTGGGATTGCACGTCATAGCCATTTTCTACACTGCGGAGAATTACCTTCTGTTGTCTATTATTAAAGTAAGAGGTGAACCAGTTGTGGGCTACTCCCCGTATTCCATAATGTTCCAACTTCTGCAACAATATTTTGTGATCAACACAATCAAACGCTTTTGTTAAATCAAAGAAGACGCCTAATGTCCGTAGCCTCTTATTTAACCCATCAAGTGCCTCACAGAGAAACGAAAATATAGCGTTTTCGGTCGTTAAACCACTTCTAAAACCAAACTGTACGTTTGACAGGAAATTATGTGAACTGAAATGATCAATTAATCTTGAATATACAGCCTTTTCAATAACTTTGGAAAAAAACCGATGGCATAGAAATAGGTCTATAGTTGTCTACATTATCCCTTTCTCCTTTTTTATAAAGCGGTTTCACTACTGAGTACTTTAATCTGTTAGGAAACTGACCATTCTGAAAGGAAAAATTACAAATATGGCTTAGTACTGGGCTAACATATGGAGAACAGTACTTTAGAATTCTGCTAGATACCCCATCATATCCACAAGAGTCCTTAGTCTTTAGTGATTTAATTATTGACTCAATCTCACCTATGGAAGTATCATGAAGGATCATTTCAGGCAACAGCCTCGGAAACGCATTTCTAAAAACGTTATATGATTACCTGCAGAAACTAGAGTTTTGTTTAGTTCCTCTACTATATTCAGAAAGTGATTATTGAATATTGCACATATATCTAACTTGTCAGTAACAGAAACATTCCTACTACGCACTGACGTTATATCTTCTACCTGCTGCTCCTGACCAGACACTTCCTTCACGACTGACCAGATAGTTTTAATTTTATCCCGAGAGTTTGCTATTCTTTTTGCGTACCACATACTTTTTGCATTCTTAATGACATTTTTCAGAACCTTACAGTACTGTTTGTAATGAGCTACTGCATCTTCATTCTGACTGCTTCTAACATTTTGATACAACTCCCGCTTAGTTCTACATGATACTCTTATCCCCTTTGTCATCCACCCTGGCTGTCTGTTACTGAAAGTACCCTGTTTTGAGCGTTCTAGCGGAAAGCAACTTTCAAACAGCATAATAAATGTGTTCAGAAAAGCATTATATTTATCATCTGCATTATCAGCACTATAAACATCCTGCCATTCTTGTTCCTTAATTAGGCTTAAAAAGGTCTCAATTGCAACTGGATTAACTTTTCTGAGTAGTTGATATTTATGTTTAACATTTGTTTGAGAACAAATACTTTTTAGAATTAAAAGTTGGGCATCGTGGTCTGATAGGCCATTTACTATTCTGCTGACAGAGTGCCCCTCTAATAATGAAGAATGAACAAAAATATTGTCAATGGTAGAACTGCTATTTCCTTGCACTCTCGTTGGAAAAAATACTGTTTGCATCATGTTATAGGAATTAAATAGATCTAACAGCTGACTTTTCCTTGAGCTATCACCTACACAATTAATGTTGAAATCTCCACACACAATTAAATTTTTATACTTCCTATACAGTGAACCCAGAACCAATTCCAGCTTGGGCAGAAACATTTTAAAATCTGAGTCAGGGGATCTATAAATAACAACTATTACTAGTTTAGTTCCATTAACATTAACAACTCCTGCACAACATTCAAATATCTGTTCTGTGCAGTGTTTAGAAAAATCGATTGACTCCGATGAAAAATCGTTTTTTACATACATGGCCACTCCCCCACACTGCAAAGAACTCCTAGAGTAGAAGGCAGCTAACCTGTATCCTGACAAAGGAAGTCTCTTAATTGTCACACCACTTAAAAAGTGCTCTGAAATTCCAATAATGTCAGAATCAGTATCAATAAGCATTTCATTAACTTTATCTCTGATACCCTGTATATTTTGATGAAAAACAGTAATTCCCTTATTACTTATATTCTTAGACTTTGTCAAAGGTGGTTCATCATTTCTTAGAGGGACTTCCTTTAAGCAGGAATATCTATCAGCTGTCTTCAGTCTAAAAAAGGTGCAGCCCTAACACCAACTACTACAGGAATTTTTCCATGAGTGAAACCCCCACCCCCTACTACACTGTCACCTATGAGCTTTGCCAACCTCCCCTTCCCATACCTATTGAGGTGCAGACCGTGCCTAGTAAAATCCGACCTTTGGATAGTTTCAACTGGCACCACTGCAATGTGATCCATGCCCTCCGTCATCAGCGCCTTCTCAAGCCCCATGTTAAGACGGCTGACAGCCGTATCAAGACAAGGCCTATCATGACGCTGAAACAGCTGCACGAAATGCACATTCGTGCCACCAGTTTCAGTTGCTATCCTTTCCAGATCACCACCTATATCATATTCCCCGTCCCTATCAAGACTGTTCCCGGCCCCACCCACTATAACTACCTGATCCTCTTTTGAAAAATTCCTACATAAGTCCCCTATGTTACAAGTGACCTGATCTAACCCTGCACTAGGCTTCACTATGCTGGTGACCTGGTACTCACTCCCAAGTACTTCCTGCAACTGTTGGCCAACACCTCTGCCATGAGAACTACCTAGCAGCAGAACCTTCTTCTTCCTAAGAGACCTCTCTACAGATTTCGGCTTACCAAAAGCTGAGGTCTGCTGCGTACTTCCTACACCTACAGCTACAGGAGGTTCATCTCCACTCAACTCTGACAGTTGGTCAAACCTATTTGCAACTTGCAATGTAAAGCTATCTGAATACCTTCTCCTAGCTGCCTTCTTGCCAACTGCCAGTTCCCATTCCCCAGCCCCCCTTCCCCTCCTCAACCTACCTAGTTCCTCTTCAGCGTTTTTCAACTGCACCTGAAGGGCGCAGATCAAACGCTCCTGCTCCTCTATCAACTTATTCCTGCTGCAAATCCTACAGTTCCAGGAGAGAACCTCACCACAATGCCCACTGTCTTCCCCACTGCACTCCCCCCCATTATTTATTATCAGACCTTCCCCACCAACTGATATTGTATCGATAACCCTGACCAGAAATCCTGTTCATCCCGCCACCGGACTTCACTAATCCCTACCATATCTACCTTTAACCTATACATGTCTTTTTTCAAATTTTCTAGCTTACCTACGCGATTAAGGGTTAGAATATTCGACGCTCCGACTCGTAGAATGCCTGTTTTGGTTTTCTTGATGACGACATCCTCCTGAGTAGTTCCCGTCAGGAGATCCGAATGGGGGACTATTTTACCTCCGGAATATTACACCCAAGAAGACGCCATCATCTTATAGTCATACAGTAGAGCTGCACGTCCTCGGGAGAAGTAGCGACTGTAGTTCCCCTTACTTTGCCGTTCGCAGTAACTGCATGGCAAGGCCAGCTAAGTCAGTCATCCAAACTGTTGCCCCTGTAACTACTGAAAAGGCTGGTGCCTCTCTTCAGGAACCACACGTTTTTCTGGCCTCTCCACAGATACCCATCCACTGTGGTTGGACCTCTCGTACGGCTATCTGCATCGTTGAGGCACGCAAACTACCCTACCTCGGCAATGTCTGTGGTTCATAAATAAAATAAAAAATGTCGATGAAGTAGTCTCTGCTCATAGTACGGGATAAAATTACAGGAATGCTAATGAGAAATGTTACGTCTGTGTATCTTTCGATAAGTAAATAAGCATTAATAAAAGTCCTGTTTTCTAAATAAAATGTTTATTTCCTCATCTTACCCGTAGGGCAAGTCGACGAATGGTACTGTCATAAACAAGAATAGTTTTTCCACAAATAAAATATCTGATTACAACGTAAGAGCCATAAAAATGTAATATGCTTTAGTGTCGCCATCTTACCCGACTCTCCCCTACTTATGCGTCGTTTGCAAGAATCAGTATTAAAAAAACCCTCTCAATTGTGGAATAACGTTTGATGGCTTTTCCATCAAGACAATGCACCTGCTTATTCATTGTTCATTATGGGAGATTTTCGCCCAAACATGGCAATCATGCCTCAGCCACGATATTCATCGGATTTTGCTCTCTGCGACTTTTTCCTGTTCCCAGAACTGAAAAGACCGATGAAAGGATGAAGATTTTAAACGATTGAGGGAATAGGAACCGTCTCGCTAGAAGTACTCAAGACTGTACCAAAGAGTGTTTATGAGAAATGCTTCGAGGATTGTGAGAAGCGTTTGCAAAAGTATATAGTTTATGAGAGGGATTACTTTTTTTCTGCAACTAAGCAATTCTGTTCAAAGTTCCAGACGAATAATCGAAAGTTTATCATCAGGTTGCAAAGTTACTCTTTGGTTATTTTTCAAATACAGTTACCGTTATACCTACTTCAACTAAATTAATTACTTGTGCTTAACGCCAGCCGTGGTGGCCGAGGGGACTGAGGCGCTTCAGTCACGGTCTGCACGGTCACTGCGGTCGGGGGTTCGAATCCCCCCTCGGGCATGGATATTTGTGCCGTTCTTAGGATTAAGTAGTTCGTAAGTAGTTTGTAAGTTTAGGGACTAATGACCCCGTAGTTAAGTCCGATAAGCCGTGCAAACATTTGAACATTTTTGAACTTGTGCTTAATTTGAGTGATTGCCCAAAAACTGTACTACTGCTTATTTAGCCAAATAACAAGAAAATTATTTATTTGAATCCTAATAGAAAGTTAATTTATAAGATACCAACGAATTTCAAAAAATACTCAAATGTTTGTAAATCTAAGGGAGTTAACTACGGTTGTTATTAGTCACTATGCCTCAAAAAACTTGCACTAACTTAAAGTAACTTATACTAGGGCCAACAAAAGCACCCATGCCCGAGAGAGGAGTCGAACCCCCGACGGCGAACGTCGACGCGCACCGCAGCAGGGCGCCATAGTGTGCACGGGTATTCTGTCGCGGCCAGCAAACAATTTAATTTCTATAATCACTGAAATATGAGTTAGCTCCAAAGTTGTCCAATATATAAAATTAGTCCTAAAACGTATTTAGTAAACTAGCTACTAAAATTCCTAAAGTGCTTTAATTAACTCTACTGCGTGTGAAAAAACTTCAAATTAGCAACATCTGAGTACTCTTTTCATAAAATGTTTTTAGAAACGCTGGTGTATACTTTGACAGGATAGGATTTTATTTGATACGTGACTTGGGATGATTATGATTTAGGTCAGTTTATCTTTCATTTATTATTGAGGAAACCAAACACAAATCTGAGGTCCAAGCTTGGATACAGTTCTAAGGAAAACTATTTTGTCTTGTTGAAAGTGTTTGGCCCATCACTCAACAGTACAGCATATTAGTTCTTGGTAAGTGGTAGCCAACAAACTACTTTTTAGCGTCGAAATAAATCACCCATTAGCACTCGTCATCCGAGGCAAAAGTGTAGCAGCTTCTGAGGTAAATGCCTCTTCAAATTGTGAGCCATTAAACCAAGTAGCCAAGTGTGTCCGACTACAATGATTGAAAGCACTCTGCTCCTAAGTCTCGAAAATTCGGCATTGTTTAAGTTAGTTTTGGCGTGCATTACCAACTTCGGAAGTTTCAGTTATATTCGCTATTGTTCAAATGTTTGTTAAGCTTATGGGACTTAACAGCGGGGTCATCAGTCCCTAAACTTACAAACTACTTTTAAACTAGCTTATACTAAAGACAGCTCAAACATCCATGCCCGAGGGATGATTCGAACCTCCGACGGGGAGCGGCCTCGCGCATCGGAGCATAGTGGCTCAATGCCCTGGGCCACTTCGCCGCGGCTATGTACTATTATACAGGGTTTTACGTATATGTTTAGGTACAAAAAACACTACACTTGAACCTCAGTAAATATTAAAATACTGACAAATTTACAAAATGTTCAAATTTCCCTAATATGAATATAGTAAAACCACTTATAGGTAATTATATTACAATTTACATATATACAATTAGTCATTCTAGTGACAGTGTAACAAGATATACTACAACTTTCACGAACATAGAGCAAGATCGAAAGATAAGAAAAAAAATTCCGATTTCAAATCATAAAACTAATCAAAGATTGATAAATATAAGAGAACTACAAACCTCAGTGAATGAGTATACCACACTTTTAATGTCAGTAACAACCTATTTTACGTTTCTGACAGAAAAGCCTTTTCATAAGCAATTCATTCGCTATTAATAGTAAAAATGAGTCGTCGTTCCCTTTACTGCAGACACTGTCGTATTTTTAGGATTTCCGTTTAGTATTAACACCGTAAAGTAACTTGGCTGTGCTTATTGAACTATAAACGTACAGATGGTTGAAACGAACAGCCATATAATTTTGCGCGGCGTAGAATTTAAGAAGCACAATGAGGGGGGGGGGGGGGGGGCGGCGGTGCGCATATTTTATGAAGTGCTGCCAGTGGCGTGAACCTATTCGGCGGTTTGAGTGCGAGGTGCGCACTTCATCCAAAAAACATGAGACGGGCCCACAACTTCACGAGAGAAGTGGCCGTGCCGAATAACGAAGTTCGCAGTTGCCCGCAGTCTTCAGGAGGCCTCTCGCAGTTTCGTGTCTCTTAGCATCCCTAGAACGTCTTCTCATTGAATACTCTGGCTCTTAAATCTACCTGATAACAGAAGAACAAGTACTAAAGGAATGGGGAAAATTTGTACACTTAATGAAAATTTCGCTCCCTCTTCCTGACGGTACAAATTCATAGCTTTAAATGCTTTGTGAGTATTGATCTCTACACTACATCTGTGTTGAAATTCACCTGTCTGCGCGTGACAGCCACAGATTATAGTAGAATACTAATATACAATTAGAAAGTATATTTCTATTACTTTTTTTTCCTTTATTGTAATTTTGACCCAATAGTTACCGACCAAGCAACTTACACTGTTAATCAGAATTAATAAGGATCTCGGACAACATAAGGAGGTTGTACTGATAGATGTTTTCACCAACAAGATGCAATATAATTCATTTTATTAAGGCAATATATTACGTCTTTATAAAGCTAAGCATAACAAATTAAAAGAAAGGATGATCACACAATAACAGCAGGAAGTGACAATCATTTAAAACACCAATAGTCTTCTAAAATTTGAAAAGGTAGTAATTTTTACAAAGACAGATTCTGAATCCGTAAATAACGTTAGACTTTTACGAGGCGTGTTTTTTAAGTAAGTACCGTTTCGAAATTAAATCGTCTTGCTCGGTCAGTATTCCATACAAAATACTACGAGAAACATTAGGAATGTCATCCCGTAAGAAGAAAATTGTAAAGCGTTTGTTTTCTCTCACCTGATTGTCCACTCCTGCACCGCACATTCATTGACAACGGAAGGACGCCCATACAGTTGTTCATCATGCACATTTGTGCGGCCATCTTTAAATGCTATTACCCACCTTTTTTTTTTTTTTTTTTTTTTTTTTTTTTTTTTTTTTAATCCTACGTGACCAAACTATGTTGGTCATCAGTCCCTAGTCTTACAAACGACTTAATCTACGTTAAACTAAACTAAGGACAATAGACACATCCATGCCCGAGGGAGGATTCAACCCTCCGACGCGGGAGGCCGCACGATCCGTAACGTGGCGCTCCAGACCGCTCGGCTACACCCACACGGCCTCACCCACTATCTTACCAAACCATCATTCAATGTTTTCTCCGTAAACTGCACATATCTCACGATGAATATCGATCGCTTTTACGCCTTTAGCACAAAGAAATCTTGTAACAAGCCGTACTTCACAGTCGGCGGGACTAACAATAATCGGAGGCATCTTATTCAGTACACAACTTAAACAAGGAAGAATCAGACTTTAATGGCGTCAGTACGTAGAAAAAAGATGTAGGTACCCAGTGCGCATAATATTATTCAGATGTCTTAGTTTTGTGTCTCGTTTCCGCCGTTTGTCCTGGGTGTCGGTGGCCGAGTAAAGAGAGACCGACACAGGAGGTAGGATGCACGCTTGTGCAGATACGGAGGTGACCAGCCAGTGGGACAGCAGAAACTAGAAACACTAGAGTAAATTAGAATAAGATATATATTTCGTATAAATCATGCATTAAATAACTTGGAGTGCAGCAGACTAGTAGAATGTTGATACATAGTTTAGATAGATGGCTGCCTACTGATAATTCCTAGTGCCTATCCGATAGCCAATTCTTAACTGGTGCGTCTGATTCCCAAGTGGCCGATGCAGCAGTCGTGGCCACGAGCGGAGTTGCAGGAGAGGGCGCTCGTGGCTGACGTCGTGAGAACGCCACGCCGTGCGTGCATGGCGGCGCACGGCGAAAGTACGTGGCGAGCAATTCATACTTGTGCGACACCACACCCCTCCCCCCCCCCCCCCCCACCCAAACCGCCGCGTCGTCGTGGCGTAGGGCTGAGGGCCACGGCGACGGCACTGGGAGGAGGGCCTGGGCGGGGGCGTTACTGGTGGGACGGGCGTCGTAGCAGAGGCTGGGATCGAGACGCCGTCCTCGCCCCGGTATCCACCTTGCGATCCCCGGGAAAACCCACCAAAACGAGAGGAAGGGCGCACACCTCCACCCAGAGGAAGCAGGTCATCTTCTTCTGAGGAGCGTGGCCTAGACAGGGAGGGCACGCACGGTCCCGGAGTTTGTCTCGGTGACGCTGTCATCTGCGGCGGCGACGGAGGCGGAGGGGCCGACTGCGTAGGAGGCGCGTCCACCTCCATGGGTACGATCTCGTAGTCCGGGGACGCTGGATCCGTTGGCGAGCGATGTGGAGGTGCTCCCTGGCGGTGAACGGGGTCTGGAATCAAGAAACAAGAGACAGGGTCGCGCGGCCTGTGCAGGTGCAATTGGTTTGTGTGGCGCCGCAGCACCGACCCTGTGGAAGAACGTACAACAAACATATTGCGACCGAGCACGTGTTGAATGAGGCCCGGCATCCATCTCGTACGTCCAGCAAACAGCTTGTACAGCACCGGCGTCGAAACCTGAAAACGCGAAGCGCCATATGAACCGACTCGGTGCGTGGGAGGCTACAGCAGGTGAAGGATAGTGCGGTGACGGCGGCCGTGTAGCAGCTCGGCAGGAGACGGGCCGTCACGTGGCATGCACCATTACGTAGACAGGAAATTTGAAGAGCTTGCTGCCTGGAGTGCTGACCTTTCATCTTTTCCATGTGAGACTTGAATGTTCCAACGAAACGTTCTGCTTCACAATTGGACTGAGGGTGAAAAGGTGCGGTGCTGATATGCTGAATACCATTCATACGACAAAACTGTTGAAATTCCGCACTAACAAACTGAGGTCCATTGTCACTGACGATTGTTTAAGGCAAACCTTCGATGTAAAACACTGATGTTAAGGCACTGATTGTACTAGACGCTGTCGTTGAGTTCATGGCAATCACGAAAGGAAACTTGCTGAAAGCGTCTACAACGATTAACCAGCGCGTATTCCAGAAAGGTCCAGCAAAGTCAATGTGTAAACGTTGCCATGGTCCCTTGGGGCGTGGCCAGTCTGAGAAACGTTGCGGAGGAGCCGCCTGATGCTCCGCACAAACTGTACACTGTGACGTCATGCTCTCTATCTGGGCGTCCATATCAACCCATGTACAATGACGTCTGGCCAGTTGCTTTGTCCTAACAATACCCCAATGTCCTTGATGCAGGAGGCGTAACACTTCACGTTACAGGGAACGAGGAGCAATCACTTTTGTTTGGTCGTTGTCGGTATGTAACAACAGAACACCATGCCTTAAAGACAATGCATGACGTTGTGCAAAATAACGTCGTACCAGAGGCCGCTCAATGTCTTTGGCTCTGGCAGGTCACCCAGAGCGAACAAAACGTGCTACCACACTTAGGTCCGCATCCGCAGCTGTTTCCTGTCCAACCGGACGAGAGTTCAAAGTGAAGTCTGTGACAGTGGAAGCATCTCTGGAGTCTATCTGACAACATGCCATTTCTGAAGAATCAAAAGACACATCTTGGCCAACCGGAAGTCCGCGTTGGCATGTTGAGTGGTAGGTCGGTACAAAATCTCATAATGATAATTTGACAATATCAAGGACCATCTCTGAAGCTTTTGTTCCGTTCGTGGTGGAATTGGCTTTGTGGGTGAGAACAACGACGTGAGAGTCTTGTGGTCTGTCAACAAATAGAATTTTCTGCCACAGAGATAATGATGAAACTTTGTGACGCCGTATATAATTGCTAAGGCCTCCTTTTCTATCTGACTGTAATTCTGTTGCGTTGGCGTCAGGAGCTTGGCGCAAAGGCATAGGACGATCGTGAGATCCAATACGATGTGAGATTACTGCACCAAGACCGTATGACGAGGCATCGACTGCTAACACTACAGGCTTCTGTGGATCAAAGGGAATCAAAGATGCATCACTGAGTAGTGCAGACTTTAATTTGTCAAAGGCAACCTGACAATCTTTAGACCATACAAAAGGAACATTCTTCCTACGTAAGCGAAGCAGTGGAGCTGCAATCTGAGAGGCATTGGGAATAAACCTGAAATAGTAGTTAAGCTTTCCCATTACTGCTTGCAATTCTTGCACATTCTTAGGAGGAGGCAAGTCTTTGATTGCTCGAAGATGTGACTGTAAGGGATGGATTCCTTGGGCATTAATCACATGGCCTAGGTACTCTATTTCAGTTTGAAAAAACGAACACTTTGCTTTATTGCAAAGTAGACCTGCTGCAGTCAACACTTTGAAAAGGCACTCCAGGTTTGCTAAATGTACAACTGTACGTCCGGATACCACAATATCATCTAAATAGTTCGAGCAGCACGGTACAGAAACTGTCAGCTGTTCCAAAAAACCCTTAAAAGTAGCAGGGGCGGAAGATCCGCCAAAGGGTAGGCGTTGATATTGTAAAAGGCCCATGTGAGTATTAATGACGAAAAACTTTTTTGACTCGTCATCGAGCGGAATCTGTAAGTATGCCTCTGCTAAGTCAATCTTAGAAAAGAAATGAGACTGTCCTAATTTGTCCATCAGTTCATCAGGTCGGGGCAGGGGGTAAGTGTCTACAATTGTTTGACTGTTCACTGTTGATTTGATGTCCGCACAGAGACGAAGTTTTCCTGACGGCTTGGTTAGAATACTAAAGGCGAGGCCCACTGACTCGCAGGAACAGGAGCAATCACCCCACTATCTTGCCAACGTTTAAGTTCTTCGGTAACTTTAACACGAACTGCGACAGGCACTGGTCTAGCTTTACGAAATTTTGGTACTGCAGATTCTTTTAAAGTTAAATGTGCCACGAAGTCTTTGTGCAACCTAGTTCCGGCGAAAACAAGTGACTGTATTTTTCACACAAGGCATTGAGTTTGTCCTGAGGCACAACTGACGAAATTTGAAGTACATCTCTTTGAATTGATAACCCAAACAAGTCGAATGCATCTAGTCCAAAAATGTTCTGTGTGGATTTGGCCTCAAGAACTACAAAAGCAACTGTTTTTGTTACACCTTGAAAAGAGGCGGGCAGGCTACACGTTCCTAGCACGGGAATATTTTGACCTGTGTACACTGTTAACACTTGCTGTGACGGCGACAATTTTGGCGAACCCAGAAGTTCATAAGTATCTTTATTTATTAATGTGACAGCAGAACCAGTATCGAGCTGAAATTGCACAGTCTTATTTTCTGTAGAAAGAGTCACAGAAAGTTTGTGCTTGTGGCGCTCCACAGCCACAGGTTGCGCGAATGTGGGCAACGTCTGCTACAGTTTGTTTGCCGCACTTGTGCATGAGCAGGCCGCGTGCGGTAGGAAGTGGCGCAGAATCGGCACATAGATTAATATCACTGTCCTTAGATGGCACTACCGCCGGATCGGCTTCCGTGCAGATTCACTAACTACTGCACTAAACTTACTCGAGTAGCTACATCGAGTCTACTGTCACTGGCTACACAGTACGGGGCACTATTACAATGAGAAGTTGCAAAAGACACTAGGTTCAATACAGGATTGTGCTGTACATAGTTTCCGTTGCACAGTTTTACGCGCTCGACGACGCTTGCTATGTGGCTCACTACATAGTTTTTCAGTAGGCGCAGAAGAACTACCTTGCATCTTAGAATCAAGAGAAGCACTGTCCAAGTCCAGAGCATGTATGACATTTACAGCATGAACTGTTCTCGCATTCTGTGAAGCACTATTCCTAATGGCACCGTTCTTTGAAATTTTGTTTTGCATACACACTGTCTGTACATGTCCTGATTTTCCACTTTGATAGTAAATGGCGTTGCGACTAGGGCACTGCGCACGTTTGTGGCGAGATACACACTGAAGGCAAGACTTACGAACATTTTTCTGAAATGAGTGCTGGTGCCCGTTATTCACAGTACGCTGTCGAACACGATGGGGCGACCTATGTGTCGCACTTGTACAGTGGCTACTGTACACTGTCTGTTCAGCACGGCCGGTAGAAAAATGAGAATCAGTAGGGCTAGACTGATAACAACGGCTAGGAAAGTGTCCATTATGGCGCACTGCATTAACACTGTGGCTTTGCATTTATACATCTGCTGAGTCAAAGGTATCATGCGCTTCTATAAGCTGCAGTACACTGATGAGGGGTCAGACTTTTTCAGAATTGCTGCCCTAATTCTGAGGTCCTTAATGTTCTGCGTAATCACATCTCTTAACATCATGTCACTATAAGAAAGTCCACAAGAGCAAGTAAATTTACATTTGCGGGTTAAGCCCTTCAACTCCGTAATCCACTGCGTGTGGGTCTGGTCCGGTGATTTTTTTAGTCTGAAAAATCGGTACCGCGCTGCAGCTACGAGAACTTTAATCTCGTAATGAGCATTCAGTGCATCTGCAATTTGATCGAATTCTAGATCACGAGGGGATGCATGGGGGAAAAGTTTCTTCAGTAATACGAAGGTTTGAGTGCCCACTACTGCTAAGAACATATGCTTAACTGTCTGACCTGTAATTTGATGAGCCGCGACGAGTCCTGAAATTGTGCCAAGTAATCGATCCATTCTTCTTCACGTTCGTCATACTGCGGAAATGTAGGAAGCGGTGGGGCGGCAGATGTGGGCTGCTTGCTGATGTGATGGCTGTTGCTGTTGGTTAGCTGCCTGTGCCTTCAACTGCGACACCGCTTGGAGTAGTTGCGTGATTTTCGCCGTCTGTAACTGAATAATTTCCATTAAGTTTCGGTTCGGGGTAGTGGTCATGCTGACCGATTAGGTGGCGCACATACAAGTAAATTATAACAAAACGCAAATGCAATGTGAAATAAGACTCTTTGCAACAAAAATGTCCACAAAACACGTAACAATATGTTCCCCCAAAAATCTTATAGTAAGGGTGGATGGGCAGGGAACAACTTCTGCGTGCTCCGACTGCTGCTGTCTGGCTGCTACAAGTGGGCTGGTCCACGGTTCATCTATCGCTCCTCGTCACCACTTTTGTGTCTTGTTTCCGCCGTTTATCCTGGGTGTCGGTGGCCGAGTAAAGAGAGACCGACACAGGAGGTAGGATGCACGCGTGTGCAGGTACGGAGGTGACCAGCCAGTGGGGCAGCAGAAACTAGAAACACTAGGTTAAATTTGAATAAGATATATATTTCATATAAATTATACATTACTTAACTTGGAGTGCAGCAGACTAGTAGAATGTTGGTACATAGTTTAAATAGAGGGCTGTCTACTGATGATTCCTAGTGCCTATCCGATAGCCAAGTCTTAATTGGTGCCTATCTGATTCCCAAGTGGCCGATGCAGCAGTCGTGGCCACGAGCGGAGTTGCAGCAGAGGGCACTCGTGGTTGACGTCGTAAGAACGACACGCCATGCGTGCATGGCAGCGCGTGGCGAAAGTACGTGGCGCGCACTTCATACTTGTGCGACACCACACTTTTTTTAAAATTTCAAAACGGTACTTACTTATAAAACACGCCTCGTAACTTTAACTAAGACACTTTCCATCCTCTTAGAATAAATATTGAACATACAATAACAGGAGACAATGACAAAATATGTTAAATTACCAATAGTCCTTTCTTTAAAAGGTACAATAATTTTACAATGACAGAATCTAAACCAGTAAATAACTTTAGGCTTTTAACACCTTAATTAAGGCACTTTCCACGCCTCTAATTTAAAGAACTGATGATCACACCATAACATCATCATCATCATCATCATTAGAGACTGATTAAGCCATTCAGCGTTCAGTCTGAATCATAGTACCTCTAATAAAATTCCTCCATGGTCCCCTATTCAATGCTAACATTGATGCCTCATCTGCTGTTATGCCTTTTACTTCAAAATCATTCTTCACCGAAACTGCTTTCTTCTTGATCTACCTCGACTCCTCTTACCTTTCGCTGCCAAGCTCATGAGTCTCTTAGGTAACCTTGCTTCTCCCATGCGTGTAACATAACCCCACTATCTCAGTCTGTTCGCTCTTACTGCTTCATCTATGGTGTTCATTCTCAGTTTTTCTTTGATTTCCTCATTATGGATACCCTCATCAGTGATAAAAACCTTTAAAACAGCAATATTCCCTTAAAAACATCAAAATTCGACTGTTTCTTACAGTTCCTTACTCAGCACTAATAGACTACAATTTAAGGACATTTATTCACAGTCAGTGCCACACTATATCGGAGTAATAACAGGATGTAACAGGAATCGCACTTACAGGGCAGAATGACAGACTCATTTAAGAAATTGATTAAAAAAGTAAAAGAGTCTACACATCGCCTAGAGCTGCTATCCGAAATCAACACTCCCGAAAATCGTTCCCAACACATTGTGACTAAGGCGTGGGGAGGGCACCGCCACGGCTGACAGTGAATGAGGAACAAAAAAAAAAAAATCGGAATAAGCCCTTGCCTTTCCCCACTTCAAAGGGGAGGCGAAAAACTAACAGTAACGGGCCAGAATATCTGCCACATATTAGGAACAATGAAGAGACCACACTGAAAAATACACTACAACAGAAGAACTGCAGAATTATAAACCGACGCCGGCAACAACAACGATGAGAGGGAAAAGGCCAAACCCTAACTTCCGACTACGCCTGTGGGCGGCAACCAAGTCGTAGAAGGGCCAAACGCCACAAAATTCCGTTTGTTGTACTTCGTAATTGGAGTTAAGAACGATACTCGCGCCACAGGCGAGATATTTCAAGTGTCAAAGTAATGATTACAAAGCAGAGAAGTCCAGTACAGTGCCTATACGTACTGCTTTTCTGCTTAGGTATTCTCCGGCATGGCGTACACCGAACTTTGGGGCTGTGTATACCGTCGTTCAATGGTCTCAGGACGACAACCGCGTCGTCCCAGCTCCAGGTTACTGCCATCAGCAGACTTATTTCGACACCTTCTGCTTCTGCCGCCTTCTCCTGCTAGAATATGTACTTGCGAAAACCACAATATAACTTCACTTGTTAACTGATAAAATTAACAAGTATCTCCATGTCTCTACAGTAGTACCATAGAGGTCATTTTTGATCCAAAACAGCAAACTACGTATTAATTGCTATTTGTACACTGTCTTGGGATTCAATGTGTTGGCATTACGTTCAAGAAGACTCTTAACTCGAAAAAACATACAATTTACTCTCTAACATGAATAGAGACATTTAAAAAAAAAGTTCTTAAGGAATACATTATTTTTCTTCACTTACCGAAGAAACTTAACAGTTTGATGATCAAACATAAAAAAAAAGCAAGTAAAACTTCTGCATAATGTTTAACTTATGAAAATATTAAAATGTAATCAAAACATACAGTTCGTACACCTACTAATAGTATTTCTAACTTGAAAGGTAGGTAAAGTAAGCACTGAGTATTTGTAAAAGATTCTAAAATACAGTAAGTCTTGTTCCTTATTGCAATAAATGCACAAAATATTAGAACAAACAAGTGCAGTCTATAATTTTAAGCGTTTACAAGCATTTTGGAACAAATAGTTGAAGCCGTAATGGGCTCATGGTTCAGGCATTAGACAAGTATTATGGCAAAGTACTTTTTGCACTAGAAACATAAGTTTGATGTTTTATACCTCTTTTTCCTTTGTAGGAAACCGACACCTAACGAAAATAAAGCCGTACAGTGGACTACGGCTTATTGGTTCAGAAATGTAGGGAGAATAGTACATGCCTACACTGTGCAACATGTAAATCATCGTCACATGTTTGAGAATCTGTTTGGCGTTTATTTGACGCGTCTGAATCACAAGACTCAGCAATTTCTACCTGAACAAAATCGTCGTTGTTCTCTGGACTCGTCTCATCATATATATGATAAATATACAAATAGGCGATTTTTTGTGGGTGCACAATGTCGTTACGATTTAACGATTAACGTTAACTTCCCTTAAATTGTTCCACAGAGTAACGATTTAACGTTTAACGAAGTTAACTTGTTTAGTAACGGATTAATGATTAGCGAAGTTAACTTTTTCATTAACGGTGCCCAGCTCTGTTGAGAGTAATATAGATTGCGGTATTAAACATAAACAGAAAAATGGTCGTAAGCACTACATTTTTAACACGTTCTCGTGTGTCGTTCTTTACAGATGGGACTGTCTTAGGTGCTAGGCGGAAGGTGACATTCACTATAAGCTTGGGCACGTTCCTACGTATTTGAGAGGTATGATCACTACATACTGCAAGGTAACCCTTACATCATGACTGGGTATAAGCCTAATTTTGAGAGATTTTGTTCATTTGAACCTGCATGTAGTGTAAACGTAATAATTGTGATGCACTAATGTCATTTAATTAATGATTGTAATGCGTAATTTATGTATGTCATGTAACTATAACCACTTCGTGTCATTTATTTATTATCTATGTATATTTTATTTAATTTATTTATTCTACTTTGAATGTTTTCTGTATTTACTGTAATTACTTGTCATGTTTAATTTACGTATGTAAAATATTTCACCGTGAAAAAAAAAAAAAAGTCGATATATACTGCAGTCGAAAAGGCTCCTCGGTCAGAGACTTTATTGGACAGCAGCGCTCGCCTGTGGGAGAGCAGGCAAGCAGCAGTATCTGCCGCACCGTGACAAAGAACAGACGTTCGTACGCGGTCCGCAGAGTGCTCAAACAATATATGTAACAAAGTGTTATTACAAAGTCAGTGTAAAAAAATGTTAAAAGTGCTATGAATTGAAAAGTGTGAATGAAACCAAAGTATGTAAGTGATGTAAAACAGATATTGAGCAACATTTAGTTCGTTCGTTCTGCTGAGGCAGAAATTCGTTACGTGTTCGGTGTCCGTCGAGACGTCCGAAACACGGTAGCGTCAGCGCGGACGCTGACGCTCGCGAATATTTACGCGATTCGCGAAGTACCTCTGCATTCTGCTAATAAGCTGCCAAAGGAGCAGCCAGCAAAACAGTTTCTGTATAAAATGAATTCTTGTAACCATCATATTGTAAAGGATCCATTGTCGAGCTACAGTGAAGCACATCGCTGGACAATCATTACAATAAGTTAAATGTAATTTGTTGTAATTAATGTAGATGCATGTTTGAATCTTATCAAAATATAAGAAATTAGATTACACTTCTTTCTACCTTATTTGTAACTAATAGTTACCCACTCTTGCCCAATATAACAGTCCTCATTAAGTTATGATGAACAGCGTGTCCAGAATCAAACATTTTAAAGTAACTGATTAAGAAAGAGTAAGGGTGACGTAATTGCAAAAGTTAGCAATTAAATATTTAACTATTTCATTGTGACAAGATTTTGATTTTTACGTAACAGTAATAGAACTATGACTTAGTAAATCAATATTTCAATACGATCATTTTGAGAGTGAGAGAGAGAGAGAGTTTACGCAAGGAATAGAGAACAGTTTTAATTATTTGATTGAGACTATTTTGCTAAATTTAGCGATATTTGATGATGGACTGTTGCATGCCAGTGTTACGATACTGAATCAACCAATAGTAAAATTAATTCTTCATAAACGTTTTACAAAATAAGGAAAGCAATCAAACTTTATTATAGCAATTACTTAAGATTTTATGAATAACAGATTTTTCAAAACTGAGTTCAACAATAGTTACCACCGCCACGTCTATCCTATAAGGAACGAAACTCTTAAAATTATTGTATGCATTTATCCGCCAAGCCGCAATTACGTAAATGTTACTGTTTACTTAAAAATCATATGCCAGCCACTTTGTACTGAATTTATTACTTTTACTGTTATGTACACAAGGTGGACGATGGTCGGCCAGGTCAACTCAAGGGCACGATTCATGTAACAGAAATTAGTAGCACCACTCGTAAACACATTTATTATGTATGAACACGACAATAACAAAGATAAATAAAACTTAACTTTCTTTGCTCGTAGTTTCTGAGCAAGCAATGTCCAATGCCTCGAAGTAGTCTACTGTAAATACAATAGAGACACCATTCCATAGTCCACAAACCTACGCCAATATACCTCTAGCTTGTCAGCAGGTTACTGTGACATGCGTAACGCTGTTCCGACAGGAATACTGTTTCTGACGGCCACATACCGACTGTCACTGTTTAATACTGACTGTCCCATATAGACGTGGATAACGGACACGGACTAACTATCGAGGACGTGCGAAGACTGTCTGGTTTACGGGCACTCTGAGACTCCGACTCCCCGTTCAGCTCAGTTAGTATCCTCTCTTGAGAATGACTGTTTTGGAGTGTTTGTCCTTAGACATTTACTCCACTGGGAATGGTTTGGGTGATACTGTGGACGGTTTAGGAATTTTCTGATACGGTGAGCTTGGATTTTTCTTACTAGGACTGCTAGCTTGTTGCTAGCGATGGGTGACGGTTGATGATAATAATGAGAATGATGAGCGGGTCGGGATCTTTCAAGTGTGTTACCTCGTCCCTTAGCCCGCGTCACTCTGTGAGTGGCCTTGTGTTGTCCGGACTTCTAGGGTTGCCGCTACTTCCGCGGCCGCTGACTGGACCTCTTCTGCGCTTGCTTCTCCAGGAACTTGCGCTTCTTGGCGTCTTCTTTCTGCTTATCGGCAACGTTCTTGATGATGGCGTCCCATTCATCGCGTGTGTGGAGGTCGTACATCGTCTCCAGGTAGGCCCAGACATTTTCTTCTTCCTTCCCTTTCAGTTCCACTTCCAAGACCTTCATCTGCCAGTCTTTGAAGTGGTACCTATGAGGAAGGTTCTCGCGGTCCGCTTCTCCGGTCGCGGCTTGTGCGACCGTTGTATCTTCTTTGGTAACTTCTGGCAGAGAAGTCTCCGCCTCCTTTGTCGTCTCTTCGGCGTCCTGCATTGCTGCAGGGGCCGGAGACTCGTCCACCTGCGGGTCTTGGACGTCCGCCACCGTTGCTGCGGAATCGTCGTCGTCCCACTGTGTGCCCGCGTCCGCCCTCAGTTCCCGTCCGCATGGGGCAGAAACGTGAGGAGCGGCCGCCTCTTCTCTTGCGGCACGCAGCTCCTTCTTCAGCTCCACCAGCTGGCAGTGGAGCGCGTCGATTTCGGCGCGGAGGGCCGCCCTCTCTTCCGCCATTACGACCTTGAGGTAGGCCACCGCGTCGTTGATCGTCTCGCGAAACTCTTCTTGTGGTTTGCGATCGTCGGTCTTCTGCTCTTATGGTGCCTTCTTCTCCACTGAAGCCTCGGGTACGTTCGCCTTCTCACCGCAGTTGAAGCTTTCGAGGTAGCTACAACGATGGACGTTGGCGGCGTGAGGTCCGCCGCAGTTGGCGCACTTCTTCGTTGTACTAGGCGGCATCTTGCACGTGCGGGTGTCGAGCACCTCAGCGCATTTCAGACACGCATATGTCCTCTGACATGACTTGGCCTGATGGACAAGCTTCTGACATCGGAAACATTGGAGAGGCCTCTTCTTTTGCTTCTCCCTCGGTGTCGCCGGGCGCAGCACCTCGGCAGCGAGTTGCTGCATAAAGGTAGAAAGGAAGCCAGACTTAGACTTTCCCTTCCCCATGCGTCCCTTTCCGCGTCCACACATGGTGGCGAGAACGGTAGCGAGCGAGTAGCAGCGATGCGCACTCCACCGCTGCTCAGGCGGGACTCCGCCTCCGACTTCCGACTGTAGACTCCGTAGACTGCTGGCGTCCGATTGGCGCCGGCCTATATCGCGGGCGGCGGAGGGATCTCACACCGATCGCTGGATGCGCGGAATCCGATTGTCCCCGCCTTGATTGGCTGCCTCGCGCGGAAGCATAAAGTGGTGCGGCGGCAGTGGCTCCCTCTGTTGGTGCCCGGTGCACTGCCCCGCGAGCGGTCTCTAGCGGGGAACGCGCACTATTCGAGGACGGACACAGCATTTACTATTTTCAAAATTATTACTACCACAGGCGAACTAATTAAGTCGTACGCATTGCACAGATGCGGTAGTTTATTTTCAGCTATCAGTGTGTACACGATCTCCGTTGGAGATTTTGTAAGGACAGGGAGTGTGAGTGATCTTTTGAAAAGTTAGTCAGATAGTGTCATATTTTTTGTTAATCAAAAAATGTTCAAATGTTTGTATAGCTTATGGGACTTAACTCCGGGGTCATCAGTCCCTAAACTTACAAACTATTTACGAACTACCTAATACTAAGAACGGCACAAATATTCATACCCGAGGGGGGATTCGAACACCCGACCGTAGTGGCCGTGCAGACCGTGACTAGCTCGCCGCAGTCCCCTCAGCCACCGCGGCCGGCTTTTGTTAATTACACTAATTGTTTTGATAATTATTTCAAAATATAATCGTACCACTTGCACTGATTACGAGTTTAAAGTAGCTAACGTCGAAATTGAAATCAGGTTAGTTACGTTACTCAATCATTACTACGACAACAACACATTTATTAACACGCAACTAAAAAGTTAATAAGCCGTGGAGGTTCGAGTCCTCCCTGGGGCATGGGTGTATGTCTTGTCCTTGCTTTAGTTTACCTAGGTTTCAGTAGTTTGTAAACTACGGACTGATGACCACGGAGTTCGGTCAGATAGGTTAAAAAAAAAAAAAAGAGGGAGAGAGAGAGAGAGAGAGAGAGAGAAGGGAAGTTAATAAATGAGTAAGCCGTGAGTGTCCGCTCCCTACATATCGGTTTCAAATGAAGTGTCTTAAAGAAGTGTTCCACATTTTGAGAGGAAGTTTTACGGACGAAACAAGATAAAAATGACAGTTATTCATTAGTTCTAACACGCTTATGTTATTCTACATGAGAACTTGTTGATATTGAACAAACAAATGTAACGGTAAAAAAAATACAATTTCAAGAATCAACTTGAAATGAAAACTATGGTACTAACTATAAGAAAGCACAGCAGGCCATCCACATCACGAGAAGAATTATAGGGAAAATGTGTGTTGAACAATATTAAGGAGACGAACAGCAAGAGCAAACTATTTAGGTTACGAACAATATTCAAATGTTTGTACAGCTTATGGGACTTAACAACGGGGTCATCAGTCCCTAAACTTACAAACTACTTATGAACTACTTACGAACTAGGACGGCACAAATATCCATGCCCGAGGGGGGATTCGAACCCCCGACCGTAGTGGCCGTGCAGACCGTGACTGGAGCGCCTGAGTCCCCGCGGCCACCGCGGCCGGCGAACAATATTCGTACAAGTAAATATACCAATGGTAAAGTAGTTTAGCTAACATCGAAATTAAAATCAGGGTAGTTACGTTACTCAATCATTACTAACAACAACACATTTATTAACACGCAACCAAAAATTACTTTTTTTTATTTTCCACTCACACCTTCTCGCTATACAAAAACCTAACAAAACCCCTCTCCTTTCTTTCCTTGCAACACTTTTCGAATCTGTTCTTTCACGAGCGATTTGGAACGAAGAGCCTCTCGGTAAATTTGCAAATTTTTTGAAACGTAGCCGTTTTCCCTCTCCCCAAGCGTACGACCTGGCAACTCAGCACATATTTTCCGGCAATTACGCTTCGCAGTCGAGTCTTCCTTTGCAGCCCTAATATCGGAATCAATTTTCCGGAGGCGGCGCTGCCCTGTCTTCGGCGGTCGCTCGTCCGCGGTCCCCTCTCCCCCCCTCCCCCACGGTATCGTTTTCCAATAATTCGGCGAGCGGGCCGCTATTTACACAGCGCAAACCGCACCATTCAGTTAATTGGCGGTGCAGACGCCGTTAATAGATCCCGAAATTTACTCGATTCCAATTAATTTCTCCTCGCTGCTGAATTACTGGGCCAGTCTCAAACAGGCCGCGGGAGCACCCGTTTGCTCGCGCCAGTGTAAATGTTTCCCATCGTCCGCGATTAATCTCGGGCCAGTTCGGGATAGCGCTTCGTTCAGTGGGTCGCGCCATACTCGCCGCAGTTCCGTTCTATTGGGAACGGTTTGGTTGTCTGCGGAGTCAGCAGCCATCTGTAAAGTGCAAATGTGGCACATATTGCTAGCTTCAGCGTTTATGTCACTAGTTCAGTAGGTTATCTATAGACGCCTACAGCAGGTTTCAGTTCCCTGACTACTACCGTCGTTGAAGTGTACGAACGATCGCACAACCAATTCGAAGGGTCAACAACCTACTTCCAATACGGTTTTATTACTTACTAATCGACCTGGCAAAGCTTCGCAATTGCTAATATGCGTGTACTCTTTCTTTGAACGTCAAATGTGCAAAATTTTATAGCAATCGTACCAATGATATTGATATCCCAAAGAAAAGAGCTCTATCAGTTTTCCACACATTTTCCTACTTTCTGGCCAACTATTCGAAAATTTAACGTCACTCAAACCTTCCTCTCGTTCTGAACATCGAATGTGGAAAGTGTATCGCAATCAGATGAATGGTATTCATATTTCATAGAAAAATCTCCTTCCATTTCTTCTGAATTTTCCATTTTTTTAGGAAACTTTTCCAAATTTTTATTTCAGAAGGACATTAATGTTCCTTCGAACGTCAAATATGCAAAATCTTATCGCAATCAGACGATTGATATTGATTTCCCATTCAAAAAACCTTTTTCAGTTTCTCGCAAATTTTCAAATTTTCTGGGTATCTTTCCAAATTTTTAGCTCATAAGAACTTTCATCTTTCGTTGAACGTAAAAGGATCAAAATTTTATGGCAATCGAACGGTTCTCAATTTACAGTGTTGAGTACATTTAGAAACACATTGAAAAAGGAACTTTGGCTCGAATTTTGCGACTCTCCTTTTTGACCCTCCCTATTTTTTTTTTTTTTTTTTACTGAAAACATTTCCAAAACCTTAATGATCAAAACAAATGAAGATTTACCCTCTCTGTATCGTGCGAATAGTTATAGTGTTGAATTCAATCAAAAACATTGAAAACGCACTTTCAAATTTCCAGTTTTCTGTACATTTTCCAAAAAAATTATTTCATACAAACCTTGTCCTGTCAAGCCGTACTCTTACAACTATTTGGCAATTAATTTTATTCATAGAAACAAAAATCGCTTTCAGTTTTTCCTACTTTTCGGGCGACTTTTCCAAATTTTTATTTGATGCGAACCTTCCTCTTGCTTTCAACATGAAATGTACAAAATTTTATCGCAATTGGACGAACGGTATTCATGGCTCACTGCAAAAAGCTGTTTGTGTTTTTCCCGATTTTCCTCTATTCCGGACAACTTTTCCATATTTTATCGCCGTTTAAATCTTCCCTTGACTGAGAGGAATATTTCAAGACTAAAATTAGTCAAATCGGTTCAGCCGTTCTCGAGTTTTAGCGAGACTAACGAACAGCAATTCATTTATATAGAAGACTAGTTGAAACCCGGTGTTGTTTTAGTATATATTTATTCCATACTCCCGCGGTCCACCTCCCCTGCTATTATCTCTCTCTGCCCATCTTCTGCTTCCGATTGTAATTTGTCTCCATCACAGTTTTTGTAACTTTCATGAAAACGACTTTAGGATTAAAAGCTTGCAAATCAAAATTTCTAGGTAAACTGTACCAAACTTCGTTGTTGATCGTTCCCATACAAACAAAAACTAATGGAATTATCAATTTCCATTAAAAAAAAATCTTTAAACAGGCTTCAATGGCAATCTGTTGTTCATTGTAAAATGTTCGAAATCTAATAGTTGTCTCTTTCAGTTTCAGAAATCGATATGCAATTCCGTATAATTCTCTTAAACTTTGTTGAAAATCCTGCAATTCTTTTGCTAAACCACCAATATGTTTCATAAAATCTTGAATAATCTTTTTCATCTGCAGGATTTAACTTCAGCACAGTAATTGAATATTTGGATTTCTTAATAGCTGAAGTAATTTCCTTCAACCCTCAGATACTCGAAGTACATCTAGATAGATACTCTGCAAATCACATTCAAGTGCCTGGCAGAGGGGAGTAAAGTTTCGAGTTTTATTTCACGTAGCATACGTTAATAGACCAGATGCGTATCATCATAGGAACTCAACTTGCTTGTAACATATGTGTATATAATGAGTAAGCTCCGTTTACAGCAGCACGTATTCTATTTTTCTTAATTATTCGCTTATGACACTTAATGGCCCCAGCAGAGAAGAAACTGGTCTTGTGAGTTTCGCCTTTGTCAACGCACATAAAACATAACATGAAGTATTTGAGCCGTCCCGGCTCCTGTTTCTACGATTGACCCTGTCCTTGATTTAATTACTGGCGCACGCACTATCCATCTCTCTGTGCTTGCACCACTCGTGGCGCTGTTTGATTTATCGTGCGTCGATTGTCTTCTGACGTGTGTTTTCCTTGCCGCGGGTGGCGCGACGGTGGCGGCCCGAGGCAGGGAAAGAGGTTTGGAGTGAGTCAGTTGCTGGGTGGATAGTGGAGAGGTTATCAGGCAGTGAGTTTGGTACGATGCATGGCATCGCCAGGGTCGAGTCATTTTGATGAAAGGCTAGTTTACACGACGACACTAGGTTTCACGAAACTGCGCTACTGGCCAGTGCGCATGCGTGGCAGGCGTTCGCGCAACTCGTTGGCGAAACTAAACAGTTTCGGCACCTTCCAACTTTAGCGAAACTGATTGCGCGTGTTTTTAGGTTAGGTTAGAACCAATACAGAACAAAATACAACATAAAGGGGGGAACGGAAGAAATAATTCGGTTTTTGAGCAGATATGCGATGCGTAGTGGTTTGTGCGATTTCAACGATGAAAATTTCAGGAATAAGCAGTGGCGTATTGGTGTTTTTCAAGCAATTGTTCGTGAATTAAATATTGATGCGATGACGATTAATGAATTGCAGATTAAAATACATTCAATTCGAAATACTTATACAAACGAACTATTGCAATTGTGGATTTCTGAACATGGTACAGGTACTGTAGAGACGAATATCTACTTGACAAGAAAAGTCATGCAATTAAATTAATTTCAGTTCTGGTAACAATGCTTCACACATAACAGTTTCTTGTTTCTTTATTGCATTACTAAAGTGAACTGCCCTGGTGACGTTCTAAGTTGATTAAAATTACTTATAGGGGGCTTCAATCAGAATTTCATGCAGCAAGGTCGCTGAGCAAACGAGCTGACGTCTTTTTCTATTCCAGTCACGAACCCCAAACAAGTATCTTATTCTCTTTATGTTTAGTCGTATGCAGTGACTTCACACAGAGAAGCAATAGCTCCGCCACAACCGTTACACCTACCAAAACTTTCATTCTACGGCGACTACGGCACTCACAAAACGACGAAACTGAAGTGTATAGTATTGGCACCGTGTCAACAGACAAACACGAAACCAGACGCGCGCAACTGATTTCATGCAACTAGTGTCGCAACCTAATATCGTCGTATAGACTAGCTTTAGCACGCCGTTAAAATCGCACAAAGACCTACTCTTCGCATATATGTTCAAAAACCGAATTATTTCTTCCGTTTCCCCTTTATGTTGTATTGGTTATAACTTAACCTAAAAACACGCGCAATCAATTTCGCCAAATATTCATAGAAGTTTCGGGTATGCAGCCGGTCGTCGTCTAAAACATCACACGATATTTCGGCCAGACACCTGCTAGCCATCTTCAGGTGAGTCGATGAAGACTGAAGAGTGCCTCCAGCGTTCCACTATATATAGAAAACTTGGCGGTTACAGCGCATGCGTCAAAACATAAACAGACAGGCCACACTGCCGGACGGCAGCGCCCTCGCTGGTGGAGCCGCGGAGTTCAGCTGTCCTCTGCACTGCCACTGTCGCTCACAGCCGACGTCGGCGCTCTCCGTCGTCTTCGATCTGAGCAAATTTTAGTAATTACTAAAATTACTAAGTGGCAGTGCAGAGGACAGCTGAACTCCGCGGCTCCACCAGCGAGGGCGCTGCCGTCCGGCAGTGTGGCCTGTCTGTTTATGTTTTGACGCATGCGCTGTAACCGCCAAGTTTTCTATATATAGTGGAACGCTGGAGGCACTCTTCAGTCTTCATCGACTCACCTAAAGATGGCTAGCAGGTGTCTGGCCGAAATATCGTGTGATGTTTTAGACGACGACCGGCTGCATACCCGTAACTTCTATGAATATTCGATCCGCCGGGAGAATTTTAAAGTTCACAGTTTCGCCAAAGTTGGAAGGTGCCGAAACTGTTCAGTTTCGCTAACGAGTTGCGCGTACGCTTACCGCGCATGCGCACTGGCCAGAAGTGTAGTTTCATGAAACCTAGTGTCGTCGTGTAAACTTGCCTTAAGGACCCGTTTGTGGCCGGGCCCGGCGTGTGCACTGTCCGTGAGGAGCCATGCATGCTAGGAGCTGAAGGGGTTGATTCGGAGAGGCCTTTCTGTCAAGTTATACCAGCACCTCGGTGTGCGCGGTTTACTTCGTCTCCCGGCTATATTCGAATCCCCCCCCCCCCTCGGGCATGGATATTTGTGCCGTCCTTAGTTGTAGGTAGTTCGTAAATAGTTTGTAAGTTTAGGGACTGATGACCCCGTAGTTAAGTCCCATAGACTATACAAACATTTGAACATTTTCTCCCGGCTACGTGGTCGCGTTCCTAGCGGCCGAGCGACACCGCGTCCGTCCCTCGCCAAGCGTCGGAGCTTTCAACAACTGGCAGAGTACTCCGCACTCAGCCCCGGCTGCGCCTCGCGTCGTACCAGCCGCTTTTCATCTGGGATCTATGAAATGTTTCCGGGCGTTGGTTGACACACTCCAACCACACCATCGCCAGGGTGCCTACATTTGTCGTGGAGTAAGAAATAAATAAGTAACTGATAAATCCTGCTCCACAGATTTGTGTATCTGACTTTGTCAGGATCGGTCGTCGATCCCTGGGGGCCGTCATTGGCTACGTCGTTAGTTGTTCATTCATGTATTATAGCGCGCTTTTAGTTCGGTTCAATTGTATTATTATTTTCTCTTTGCTCTGAGTAGCAAGTACTTTATATACATTAACTTGGTTATCATAACTGATGGCTCGCATCTGCGCATGCTGTAGTTTTGAAACATATCCTGTATTCAAATGTTAGGAATTATCTCGAACAGAATGATCTATTGGGCCAAGGTCAACACGGATTTAGACAATATCGTTCATGCGAAACACAACTAGCTCTTTACTCACACGAAGTGATGGGTGCAGCCGGCCGCGGTGGCCGAGGAGACTAAGGCGCTCCAGTCACGGTCTGCACGGCCACTACGGTCGGGGGTTCGAATCCCCCCTCGGGCATGTCCTAGTTCGTAAGTAGTTCATAAGTAGTTTGTAAGATTAGGGACTTATGACCCGTAGTTCAGTCCCATAGACTATACAAACATTTGATGGGTGCTATCGACAAGGGTTCGCAAATTGTTCCGTATTTCTTGATTTCCAGAAGGTTTTTGACACCGTACCTCACAAACGGCTTTTAATCAAACTGCGTGGTTATGGTATATAGTCCCAAATTTGCGATTGGATAGTTGATTTCCTGTCAGAGAGGACACAGTTCGTAGTAATCGATGGTAAGGCATCAACTAAAACAGGGGTGATATCGGGCGTTCCACAGGGTAGTGTTATTGGTCCTCTGCTGTTCCTTATCTACATAAACGATTTAGAGGAGAATCTAAGTACATCTCTTAGGTTGTTTGGAGATGACGCCGTCATTTACCGTCTAGTAAACCAACTGCAGAACGATCTGAAGAAGATATTACTATGGTGTAAAAATTGGCAATTGACTCTAAATAATGGGAAGTGTGAAGTTGTCCACGTGAGTACGAAAAGAAATATGTTAAACTTTTTACAAGGTAAATCAATCGAATGTGAAGGCCGTCAACTCCACTGAACACCTAATGTCGTGGGAAAGGCGAACCAGAGACTGCGTTTTATTGACAGAACCCTTAAAAGATGCAACAGAACTATAAAAGAAACTGCATACACTACACTTGTCCGTCCATTTTTTGAGTATTGCTGTCCAGTGTGGGATCCTTATCAGGTGGGTTTGACGGAGGACATCGAAAGAGTGTAAAGAAGGGCAGCTCGTTTCGTATTGTCACGATACAGGGGAGACAGGGTTAGGAAAATGATACAGGATCTGGGATGGGAATCATTACAACAACGGCGCTTATCGCTGCGGCGTGGGCCACTTACGAAACTCCAATCGCCAACATTCTCCTACGAATGCGAAAATATATTGTTGACTCCCACATATGTAGAAATGGTCATAAGAATAAAATACACGAAATCAGAGCTCGAACGGAGAGATTCAGGCGTTCTTTCTTCCTGGCGTTATTCGAGAATGGAATGGGAGATAAAATAGTATAACGGTGGTTCGATGAACCCTCTGCCAGGCAGTTAAATGTGATTTTCAGAGTATCCCATGTAGCTGTAGAGGAATAGCTTTGTTTTCCTTCTCTTAATCCTCTCCTTGCAGAAATTTTTCCTGCCGTGAAGCTACCTCCCACGGTTTTAATTTTGCGTTCTGTCCGTTTGTGTAAGCCCCTTCGTGTGAGACCTTGTTGACGATTGGGCACCTTATTCAAATGTTTGTAAATCTATCAGACCAAACTGCGTGGTCATCAGTCCGTAGCTTACAAACTCCTTAAACTAAGGTAAACTAACCTAAGAACAACACACACAGCCCTGCCGTAGGGAGGACTCGAACCTCCGCCGGCACCTTATTACTCTCCTTCCTGTTTGAGTCAGCTCATCTGTTTACCTGTGTGGGTGTATTAATTTGAGGAGTAGCCAGCGCCCCCCCCCCCACTTTAGTGTGACTTTGATAAGTAAGCTGAGCTCTTTTCATTAAAAGTGCTGGGCTCATTTGTAAATTTAATTGTGTGTTTTCTTGGGCCTTCTGCCTATTAATTGTATTGACCACAATTTACTGCTACGAACCTCTATAAGCAAACTCAAACCTTTGTTAAATGTTCAAGCTCATCTTCAGTGTGTTTTGGTAATTTTATATTTAAAGGGCTTTGTTCGCTTAAATTTTGGAGTCCCACTTTAGTGTGATTTTGATAATTAAGCTGAGGTGTTTCATTTAAATGGCAGGGGTCATTTGTAATTAATATTGAATTTACAAGCATTGCTCTTCTTTTAAAATTTTCCACTCTTTTTTAAATTGCTGGGCTCATTGTGTCTTTGCATTTTAAAGAGTTGGTATAAGTATAATAACCTGCAAAAATGGTCTAACATAAGGTAGTAGCGGGTACAATAATATGTCGCACTACAAATTACATAAATAGAAATGGATTTCAAAAGAACGTGCTGTCCATGCAACACGATTTCGTATTTTTGCATTCGTTTGGTTCTAAAATATCCCATTCAACATTATATCGGTTGGCGGCACATTTGCAGGGACCTCCTCACTCCATCCTCCTCCCCTCCCCCATAAGGCCCCCTCCCTCTACACTTCATCTTGACACACATTCGGCCTAAGCATGTACTTTGACAGGGAACTGAACCAGGCTACAATGCTACCAGTTTGTGACACATCGTCTTCTACTACCACACAATAACTTTTACTGCCTTTACAAATTAGCTGTGGTGCGTCTGTATGTATGATCGAAATTTAGGAAGGAGGTTTATCGAGGGTGTACTAACAACAAATGCGACCAGTTTTCTACCTATATGTGATTCCAGAATCTGAATTTTTCTCTATAGCCTATTCCAATTGCTTTCTTGTTGATAGAGCGTACAGTATTTTTGTATTACCTGAAACCTATCGGTTTGTATAGCGTTCTTTTCGTCTCTTAGGTACTGGAATTGGTGACAGAAGTCGATGAATTCTCGGTCCCTTTCTCAACTTCTGTATGTTTAACACATTTTGTAGACCTCCTGAAATTGTAAAATTGAGCAATATGACATTTTATACCTGAATTTGAAATATTGGTACATGCTGTAATCCCCTCTTTCTTCCTAAATAATTTCGTATTTCTGAGTACACTTTATTCATTGTATTTACATGTTTAAGCCTTCATACCCACATCTTACTTCAGTTTGCGTTCTTGCTTTGTTCTTTGTATATGTCTGTAAGTTATAATGTACATACGTTACCATGTTTATAAATATGTTCGATGGTACTACATATTCGTCTCTCGCCTGTCTTCTTTCAAGTAGTAATTAGTGTGATATAAAGGCTTAGGTAAGACAAGTATGTTCATGCAGGTATAACGGAAGAAAAAAAACGCACAATTGGAGGAGGAGTGTCCATCGCTGTAGACAGAGATATTGTATCTACTGAGATCGAGGTTGAAAGTAACTGTGGAGTTATCTGGGCACGCATAACAGGTCTAAGAGAAGTAAAGTTAATAGTTGGGTGTTTTTACCGCCCTCCTCCCCACTGCTGATGTAGACGTTTTAGAGTCATTCTATGAAAGTTAACATCAGACAGTGCGCAGGTATCCGGGCCCTATAATAGTAGTCGGGGGAGACTTTATCCTTTAGGGTATAGAATGGGACCTCTCTAGCTACATTTCAGACGGTACAGACAAGCAGCCTTGCGAGCTACTTTTGGACACATTCTCAGAACACTGTCTTGAGCAGTTACACCGGTAATATTTTAGACCTTACAGCTACGAACAGGCCAGAACTTAATAATGATGTTTGTGTAGAGACAGGAGTTAGTGATCATGATATCTTCATAGCATCGATGGTGGCCAAAGTTCACAAACCAATCAAGAAGGCTAGAACCATACTTTTCTTAGGAAGAGCCGACAAGCTGTTGTTAGGATCGCACTTAGAAATTGAATGGACATCATTTAGTTCGGGTACAATGGATGTAGAGCAATCGTGGATCAAATTTAAATGCGTTGTAAATGAAGGGTTAGAGAAATACGTGCTTGTAAAGTCGATTAAGGATGGAAAAGATCCAACGTGGTCTATTAATAATGTTAGAAAACTACTGAGAAATCAGAGACTGTTGCACTCCCGGTTGAAAAAAGAACACGCAAATGATGACAGGCAAAAGTTAGTAGAGATTCGTGCGTCTATAAAAAGATCGATGCGCGTAGCATACAATAATTACCACAATCATACCTTAGCAGAAGATCTTTCCGAAAACCCGAAAAAATTCTGGTCTTATGGAAAATCGATAAGCGGGTCAACGCCCACTATCAAGTCACTCTTTGATAATTCCGGGGCAGTAATTGAAGAAAGCAAACGAAAAGCTGAAGATCTAAATTTAAGAAATCTTTCACGCAGGAGGACCACAAGAATGTACCATCATTTGATGAACGTACTAATTCCGAAATGGAGGACATAGTAATAGGTATTTCCGGTGTAGGGAAACAGGTGAGAGAGCTAAATACGAAAATGTTTCCTGGTCCGGATGGAATACCAGTTCGGTTTTACAAA
Organism: Locusta migratoria; assembly: GCA_026315105.1. Classification (NCBI taxonomy): domain Eukaryota; kingdom Metazoa; phylum Arthropoda; class Insecta; order Orthoptera; family Acrididae; genus Locusta; species Locusta migratoria. Next base: position 233,805,053 of record CM048751.1, on the reverse strand, counting down.
GAGTATTCTGCGTCATTGGCCTCTTATTTAGCTTGCATTTACCGCGAATCTTTAATTCAGCGCAAAGTTCCTAGTGATTGGAAAAAAGCACAGGAGACTTCTGTTTATAAGAATGGAAGGAGAACTGACCCACATAATTACAGGCCAATATCGTTGACATCAGCTTCCTGTAAAATATTGGAGCATACTCTCAGTTCGATATAGTAAATTTCACGGAAAAATTTCTGTCTATGAATCAGCAAGGGCGCAGGAAACATCGTTCATACGAAAATCGTCTTGCCATTTTCTCATATGACATATTGCGACCCATGGATGATGGGCAACAGGTGGATTGTGTTTTTCTCGACTTCCAAAAGGCGTTCGACGTGGTGCCACGCTGCAGACTGCTACGAAGATACGAGCTTATGGAATAGGTTCACAGATTTGTGACTGGCTGGAAGACTTCCTAAGTAATAAACCGCAGTACGTTGTTCTCGACGGCGAGTGTTCATCAGAGACGAGTGTATCGTCAGGTGTGCCCCAGGGAAGTGTGATTTGAAACCTATTATTTTCTATCTATTTAAATGATTTGATGGACAGAGTAACTTGTAATGCGAAGAATGGGAGCTAGATCTCAATGTAGAAAGAAGTAAGGTGATGCACATGAGTTGCAAAACCAATCCCATAATGTTCGAATATAGCATTAGTAGCGAGCAGGCGTAACATTGATGAGCGATACGAAATGGATCGAACATGTAAGGACAGTTGTAAGGCGGACAGCCGACTTCAGTTTATTGGGAGAATTTTGGGAAGATGTACTTCACCTGTAAAAGAAACCGCGTATAAACCGCTAGTACCACCACGTTATGAGTATTGCTCAAGTTTTTGGGACCCGCAGTAGATCGGTTTAGAGGCAGACATAGAAGCAGTTCAGAGGCGAGCATATAGGTTCGACCAATGCGTGAGTGTCACGGAAATACTCCGGGAACTCAATTGGGGATCGCAGGAGGAAAGACGACGTTCTTGTCGTGAATTTCTGTTGAGGAAATTTAGAGGACCGGAATTTGAAGCTGCGCGTTTTCCAATCGTCCTGCCGCCTACTTACATTTCGCGTTGTGATCACAAAGAGAAGATAAGAGAAATTAGGGCTCGTACGGAGGCATATAGCATTCTTCTTTTTTCGTCGTTCTATTTTGGGAATGGAATAGGAAATGAAATGCGTAGTAGTGGTACAGTGTACCGTCTGCTGCGCACCTTACTGTGGGTTGAGGAGTATGTATGTAGTTGTCGATATGTTGATGTAGACTGTATCTGTTAATAGCTTAGTGAAATATAGATACAATGTGTATACTGTAAATTTAAAAAGATGAATAACCATGTCCAGAATAAAACCGGCTCCGCAGGTTATATAATTGTGCTACTACAGCTTTTAGGTATCATTTTTGAGAAAATACTTACTCACTAAGCATTAGGTATCCGTTATTATGTTGTCTATAAAAATTTCATCATTTTTACGCAATGTTAGAGGCTTTTTCAGAAATAAGAAGATGACTTGTAACTTCTACTTAGAAGATAATATCATATTTGGACTATCAGTCTGTCATCGGTAAAGATGTAATTATCAAGGTAAAGGTAGAGAATTTCAGCAAGTCATCAGCACAAAAACATGCTTGATATAGTTACTGCAATAATTTTTTTACTAATATCAATATTTATAAAAGGTCTTCGAATCCATATACAACACAAATGTTTCTAAATTCACTTTCAATCAGTAATACATTTCAGTATTGAAGTCGAAACTTATATGGCTTTACTTGTGTACTTTGGAATGTTCTCATAACTAGAAAATAGGATATGCAAAATAAAATAAAGCTTCCTCTTTTAATCTTTGCTGTCACTTTTTGAATTACATGGATATTTTCATCCTTTACATGTAGTTGGACTTGTTTTGCTGTTCTGAGTTTTTATATGTGATTTTTAATGAGGCTACATGACGTACACATACACACCTGTCCATTAAAACTGCTACACCACGAAGATGACGTGGTACAGACGCGAAATTTAACCGACAGGAAGAAGATGCTGTGATATGCTAATGATTAGCTTTTCAGAGCATTCACATAAGGCTGGCGCCGGTGGCGAAACCTACAACGTGCTTTAATAAAGGTCGGATTGTAGCCTACCGCGATTGCGGTTTATCGTATCGCACATTGCTGCTCGCGATGACTGTTAGCAGAATATGGAATCGGTGCGTTCAGGAGGGCAATACGGAACGCCGCGCTGGATCCCAACGGCCTCGTATCACTAGCAGTCGATGACAGGCATCTTATCCGCATGGCTATAACGGGTAGTGCAGCTACGTCTCGATCCCTGAGGCAACAGTTAGGGACGTTTGCAAGACAATCATCTGCACGAACAGTTCTACGACTTTACAACATCATGGGCTATCAGCTAGAAGACCATGGCTGCTGTTACCCTTGTCGCTGCATCACAAACAGGAGCGCCTGCGATGGTGTACGCAACGATAAACCTGGGTACACGAATGGCAAAACGTCATTTTTTCGGATGAATCCAGGTTCTGTTTACAGCATCATGATGGTCGCATCCGTGTTTGGCGACATCGCGGTGAACGCACATTGGAAGTGTGCATTCATCGCCATACTGGCGTATCACCCGGCGTGATGGTAAGGGGTGCCAATGGTTGCTCGTCTCCGTCACCTCTTGATAGCATCGACGGCACTTTGAACAGTGGCCGTTACATTTCAGATGTGTCACGACTCGTGGCTCTACCCTCCATTTGATCCCAGCGAAACGCTACATTTCAGCAGGATAATGCACGACCGCCTGTTGCAGGTCGTGTAGGACCTATCTGGATACGGAAAATGTTTGACTGCTGCCCTGGCCAGCACATTCTCTAGATCTCTCACCAATTGAAAATGTCTTGTCAGTGGTGGCCAAGCAACTGACTCGTCACAATACGCCAGTCACTACTCTTCATGGACTGTGGGTATTGTCTTGAAGCTGCATGGGCATGTGTACCTGTACACGTCGTCCAAGCTGAGTTTGACTCAACGCCCAGGCGTATCCAGGTCGTTATTACGGCCAGAGGTGGTTGTTCTGGGTACTGATTTCTCAGGATCTATGTACCCAAATTGCATGAAAATGTAATCTCATGTCAGTTCTAGTAAAATATATTTGTGAAATGAATGTCCGTTTATCATCTGCATTTCTTGTTGGTGTAGCAATTTTTATGGTCAGCAGTGTATATCCCCGTAACTGCCTTTGCAATGAACCAATATGCAACTCAGAGCTAGGTAGCTGTGTTACGAAAGGTCGATTCCCTGTCCAGTCACTGAAAGGATGTGTTGGCGGACCCTGAAATAGGATGCTGGGAGAGCATTAACTGGAACTGACTCCTTTTCAGACTTCGACATCTCTCGCTTCTGAAAGAAAGTGGGTGGCCTCACCGTGGGAAACAACAAAAAGCAAACGCCGATTGGCAGTCTGTTTCGACAGACCCTGACTAGCGGAATGGCTCGTTTTCATCCGTTACCAGACAGTATCACTGCGCCTAAGGTCACGTTCTCATTTGCAGCCATTCAATCGTTGCGAATTATTCTCGGAAATGACAGAAACGGTACACCCAGATGAAGGCCACTGTAACGTGGCCGAAATGTCGGTTATTAAAGGAATAGTCTTCTTACCTCATGACGCGGTTCAATACCCAGAAAACTTTTATGTCATCTGACTCTGGCCGAGGAAGCTTACGCAATTATATATTCTCTAAAAGTTTGTATATTCCCAGAGTTGGTAAGTAATGAGCTGGTTGGTGTGCAGTAGTTTATGATTAACTATTTATGATTATCTGTAATCACGCCAAGATGAATGGAAGAGTGTTATCACAGTTTGCTCACTGATATTAGCCGAACAACGCGCAAATAATGTCACCTGACCAACATGTTACTAATGTGCGCCGCGGCGGAGCGGCCGAGCGCATTGAAGCGCTATGCTACGATGCGTGAGGTCGTTCCCCGTCCGGGGTTCAAATGACCACCTCGGGTATGGATGTTTGTGCTGCCTTTAGTATAAGTTAGTTCGTAAGTAGTTTGTAATATTAAGGACTGATGACCCAGCAGTTAAGTCTCACAAACTTTACAAACGTTCCAACATTTTAAACTTTCACAATTCCACCTCGAGAGCCAACAAATCAACGTGCTACTACTGTAATATTTTTGTAACTTGAATAAATATAATTTCAAATAAAGACATTTATGATTAATGGGAGACTAAAATCACTGCACATGATAATGTGCCTGTCTGTACAATTTATTCGATGATATAAAATGTACTTCAAATCTGGTAATGTTTTCTAAATATCTCTGCAAATATTTCTTTTCTCATTACGTGATCTAACTATTTCTCTTCTCATCAGACAAATCACTTTAACTGTTACCAACATTAAGTGACCTAATAATGTGAACATTCATTAACACTGTGAAAATTTGTAACTATGAACTTCACTGAATTTACGAACGAACTACTTCCTTCTCTCTTTGATAGACAAATTGATCATGTCAAAATGCCTACACTGAACTGTTATTATTAACACTTATAAATTAACTAGCACTATTCTTATGGAACACTATCACCAGAAACAATGATCTGAATTATCAGATTTGATTTCATATTACATGTCAAGTTGGTGAAAGGAAAGAGGAACTGGTAAAATGTCTCTGGGTTAAATGATAAATGCAAGCTGCACTTAACAGTATTCATTAGCAAAAGACAAACATCAGCTAAATACTTCAGGTACAAGCTACCATTCATAACAATAAACGAGTACAGGTAATTTTGACTCCGATAACATCATTTGTATCTGCTTGCAGCTATGCCTTGTGGGTGGATTAGTAAGATCAGTAAAGTTTCTAGTCGATTGTGCAAGTTGAAATGAAGATGACTATTCAGTAGCCGAAATCGATCTGTAATAATAAATATACAAATTTACGACCAATGCTGGATGTTTAACATTTTATGGTCGTGATGCACACTGCTCCTTATGGAGTCTTCATTTAAAAAAGCATTAAATTAGTTAACGACGTGGAAGGTATCTACATTATGACTTAATCACAGCATACAGAGACGATAACAGAACATGAAGGCAGATGTAAATAACAAATGGGGGCATGCAGGGTTAAACAATTAGATGAAAATAGAGAAGACAGTCGCGGAGCGCGCGGTTGGAGAATCGAGTGTTCCCTGGGGCATGGATGTGTGTGTTAGGTTATTTTAAGTAGTTTGTAAGTCTATGGACTATGGAATAAATAGCAGTTTGGTCCTGTGAAGGATCTAGAATTAGCAGTAAGTAATTTTGATAGAAATTAGCAGTAACATAAAGGAAGAATTCACTGTGGCGACATTAAGTCCCACGGATAGTAAACAGCAACTAGAGCAGTATTAAAGAGCATGTGGAAAGTCTCCAAGCAAAAGCACACGTATTAAAATATTTGCTTCATACTGGAGCAAGGGACTTGGGACACTTTGAAACGAACGGCTGAGCACGCGGGAAAATCGACCCCGGTCCAGTTGACATTAAGCATGACGCGTCACAAGCGGGACATGAGGCAGTATAAATAGTGGATGCGGAAGAACATAACTGTTCTGCGCTGATCTGGTCCTGTCCGAGTTCAGCCAGGCGAGGATATATGCAGCTTCGATGCCGAGACGATCAACACCACCTTTTGGTAACAGGGGGTTACCGCTATCAGCACGACTACGCGGAGCGGTCCACGCCTGGTCCAGATGACACCATCGAAGATCCGACAGCAGGTCTAACCTGTGCAGGCCTCCACTGAGGTCGCCTGCAATTCGACTGCTCGAGATGGGAAAGGGACGCCGAGGAGCATCCTGTTCGAGACAGCAAATAGCCTACCATTCAAACCTGACAGTGTGTGTGTGGGTTATTCCGACCACGAGATGTGAGAGTTTCTCCAAGCAACTTCCGCCACAAATCTGTCTTATGGAGGCGCCGCAGCGCGCTGCGTCTTACGCAAGGCGGAACGACGAGCAGAGCACGCGGCTGCTCACCGAGAGTGCTGTGTACACCGTTTCAGGCTCGTACACATGGCGCAGCCGTGGCTGTCAGCGGCCCGGCAGTGTCACGGCCGCATCTAAGCAACATTCACCTACAAACAAGGCTTCACAACAGCTCGTGCTACGTCACACTGACCAGGAAACAGCCTTCAGCTTACTGGCTGGCCGCTAGGAGCCAGTGGGCGTGTCCCAGCGGACAGTGTGACGTAGCACTGGCTGTTGTTAGGCCTTGTATCTAGATGGTGTTGGTCTATGTCGCGCCCGCCCAGGGGGGTGAAACTCATATAGGGATTTCCGGTAACACGATGTTGGTTCGCTTCCAGGCCACATAGAGCGCTGCGAGCGTTGCGATTTTTCATCTCGCTTTCTTATTGGATGATTTACGCGTTACAGTCCTCCATATTTGTTTTGTTTCGTAGGTGGTGTTCTGTGCTGAGGTTCTATAGCAACGTCTTCCTAATTGTGATCTTCTGTGTGCATTATGTGAGTTTCATAAATTTCATTTACTTGAACTGTACAGAGGTTCCATTTTATATGACTGAAGATGCATAAACAGTAATCAATAGAAATAAAAATAAATTGGTTTTTGTAGACATTACAGTAGGCCTACATTCTTGTTTGGAGGACAGTGCACATGGCTGTAAAATTATTTATTTGTACAACCTACCATTCCTCTTTCGGTCCCATGAGTGGATATAATTGTGCCTTAGCGTATGTGGAAACTGAAAAATCATTTACATAGATGCATGCAATATCAGATGATTTTTAGTCTGACATGCGTAAAATCACATTTATTTCTATGTGATAACGCCACACGACGAAAATCGCAGTACCGAGTTTTAGAAACAAACTATTTTACGGTCAAAAAGATTACTACGACATCATTTACGAAGTTTGGCCGACTGTAAACAACAGCCACAACCAATTACTGTTAGTTTTTGATTTAAATGTCTCGTATATATTACTTTGCAAGGCCACAAAAACCTTTCTATGAGGTCCACCCTCAAAGAATAAATGAAAAATATTGTCATCTAACACCAATATAACGTTTTCTCATTCGTGTATGTAGAAGTAAACATATGCATTTTCGCGCCACATTTTTAGGATTGTAAGTTCACTGCCACTGACAGCGCTGCTGTCGTTCTGTGTTTCCGTTTGATAACATGTTTCTTTGTACTTCTATTATTTTTGGTGTTCTGTGCGCCCGCCTTCGGCGAGCAACCGCTGGGAAGCGCCGGTGTACCTGAAGGAAATAAAGCTGATACCACTCTAGCAATGTATAATTGCGCAGAAGCGCGTGAACCTATCCGTCCCCTCTGAATATGTTATATGCTGGTCATCCTGGCAACTTTCTAGCTACGGCCTCAACCACCCAATTGGTGCCGTAGCATTCCAATGCGTTTACAAACATTTGAACATTTATAAAGGCAGTATTGTCTGATAATGGAAGTCGAGACATTGCACGAAGTGGTAGGATGGTAGCCTGGTATAATGCCTTGTCAACCAATATGCTTAAAATGTTCAAATGGATGTAAATCCATCGGACCAAACTGTGTGGTCATCAGTCCGTAGCTTACAAACTCCTAAAATTAAGGTAAACTAACCTAAGCACAACAGACACACCCATGCCCTAGGGAGGACTCGAACCTCCGACAGCGAACAACCGCGCGCTCCGCAGGGAGGCACCTTAGACCGCTTGTCTACTTCACCACGACGAATATGCTTAGGCAGAGATTTTTGTAAGGGTGGAGTACAAGGGGAAAGGAGGTGGCGGGATGTGGGCAGATGTCTGCAGATGTGATATTTGCACAACGTGATATCCCTCATATAAATTTGCCTGTGATGTATACGCTCCTTCTTGGATTTGCATTTTTGGATGTCTAGCGCAGTAGATTAAAGAGCCAAATGGTGGCGGCTTGTTCGACTCAAACCCAACTGAAACTGTATACTAAGCTTAAGGTTGCATGTATTATTCACTGGTAGTTTTAACATTTTGTCTGAGAAGTGCGACATTAATACAAATGCAATAACGTCTATCAGATAAATAGTAATTCACTTTGCAAGTATAGCTTTTCTGCTTAGTATGATAACAAATTTAGATTTAAAAGCCCCCAGCGTGCGTGTTGTGTCAAAGTTGTCAAGGGTAGCGATCCGTTGAGAGCTTGCAGCCGCGCGTCGCTATAAGCCGAGACGGAAGGCAGCCTGTTTGGAGGCGGCAGCTCTCCCTCCTCCCCATGCCTGAATTTGCCTAAAAGCGGCGCGCCCCGTGTCTGCTCGACCCAGTTCGGTGCCCATTGTGTCTCGCGAGGCGGGCGGAGGAAACGGACTGCAAGACAAGGCTGCGAGGAGTGGCTGATCTGTGGCGGACCTCTGAGGAAATTCAATTTCCTGCCGCCGCTCTTCACTCGCAGCGTCTTGCGAGGCTGTCGTCTGGGGGAAGTTGGCCTGTGTATGTTGCCCGTCTCTCTATGCCAAGACAAAGCGGGGAGGAACTAATGTACCGCAGCCGGAGGACGTGCAAGTAAAGCAGGCATAACGAATCCTTATCTTGATTCGAATTATAGAAATCTTACCTACTTTTTGCTGGTAATATTTTCGTTTAATGTACCACCTTATGAAACCTATTTAGGATACATTAGTGGGCATTACACACGGGAACAACCAGGGCAGGCGCAAGGCACGGTGTGATATTACGGCGGGGCAGATCTGGATAAAGCGAAGGAGAGAAGTTGAGGTAGAGTCTGTGACAACTATTTTCTTCTTATATACATGTGGTGTCTTTTCCGAAAGAAGAGACGTCACTTCTGATCCTGCAGTTGTTATTCTTACATATTCACAGAATGACATCAACTGCGCGTGGTAAAGCTGAAAATGTGTACACAGCTGGGATTCGAACCCGGGTCTCCCGCTATCTAGGCAGTTGCGCTGACCAATAGGCCACTGGGGACACAGTGATCACCGCACCTGCAAGAACTACCTAAACAGGCGTGCTTAGGTATTCCTTGCAGGGGCGGTGATCACTGTCACCCCAGTGGTGTATTGGTTAGCGCAACTACCTAGAAAGTTGTGTCCCATCTCTCGTGCAGTGACTATAACAGAAGGTTCAAACTTTCTTAAACCGTGATAGTCTGTCATTGTAGCAGCAGTAACACAAATAAAGCCTGCACCATAGACTTCTTCGGCTCATGAGTTTAGTCTACTGTGATGCAGACAAAAACAATCATCGCCCCTAACTGCAAACAGTACACAAAATTTAAAATCGTGTTACTATTAACATTTAGCATTTAGCATTTTGTTCAGCAGAATAGGAAAAAAGGGAGGTTAAATCGTGAGCCTTCAGTGGTCGCGACGGTACAGAAACTACCGGTCGCAGTGTCGTAGTGTTACCACCAAATGTCAGAGGCAATGAGTCGCTTTTACAGTACTACGTGAAATTAACTGCAGCGTTTTTGAGCTATTGTTGGAATAGTAACACAACCAGTACCAATTTACTATCTGCTAACACATTGCGTGATACGAATTTTACGACAATGGACGGAAATATAAGCCGTCATCGCAGAAGATATACTTCCGTTCCTACGTTTCTTAATTTTACAAAGAGATCACATGGGTATCGGATTTTAGAATTTTTTTATTCATGGTACGTATATTTATAGTAGAACTCAAATAACAATCAGTAACTCTAAAAAATTCTCGAGAAAATCGTCTTTGAAGTTTTGCAAGTACGCGTAAGAAACTATCACTAAATAAATTATAGCATCAAAGGGTATAGTTCAGGCGGTAGCGTTCTGGTCTTGCAACGCTATGGTTGGTGTCTCGAATCCTATCGCGACAATTATTTTTAATTTTTTTCTGTTCAGTTTTAATATCTAATATTAATGTTTTGGACAAGTGCACGTTTATCGGTAATTTCCTATATTTTATAGAAGGTTGTTAATAATTATTGTTTCAAACAAAAAATCTTCCAATGCATTTTTTACAGTATTCATTTCACTATTAGTTGACGACGGTAGTCTTTGATTGTTCAGTTTGTGAAGAGTTTCGACACTGCTTTTGGAAAGTCATCTCCAGAGCTACTAATTGCTTTACAAGCAACTAACCTACTGAACCATCGTTTTACGTGACGACGAGATTTCCATCTACATACACATGAACAAAAACTGTTCAACACGCGCAATTAGAGATCCCAAAATGTTTTATATAAAGAAATTCGAAAAGGGGGTTTCGAAACACTCTATGGGTGTGAGGCAGAATTCTACGGCCTTTTTCTTATTGTTCTATGGGTAGTTCTGTCCCTTGCGGTTTGTTCGTTGTTGGTCGAAATCTTCTGGGCTCAGATTTCTTATTACAGAGGGCATCAGCCCTCTCGCCCGACTACACCTGAACTACACCGAACGATGCTGCAACTGTTTTTATTAGTGGTACTTACGTGTACGAGGTTCACTCCAAATGAAATGCACACTATTTTTCTGATGCATATGTGACGACACTGAAGAAGCTGCAAGCGCGACTGAGTCGTGTTCGATCACATCGGCAAAAACAGGATGTTTTGCTGTTGCACGACAATGCACGAGCACATGTCAGTCAAAAACCCATGAAAGAGATCACAAAACTCGGATGGACAACGCTGAAACACCCGCCTTACAGTCTTGACCTGGCTCCATGTGACGATCATCTCTTTGGGAAACTGAAAGACCCTCTTCGTGGAACAAGGTTTGACGATGATGACTTCCTTGTGCACGTTGCCAAACAGTGGCCCCAACGTGTTGGTCCAGAATTTTACCGTGCGGGTATATAGGCGCTGGTTCCAAGATGGCGTAAGGCAGTTGAGAGGGATCGGGATTATGTGGAGAAATGAAAATATTGTTCCTAAAGGATGTATCTACACAGTATGCATCTCTTTTGGAGTGACCTCATACCTTGCAAAATTTGGAAGTTGATTTTCTCGAGAGTTTTTGACAGTTGCGTCAAATGGCTTTGATTGGTTGTTGTATAAATTCTGAACTTCACGTACCAAAAGTATAAAGAAATTATAAAATCTGATGCCTATGTGGTCTCCTTGTTGGTGTAGCAAATGTTGGTGGCAGAGCGTTGAGTCGAATGACTGTTCTCCGTAATTAAATAACAGTGCAGAGAACTTAACGATCAACGTACAAGAAGCACGACTGTATGTCCCTCAAGGAACTCATCTACCATATGAAATAAAACAAAAAAGTACCAAAAACCAGCAGTGAGTCGAAGATAAGCATTAAAAGGTTGTCGAGTTCAAATCTTATTAGTCTATTTTTCCTCTCAATTGGAAATCTTAAACCTTCGTAAATGAAATTTTGTAATGGAAATTACAATTCGTTTGAAATTACGTGCTTAGGAAGCACACCTGGAAAGAGTTCACCAATTTTTTAAAAGGAAAGTGAGCATAATTACGTGAAAAACTTTATTAGCAGAAGTACAAAATATCTGGGCTACTTGTCGATACAGTGAGCGAAAGAACTGACACACTTGTCGTATCGTGGAACTATCTTTGTATTCCTGTGTCCTAGAAGTTCGACATCCGTCAATGGACACAAGATGTAATGTACAACATTTGTCCTAAGAAAAGAAATAGAACAATACAAATTTGCTGAATAGAGTATCTTATGTTTAAAAGTTCATATATTTGGAATATAAAAGTGTGATGAATAAACTGAGTGAAACGCCTGTGCATAAGTAAGTTACAATTTTGTTGTTGTCGTCTTCAGTCCGCACACAGCTTTTATGCAGCTCTCCACGCTACCCTGACCTGTGCTACGGCAACTTACATACTTTTGAATGAGCTTGCTATATTCATCCCTCGGTATCCCTCTACGATTTCTACCCCACACACTACTTTCTAATGCTAAGATAACGATTCCTAGATGTCTCAAAATGTGTCCCACCTACCTATCCCTTCTCTTAGTCAGGATATGCAGAAAATCCTTTTCTACCCAAATCTGTTGAGTACCTCCTGATTAGTTATGTGATCTACCCATCTAATCTGCATCATTCGTCTGTAGCACCACTTTTCGAAAGCTTGTATCATCTTTTGTCTGAACACCTTATTGTTCACGTTTCACTTCCATACCTTTCAGAAAAGACTTCCTAACATATAAACTAATATTGGATGTCAACAAATGTCGGTTTTTCAGAAACGCTTATCTTCCCATAGTCATTCTGCACTTTTTATCTTCTTTACTTCGGTCATCAGAAGTTATTTTTCTATCCAAATAATAAAACTCTTCTACTACTTTTATCGTCTCAATACCTAATCTTATTTCTTTAGCATCGCCTGATTTTCTGACACTACATTCCAATATCTATGTTTTAGTCACGTTAATGTTTATCTTATACCGTCCATTCAAGATACTGTCCATTCCGTTCAATTGCTCTTCCAGGTCTTTTGCTGTTTCTGACATAATTATTATGTCGTCATCGATCCACAAGGTTTTCATTCTCTGTCCCTGGACTTAAATTCCCTCTCCTAATTTCTCCTTGCATATTTCACAGCTCGCTCAATGTACAGATATAACAATATTCGGGAAAGGCTACAACCCTGTCTTACTCCCTTCCCAACCAGTGCGAACTTATCATGCCCTTCAATTCTACGCTTCCTACATTTTACCTCTGCGACCTTCAGAATCTGAAAATTGTATTCCAGCCAACATTGTGAAAAGTTTCTTAAGGTCCACAAATGCTAAAAACGTAGGTTTTCCTTTCCTTGATAAGTCGTAATGTATTGCCTCGCGTGTTCCTACATTCTTCCTAAATCCAAATAGAAGTTCCCTAAGGTCGGATTCCAACAGTTCTTCCATACTTCTGTAAGTAATTCGTGTTAGTATTTTGAAAACATAACTTATTAAATTGATAGTTCTGTAATTTTGGTTAGAGATTTGGTTGCAATTTTAAATGTCTAAATTAAATTATAGTTAAGGGCTTAAATGTTCAATATTACTAACAAAAATTATATTTGATATCAAGCAAGTAGTAAAACTGGTATGGTCATACGAAGTACTTAGGCTACGGATATGTAGCAGGGAGATGAGGCAACTGAGTTGAAGTGGGTAGTTTATGGGGCCTGGTGAGATTCTGCAGACTGATGTTAAGAGAATGGAAAATGTGTCTGGTCATATAACACAAGGTTTGGATAAATTCACATTTTAATTAACATTCTCCCTTTCTGGATGTGGTGCAGGACTTCATTTGTTCAAAATATCAAGCCTCAACGTCAACGAAGGCTCGTCATCGTCGAACCCGTTATAGAAGTACTGTGTTCGAGTGAACTGTGTCACAAGCAACGAGAACCCGTGCGGGGAAATCTTCTTCTATCTCGAAATCCGTCTCGCACGAAGAGATTTTACTTGGCACACTTAGAGAAACACAACAGACTCAGATCCAGTGAACATTTTTTACCCATTTGTCCTCTTCCTCTCGTCTCCTCCCCAGAGGAGACGAGTCCCCGTAGTCCCCGTAGTTTCACAGTTTAACTCCAAAACACTTTGCGTGATTGTGTATTCTGAATTGCTGAATTGTTAATAATCTTTCGAATTTTATACTTTCCAGGAACAGCATCGTTTTTTCTAGAAAGGGAGACCGCGGCACGTTGGCCATAGGGGCAGGATGGCCCAGTCGAATTTGTTCATACAATGGACACTAGATAGTGTTAGGAAACAATCAGAAAGTAGGTAGAACTGTCCCTCTCCTTATACAGATATCGTCCTTGTCTTAGTGCGTGTTTCACTAAAATTCTACTCATCGGTTGTTGAGCGTTATTCACCTTTTGCTTGCTCTAGGCGCAACGGGGTTAGTAGTGTAGTAGAAATTTGTACTATAAGATTTATTTCTATACGGCATACATAGTTTTCTAAAGAACAGAGTTTATTATAAAGATGACGGTGGGGCAGGTTGGCCCAGAAAGGACGGGGCATGATGGCCAGCCGAGACAACCCGTCACGCCCTGTAGGAGCTGTACTGCTTTAAACTCGATGAAAGGTTTGTCACTTTTAATGATAACAACGTTTATAGTTCTTTGAGTTTATTAAATTGTTAACATAACATATTTTGATACGTTTCAGAGGTCACGAGATAAAAAAGCGTTGAATTAACGCTAACCAGTAAATTTTATTTTAATCTTAAACAGTGTTCTGAGAAGTCAGAATATCGTTCATTTCCTTTCTTTCAAAACATGAAATACGGCTCTGGTTTAAAACTTTGTTTTATTTATAGTATCTTTTGTATCCCATCCTCGTCGCCACTTGCTGTCTGGCTGCTTCAAGCGGGCTTGTCCACGGTTCGTCTATCCCATCCTCGTCGCCACTTTTGTATCCCATCCTCGTCGCCACTTTTGTGTCCCGCCTCGTCGCCACTTTTGTGTCTCGTTTCCGCCGGTTGTCGGTGTCGGTAGCCAAGTAGAAAGAGACCGACACAGAAATAAAGGACGCACGCGTGTGCAGGTACGGAGGTGACCAGCCAGTGGGACAGCAGAAACTAGAAACACTAGAGTAAATTAGAACGAGATATATATTTCATAGAGGCTTAGTAATATTTAACTTTTACATAGTTCTTCACTGCTGAATGCTGATACATAGTTTAGATAGAGGCCTGCCTACTGATGATTCCTAGTGCCTATCCGATAGGCAAGTCTTATCTGGTTCCTATCTGATTCCCAAGTGCTAACTGGTTCCTATCTGTCCCAAGTGAACGATGCAGCAGTCGTGGCCACGAGCGGAGTTGCAGCAGAGGGCGCTCGTGGCTGACGTCGTAAGAACGCCGCGCCGTGCGTGCATGGCGGCGCGCGGCGTAAGTACGTGGCACGCACTTCATACTTGTGTGACACCACAGTATCATAATAATGATCCGAAATAATAAAAGAATGAAATGGGAATGATTTCTGAAGAGACAATGCTAAGAGAAATTTTAGAAGTAAAAGAAAAGGCAAGATCTTTGAATACTGTTAGCGAAGACTTTGGGATTCCCAGAAAATCCTATTGGAGGTACTCTGCTACGTACAGACAGATCTCATGTCAGTTTGCACAGGTAACTGAAACTCAGGAAACTGACACTGAATTTCAACCGTGCCCATTGGACCAAAGTATTGGAAAGAAATACTGAAGAAAAAGTAGATCACAGGATTTTGCAAAAAGGAAGGATGTTGATAATGATGACGATGAGGAAGAGCCACAGTGATTTTTTGAAACAGTCAATTGGACAACAAGGAATTCAGTTCACGAACTGTAAGCGTTGGGCTCATCAGAGATGCACGAAAAATGAAATCCGTGGATTATTTTATGAGTATTAAAAAACTGTGCTGATTATTTGGAGCTGGACATTGATTACAGTTGACTGGTTTGTATTAAGATACTACAAACCTGTCCTGTTGTCATGGTCCTCAATGTTATGCTTTTAACTCAGTATTCAACTTGATATTATGTACATTAAAGTATACTTCTTAACAACTGTTAGTTTTATTTTGATTTCCTAGTTATACTTATCAAAAGACTACATGGGTCAACGTGCCCCAGCCTCTGGGCCAACGTACTCCGAGGTAGGGGAAGATAGGCCAACTTGACATATGTCCAGTAATTAATTTTTTTCTTATACTTTAACTGATATTTTCAAGCTTAGTAGCGGTCACCTAGAGTCAGTTATGATCTATCTAACATTTAACAATAATTTCATAAATTTAAATATGTCCAATAATATTAAGAAAAAAAAGCATATTGCCAACGTGCCCCGGTCTCCCTTAACTTTAACGTGAAAATTTGCATAATCGTTATTTTGTTTTAAACAGTGTGTGGCCATTACTAAGCCACCATTAGTGAAGCACTAGTGTAGTAGCAAATCCAATACTCAGCTTCTTTATTTGTCCCCCCCGGTGGTAGTCGCAGCATGGAAGGAGTGTGTGCAAGGTGTGCACGGACGCAGTAGCAGTCAGCCACAGGTGACAAACAGTTTAAGGAACACGAGCAAGTGCTATGAATATATCACCTTGCGACACATGTGCAGATAAGTGAATGAAATATCAGTGTACTATAGCCTTATGTCCGCCTCCGTAGTCCAGTGGACAGCGTGGTTGGTTGCCACGCAGGGGGCCCGAGTTCGATTCCCGGTCGGGTTGGAGATTTTCTCCACTCGGGGAATGGGTGTTGTGTCGTCATCATCATCACTCCATCATCATTGACATGCAAGTCGCCGAAGTGGCGTCAGATAAAGAGACTTGCACCATGCAGGCTGAACACGACCCCAGTTGGGGGTCTAACGGTCATAAATGCCACACGATCATCATCATCACTATAGCCTTATGATTTCAGTCTTCCTCACATCACGTAGCGACTGGCATTGCTGATTCTCCAAGACGGGATATAACCTGTGAGTACCGAGGGGTATTACTTGGACATTCAGTACGTCACGATCAGCGCCAGGCACTTAGTTTGGGCGCTGCCCAGGGCTGTGATCCCTTACGTAGACGGTTACTCGTTTTATTCATCCATCAAAGATACGACTTCTTTGCGGAATCACTGTCTTCATTCCTCCCACCTTTCAGACTTGCCTGTTCCTAAGGAAGGAAACTGTATTACGCACTCCTCATATACCGAGATAAGATGTTCCATTGGACAGCCAGTCAAAAGCTGAATACAGAGCAAGTATGAAACCAGGAAGAAAAATATATGGATCTGTGAAAATGTAAACAGTGAATGGTCCAAGCTAAAGACGTGCGACATCAAAAAAGTTGAAAGAGTTGGAGAGTCATGGTTACGTGGTCACGGTGTCAGATTGCGAAGCTGCAGATCCGTGTTCAATTATCCATTATGTTAACTTGCATTTTTCACAACATGATAAACTGACCTTCCAGTCACTGACGTGTCAGTTCGCTATGTTATGTGTGTGTGTGTGGTCGCGCGGAATGACTGTGTGGTTTAAGGTGTCAAGCTACGGACTGGGCGTTCGTTCCTGCAGGTGTTTCCAGTCCTCCCTTGAACATGTGTGTGTGTGTGTGTGTGTGTGTGTGTGTGTGTGTGTGTGTTCGTTTAAGTAGTTTGTAAGTCTAGTGACTTATAAGCGTAGCAACCCCCTCCAACACATTTACAAACATTTGATCGTTTTTCATGTGTCTCGTGGTATAAAGTAAAGAAAGAAGCTACAATTTGTACTACATAAATATGACTTGTGATTTCCGTTTTCAGAATTTTGATTTCATGAAACCCTGTGTTTGTAACACAGTTGAAGGCTGTTTTTTTGTTTTCATTTCCTTTCGCCATCTACATCTACAAAGATACTCTGCAAATCACATTTAAGTGCCTGGCAAGGGGTTCATTGACCACTTTCATAAATTTTATCTGCCTTTCCATTCTCTAATAGCGCGTGGAAAGAAAGAACACCTAAATCGTTACGTTTTTTTCTCTCTTTTGTCTTATTTTATTGGGATGGTCTTCATATGTAAGTGGGCGCTAGCAAAATATTTTCACATTCAAAAGTAAAAGTCGATGATTGACATTGCGCAAATAGATCTCGCCGCCATGAATAACGTTGTTCTTTTTATGATTTCCATCTCAAATTTTTGTGACGCTTTGCTCCCTTGTAACATGATAAAACAAAACGAGCTGCCCTTTTCTGAACCTTCCCAATGTCTTCAACGATGGGCAACAGTACTCCAGGAGAGGACGCACAAGTGTGATGTAGGCATTCTCCTTGGTGGATCTCTTGCATCTTCGAAGGGTTCTGCCAATAAAACGTAATTTTTTGCTCGCCTTCCCCACAATATTTTCTTTGTTTTCTCCAGTCTAAGTTGTTCGAAATTGTAACTCCAAGGTATTTAGTAGAATTTACCACCTTAAGGTTTGACTGATTTATCGCGTTATTGAAGTTCAGCGGATTTCTTTTAGTGGTCATGTGTATTACTTCACACTTTTCTTTATTTAGTGTCAAGTGCCAACTTTCGCACCATGTAGAAATTTTGTCTAAATCACTTTTAAATTGCTTTTGATCCTCTGTTAACTTCATTAACCGATAAACGACAGCATCATCCGCGAACAGTGTAAGAGAGCTATTCAGATAGTCTCCTAAATGGTTTATATACACAAGGAAGAATAGGGAACGTATAACGCTTCCCTGGGGAACGCCAGATATCACTTCTGTTTTATTCGATTACTTACCGTCAATTACTACGAACTGTTTCCTTTATGATAGAAAATCGTTAATCCAGTCGCACAATTGTGGCGATATTCCATAAGCACGGAATTTAATTAGAAGCCTTCCGGAAATCCAGAAATAAGTAATCTATTTGAGATCCCTTGTCGATGGCACTTATCACTTCTTGTGAATAAAGGGCAAGGTGTGTTTCGCAAGAGCGATACTTTATGAATCCGTGTTGACTATTGGTTAACAGGTCTTTCTCTTCGAGGTAGTTCATAATGTTCGAACAAAGTATATGTTTCAAAATCCTACTGCTTATCGACGTCAATGAGATGAGCCTGTAATTTTGGGGATCATTCCTATTGCCTTTCTTGAATATTGGAGTTACCAGTTTTCACATTTTCTTGTTACGGTAAAATGTGGCACAGACAGTTAGTTCTGAGACTGACAGCGCATAAGTGTTGCTACGGTATGGAACCAACTCAGTCTCTCTTCCCTGCAAGAGTACATGCACTGGAAGCAGACGTACGCTCGTTGATGTGGCGGTGAGTTGAATGCATCAGTCGGACCTAGATTATTCACAGTTTAAGCAACGGGCAAACATTCAGTTCTGCCATAAAGTAGGCAAAACCGCCGTCGAAAAGTTTGAAATGATGCAGCAGGTGTACGGTGTGAGCACATTGAGTCGCAGTGTTGTGTTTTGGTGGCACTAACGTTTTGTGAAAATGCGGGACAAATTGGAAGATAATGTGAGTACTGGTTTGCCACGAACATTTCGAACTGAACTCAAAATCCTGTAAGTTGTAAAGTTCATGCTTGCTAACCGTTTTCGGGAGACGCTGTCGCAGCAGTAGTAGAGGTCAACCATGCCACTTTGCAACAAATTCTGTCCGACTACTTCAAAATCCAGAATGAAACCTACACTCTGCAGCGGAGTGTGCGCTGATATGAAACTTCCTGGCAGATTAAAATTGTGTGCCGGAACCGCGACTCGAACCTGGGACCTTTGGCTTTCGCGGTCAAGCGCTCTACCGACTGAGCTCAGTCGGTAGAGCGCTTGACCGCGAAAGCCAAAGGTCCCAGGTTCGAGTCGCGATTTCGGCACACAATTTTAATCTGCCAGGAAGTTTCGTTTTACTTCAAAATGTCTCTTGTTAGTCAGCGCATTGTTTAACGAATCCTAACGCAACGTGATTATCGAAACAGGATTTGTGGTGACTGCATCAGTTGTGCGGACGATGATGTCTCTCACCCGGAGAATAACTGAAGACGGAACATGGTCTCCTTTAAGAAACACAGCTGAAACTAAAATCAGCCGCCTGGAACGCGGCAGCCTGTGAAACTTTCTGGGTCGTGTGGATGCCTACCTTCCATGCGTTACGTCTCAGAATTTATTGATTGTATCGTGTATATTCTGCAGTCAATGTATAGTACATCAGTAGCAAAGACTACGGGAAGAGGCATATTTAAAGGGAAATAATATTCATGATAGAGACATTTAGGCAAAGTACTCAAAGGCCGCTCTCGCTGTTTTACTTTTATGGTTGTCTTCATTATGTACAACTAGTTTCGGCTAAATTATGTCGGCCTTTTTAAGTAACTGTATATAAACTAAACTTTTTTTATAATAAATCATTCATATTGAATTTTTAAATTTCAATTACTACAAAAACAATAAAGTTAAATAATGGCTTTGTTTGCCAACAATAATTACAAAAATCTATATTCCATGTGCTAAGGTTATGTTAACATCCTTCAAACACCAGAGAAACAAATCCGGTCTGAGCCACTTAGCTTTCGATCAAACTGTACATCTGTTTGTTCTCGTGACTGGTCAGCCACATTCCACTCTGTAAAATTTTGTGTTAAGACACAGATATTTTTGATCAATTTTCTACACACCTCACGGTTTGAAGTTTCCCATGTACTTGTTTGACCATGTGGAAATATCCTCAACAAATAATCATGGAGTACAAATGCCGCGTGTTTAGCTGAAATGCACGTACTTTCATGTTCTTCAGTTGAAAGAAGACAGAGTACGAAATTACATGTTTTCTGGCTGAATACAGGATATGAAAGTACATGTCTTACAGATGAATACAGGGCATTTGTGCTCCACGATTATTATTTGACGATGCTGTTCCCACGTGACGAGGCATGTACAAGGGAAATATTAAACACAGAAATCTGTACAAGATTAATAAAAAATTTATTTGTAATAACAGAGAATTGTAGAATCCATTTTACAAGGTGGAATTTGATAACTCAACGGAACAAATAAATGCATAGTTTGATTAACAGCTAACAGTGGCTCTGTTTTCTGACTGTATGAAGGATGGAACAGAAACATTAGTACATGGAATATGGAATTTTAGTGATTATTTTCGGCAAACCGAGTCATTACTTAAGTTTATCGTTTTTGAAGTAATTGAAATTTAGAAATGCAATTTTTCATTTGATGTACAGGTACTTGAGAATGGGAACATAGTTTCGCCGAAACTAGTTGTACATAATAAAAACAAACCATTAAAGTAAAATCGCGACTGTGGCCTGTACATATATTGCTAAAATATCTCTGTCATCAACTATTCTCTCAGTTGCACTCTTTACAGATTTTACGAAAAAGAAAGCAATGCTGTCAAGCCTCGCAGACTAGCAGAACACTATAGTCTTTGTCTTATATCATTAGTTTGAACCATTCATTCTTTTTGTTCTGCTACTTTTCTAACAGTTCAGTATATGTTCAGATTCTTATAGGCTATAGACTGGACCATCTTGCCACTAAAACAAAGAGAGGATGCTTTTGGGAGTTTCCCTTGTAAATACTGACAAATCATTTGTGTTCCTCATCCCCGCAATCAATTGATACTGAATCCTTTTCTTTTTTCTCTTGAAAAAGAGAATTTTTTTCTCTTCGGGAGAATTTTTCAAACTCTAAAATGAATGCGTCGTGGTTCACACCTCTGGACTCATATCGATTCCCGCTGCTGGCTGGTTGGATTCTTGAGTCGCCTTCCCCGCTGCGCGGCATCTCATCTCCAGTCCCGTCACGTGGCGGCTCGTTCCGCGTCTCGTGTGACGGCGCTTTTAACGTTTCGCACACAGCGTCGCCACGTGCGCGACCGCCCGTGCTTGTCGGCCTGGCTACTGCACGTGTGTGCGGGTGTTCGCGCGGAGCTGGAGTCGTGGAGGAGAACGCTGGCAGCCATTAGAGGCGGAAAAGTACTGCCGCTCTGTGCTTTCCTTCAAAGCAGCTCTCACCCTGCAGCGTCAAATATTCTGTTCTTCTCCCGTGAACAAACAATTTATCTACGGAAAATTATTAGCACAATCGCTGCTGAAAGCTGTAATATGTATACACTACTGGCCATTAAAGTTGCTACACCAAGAGAAGTTGCAGATGATAAATGTGTATTCATTGGACAAATATATTATACTAGAACTGACATGTGATTACATTTTCACGCAGTTTGGGTGCATAGATCACGAGAAATCAGTACCCAGAACAACCACCTCAGGCCGTAATAACGGCCTTCATACGCCTGCACATTGAGTCAAACAGAGCTTCGATGGCGTGTACAGGTGCTACAGCGCGATAACACAGTCCATCAAGAGTAGTGACTGGTGTATTGTTACGAGCCAGTTTCTCGAACACCACTGACCAGACGTTTTCAGTGGTGAGAGATCTGAAGAATGTGCTGGTCAGGACAGCAGTCAAACTTTTACCGTGTTCATAAAAGCTCGTAAAGGACCTGCAACATGTGGTCGTGCATTATCCTGCTCAAATGTAGGGTTTCGCAGGGATCGAAAGCCACGAGTCGTAACACATCTGAAATGTAACGGCCACTGTTCAAAGTACCGTCGATCCTAACAAGAGGTAACTGAGAAGTGTAACCAATGGCAGTATGCCTATGACGAATACACGCACCCAATGTGCGTTCACCGCGAAGTCGCCAAACACGGATGCGACCATCATGATGCTGTAAATAGAACCTGGATTCATCCGAAAAAATGACGTTTTGCCATTCGTGGTTGCGTACACCGGCACAGGCGCTCCTATCAGTCATGCAGCGTCAAGGGTAAATGCAGCCATGGTCTCCGAGCTTATACTACATGCTGCTGCAAAAGTCGTCGAACTGTTCGTGGAAACGTCCTCATCTGTTGACTCAGGGATCGAGATGTCATATCGACTGCTAGTGATACGAGGCGGTTGGGATCCAGCACGGCCGGCCGCGGTGGCCTCGGGGACTGAGGCGCTTCAGTCACGGTCTGCACGGCCACTACGGTCGGGGGTTCGAATCCCCCCTCGGACATGGATATTTGTGCCGACCTAGTTCGTAAGTAGTTCATAAGTAGTTTGTAAGTTTAGGGACTGATGACCCCGTAGTTAAGTCCCATAGACTATACAAACATTTCAAAATTTGATCCAGCACGGTGTCGTAACACATCTGAAATGTAAAGGCCACAGTTCAAAGTACCGTCGATGCGAACAAGAGGTGACAGAGACGTGTAACCAATGGCACCCCATACCTATACCCTCCTAAACCATCGTTTCCATACTCTGCTAACAGTCACTGGATCGCGACCAACGCGAGCAAAATGTCCTGACATGATAAACTGCAATAGGATATAATCCGACCTCTATCAAACGGAAACATGATGGTACGCGTTTCTCCTCTTCCTTACCCGAGGCATCACACAAACGGTTCACCAGGCAACGCCGATCAACTGCTGTTTGTGCATGACAAATCGATTGGAAAGTTTCCTCATGTGAACGCTCTGAAAAGCTAACTATTTGCATATCAAAGAATCTTCTTTCTGTTGGTTAAATTTCGCGGCTGCAGCACGTCATGTTTGTGGTGAAAAAATTTTAATGGCCAGGAGTGTACATTAACTAACGCATTGCTTTACTCATGTTAAGTAAGGAAAAACTACAGGATCTGCAACTTGGACGTTCTAATGAATAGAGAATGTAGATATGCTATTTTGTCAAAAGCTGACATTTTATGCCCCTTGTTGTGTATGAAATACAGGGTGATTCTTACAATAAAGAAAACAGCAACTGATCTCTTTTGATTATGCTATTTACCTACTAAATAGCGCCGTTACCGGTTTCGAACCTTTCAGTTCATCATCAGACGGCTGTTCACGTCTACATACATTTACATTTTTCCTTATGCCGATCATTTTTCTTGTGGCGACAAGACTTTGTTTGTGTGGTCCCCTACAATACAAAAGATGACTGTAATTGCTTACTCGCCAGAAGAAACACATATGGATAAGGAAAAATGTAAATGAAATGTATGTAGACGTGAACAGCCCTCTTATGATAAACTGAAAGGTTCTCAACCGGTAACGGCGATATTTAGTTAATAAATATCATAATCAAATTGGTTGATTGCTGTCTTCTTTATTATATCACCCTGTAAAGAATGTAGATATGTCCGTAAAGTTTTGTTACAGTTTTAATTGGTCACATAAAGGCAACGAAAGCCGATGGAAATGTAAAATATTCTCCAAATAAAAAAAAATATTTTCAAAGTTTACATACCAGTTCAGTAGAGTTCGATATGGCCTCCATTTGTCGCTCTATATTCGTCTTCCAATGGAGAGATCGGTTTGCATTTAGGCAATACTCACTTTACATCTTCAAAGTTAGATTAGGGAAAGACAAACGTACATTTATAACTTTGGCAGATTTGAAAAAAAAGAAAAAGCTTTTGACAATTTTGATTGGAATACACTCTTTCAAATTCTGAAGTCAGCCTAGTAAAATACAGGTAACGGAAAGTTATTTACAACTTGTACAAGAAACAGACAACAGTTTAAGTGTCGAAGGGAATGAAAGGGACATAGTCGTAGAGAAGGGAGTAAGACAGGGCTGTAGTCTTTTAGTAATGTTAAACAATATGTACACCGAGGAAGCTGTATAGGGAAGCAAGGACAAATTTGCAAAAGGCATTTAAGTGCAAGGTGAAGAATAAAAACTTAGGGTTTTGCTGATGACATGATTCTGTCAGAAAAGGACCGGGAAGATCAACTGAACGGAATCGACAGAAACAGAATGTTGCCTAAGAAAATCAAGGAATTACATTAAGATTGCACAGAGGTGCTAGTTATGGGAATTTAAGATATTTTTTCGCTTACCTGCATTGTTCGATATTACACATACTAACATTCCATCTGTGGTTCTGTGTGCTGATGCCAATTTTGAACAACCTTGCCTAAAACACTGTAAATGGTACGCCATGGTGGAGTGGCCGAGCGTTCTAAGACGCTGCGGAGCGTTCGGTTGCTCGGTGTCGGAGTTTCGAATTCTCGTTCTGTGATGGGTATGTTGTCCTTAGTGTTAGTTATTACAGTAGTTTTTAAGCCTAGAGACTGATAACCTTAGGAGTTACGTCCCATAGCTTTACAAACATTTCAGCATTTGTAAACAGTACACAGTTTCGACATTCATTACTGTACAATATACAATGTACGTGTGCTGTCGCAAGTTAAAAACGCGCGCCACAGACGGTATCATCGCTACACTGTAGAGGCGCCATGGGAAAGACAGGGGAAGACGTGGCGCCCTCCACAGGAAGCGAGCAGTGTAGGGCCGTGCCGGGAAGGTCGGCTGAAGTCCGGCAGGAGACCCATACACTTGGCTTAGCCGAGTGCATCTGTTAGCAAGGACAGGACTAGGACTGCTCGTAACATGGACTTAATTCTACGGCTGTACTTGTTTACCCTGATGAGATATTAAATGCTTTGTATAACCGGACATCACCAGTTGGGATTTTTTGTGATCTCTCAAAGACTTTTGATTGTGTAAATCATGGAATTCTTTTAGATAAGCTTACGTATTGTGGTATGCGTGGGACAGTGCACAATTGGTTTAAATCATACTTAACTGGAAGAGTGCAGTATGTTGAAATAAGCAGTTCACATGATATAGATGAAACAATTAATTCCTCTAACTGGGGAGTTATCAAAAATGGGGTCCCACAAGGTTCGATCTCGGGTCCTTTGCTGTTCTTAACATAAATTAATGACTTGCCATTCTACATTCACGAAGGTGCTAAGCTAGTTCATTTTGCTGATGATACAAGTATAGCTATCACACCTGACAAACAGGAATTAACTGATGAAATTGTAAATGATATCTTTAGAAAGTTATTAAGTAGTTCTCTACAAATGGACTCTCATTAAACTTTGATAAAACCCAGTATATACAGTTTCATACATGACACCATTAATAAATTTATACTTTGAACATAAATCTGTAGCTAAGGTAGAATATTAAAAAAAATTTGGTGTTTGCATTGACGAGGGATTGAATTGGAAGAAACATATTGAAGATCTCTTGAATGGTTTGAGTTCATCTACGTATGCTATCAAGTATCATTACATTTGGTGGTATACATCTCAGTAAATTAGCTTACTATGCCTATTTTCATTCACTGCTTACATATGGGATCATATTCTGGGGCAATTCAACATTGAATAAAAAGAATTCATTGCACAAAAGAGTGTAACCAGAATAATTGCTGGAGCCCACCCAAGATCATCCTGCAGACATTTATTTACGGATCTAGGGATCTTCACCGTAGCTTCATAATATATATATATATATATTCACTCATCAAAATTTGTTATTAACAGTCCGACCAATTCAAAAGTAACAGCAGTTGCATAGTTACAACTCTTGGAGAAAGGGTGATATTCACTATTCAAGGTTAACTGTAAGTTTGGCACAGAAACGAGTGAAGTATGCTGCCACAAAAGTCTTCGGTCACTTACAAAGTAACATCAAAAGTCTGACAGATAGCCAACTAGTAATTAAAAGGAAATTAAAGGAACTTCTACAATGTAGATAAATTTTTAGATAAAACTTAAAAAATAAATAAAATAAAAAAATAATAAAGAAATGTAAATAAGAAATCCTTAACCTATTAATTGCCATGTATAGACAACGTTTACTAAACTGACACTTTCCACATCATTACGAAATATCTTATATATGATCTATGGAACAAGTATTAAACTAATCTCTAATCTGGTCGTTGACTTTGATGTACTCAGTTTAGAAGATATTTCAATTTTGTTATACTCACGGAAGCCACCGCAGCAATGTGAATCTGAAGTTTTTGTCAGAATAAATTATTATTACCAGTGATACATTTGGAGGTAATAGAGTTCCTGTTTCCCCTACTCCCACGTGCTCGACCTACCAGATAAGTTGGTCGTCGAGAGATAGAGATCGTCACCGCAATTAGCGGTACCTATCTCAGTTTATCCTTCTTTGAAAATCTTTTTGAAAAATATTTTTATCACGTTAGAAAATGACAATAACTTTGTCGAAACTAGTCACAATGAACAGTTAATAAATACGCAATCTATGCTGTCGTCCTTTTTTCGCAGTGATTGGTGTCCTGTCCCAACAATGTCGGCTACTCGAAACATAAAGGTTGTAGGAAGAGGACAGAAGTGAGTCCGCAAGCAAATTTAACAATTAGAGGAAAAGAAAAGAGATGTAAAAGACCCTGGAGAAACTAACAATCAATCGCTACTTAAACAACATTTTATTAAAATTCGTGGCTTTAAGGGTTTCAGCGACATATTAGTGAGGTACTGAAAATTCACATTTCATGAAACCGTATAAAAAGTTTAAAGGAACACTAAAATACCAGGTGTCAGCCACAGTTTTAAATGAGCAAATACTTTAAGTTCAATAGCACGGATAATGAATAGATTGTTAATAGGGCCAAATATTTTAAAGGCAACAGGAAGCATTACAGAATTACAGATATAATAGCAAACTTTCTTAAAGACCCTGAAATAGATTATTTTTTAGTTGAAAAGAATACCTTAAACGGGCAATGCCCTTGTAAATTAACAACTGTACTCGCAGATAGTAAATTTTAAAAATATTTCTTTTATGAAGTTAATATAGAATAACGAACACTACAACTTTCGAATTTTTTTGAAATGTGATGCTACAGAGGAATACTGAAGATTAGGTGTACAGATCACGTAAGTAATGAGGAGATACTGAACAGAATTCTGGAGAGCAAGAGTTTCAGGCATAGCTTGACTAAAACAAGCGATCGATTGGTAGGGCACATTTATAGACATCAAGGAATCGTGAATTTAGAACTGTAGGGAAGTATGTGGGGTAATAATGGTAAAAATCATAGAGGAGGACGAACAGACGAATACAGTAAGAAGATTCAAATGTTTGCGTATAACCATTCTTATGAACGAATGAAGAGGCTAACTCAGGACAGAGTAAGGTGGAGAGCTGTATCAAACCAGTCTCCGGACTGATTACAACAACAACACGTGTTCACTAGCAAGTATATTCGTAACTCATTTGTGGAGGACATATGTCGGGATAAGTATATAGCCCGTGGCCGACGAACCTTTCCTGACGTCCTAGGAACGAAACTACAGGCTGAATACAGGATAAATGGAGAGTGCGACAGAAAGTGAGGGACAGAGGGAAAAGGACTAACATAAGTATGGAATAAAAACTTACTCGAACAACGCCAGGTAATAACGTGAGTTTACAACAGATACTGCGGACCATAAACGTTTCAAAGTTAGAAAGTTCTACTACTTTGCAAAAGAAAAAAAGAAAAAAATAAATAAAAATAAAAATAAATAATAAAATAAAAAAAATAAATAAAAAAAAATAAACATGACGAAAACAGCTGGGATACTGTAAGAGACAAACACAAAGAAAGAGGGAACCCTACGGAAAGACAGATTTACTGGTGCCAACCACACACATTTATATAGGGGAAGACATTACTGAGAATATGCATGTTTAGTATGATTTCGAACAAAACCTGTGGTGTTGGGAGATAGGAAATGAAGTGTTAGACACTTGGTGCTCTACAAAGAACGTTGGAAATGAGGCGAACTGGTAGTAAAACGAGAGACAAATTGGCCCAAACGTGGGAGGTAAAGGGAGTTTGATAAAATCTGACAGGACAAAGTGACAAAATGGTACTACCTGCTATAAGACGGCGAGGAATAATATAAATTTTGGGACAGGAAATTGTACAGAGTAAAATCTGTAAGTAAAAGGGTAGATCTTACCAAACCTATTGATTATCTGACAACGTTGGCTACTGCGATAGGTAGCGCATTATTTGTTGAGGCAACAGAAAGAAGAATAACAACTTTAAAACAAAAGTAAATGACATAAAAAGGATTCATCTGTGATGTTATCTGGAGGAGATAACAGGACCGCAATATTCCGTTTGAAATGAAGTATTTATACTTTATCTGCAATAAGACAGTTAAGTCATCTCGTGTCACAATTGTTTATTAATAAGTAAAATCTGTAACGCAATAGAAACGTTGAAGTCAGAACATACATGCACGTTAAAAAAATTAAGCAACACGTCAAACGTATTAAAGAACATGTAATAAGGTAGTGTTTATATTATGCACTTTGAACGCAAAAAAATTTAAGTAATAGGAAAACTAATGTAGCTAGTTTTTGCGAAGATATGTAGCTACTGCGAAGCTGTCCAGTCGGAAAAAAAGATAAACAAATTATTTACATAGCTTACTGGAACCAATTATGTTCTAATATGAAAGGCACAACAACAACAGCTTTCAGTTCGTAATGGAATTTATTGGAACTACGTCACGAAGAGTCCGCAAATTTATAATTAAATATCCAAAATTCGGATCTCATTAATGAATATAGTGTTCAAATGATGGAACATATTTTTGCAACCCTTTTTATTTCGTAATTGAACGTAGTTAAAATCAGCTAATTATACTTTATTCTGTGAATCATATTTGAAACTAATTAGATCACACTACTCGTATTACGGATCGAACAAACAAAGAGTAATTTTCCAATATACACTAGGTACAACGACCCGAAACGGCAAATTACGAAGGGAAAATCAGAAAATTACGAATGTGCTGTGCGATGTAATGTATGTTCTAACATAATAGAAGCAGAGCGTAAACATAGATATTACGTACTTGAGCTTTATTAAGAAGAAATATCAATTGAAAGAGATCTTCCTGAAACTAAGTGGAAGCTTTGCTCTTTCGTCAGGTAAATCAAAGGACACGAAGTTGCCCAACAGTTACTTTCTGATCAAAAAGAGGCGATAAACAATACAGCTAACGCAAAGTAAATTATGTTTTGTTTGAAATGTGAGAGAAAAGCAGTAATATGAACACCAGTTCTAAACTGATCGTCATATCTGTAATGACACATATGATACGCTACTGCAGAAGAGAATTATCTTTTTTTTTATATATATAAATGGATTCTTCCGTCACTTCTTGGTAGAACAATTCCATATTTAGAGTTGAAAACAAACAGTCTGTTTTTGTTCTATTAAATTATGTATATTTACGAACTAGTTTTTGGCTTATAAGGCCATCTACAAGTAAACATTTACTTTGCTTGTCAATTTTATTTTAATCATGTCACCACTTTCGCAAAAGAAATAAAAGTTTGAGAGTAATCTTAACACAGAATTTTCAGAGTAGTCATGTTTGAATGTGTTATATTACGCCTTTCGTTGAAATGGCAGATTATGTGTACATCTCATCTCCATAACGGCAATTACACTGATTATTTGTTTACACACTCTGTATCTATAGAATTGTGATAAATACAATTTTCAGCAGTCCACGGCTATGAAATAAAAAATTCCCAATTATTTGTAGAAAAAAAGAAGGTTTATGCTTTTCTCTCTGCTCGTGATTATGAGTTACGAGGTAGCACTCGGTTACGCTGCAATTACGATTCAGTGCAGTTAAAAAATTTAAAAATATCTGTTGATCTTCCTTTGATAAAGTGCCTTTGTAGTGAAGTTACTGCTGAAATTAAAACAAAAAATGATTACACGTAAGAGTATGTACTCTTTCTTCAAGTCCAGACTGATATATATATATATATGAGGAGAGAGAGAGCTATCACTCTGCAGCGCACACTTCGCTGCGGAGTGAAAGTTTCATTCTGGAAACATCCCTCAGGCTGTGGCTAAGCCATGTCTCCACCATATCCTTTCTTCCAGGAGTGCTAGTCTTGCGATGTTCGCAGGAGAGCTACTGTGAAGTTTGGAAAGTAGGAGGCGAGGTACTGGCGGAAGTAAAGTTATGAGGACAGACGGTGAGTCGCGTAGGGATATCTCAGTGGTGCCAGGCGCCGTGGCTCAGCCCGCCCGGTCAGGGGGCTAAACGCCCTCTGTATATAAAAAAAAAAGCTGAGTCAACCCTTCAACGAACAACTACGAACAAGCTGAACAAAGATAGATCTACCAGATGAAAAAAATAAATAAAATAAAATAAATTTAAAAAATTAAAAAAAAGAATGGTAGAGCGCTTTCCCGCGAATGGCAAAGGTCCCAGGTTCGAGTCCCGGTTCTGGCACACAATTTTAATCTGCCAGGAAGTTTCATATTGAAAACCAGCTATAGTTTACTGTAAGGTGTGAATATTCCAATCTGTTGCTCCGTAGTCAATAAAAACTACCGACACTTTGTATTCTTTTCATATTCGTTTCATATTATTGTTTACTTATTGTATGTATCAACAATCCAATACTTTTATCACTAAAACCTGAGAATTATGTAGTTGCGTTTAATAACAAGTCCACCATAGCAATTTAGAGCACAAAAAATGTTGGAATGTTTGTAAATCTAAGGCATTTAACTACTGTGTTTATCAAACTACTTTAACTTAAATTTCTCCTAAGTACAACACATACACACACCGATGTCCGAGGAAGGACTCGAACCTCCGAGGGCGAGCAACAGCGCAATAGGCAGCTAGGCGCAGATAACTAATTGACTTTCCATCTATGCTTGACAAAACACGATGGTAAACTAGAAAGAGAAAATACTTCCATATTTTCTGCAAAATAATATTTATTTATATACTAGGTCACTAACCATTGTCCGGCATTTTCGGCCATAGTGAGGTGACTGAAAACTAAATGTCACTGAATTATTAAGACATTAAGAAAGAAATTACAAATTTTGACACTAGAACGTATTACAATTAAATGCTTAGAGAAATTATTTTCTGAACGTATCTTCATATATATATGACACCCGAAGATATGTATCAAGTGATTGTTTTGACAAACTTAAATTAGGGGAGGAGGAAATGGAAAATGTGTCTGATCACTTCAAACTAAACTGGTATGCTATGTCATATGTTTGTTAATTTCCAGTTTATCCAACAGGGCCATATTCCTAATTTTTTTATGGAATCTAATGCTTTACAATCTATAAATTTCTGATATTAATTTTCAGTCACCTGAAGATGTCCTAAGGAGCCCAAAACAGTTACTGAACAAGTAAATATTTTTTGAAGAACGTTTGGAAGTGTTTTCCTTATGTAAATACATTACCTCATAACTTATTAAATAGTGCTGTGCCGTTTTGAAGCCGAACTCTTCAATTGTGTAAGTTTGTTGTATAAGTAGGCATACGATGAATATTTTCATCGTTCGAATTTTGTTACATGAAATACTATGAATGTGTTTTATACCTCTTATACTTTGGATTTAAGAGAAACGAATGAATACGTACGGCAATACTCACCTTGCGACTTCGATGAAGGCGACATTGCTAGCTTTGGAGAAAGCCGAAGTCAGGTAGGGTGAAATATAGGGAATGGAAAGTTATTTCAATTTCTACAGAAACCAGGTAGCACTATAGAGAATAATGGCATAAAAGGAAAGCATTAGTTTATGGAGTAGACAGGGTTGCAGACTTTTCCCTTTATTCAATCTGTACAATGAGAAAGCTGTGAAGGAAAGCAAGGTGACATTTGACGAAGGAAGTAAAGTTCACGGTGAATAAATGAAAACTTTCTTGCGGTTTCCTGATGATAATGTAATTCTGTCAGAGACAACAAAGTACCTGGAAGAGCAACAGAACGGAATGGATAGTGTCTTGAAATGAAAAGTCCACCAAAGTTTCAATGTAATCTATTGAATGGTTTGTGAACACATAGAGGACATGCAAACAAACATTAGTATAAATGTAAACATACACTTTTCAGTTTCTGTGAAATGTTGTTTAGTACGAGAGTGAAATACGGACGACAGGCAGTTCAGAGAAAAACGTAATAGAAGTCTTTGAAATGTGGTGTACAGACGAATGTTGAAGAGTTGCTGGATATGTTACGTAATTAATGAGGAGGTACCTCGACTAAAAGAAGGGATCGATTGATAGGACATATTGTTGGACACCACGGAATCGTCAATTTAGTATGGGTGGGATGTGTGTGAAGTAAATGGATGGATATGATGTTATGGGCGCACGACAACTAGGTCTTTAGCGTCCGTACAAGATAATTAGGCGATACGTGTGACCTGAATAAAATGAAATGGACACAAATAAGGAACAGAAGGGAAAGTAACCAAACTAGCCAAACGATAAGGGGAACGAAGCAAAGACCCAACCAAACATGGCAAGGTAGTAACAGATGGTGAGCGTCTAAGGTTTACAGACGTACTCAAAATGCCATGCCAGAGTGGGCAGAATAGGCTATCCATTTGTTGTTGTTATGGTCTTCAGTCCGGAGACTGTTTTGATGCAGCTCTCCACCCTACTCTATCGTGAGCAAGCCTTTTCATCTCCTCATAAGAACGGCAACCCACATCCACTTGAATCTGCTTACTATACGCGTCTCTTGGTCTCCCGCTGCGATTTTTACCCCATACACTTCCCTCCAATGCTAAATTTACAATTCCTCGATGTCTAAGAATGTGTCCTACCAAGCGATCCCTTCTTTTAGTTAGGGTATGCCAAAAATTCCTTTTTTCGCCAATTCTGTTCAGTACCTCTTCATTAGTTATGTGATCTACCCACCTAATCTTCAGCATTCTTCTGTAGCACCACATTTCAAAAGCCTCTATCCTCTTCCTGTCCGCACTGCTTATTGCCCATGTTTCACTCCCGTACAAGGCAACACTCCATACAAATGCCTTCAGAAAAGACTTCCTTACGCTTAAATTAATATTAGATTTCAGCAAATTTCTCTTTTTCAAAAATGCTTTTCTTCCCTTTGCCATTCTGCATTTTATATCCTCTGTACTGCGACCATCGCATGTTATTTTACTACCCAAGTAACAAAACTCATTTACCTCCTTTATTGCTTCGTTACCTAATCTCATTCCTTCAGCATCTCCTGATTTTCTAAGACCGCATTCCATTATTTTTGTTTTGCTCTTGTTAATATTCATTTTATACGCTCTCTTCAACACACTGTCCATTCCATTCAACTGCTCTTCCAGGTCCTTTGCTGTCTCTGACAGAATTACAATGTCATCAGCAAAACTCAATGTTTTTATTTCTTCCCCCTGAACTTTAATCCCTATTCCAAATTTTTCCTTGCTTTCCTTCACCGCCTGCTCGATGTACAAGTTGAATAACATTGGAGAAAGGCAACAACCCTGTCTTACTCCCTTCCCAACAGATGCTTCCCTTTCATGCCCTTCGAGTCTAATAACTGCGGTCTGGCTTTTGTACAAGTTATAGATAACTCTCCTTTCCCTGTATTTTACCCCTGCTGACTTCAGAATTTGAAAGAGTGTAGTCCAGTCAACATTGTCAAACGCTTTCTCCAAATCTACAAAGGCTAAAAATGTAGGTTTGCCTTTTCTTAATCTATCTTCTAAGATAAGACGTAAAGTGAGTATTGCCTCCCGGGTTCCTACGTTCCTCCTGAATCCAAACTGATCTTCCCCTAGGTCAGCTTCTACCAGGTTTTCCATTCTCCTGTAGATAATTCGTGTTAAAATTTTGCAACCATGACTTATCAAACTCATGGTTCTGTAATTCTCACACCTGTCTGCACCTGATTTCTTTGGAATGGGGATTATTACTTTTTTCTTAAAATCTGAGGGTATTTCGCCTGTCGCATACATCCTACACACCAGTTCAAATAGTTTTGTCATGGCTGACTCTCCCAGAGACTTTAGTAGCTCTGAGGGTATGTCATCTACTCCTGGGGCCTTATTCTGACCTAGGTCTTTCAGGGCTGTGTCAAATTCATCTCTCAGTATAGTATCTCCTATTTCATCTTGATCTACTTCCTCTTCCCTTCCTACAACATCGTCTCTAAGTTCATTTCCTTTGTAGAGCTGCTCTATGTACTCCTTCCACGTTTCAGCTTTCCCTTCTTTGCTGAGAACTGGTTTCCCATCTGAGTTCTTGATATTCGTAGAATTGCTTTTCTTGTCTCCAAATGTCTCTTTGATTTTCCTTCTTATACATTCTTCTACAGATTTGCATTTGGTTTCTAGCCACTCCTGCTTAGCCATTTTGCACTTCCTATCAATCTCATTTCTTAGTCGTCTGTACTCCATTTTGCCTGTTTCATTTACTGCATTTTTATATTTTCCCCTTTCATCAATTAAATTTAGTATTTCCTGTGTTATCCAAGGATTTTTTGTAGGTCTTGCCTTTCTACCTATTTGGTCCTCTGCTGCCTTCACTATTTCATCTCTCAATGCTACCCATTCCTCTTCTACTGTTTGATTTCCCCCTGTTTCTGTCAATTGTTGCCTAAATCTCCCTCTGAAATTCACCAGAACTTCCCTTTCCTTCAATTTATCTAGGTCCCATCTCCTTATTTTCCTACCTTTCTGCAGTTTTTGCAGTTTCAGCCTACAGTTCATGACTAACAAGTTATGGTCAGAGTCTATATCTGCCCCTGGGTATGTCTTGCAGTTTATAACCTGGTTCCGGAATCTATGTTTTACCATTATAAAATCTATTTGATACCTTCCGGTGTCTCCTGGTCTCTTCCAAGTATACAACCTTCTTTTGTGATTCTTAAACCACGTGTTTCACGTGTTTGTTATGATTAAATTATGTTCCGTGCAAAATTCTACAGGCGACTTCCTCTTTCATTCCTTCTGCCCAGTCCATATTCACCTATTATTTTTCCTTCTCTTCCTTTTCCTACTACCGAATTCCAGTCTCCCATCACAATTAAGTTTTCCTCTCCCTTAACTGTCTGAATAATTTCCTTTAGCTCCTCATATATTTCTTCGATCTCCTCATCATCGGCAGAGCTAGTTGGCATATAAACCTGTACTACTGTTGTCGGTGTTGGCTTCGTATCTATCTTGACAATGATAATGCGATCACTGTGCTGGTCATAGTAGTTTACCCGCATTCCTATTTTCTTATTCATTATTAGTCCTACTCCTGTGATACCCCCAACTGATTTTGTATTTATAATCCTGTACTCACCTGACCAGAAATCCTGTTCATCCTGCCACCGAACTTCACTAATCCCCACTATATCTAACTTCAACCTATCCATTTCCCTTTTTAAATTTTCTAGCTTCCCAACCCGAATAAGAAATCTAACATTCCACGCTCCGATCCGTATAAAGCGAATGTTGCCTTTTCTTTTGACAACATACTCTTGAGCAGTCCCCGCCCGGAGATCCGAATGGGGGACTATTTTACCTCCGGAATATTTTACCCAAGAGGATGCCATCATCATATGTTCATACAGTAGAGCTGCGTGTCCTCGGGAAAAGTAACGGCTGTAGTTTCCCTTTGCTTTCAGCCGTTCGCAGTAACCGCGTGGCAAAGCCACATTAGCTGATGTTACAAGGCCAGCTCAGTCAATCATCCAGACTGTTGCCCCTGTAACTACTGAAAAGGCTGCTGCCCCTCTTCAGGAACCACACGTTTGTCTCGCCTCTCCACAGATACCCCTCCGTTGTGGTTGCATCTACGGTACGGCTATCTGCATCGTTGAGGCACGCAAGCCACCCCCCTCGGCAATGTCTGTGGTTCATGGGGGTTAGCGTCCTAAAACCTCCAGTCTAAAAGCTTAGGCCAGATTCCGGATAGTTCACAGAAATTGAAAACTTTCGCCACACTCGCCTCGTCATCAGCTAAAACAGAGGACAGGGTACCACAAAGAGCCACCGCTGCCCTAGAAGTGCGGTAGGAAATACATTCCAGTAAAATTTGGCGTACAGTGATTTGCACACCACAAGCATCGTAAATCGGAGGGTCCTCTCGACGGAGTAAATAGCCATGTGACAAAGGAAAATGCCCGATTCGGAGACGTGTCAAGGCCACTAAATGCTGTCTCAATGACTGACAGGATGTTCGCCACGATCGGAAAGTTGGCTTAACCAACCGCAGTTTATTGTTCGTCACTGCCTGCTACGTCTCCTCCCACAAACGAAGGGACTTCCGGCGTACCACAGAGAGGTTGTCCGGCAGGGGAACGGCACAATGTGTAATACCAGAACCTTCGCAAGCCTCCTTGGCAGCCCGATCAGCCGACATGTCCTGGTACCCAACATAATGTCACTTGCTTCCCCCGCTGCTGGCGAGTGTACAAATTCACAGAGGAAGACCAACAGACGAATACAGTAAGCAGGATGAAATAAATGTAGGTTGCCAATCTTATGAGGAGGAGAGAGGCATGCTCAGGAGCTGGGGAACTGCATCAAACTAGTCTTCAGGCTGAAGGCCACAACAACAACAGCAACATGACAACATTTTCCCCATTGTCTGCAGAGCAACCGCTTAGGTCGCTGCCGCTGCGCGACTCTGCAGTCACCCCCACGCCACCTCCGTATCCGCGGCTTCATTTTTCCGCGTCCCTGCGTACGAGACCGGCGTGCACAGGCAGGCACAGCCTCCACAATACGCGACGGAGCGTGCGCCGCATGCGCGCCCGTCCGCCCCCTTCCCGTTCTGAATAGCTCGCCCCGCGTTCATTAGATCACCGCCTTCCCTCCTTCGTCTACCCTCCATTTCGCCCCCTTTGTTTCTCTCTGTCTTTATGAAAGTCTGTTTCCCGTTCGTTTGAAGTTGTTTATCTTTCTGGCTCCCACTGTTCAGTTCTGGTCTCGTGGAGGCAATAAACGTCCGCACACACACACACACACACCGACGTGCGTCACGCTGACGTCAGGCGGGAAAGAATTGTCTCCCAGGACGGAGCGCGTTGAAGAAATCTCGAGATGAACCTCCTGTTACTGACGTGCGCGGACGATTTGCGGACCCGGGAGAGTAGACTTCAGATATGTTCGTAAAGTGATATAAGTTCTAAAATACGGAGTTAAATATGTCTTGATAACGTGTTGCGGAAAGCTCGCTTCATAGTATCTATTAATGATGATACGATCTTATACGACTGCCCTGTCCATAAACCGCTCGTTCCTTTTTATTAGTCACGTTGTAGGTATTAAACATGTAGAATATCATTTTGTAACTGTCTTCTTATGCAAGGTGAAATTTGAAGAGGGAATTAAAGTTCAGGAAGAATATGTAAAAAAAAAAAAAAAAAACACCTTGCGGTTCGCTGATGACATAGTAATTCTGTCAGAGACTGTAAAGGACAGGGCAGAACAATTAAATTCAATGGACGTTGTCTTGGAAGTAAGAAGTAAGATGAACATTAGCAAGAGTAAAACTAGGGTAATGTAATGTAGTATCAGAAAATCAGGCGATTCTGAAGGAATTAGATTAGATAATGAGACGATAAAAGTAGTAGATGAGGTAACACGATAACTTCTGATGGCCGAAGTAAAGAAGATATAAAATGCTATGGGAAGAAAAGCGTTACTGAAGAAGAGAAATTTGTTGACATCCAACAGTTAGGAGGTGCTTTTTACTAAGCATGGAGTGCAGCATTGTATGGGAGTGAAACGTCCATGTAAGGAGTCCACACAAAAAGATTATAGAAGCTTTCGAAATGTGGTGCTACAGACGAATGATGAATATTAGATGTATAGATCATGTAACTAATGAGAAGGTGCTCAACAGAATTGACGAGAAGAGGAGTATCAGGCATATCCTGACTAAGAGAAGGGGCAGCTTGGTGGGACACCTTCTGAGACATCAACTTAGCATTAGAAGGATGTGTGCGGGGTGAACAGCGTAGAAGCAGACCGAGGGAAGAATACAGTAAGGAGATTTAATAGGATGTAGGTTGCTGTTCGTATTCTCAGATAAATAGTCTTGCACAGAACAGGGTAGCGTGGAGAGCTGCGTCAAACCAGTCTGCGTACTGAAAACCGCAAGGAATTCAACAACTTCTTACTTACATGAAAATGCACTTACGCCTGTCGTAATCGACTATTTGATAATACGCTGGTTAAAACAATTAGGAAATGAAATGCAACATCATAGTACTGTCATCGGTACAATGACCCAGGATTGTTAGACGTCTACGAAGTGAAGACAACAGCATTACAGCAACAGCCAGGATACCCGTATTCATACATAATCTTCCATAGGCTATCACAGCTGACACGGTCAAAAGCCTTCTCAAGGTCTATAAACGGCGTATAGTTTTCTATGTTGAACTCTCTGTGGTTTTCTATGATGTTCTTAAATGTAAACACATTGCCTGTGTATGAACTAGCTGAACTAAAACAATTTCATTATTCCGAAATCTGTTACAGTCTTCAGAGGGATATTGATTATATTTGAATATATTTTGAAGCCAGCGTTTAGGAGACTGACGCGATGATAGTTTTTACAGGCATTATATTTTCCTTTCTTGAAGAAAGAGTTTACTTCTGCTACATACTAGTTGTCTGGAATCTTATAGCTCCTCCAACATTCACTTATAAATCATAAAAAATCTTTTATTAGTTTTGCATTTATTCCATCCATTGCAGTTGCATTTCTGTTAGGCATGCTTTTCAAAGCCTCTTACATCTCTGCCATAATAAATGCGTCTCCTGTTTCATTATACATCTTCCTTCTTTCTCATCTTCGTTAGTCTTGTACACCATAGGTACGTACCGGGCGATCAAAACGTCAGTATAAATTTGAAAACTTAATAAATCACGGAATAATGTAAATAGAGAGGTAAAAATCGACACACATGCTTGGAATGACATGGGTTTTATTAGGAAAAAAAGTGCGGCGCTTTATCTGATGAGAAAATCAATAATTAGCATAACAAATAAAGACAAAGCAAAGACGATATTCTTTATAGGAAATGCTCAATCTGTTCGCCATCATTCCTCAACAATAACTGTAGTCGATCAATAATGTTGTGAACAGCACTGTAAAGCATGTCCGGAGTTATGATGAGGCACTTGCGTCGGATGTAGTCTTCCAGCATCCCTAGAGATGTCGGTTGATCACAATACACTTGCGACTTCAGGTAACCCCAAACCCAATAACCGCACGGATTGAGATCTGTGGACCTGGGAGGCGAAGCATGACGAAAGTGGCGGCTAAGCACACGATCATCACCAAACGACGCACGCAAGAGCAAGAAAGATCAATATGGGATGGAGGTGTTTATCAGCCAGGCTGGAGATGCGATTCTGTAACGTATCGGCGTACCTCTCACCCGTCACGGTAGCACTCACTGACGTTTCGCTGTTCAGCGCCATCTGTCGGACATTTATTAAACTTTTTTGTTCTAATAAACCTCCATTTCATTCCAAGCATTGTGTCAATTTTTACCTCTACAATATTCCGTGATTTACTAACTTTTCAAATTTATACTTTTGATCACCCGGTTTAACGATTAATCCATTTCTCATTCGGTATAAATTTCGCTGAAGCAATGTCTTGTTCAGGACTTTCATGACTTTGTATGCGCATTTCTGTTTGCCATGCACCATCGTGGTCCAGAACACTTATGTACTTATCCAATGATTCTTGGTGCGCTTTGCGTACTATTTGTTTCGCAGCATTCTTTTTAATTTTATGTATTATTTCACGCAATATTGTTTATCGACTTTTGCAACTGTAAGTTAGTATAGACCAGACCGTTTAGCTTTATTTTAATCGTCAGTGATCAAGTTTTCTTTTATATTGCCCTTTTCATGTGTTTCTTGCACACAATGTTACTTGCTGTCACTGTTCGCAATTGCACTATCTACAATTACTTTCTTTGTGAAAGTTGTAGAAAACTCGTGATTTCTTAAGTATGCCACAGTTGAGGCTGCGCTTACCAACGAGTTGTCTGCACGGAATTGGAAAATATACTAAACTTCTGTTCCAGGGATGGCTGGAAGCAAGACCTCGATCAGTACCCAAAGGTAAAGCTGTCTCATACCTTACATAATTTATATATATATATATATATATATATATATATATATATATATATATATATATATATATATATATATATATTGCACTTTTCATTCTCCACCCTGAGGGTGTGGAGTGGGCTGTTTGAAGGCCAGCTTTGCCCTTTTCAGCCAAGGGTGTTACAGGTCATATTTTTTAACTTAACATATTTTGCATCGGTGCAAGAATCTTATATTACAATGTTTTATACAATTACTTTTAACAGTTTACAATTTGTATATTGCTCGTATAATGTCTGATTATGCAAATTATAGCTACTATAATATAAACATATATAGACATACTATAAATATGCAAACATTCTTTTATTATTTTTTAAATTAATTTTGACAAGAAATAAATTGGAAAAGAAAGTGACAAAGGATTATAGGGTTCCAAGAGAGAAGAGAGGGGGGTATTTTCAATAACTGATAGTATTTTATGATCTGTTGGTCGTTGAGTGTTGAGATATATTAGTGGAGAGTGGATGATTTTGGTGGGTGTTGTTAGTATTTGTAATTTTTGTGTATGTATGAGAGTGTGTGCGTGCGTGCATGTGTGTAGGGGCTATTGATTGTGTCTGTTTTGACGTTTGGTGAGGTGATGTGGTGTGGGGAGATTTCCAGTCACGGGTTCCATAGTTGGGGCTAGCTCTGGGAATTCCGAGGAGCTGTTTTGGGCCACTGTACGCGCTGGTTGTATGTACTTGAATTTTGGTCTTCTCGTAAGTCTCAGTCGTATCGTTAGTAGGTCTTCCATGTCAGCTCGTTTGGTCAGTATATGTCGTCCGTACCTTGCTCTCAGCTTGGTTAGTCTGTCTTGTAGTGATTTCGTAAACGTCGTCACTTGGTGTTAGTCTTGGGAGTTTTGTAATGCTACGTAAGAGTAGTCTTTCAGTCGAGTACAGTCCTTCGGCCACTGATGCATGGAGTCCTCCCAAGGGGGCCGCAGCGTATTCCAATACGGGTCTGATGTATGTTTTGTATGTGTGGATGGCTGTTTGGTCGTCATATCCGTATAGTCGTCCTTGTACGAGTCTTATCAGGTTTCGTGTTTTTCTAACATTGTTAAGTAGGTAGGTTAGGTGTGTCTTCCAGTTCAATTATTGGTCTAGGAATATTCTGAGGTATCGTGTCGTGTTCGTTAGTCTCAGTGGGGTGTTCCATAGTGTCAGTTGTCTGTCATCTGCCAGTTGTTGTCGTTTCTTGGTGAGGTGTCT
Organism: Locusta migratoria; assembly: GCA_026315105.1. Lineage (NCBI taxonomy): Eukaryota > Metazoa > Arthropoda > Insecta > Orthoptera > Acrididae > Locusta > Locusta migratoria. The sequence goes on along the minus strand of CM048751.1, from coordinate 233,763,551 downwards.
ATGTCGAAATAGTATCAGTTGTGTCTTGTTAGGATTGGGTCGGATCCTCGACTTGGCCATCCACGTTTCCAGTCGTCGCAAGTGATTCGAAGTTTTTCGTTGTGTGGTGGAAGTCTTTAGTTCCGTGCACCAGTAGGCCATCTCGTCAGCGTGAAACGTGTCCATAAAAAATATTTTTGTAAGAAAATGTCTAATATTGTACCTCTTGTTTTGTGTCGAGTAACTTGCTTGCAAGAAAATGTATAATATCGCTTCTACTGTGTGTATCGATATGTGTACTTAACCTTGTGAAGTTTCATATTTGGCAAAGATCATGTATTGCATAGCATTGTAGCTCGCGCTGAGAGAGAGAAGCTCTTGTGGTTCAGCTCGCTTAGAGAGCGGTTGAGTTGTGTGTATGGCTCCGATGTAGAGCAGAGGCTGCTTTGCCAGCAAGTCTGAAGTTGTATTATGTAGGTAATGTAATGCTGATTATTAGTAATAAGTAACTTGACCTTTCTTTCCTGTTTCATTTACGTAGTTAGAAAATTAACCTACTTCCTTCATTTAATAATTAATTATTAGTGGATTTAGAGTGCAGTATTGATTTGAATAATATTGTTGAACAGATTTCGTTATTGGTGCCATAGTAAATGATAGTTAATTGAATATGATACTAAATTTCAATAATCAGAAACTGATCTGCATAAAATTCTCACAGTCAAACATTAAGAAAGTGGTTTGTGGTTTTTTAATATCTTTCTCGCAGTCAAAATTTTGAGTATACTCAGTGTCTGTTTCAAATGGTGACTTGCCACAGTTGTTTTGTGTTTAAAATATCCGTTGCGCACATAATCAGTTTAATTCACTGTTTATTATTTAATAGTATATACATCAATATCAGGGCCATAATTAAACTAAATTGCTGTGTTAATGAACAATTTGTTGTCTGATTTAACGATAGGTTCAACATCCACAACACACACACAGCTTTTAAGCGTAGAGTCCGACAGTTTCTGTTGGGGCGATTACCGTGGGGACGTCAGCGGTGTACAGCGCTACCTTACATAACAATTCAGAACTACAATTATGGGAAGTATTACGACTCGTCAGTTGTTCACCACCATTTGTGTGCGTGTGTGTGTGTGTGTTTGTGTATGTGTGTATTGCATTGACAGTAAATGCCTTCGCAGCTCACCGCATGCTCGTGCCAAATTCTATTTTGTCGCCGCAGGGCAATTATTAAAAAAGTTTCTGTGACACCCAGGGTGCGTGGGGCTGAGGGAGTTTGTCCCCCCTTCCCTCCACTCCTCACCCCTGGCAACCCCTTCATATTCCCGCCCCCGCGACCGCTTATTGCTGCTGTCGGTCCCTCCCCCCTCCCCCTCTCCCTCTCTCCCCCCCTCCCCCGGAGATCTGCGAGCGCCAGCTGCAGGACTTTGTCAACATCCCGGCCGCGGATCAGAGGGCAGCCTTAATTAATAACGACTAAACTTCTGCACGTGTCACACCGACAGGAAACTAGTCATACATTTTTGTAGCAAAGTTTAACCATTTTGCTCTCTTTGCTCGTGTATAACTTTGACGATGTAAAGAGCCCACAAAGGACGGGCATAAATTCAAAACCAGCTGGTATGGTGAAAGGCAGCTTTTAACTAGATCACATTGTAATTACCTGGCACGATCTGGCTGCTGAAGAGCGATCTTGCAGGTTTTTTTTATTGTACACACATGATTTTTAAAGTTTTTAACCCAATGTCGAACTTTACTAATTTAAACAACACGTTTTAAAGATAAAAGTATGATATTTGCAGGTTTTGTAGGAACAAACAGTTTCTCGTTATACTTTAAAATCGATAAAAATAGATTGTTATGTTATAAAAAAAAATTCTGCACGAACCTGGTATACTAAGCTGGAGGGTATACATTTATTACGTCGACTTACGAAAGAGGGCATCATTTTGGTGCAACATATATTACAATACGAAAACTAATTATCGATTGTTTCTACAAGGTCTCTGAAGTTCACCCGAGAGGCAAGAAATATTGGAACCTCAAGATCATGGTTTATATCGTCGAATCAGTTATCTCAATCTACGTCTACATCTACATAGATACTCTGCAAATCACATTTAAGTGCCTGGCAGAGGGTTCATTAACCACTTTCATAACTTTCCTCTACCGTTTCATTCTCTAATAGCGCGCGGGAAGAAAGAACACCTAAATCGTTCCGTCTTCGACCTGATTTCTCTTATTTTATGAGGATAGTCATGTCTTCCTATGTAAGTGGGTGTTAGAAAAATATTTTCACTTTCACAACTGTCGGTGATTGAAACTTCGCAAACAGATCACGCCGCAATGAATAACGTTTTTCTTTTAATGATTTCCACCACAATTCGTGCAACATTTCCGTGACGCTTTCCCCCCGTAACGTGATAAAACAAAACGAGCTGCCCTTCTCTGAACCTTCTCAATGTCTTCCGTCAATCCCACCTGGTGAGGGTCCCACAAGTGGCAACAGTACTCCAGGAGAGGCTGCACAAGTGTGATGTAGCCAGTCTCTTTGGTGGAGCTGGTGCATCTTCGAAGCGTTCTGCCAATGAAACGTGACCTTCGGTTCGCCTTCCCCACAATATTTTCTATGTCTTCTCTCCCGTTGTTCATAATTGTAACTCCTAGGTATTTGGTAGAATCTACGACCTTAAGGTTTGACTGATCTATCGCGTAATTAAAGTTCAGCGGATTTCTTTTAGTGGTCATGTGTATTACTTCACACTTTTCTTTAGTTAGTGTCAATTGACAATTTTCACACCATGCAGAAATTTTGCCTAAATCGCTTTGCAGTTGCTTTTGATCCTCTGTTGACTTCACTAACCGATAAACGACACCATCATCCGCGAACAGTCTAAGGGAGCTATTCAGATTGTCTCCTAAATCTTTTTTAAACACGAGGAAGAGTAGGGGACCTATAACGGTTCCCTGTGGAACGCCAGATATCACTTCTGTTTTACTCGATGATTTACCGTCAATTACAACGAACTGTGTTCTTTCTGATAGAAAATCGTGAATCCAATCGCACAATTGGGGAGATATTCCGTAAGCACGCAATTTCATAAGAAGCCGCTTGTGGGGTACAGTGTCAAAAGCCTTCCTGTAATCCAAAAATATGGAATCGATTTGAGATCCCTTGTCGATGGCACTTAACACTTCGTGTGAATAAAGGGCAAGCTGTGTTTCGCAAGAGTGATACTTTTTGAATCCGTGTTGACTACTAGTTAATAGGTCGTTCTCTTCGAGGTAGTTCATAATATTCGAACAAAGTATATGTTCCTAAATCCTACTCCAAATCGACGTCAATGAGATAGGCTTGTAATTTTGGGGATCCCTACTATTGCCTTTCTTAAATATTGGAGTAACTTCGGCAACTTTCCAGCCTTTGGGTACGGATCTTTCGCTGAGTGATCGGTTATAAATTATAGCTAAGTACGGAGCTATTGCATCAGCATACTCTGATATATACAGTCTGGCCCGGAAGATTTATTTTTGTTTAGTGACTTAAGTTGTTTTACTACTTCAGGAACATCTACTTCTCAGTTTCGCATGCTGGCAGCTGTTCTTGGATTGAATACTGGAGTGTTCACTTCGTCTTCTTTGGTTTAAAACCTTAAAAAACGACCGGTATTCCATATTAATCCACCAAGACCAGTCAACTACAGGAGAAACATGGTATTGCCATATAAACTTACTGTGACAAAGACTTCATACGTTACTTCAGTTATGCCATAGAATCCACTCACTGATGCTTTTGTTGTGGTGCTCAGTTCTAAGAATGGTTTGATACAACTCTGCAAGTGAGTCTGTATTTGTGTTGATAATTAAATCTTTCTCTCGTGTTTCCTTTGCAGAAACTCCCAGAGAATGATCCAGACTTACGTCCCGAAACACCATCACAATCTTCCATTTCCAGTCTACACGACTTGAGAATTTAGATTATACCCTTAATAAAAATCCGCCCATTTCGCTCTTGCACCCGACTGATTCTTCTATCCATCCATCGCCATATCAATAATTACTGAAACCTGCCCTTGCGAACACTTCTTTTTTGTTCGTTTCATCTTTTTACAGGAGCCTTCTCGCTCTTATTCTCCTCACAAATCCTGCTTATTTCATGGCGTCTTCCATTGCTGTATTTATGACTTTACATTACTCGTATTGTTCTTTCTTGAATAAAAGAATGTCGTGATTGCAAAAGTTTTTATTTAATGACGCGTTTCGCTCGGTTAGGACATCTTCAGATATCTGACTAAGGAGAAAAATGATAAAAAAAAAAAAAAATAAAATAAAAAAAATTTCAAATGCCTGTAAATCTATCGGACCAATCTGCGTGGTCATCGGTCCGTAGCTTACAAACTACTTAAACCTAGATAAACTAACCTACGGACAAACACACACACCCATGCCCCAGGGAGGACTCGAACCTCAATGGCGAGCAACCGTGCGTTCCGCAGCGAAGTGCTTTAGACCGCTCGGCTACTCCACCGCGGCAAAAAAAGGAAACAAAACACATCATATTTACGTGACAATATTTCACAATTTTGTACAAAATGTTTAGTTACAAAACTATGCTGTATTATAATAAGGAATTGTAATAGAGTACGGTACTAATGTTTTATCTACTCTGTGATACAGAGTGTATAGTTTAAAATGCGGCCATAGGGTCTCTTACGGAGACAATAACATGTAATCCCTTGATCTGCGGTAACACTGACCGTTAAACACAAATTGATACATTGTTTAACTCAATGGCTATTGAAATAAATTATTTGCTGAGATTTATCTTGTGTAATGTCCCGGTACCATAAAGAAGGTAAATCTCGGAATATAATTTACGACCACAGCGGAAGGGTATCTGCGGAGTGGCTAGATAAACGTGTGGTTCCTGAAGAGGAGCAGCAGCATTTTCAGAAGTTACAGGAGCAACAGTCTGGATAATTGACTGAGCTGGCCTTGTAACATCAGCTAACGTGGCTTTGCCATACAGTTACTGCGAACGGCTGAAACCGAGGGGAAACTACAGCCGTTACTTTTCTCGAGAACATGCAGCTCTACTGCATGAACATATCATGATGACATCCTCTCCGGTAAAATATTCCGGAGGTAAAATAGTCCCCCATTCGGATCTCTGGGCGGGGAGTACTCAGGAGGATGTTGTCATCAGAAAAGGCAACACTGGCTTTCTACGGATCGGAGCATGGAATGTTAGATCCCTTAATCGGATAGGGAAGCTAGAAAATTTAAAAAGAGAAATGGATAGGTTTAAGTCAGATATAAAGGGGTTTAGTGAAGTTCGGTGGCAGGATGAACAGGATTTCTGGCCAGGTGAGCACAGGATTATAAAACAGTTGAGGGTATTACAGAAGTACGTCTGATAATGAATAAGAAAATAGGAATGCGGGTAAACTACTATGAGCAATATAGTGATCGCGTAATCGTAGTCGAGATAGATACGAAGCCAGCACCGACCACAGTAGTACAGGTTTGTATGCCAACTAGCTCTGCCGATGATGAGAAAATAGATGAAATATATGAGGAGCTAAAGGAAATTATTCAGATAATTAAGGGAGAGGAAAAGTTAATTGTTACGGGAGACTGGAATCCGGTAGTAGGACAAGATAGTAGGTGAATATGGACTGGGCAAAAGGAATGAAAGAGGAAGCCGCCTGGTAGAATTTTCCACGGAACATAATTTAGTGATAACTAACACCTTTCTTAAGAATAACGAAAGAAGGTTATACACGAGACCAGGAGATACCGGGAGATACCAAATAAATATTATAATGGTAAGATATAGATTTCGGAACCAGGTTTTAAATTTTAAGACATACTCATGAGCAGATATAAACTCTGGTCATGAATTGTAGGCTGAAATTGAAAAAACTACAGAAAGGTACGAAAATAAGGACATAGGACATGGGTAAACTGAAGGAACCTGGAGTTCTGGAGAATTTCAGACGGAGCTTTAGGCAACAATTGACAGAACCGGGGGAAAATAAAACAGTAGAGCAGGAATGGGAAGCATTGAGAGATGAAATAGTGAAGGCAGCAGAGGACAAATTAGGTAGGGAGGCAAGACCTACAAAAAATTCTTGGATATCGCAGGACATACTAAATGTAATTGATGAAAGGGGAAAATATAAAAATGCAGTAATTGAAACAGGCAAAATTGAGTACAGACGACTAAGAAATGAGATTGAAAGGAAGTGAAAAATGGCTAAGCAGGAGTGGCTAGAAAGCAAATAAATAGGGGAAAAATAGATAGAGCCCACAGGGAAATGAAAGAGATATTTGGAAATAAGGAAAATAGCTCTATAAATATCAAGAACACAGATGGAAAACCAGTTTTCAGCAAAGACGGAAAAGCTGAAAGGTAGAGAGTGTATATAGAGAGGCTCGACGAAGGAAATGAACTTAGAGGCAATATTGTAGGAAGGGAAGAAGAAGTAGATGAGGATGAAATAGGAGATAGTATACGAAGAGAATAATTTGACAGAGCGCTGAAAAACGTAAGTCGAAACAAGGCCCCTGAAGTATACGACATCCCCTCAGAGCTACTGAAGTCTCTAGGAAAACCAGCCGAGAGAAAACTGTTTCACCTGGTGTGTAAGATGTATAAGACAGGCGAAGTACCCTCACACTTTAAGAAAAATATTATAATCCCCATTCCAAAGAAAGCAGGCTCAGACAGGTGTGAAAACTACAGAACCATCAGTTTAATAAGTCATGGTTGCAAAATGAATTATTTACAGAAGGATGGAAAAGCTGGTAGAAGCCGACCTCGGGGAAGATCAGTTTGGGTTCAGGAGAAATGTAGGAACACGGGTGGCAATACTCACTTTACGGTTTATCCTAGAAGATAGATTAAGAAAAGGCAAACTTACATATCTAGGTTATGTAGATTTCAAGAAGGCTTTTGACAATGTTGATTAGAATAAACTCTTTCAAGTTCTGAAGCAAGCAGGAGTAAAATATAGGGAGCGTAAGGTTATTTACAACTTGTACAAAAACCAGACAGCGGTTGTCAGAGTTGAAGGGCATGAAAGGGATTCAGTGGTAGAGAAGGAAGTAAGACGGGGTTGTAGCCTTTCTCCAATGTTATTCAATTTGTACATTGAGCCAGCTATAAAGGAAAGCAAGGAGAAATATGGAGAAGGAATTAAAGTTCAGTGTGATAATTAGAAACGTTGCGTTTTGCCGACGACATAGTAATTCTGTCAGAGACAGCAAAGAACCTGGAAGAGCAGTTGAACGGAATGGACAGTGCGCTGAAAGGTGCATCTAAGACTATCATTAACAACAGAAAAACTAGGGTAATGCAGCGCAGTCTAAGAAAATCATGTGATGGTGTAGGAATTAGATTAGGTAACGAAACAATAAAGGAAGTAGATGAGTTTTGTTACTTGTGCAGTAAAATAACAAATAATGGTCGCAGTACAGAGGATATAAAATGCAGAATGACATTGGCTAGAAAAGCATTCCTGAAAAAGAGAAATTTGTTAACACCGAATATCGATTTAAGCCTAAGGAAGTCCTTTCTGAAGGCATTTGTGTGGAGTGTTGCCTTGTATGGGAGTGAAACATGGACGATAAACAGCGCGTACAGGAAGAGAATAGAGGCTTTTGAAATGCTACAGAAGAATGCTGAAGATTAGGTGGGTAGACAGCGTAACTAATAAGGGGGTGTGTTATGGTCTTCAGTCCGGAGACTGGTTTGATGCAGCTCTCCACCCTACTCTATCCTGAGCAAGCCTCTTCATCTCCCACATCCATTTCAATCTGCTTACTATATGCGTCTCTTGGTCTCCCTCTTCTATTGTTACCCCACAACCCTCCAACGCTTAATTTACGATTTCCCGAAGTCTAAGAATGTGTCCTACGAAGCGATCCCTTCTTTTAGTCAAGGTATGCCAAAAATTCCTATTCTCACTAACCTTGTTTAGTACGATCTACCCAACAAGTTTTTGCATCATTTTATCCTTCTAATTTTGCAGTCAGATAGCGTAAGTTTCGACGCGCCCAAACTTGCCTCACGCTGGTCAGCATTACGTTGCGCACTAATTGTCAAGTCACTCTCCTAGTAGCATTACAGTCAGATCCATAATTTTAGTAACCCGATATGATCTTTCATTTTGTAGACCTCTGTTAGTACTGAAGGCAACACACACACACAGACACACACACACACACACACACACACACACACACACACACACATATTACATATCCCCCTTTACACACACAACAACCTGACCCATTGCACACCCCACCCCAAAGACAGCCCACCCCACCCCAATGACAGCCCACCCCACCCCAAAGACAATCCACACCACCCCAAAGACAGTCCACACCACCCCAAAGACAGTCCACACCACCCCAAAGACAGTCCACATTACCCCAAAGATAGTCCACACCACCCCGAATGCCATATTAGGATCAGTTAACAATGGTCATCAAAAGTATGAGATTAAAGATCGGAACTCCTAACTGTTAGCTGTACCGCAGTGGCCAATGTGTTGGACTCTGACGTTGTAGGTCAGTGGTTCGGAACCCGCCAGTACCTAAAACGTTTTTTCCCTACAATGGTTACAAACATTCTTATTAATTAATTTTTTATTATTTAGATTATTATTTTGGTCCAAAATGTTTGCAAAAACTTATAAAACTACAAATCTAAAGTGGACCGTAAAACACGTCAGTCAGATTTTTTTTAAATAGCATTTTTATGACACTATTCCGTTTAAGAAACATATATCTTTAGTAGAAGTCTACTGGTTTGGATATTTTCTAAACCTTCGCGTAGCGATTCTGCCATAGAAACACTGATTGTTACCTAAACAGTAAATGGTTTGCTTGTTTTGCTGCTCTTCGACCACATTACAGAGCTGCGCTTCGTCTGTTACTTCGTTCACGTTGGATCTGACCGCAGGACAGTCCAGCGCAGAGCAGTGCTGTGCGGAATCACTCTTTTCGCAGCTATCTCTCTCTCTCTCTCTCTCTTGCTCCGATGCCGACCCTAATGACACACGGTCGCGGCCGGGGCGGTGAACTACAGTGTACTCCGCCCGCGGGGTGCGTCCGCGCCCGCCGGGCTGAAATGTTGGTCACGCCTGACTTAGGGTATACATTTCAAAGACCATGTTTATAGGACACTTTTAAATGTTTAGGTTCATATTACCTCCTCCCAAAATGTGGAAGACAAACAGCTAGCAGGAGAATACATCTTATTCATAGTATAAAACTTCATATAAGTGAAAATAGCGTCACTGGGGACACATCCGGACATGGTTTCCTGTGCAAGTTCTCTCTGCATTCCGTCAGTTTCTCGGTTTCATTTATGCTCACTGTAGGATGGCTGGCTTAGGGCCATAAGGTACCAGGTGTTAAAAATTTTGTAGCTGCGAGGACTCGTCACAAGTGGAATGGGTGGGAAAACAACATCAGATGGTGTGTCATACGCAACACAAAATTTAGCCTTACAAAATGCAGTCGAAATGGACTTACTGTACAAAACTCACCACACATGTGTTAAAAGGCATTCACGAGCTCTCTGTACGTGTGTTAAAAATTCACAATTACCTTAACACTTCGCAAAAAGATGCAAGATTTACAAACGTCAGACGATCTACATACACAAGAAATGTCAAGTTGAGCTTCACAGAGGGTGTTTTTCAATATTTCATGAGTGACTCCATCAATGTAAGTCAGAGTTAATAGACAATATTGCACAGTTTGAAGAAATAGAAGAATCTGATCACAAAAACTAATTGTTTCTATTTTTTTTACTAGGAAACAGCGCAACATTATGGGTGGTGCAAATTACAACACCTACTGCTAGTTTGTAATATTTTAAAGAGAACCTGATGACTAAATATAACACTTTTTCACAATTTCTATTTATGGGAAGAAATGGGTTAATGAAGTTTCAGTCAGGGTTCCCAGTGTTTTTCCAAATTAATCTTCCTACTCACTGAGTGGATAATGTTTTTGCGAAAGTTCGGTGTCATATTTGCAGTCTCACCGATTTTATACATTTTAAGTTTGTTTCGTGGCAGTTACATGCCCCGAATTTGTAAATTACACACCAATGCCGTCATTATCTGATTACTAGGCTTTGAAAGATACATACACCACACTCGTAATATTCTACAAAAGCTAAAGCAAATGTCTAGGCAAGTTTATTGCGATATCAGCTCTGTATAACTAGCATAATGTTTAAATGCCGGCACGGCTTTTGCGGCTCCGCTTTACCAGCTACTATTGTGCACTTCTGTGGTGTACACGCGCCGAGACTATGACGGCCCGTTTGAACTGATGCCGGATGCAACACAAAACAATGAACGCCTGCTGTTTATGGCGCTCTACGCCCGCTGATATTTCGACAAAACTGCCCCTCAATGGGGTAAACGCGGCGTAATATTTTAATTTCCCTTTCACATAACACACAGAAAAAGGAAACTACTTTGTCAGCACCGGTCCTTTCTGCTGTGATCTCCGGTTTCCATGAAAGCGCGGTAAAACGTAGCGTGACATTTTAATTGCTAGGGCGGTGTCGGTGGCGGCGGCACCGGCTGCGGCTGTCATCGGCTGAAATATGACGCCGTGCCGCAGCTTGTTATGCCAAACAATACGCTAGGTTTCTCCCTTTGACTCCTTTCAAATACGCAACGCAACAGTGCGTTTCGTCCGCTAAGGGGATAGCGTTGCGTTTCAGACGGCCGGCATTTTTATGAGTATCGCGTATACAGCGACATATGGAACGGGCTTCCGGTCATTGGTCCTTCTCTTCAATTAACTTGTTATTATCGTAGAAGGGCTGCAGTTGACCGGCTACTGTGAAGCCTGACATATTGCTGTTATAAGCTCAGGTTCCACTCGTTTCTAACACTAAACGTAGGTGTAGACCAGATGTGGCTCAAATTCAAAGAAGTGGTATCGACAGCAATTGAAAGTTTTATACCTAATAAATTAATAAAAGAAGGAGGCGATCCCCCTTGGTACACAAAACAGGTTAGGACACTGTTGCAAAAGCAAAGGAAAAGGCATACTAAATTTAAACGAACACGAAATCCCCAGGATTTGCGATTGTACTCAGAAGCTCGAAATTTAGCGAGGATTTCAATGCGAGATGCCTACAACATTTATCACAACGAAACTCTTTCTCGTAATTTGACTGAAAACCCAAAGAGATTTTGGTCATATGTTAAATATACTCGGGGAAAGTCACAAACAATACCTTCACTACGTGATAGTAATGGCGATCCTGCCGATGACAGCGCTACTAAAGCAGAGTTACTAAACTTAGCTTTTAGAAACTCATTCACCAAAGAAGACGAAACCAATATTCCAGATTTCGAATTACGAACAGATGCCGTAATGAGTAACATAGAAGTAGATATCATCGGAGTAGTGCAGCAACTAAAATCACTTAATAAGAACAAGTCTTCTGGTCCGGATTGTATACCCATTAGATTTCTATCTGACTATGCTGAAGCGATAGCTCCTTACTTAACAGTCATATACAACCGCTCTCTCATAGAAGGATCTGTACCAAAAGATTAGAAAGTTGCACAGGTCACACCTATATTCAAGAAAGGCAGTAGGAGTAACCCACTAAACTACAGGCCTATTTCATTGACGTCAATTTGCAGCAGGGTTTTGGAACATATCCTGTATTCAAATATTATGAATTATCTCTAACAGAACGATCAGGTCAACACGGATTTAGAAAATATCGTTCATGCGAAACACAACTAGCTCTATATTCACACGAAGTGATGGGTGCTATCGACAAAGGTTGGCAAATCGATTCCGTATTTCTTGATTTCCAGAAAGCTTTTGACACCGTACCTCACAAACGGCTTTTAATCAAATTGCGTGGTTATGGTATATCGCCCCAAATTTGCAATTGGATTGGGGATTTCTTGTCAGAGAGGACACAGTTCGTAGTAATCGATGGTAAGGCATCGACTAAAACAGAGGTGATATCGGGCGTTCCACAGGGTAGTGTTATTGGTCCTCTGCTATTCCTTATTTACATAAACGATTTAGGGGAAAATCTAAGTAGCTCTCTTAGGTTGTTTGCAGATGACGCCGTCATTTACCGTCTAGTAAAATCATCTGAAGATCAAAACCAAATGCCGAACGATCTGAATAAGATATCAGTATGGTGTAAAAATTGGCAATTGACTCTAAATAATGAGAAGTGTGAAGTCGTCCACATGAGTACGAAAAGAAATCCGTTAAACTTTGTTTACAGCATAAGTCAATCAAATGTTAAGGCCGTAAACTCCACAAAATACCTAGGAATCACTATTACTTCAGACTTTAATTGGAAAGAACAGGTAGATAATATCGTGGGAAAGGCGAACCAGAGACTGCGTTTTATTGGCAGAACCCTTAAAAGATGCAACAGAACTACTAAAGAAACTGCATACACTGCGCTTGTCCGTCCATTTTTGGAGTATTGCAGCCCAGTGTGGGATCCTTATCAGGTGGGTTTGACGGAGGATATCGAAAGAGTCCAAAGAAGGGCAGCTCGTTTCGTATTGTCACGATACAGGGGAGACAGCGTTACGGTAATGATACAGGATGATGATAATGATGATAATGATACAGGATCATTACAACAACGGCGCTTATCGCTGAGGCGTGGGTTACTTGCGAAACTCCAATCGCCAACATTCTCCTCCGAATGCGAAAATATATTGTTGACTCCCACTTACATAGGTAGAAATGATCATCAGAATAAAATAAGAGAAATCAGAGCTCGAACAGAGAGATTCAGGTGTTCTTTCTTCCCGCGCGCTATTCGAGAATGGAATGGGAGATAAATAGTATAATTGTGGTTTGATGAACCCTCTGCCAGGCACTTAAATGTGATTTGCAGAGTATCCCATGTAGATGTAGATGTACGAGGGGCATGCAGAAAGTAAATTGTCCTATATATATATTTTTTTTTTTTTTTTAAATGGTAATAGACAAAGAAACTTGTAATTCGAGGCATTCCGGTGTATATTCTACATCTAAATGGGATACTCTGCAAATCATATTTAAGTGCCTGGCAGAGGATTCATCGAACCACCTTCGTACTACTCATCTCCTGCGCGCGAGAAGAAAGAACATCTCAATCTCTCCGTTCGAGCTCCGATTTCTCGTTTTTTATTCTGATGATCATTTTTACCTATGTATGTGGGAGTTAACAACATATTTTCGCATTCGGAGGAGAATGTTGGCGATTGGAGTTTCGAAAGTAGCCCACGCCGCAGCGATAAGCGCCGTTATAATCATTCCAAAGCTAGGTCCTGTATCATTTCCGTGACGCTGTCTTCCCTGTATCGTGACAATACAAAAAGAGCTGTCCTTCTTTGAACTCTGGACTCTTTCGATCTCCACTGTCAAACCCACCTGATAAGGATCGCACACTGAGCAGCAATCGCAGTCTCTGGTTCGCCTTTCCTACGGCATTATCTACATGTTCTTTCCAGTTTAAGTATAATGTAATCGTAATACCTAGGTATTTGGTGGAGTTTACGGCCTTCACATTCGATTGCTTAATCTGGTAAACAAAGTTTAACGGGTTTCTTTTCGTACTCATGTGGACGAGTTCACACTTCTCATAACTAGAGTCAATTACCAATTTTTACGCCATACTGATATCTTATTTAAGTCGTTCTGCGGTTGGTTTTGATCTTCAGAAGACTTTACTAGACAAATAATGACGGCGTCATCTGCAAATAACCTAAGAGAACTTCTTCAGATTTTCTCCGTATCGTTTATGTATATAATGAACAGCAGCGAACCAATAACACTACCCTGTGGAACGCCAGATATCACCTCTGTTTTAGTCGATGCCTTACCATCGATTACTACAAACTCTGTCCTCTCTGACAGGCAATCCCCTACCCCGTCACAAATCTGGGGTGAATTTCCATAACCACGCAATTTGAGTAAAAGCCGTTTGGGAAGTTCGGTGTCAGAAGCCTTTTAGAAATCTAGAAATACGGAATCAATTTGAGATCGCTTGTCCATAGCACTCATCACTTCGTGTGAGTAAAGAGTTAGTTGTGTTTCACATGAACGATGTTGAAAGGGTTCTCGGATGTCCAGCCGGATACGAGCGTTGAATAAACACGATATATCTATGAATAACCGTTCCGCCATCATCAGGTAATGCTATGCAGTTGTCTGTTCGTTCTCTGTCAGTATTACGTATCCACTGCGGGTCCTAGTGTAGGGTGACGAGACGTCCTGTATTTTACGGCATCCTGCTTTATTAGCCTCAGTGTCTCGTTGCCCCGAAAAATAAATACGGAACGTATATTGATTCGTTTTGTATTAGCTGTCTTGTATATTTGGATAATTAGAAACAACGTTTTTTTAAGCAATGTGTAACCAAATCCAGAAATAAACTTATATATAAGCGATTTAAGTGTGTCATTTTGACGCAGACAAAACTGCGTTTGCGCAGGGCTGTTGTCGAGTTCCATACGGGCTAGTTTACAGGACGACATTACGTTTCATGAATCTGCGCTACTGGTCAGTGCGCATGCGCGGCAGACGTACATCAACTCCTTAGTGAAATTAAACAGTTTCGGCACTTTCCAATTTTGACGAAACTGATTGCGCGAGTTTTTAGATTAGGTTATAACCAAAACAGAACAAAATACAACAAAAAGAGGGGAACGTAAGAAATAGTTCGGTTTTTGGACATATATGCGATGCATAGGTGTTTGTGAGATTTTAAGGATGAAAATTTCAGGTATAAGCAGCGAACTGTTAGTGACCTTGAAGCAATTATTCGTGGATTAAATATTGATGGGTTAACGATTAATGAACTGCAGACTACAATACATTCAATTAGAAATACACATACAAACGAACTATGGCATTTGTGGATTTTGGAATACGGTACAGATACTGTAGAAACGAATATCTGCTTGACAAGAAACGTAATGCAATTTGTAATTTCAATTCTAGAAACAATATTTGAGGCATAACAGTATCTTGTTTTTAATTGCAGTACTAACTTTGTTTAAAACGAACGTGAACTGCTCGGGTGACATTCTAAGTTGATTAAAATAACTTCTAGGGTCTTCAATCACAATTTCTTTCAGCAAGGACGCTGAGCAACCTAGCTGACGTCATTTTTCAAACCAGTCGACGTACCCAAACACATGTATTATTATAGAGAAGCAGAGAAGCCGTGGCTCTGCCACAACTCTCGAAGCTACCATGACTTTCATTCCACGGCGACTACGGGACTCTCAAAACGTTGAACCTGAAGTACGTAGTACTGGCACCGTGCCTCCAGACATACACGAAAGCAGTTGCGCGCAATTCGTTTTACAAATCGAGTAGAGTACGTAGGTGCATGAGCAATTAAGAAACTTATGCAGAAGTCATTTTGTTGCCGATAACAATTATAAATGTTTCTTTCGTAAAGTAACTGCGAGAGAGTATTGTTCTGTGCTAGAGACGAATGATGTTAGATACTGATGTCAGAAAAAATTGTTAAAAATTTTATTAGACTGATGCTGTTACCACGAGTGACGCAAATATATTACAACTGGTCAAAGACGTAGAGTACAATTCAGGATACAGATTTTTATACGCCTATTTCGTTCGTGACTTGGTATCCTGGACCATATCAAAATTTGATTACAGAATCCAGTTGAATCCTCAGGATTGCGATACAGATTATCCTATATTGTATTCGTACCACCTACGTGTTGATGTTTTACCTACCACCGATGTAATAACATCAATGTTTTCTACCATACACCAGTGTCTATCTAATAGTGATGAATATCGATAAACTCTAGCACAGAACATTACTCTTTCGCATTTACGTCACGGTAAAGCGTTTATAATACCTATCGTTAGGGATAAGTTGAACATCTGGTTACATTGACAATAATCCATTTATAATTACGTTTTAATGTAATTTCTTTTAATCATGCCTCCTTAAAAATACAGCGCTAAAGAGGAGAGAAAAGAAGCTAAAGATGCACAGAAACGGCGTTCTCGACAGAAATAATCCACTGAACAGAGAAATACAAGGCTTGCTTCAGTCGCAAATTGAATGCGTCTCCATCAGCAAAATGCAACAGCTGAGCATAGGGAATTCATAATATCTAGAACAGCAGTGAATTCTGTTGACTACCAGGTGTGATCATAATCAGACAATAATCAAAGTAGGCTTTGATTAACTCATGTTGAATGTGACACGATTTTTTATTTTCTCCGATTGGTATTACGTATTGCTTTCACTTTATACGTGCAGCTGTTCAGTTACTTTTGCAAGAAGATGACTTGCTGAAATAGACTGATTTCTAGGTTTATTTTACGAGAGATCAATTGAGAAATAGGTTTGCCCATTTGCGTTGGAAGTCTGTCCAGCAACGTATTAAGGCTTAAATGGAATTTGATGAAAATATTTTGAAAGAAATGTGTGAGGATCACCTTCTGGATGAAGTGTGAGAGAAGGAGGCTTTCGTGGCCGTTGTCACTGTCAATAAACTTTTTCTGGGTATCATTTGTATAAAACGTACCGAAGTTCTAGTCACAGACGATGATGAAGGCAGCCCGCAACAGTGGTTGAAACGTCGATAGATTTTATAAAAATGACGACGCGGTCTCATACCTAGAAGAATTTTTTTGACAAGAAGGAATGAATTAAGTGTAGGGTTTAACGTCCTGTAGACAGCGTAGTCGTTAGAGACGTAGCTAACGCTCGGATGTCTGGGCAAGGAAGCTAAAGGAAATCACCAGCATCCTTTCAAATAGACCAACCTGAAGTGCTTTAGGGAAATCACGGAAAAACTGACTCCGGATGGCCAGAGGTGATCACCGTCCTCACGAATGAGAGTCGAATGTGTTACCACTGTGCCACCTGGATCGAACGAGACTAAAAATCTTATATATTAAATGAATTTACGAAAACTAAAGTCAATAGGCCAGACCTAACTACGCGGCCGATTTCCTTCATTTTGTCATCAAGTAGCCGAAATTACATATCTTTCGCTTTCCTTTTTCCATACTCAAACGCGATTTCCTTCTGTATATTTCATAGGGGGATCATCGTGCTGTAAACTAAACTCAGTCGGTCAGGCCGTTTTATCCGACCGATTTCCTTCATTTTTGCTTTAAACGAAAGGTATTCATTCGCAGATTTCTCATCAAGATTCAGAAGTAACTTAAAGTCTCTCCATCCTTTATTTTTAATCAAAATATTTTAATCGGTTTGTTTTACGATACCTTCGGTTCTAATTAAGGTACGCAGTTCTTTTTGACCTAACAACACTCGGCGGATGAAGCTCTTTAATTTGCGCCTTTAAACACTTGCATTGATTGATTCTGAAGAAAGCTATGCGTGAACATTCAACTTCACTTTTCGTCATTCCGCTAACGGTGCCAAGTATTCGCACGGGTCCTCTAGTATGTGTGAATTGAAAATTCATGAATTGAGGGCCGAGAAGTATGTTGTGATAAATGGTCTTTTATTTTCTACTTACTTGCGCTTGAAAATCCCTGGTACTGGTACAGACATTCGCAGGATATTACTGCATTTGTATTAGCTCTCCGCGGCACTAACGGTATTACAGAAAGTGTTCTCCATTGCAAGTACTTTGTGCACTGACGAAAAGAAGGGATTTAATGTGCAAACTGTGGAGGTAATAATTGTTACAAATACTAATTTTCCGAATTATTTGTTGATTTTTATGAAATTCTGTGTGAAAAAACGAAACTCCCGAATGGCATACATTCTTCTGCACAATATATTTAAATGAGGACTAAGTAAGCTGCTAAAGTAGTTCCTGTTGTGTATCTTACGAGATTGAAATTGACAACTATAAAATAATAAAATATTTAATTAGCAATGAAATTTATTTGGCTTCAAACATACCATCGTAATTACGCAAAAGCTTTATCCACTAAGTCAGATAAGTGGGACTATTAATTTGGGAGAAACACTAGAAAATATGCATTAAATATCATTCATCCAGGTTTTTAATAGGAATATACAGGGTAATCATTAGTAAAATCGAGAAATCTCGACGAGATGCAGAGAGGACTTAGTTAAGAACCCATGTTTGGATGTCTCATCCGGTGATTATTTGCACGTATTGAACTTGGATTTTGTAAAGATAACATCTACTGCAAACCCTTTGCCTTCCACAATCAAATCTGGACTGTAAACTGCATACCTTAAGAGATAAACCTCCGACAATAAAGCTCGGCGAATAGTCCTGTAGCATTAACGTAGAGGATCTACCAACTACAGTTACCTCACTGGCCATTGAAACAGCCTATAGCCTCTTCAGGTAAATATCCACAGCTGAGCTGTGCGATACATGTCCTGCAAACTTTGCATTGGGTCTTGCAATGAGATGGTGTTCAAATGCCTCGTCACGTTTCGTAGGATGTCAGGAATATCGTAACATCTCTTTCCTTTCAAAGCGAGTTTAGGTCGAAAGAATGGGAAAAAGTCTGTAGGAATGAGATCCGGCGAGCGTTGTAGATGTTCAAGTTGCACCATGCCTGTTTTCGCCAGGAGCTGACTGGACATGGTCCTTATCCCACGCATCTTCGACGCGTGAACGCAAGCCAGAGTGCGGACTGTACATGTGGGGTTGAAGGAATCTCCAAACACATAACTTTAGACTGCCCACATTTCACACACACTAGACGAGACTACCAGACTACCCCCCCCCCCCAGATGTATACATAAGACTGGTACTTCGAGACCCTGGCGCATATACGTAGCTCAATGACCTGACAGACTCCGGCCGCGATGGCCGAGGGGACTGCGGGGCGCCAGTCACGGTCTGCACGGCCACTACGGTAGGGGTTTCGAATCCCCCCTCGGGCATGGATATTTGTGCCTTCCTGAGTGTTAGCTAGTTCGTAAGTAGTTTGTAAGTTTGGGGACTGATGACCCCGTAGTTAAGTCCCATAAACTATACCAAAATTTGAACATTTGAACCTTACAGACAAAATATCGACGAACTTGTATGAAATGTTTGTTTGTTAAGCTTATGGGACTTAACTACGGGGTCATCAGTCCCTAAACTTACAAACTACTTATGAACTAGCTAATACTAAGGACGGCACATATATCCATGCCCGAGGGGGGATTCGAACCCCTGACCGTAGTGGCCGTGCAGACCGTGACTGGAGCGCCACAGTCCCCTCGGCCACCGCGGTCGGCGAACTTGTATGAAAAATAAAAATATATCGATATTTGTAATGGTAAAATTGGTGATGGAATATTGTAGGATAATTGTTTATTACTTTTTTAACCTTGTAAATACTACCAGTAGCAGTAAATTCTGTTGTTACCGTTACTCACTAGTCTATATCTGTTATTGTCTAATGTTAAATATACTCAATTTTGTATCACAACCTCGTCGCCACTATTGTGTCTCGGTATCCGCCGGTTGTAGGTGGTGTCGGTGGCCGAGTAGAAAGAGACCGACACAGGAATAAAGGATGGCCGCTTGTGCGGTATGGAGATGACCAGCCAGTGAGACAGCAGAAACTAGAAACACTAGAGTAAATTAGTACGAGATATATATTTCATAGAGACTTAGTAATACTTAACTTTTACAGAGCTCAGTACTGCAGAATGCTGATACATAGTTGAGCTAGAGGCCTGCCTAGTGCCTATCCGATAGCCAAGTCTTCACTGGTGCCTATTTGATTCCGAAGTGATAACTGGGTCCTATCTCAGTCCCAAGTGAACGATGTCGTTCAGTGGTGACCACGAGCGGGCTAGCAGCAGAGGGCGCTCGTGGCTGTTGTCGTAAGAACGCCGCGCCATGCGTGCATGGCGACGCGCAGCGAAAGTAGGTGGCGCGCACTTCAGACTTGTGCGACACCACACTCAATGTTGTTTATTTTTCTTCAATGTAAATGTCAATGGACCATAGCAATGTAAAAAATTGTGGATTGTACCACTCTCTGATCTATAATTATTTCAATTGATGTAATATAAAACTGAACAGGACTGACTGGCTCTATGTATATTGCGAGCCGCTCAGGCCTGTCCAGTTAAACTAGCGGGAATCCAAATTGTTATCGGTTTGTAATTATCCACTCTATAATACTTTATATTCCCCTGATGACTTACACCATCTGTCTCTCTTTCAATTCTTTTTGGTTGTATTTTTCCTTTCTATTATTTCTTTTTGTTCACACATTTTTCCACAGCTGTATAATAACATTGTAATATAAAAATACTGCAATGCAAAATGGAATGGCCCGCCACCACGTGGCGGGATACGGGCAACGGTGCGAGTGGAGCGGCAACTGGAGGATGCCGATCACAGCGTCCTTCAGGGCCCGTGTCCAGTCGCAGCGGCTAAGAGGCCATTCCACGACCCACCTTATTTCATAGGCGGTGGGTCAAAGTAGGACAGCAAAGAAAAAAAAAACATATTCAAAGCTAGCACAGTTTCACTTATCTGTGCAAATTTTATTCCAGAAATGTTCTGGTCCGTGTCTTCTGCACCGCTTCCACCCGTGATATTCTTCATTGTACACAGCTTTAATAAGTTGTGGAAATATTAACTAATGATATTTTTGGATCTTTATTCGATTTAGTAGTAGCCTATGTTATGACAAATGGTTGTGTATGTTAACTAGAAGTCAGGAAAAAGTTTACCGTGAGATCGGAGAACGAACAAGTAACTACAGAAGCAATTCGACATACTATCACAAAAGATGGAAAATATGGATCACAGTTACGTATTTAATGATAGTATAAATGTCTATACTATCGTTCATAGACGTATAACGTGACTGTTTACCTTCAAGATTTTTCAAGAGAATTTAACGTGAAGTCGGTCTCATAGCCGCAATATCAAAGATCATGCAGTTCACGACGATAAAATAAATTCTTCAATGAATAAATATAAAAAAGCATACTAGTGGTTACGATAAAATATCAACAAAGCTAATTAAATCATGTTCTTGTGAATTTTGAACAATTTTAAGTTATTTGTGTAACCAGTGTATTATAACTGGAACATTTCCTGATTGGTTTAAATATGCGGATATTAAAGCTCTGATCAAGGTAGGGGATAAAGAGATACCATGAAACTACAAACCGGCATTCTCAAAAATTCTAGAATAGATAATGTACAAGCAACTTCTCAACCACGTAACCTCAAATGAAATATTGTCTAGAACACAGTTTGGATTTCTGAATAGTTCAGATATCGAGAAGACTCTTTACACCCACAGTAATAATGTACTTAATTCATTAGACAATAAATTACAAGAAGCAGGTATTTTCTGTGATGTATCAAAGGCATTTGATTGTGTGAACCATATCATCCTTTTAAGTAAATTAGAATTCTATGATGTCACGGGAATTGCTGTATAACGGTTCAAGTCGTACCTTGCTAACAGGAAACAAAGGGTGTCAGTGAAAGTGACTAGTGAATTAAGCCGTCATCATCAGATTGGCAAGAAATTACATATGGTGTCACACAAGGATTCATCTTAGGGCCACTGCGTTTTCTTGTGTAC
The DNA here is from genome assembly GCA_026315105.1 of Locusta migratoria. Classification (NCBI taxonomy): domain Eukaryota; kingdom Metazoa; phylum Arthropoda; class Insecta; order Orthoptera; family Acrididae; genus Locusta; species Locusta migratoria. Next base: position 233,741,981 of record CM048751.1, on the reverse strand, counting down.
ATTAATCACCTCTCATCGGTTACAATGCAGAAGCATAATACGATTTGTTTGCAGATGATACAAGTATTGCATAAATAGCATATCGAGCATATTTATGGAAAGGTCTGCTAATGATATTTTCGTTAACATTAATAAATTGTTTAAAGCCAACTCATTGACATTTGACTTTGAAAAGACTCACTACGTGCAGTTCAGAACATGTAAGAGATTCCCATCCAGTATATGCATAAAGTATGAAGAAGAGTAGATAGAAGAGTTTGACAGTATAAAATTCCTGGGATTATAGCTTGATAATGAGTTCAGAATCTGTATTTTCAATATGAGTGGTATCAGACATGGGAGACATAAAAATAAAAAAGCTTGCATACTTTGCTTACTTTCGTTCCATAATGTCATATGGTATAATATTTGGGCTAACTCTTTAAGTCAAACGAAAGTTTCCAGCGTCCAAAAGCGGATAATACGTATTTTTGTAGTGTAAATTCACGGACATCCTGCAGAAGCCTCTTCAAAGAACTGGGTATATTAACTACTGCCCCTCGGTATATTTATTCCTTAATGAAACTTGTCATAAATAATATATTGCTTTTCCCAACAAACAGCTGAGATCATACCTACAATACTAGGAACAAAAATGAAGCAAAACAACACCTTTTGACAGCAGTCCCCGGCGGTTATTCTGAATTGCACGGCGCAATTTCCGAAGTGTCTCGCAATAAGCATCTGCTTTGATTGTTTGACCACGCGGTAAGAAGACAATGAGTAGGATGCCTTAACAGTCGGCTTTACCTTTAGAGGGGATGAAGTGTGCCTCTATTCCATTGATTGCCGCTTATTCTCAGGGGTAAGAAACCCACGTTCCATCTCCTGTGACTATCAGTCTCAGAAATTCTTCGCCGCTTTCAGCATAACGGGTCAAAAACTCAAGTGCACTACCCATCCGTTGTGGTTTGCGTTGCTCAGTGAGAATCTTTGGTACCCAACGTGAGGAAAGTTTACGGAATTTCAGTTGTTTGGTAAGAATGTCATGCATCAGTGATCGTGAAATTTGGGGGGAGTCCATAGCGAGAGCACTAATTGTAAACCTACGGTTTTCCTGGATCTTTTCATCAATCGCGTGAACACATTCTTCTGTAACCAACGGTGGACGCCCACTTCGTTATTCATCGTGCACATCACTACGCCCGCCATTGAACTGTCGGACCCATCTTCTCACCATCGAATCACTCATCGCATTCAGTCCGTAAACATCGCAAATTTGCCGACAAATTTCACTTGGTTTTACTTTTCTCGCATTCAGAAACCGAATCACCGACCTGATTTCACAGGCGGTGGGATTTTCAATCAACGCCGACATTTCAAACAAGCACAACAACGCGTACGTAACTGACAGCGATCTCCAAATGGCGCACGTTCTTCTCCGTGATACAAATCGTATACAGCGCATGTGTGGAACTGCAATCGCAGCGCTGCAGAGGAGATAAATTGAAACGGAACTTACTTTCTGAACGCGTCTCGTATTATCAACTTATTAGAAAAAATTTTCCACATCCACGAGGATCTCCTTAACATGGATCTATGGACAAATCAACTAATGTAATCTCCATAGAAGCAAGATAAATATAGTTACAGATTTAAAACGTTTTATCGACAGAAGGAAACCATCATAATAAGATTGACAGTGAAGAAGTCAACATTCGAGACGGGAAACATAATAGCAAGCCAGATACTCGAGGATATTTTTTCAGAGAACGTTGCAGAAAAAATAAAGAATCTTTGCTAGGGACTTAGAATGGAATCAGGAGGCATATGCAGAAAAGAATATGTGAGTACGTTGGATAAGTGCCGCAACACAGCTTAAGAAAGTAGTAGCAAATATTGAAGAATGAGGGAAATAACTTTTTAAAGAAATGGAGCAGAATAATTTACAGAATTCACATATCAGCGATCATTTAGAACAAGAAAAAGAATACATTTAAAATTCAAGAAGAGCAAATACTCATTGTTTCAAAGGATGAGAAACTGGTCAAAGATATTAGGTTTACTCAGCAGCTTATAGAAAAGCAATACGAGGAGAACGATTGAAAAATTTCCAGTAAAAAAAATAAATAAATAAATAAAAATAAAATAAGAATAAATAAAAATGTTCAAAAGTTTGTTAAGGTTATGGGACTTAACTGAGAAGTCATGAGTCCCTAAAGACAACACAAATATCCATGCACAAGGAAGGATTCGAAACCCCAACAGGGAACGGACTCGCTCATAGGAGCGTAGCGCTTCAATGCGCTCGGCCATTCCGCCGTGGTTAATTTCAAGTCACTACGTACAGATCAATATATCTGCAGAGAAGCCACGCATTTGGAAAGATCAGACATGTTGCCAACTTTGGAAAAGATCTTAATGGCAGAAAGATCGAAAGCGCAGATAGAAAATGGCGGCAAAGAATAATAGTCATCGATAGTATCACAGAAGTAGTGGATTCCAGCGCGGAATGTCTATGGGGATTGTGTCGTACAAAAGGCACCAGTTCACGAGATCAAGAAGAGGCGTGATCGACGAAACGATTAGGGAGATAGGAGACAGATAGGTAGACGGGGAGATAAGGATAGAGACGAAGTGCAGCTTAAGCAATAGGGAAAATAAAACTCGTAATTAATGACACCCAGGTCATTGTTTCAAATGGACTGCTAGCCCCTCTTTTCAAGTACTATTTACTAGTGGAGTTTCCCTCATGTATAAGGCACATTCATCAAAATAACGACTGATTTCACTCGCATCCCTGCATATAGTGAAAAAAAAAAACCTGAAACTGTACTCGTTAATTTCATGGCATTCAGTGCGAACTGTATTTAGAGAGAGAATGCGAAGTATCATAATCAGCCGGTACAGGTACAAAGGCCGGGAGGAGAGTGGTGGTCGGCCATTGCGCAATCGGCTATTTGCAACGCTAAGCGAACAAGGAGCTCTTTAATTATGCTCGTACCGGTTCGCCCCGGTGTTAATTGGATTAATCTGCGGACGCACTGCGGTGTTCTCTTACAGTGCCCTGGATTGGGTGTCCTCTATTGAAACATTTAACTGTAATTTACGAACACATCGCATTACTCGTATTTTATTTTTGTCGAGAGTATTGTTTCTAATTTGGTCACTACAATTTCATGTGGTTTCCTACAATATAGGTTGTTTTTGCATGACTCGTGAACATTTTACGAAATGTAGTACAAACGAATTGCAACAGGAATGCCGTGAAACATGTGTCTTCTTTATATTATTACTAGCCTAAAACCCGGCGTTGCCCGGGTATTTATTTATTTACTGCTGCCATTTTTAAGGTATATATACATTTGTATAAGGGGTGTACGTCTGTAAAATCTCTTGGGAATACAATTAGTAGTACAGAAGTAATAGATTAAAACTCGGTACGTGATGGGGGCTGTTTTTCATGAACGTTACTGTTTATATGCTCGTATCTCATGAACTACATGTCGTACTGTAATACATTTTAGAGGGTACACTCAACTATATGCGTGACTACTGTTTATAAAATTTCCTACGGCTCCAATTTGTAGTGTAGAAATTATAAATTCATAACGTCATACCGAATGCGTAGTTTTAGACCATGAACAGCGAAACGTTACTCTTTATGTGCTCATATCTCATGAACTACGTGTTGTATTGTGATAAAATGTAAAAGGCACATTCAACTATATGTGTGTATACTGCCTGTAAAATTTCCTGCGGCTACAATTTATAGTGTACAAATTGTAAATTGTAACATGATACCGAATGCCGTAGTTTTACTCCATAAACAGCAGAAAAGTAGTAATTGATACACTTTTTTCCTTTCATCATTTTAGTATGGTTGCCAGCGAGAAAACGTTTAATAAAGGTTTGAAATTATGTTAAAAGTTTGTTGCAAGTCGCTAAGTACTGTCATTCTCAAACAGTGTATTTCGAAAGTCTCGCCGCATTATATGGCATTTTTTGAGATTTCTATTGGTTATGACGTAATATCTTTTGAACCATGTGCCGTATGTGATTCTTAACCATGCAGCAATTGTTACCTCACGGTAAGGAAGTGTGTACCAAATTTGTTTGAAATCGGCCCAATGGTTTAGGAGAAAATGAGCAGCATTTGTCGCAAAATGCAGCAGTTTTTCGCGCATCTCATTGTTTATGACGTCATATCTCGTGAACTACGAGGCGCGTCCAGAAAGTAAGTTCCCTTTGGTAATAAAATGAAATTGTACACAGATACAGAAGAAATTTTTGTTGCACAAACTTCTACAACTCTTAAACTACTTTTCCACATAACTGCCGAAATTTTGCAGGCATTTGACATAGCGTGGCACTAGGTTTTGTATACCTTCTTCATAGAAATCTGCCGCTTGTGTCTTCAACCAGTAGGAAACAGTTTCTTTCAGCTCCATAGCGAGAGCACTAATTGTAAACCTACGGTTTTCCTGGATCTTGTCAACAATCGCGTGAACCAGTTCTTCTGTAACCAAAGGTGGACGCCCGCCATTGAACTGTCGGACCCATCTTCTCACCATCGAATCACTCTTCGCATTTGTTTCGTAAACATAGCAAATTTGCCGATAAATTTCACTTGGTTTCACTTTCCTCGTATTCAGAAACCGAATCACCGACCTGATTTTACAGGCGGCGGGATTTGCAATCAACGCCGACATTTAAAACAAGCACAACAAAGCGTACGTAATTGACAGCGATCTCCAAATGGCGCACGTTCTTCTCCTTGATACACATCGTCTACAGCGCATGTGCGGAACTGCAATCGCAGCGCTGCAGCGGAGATAAATTGAAACTGAACTTACTTTCCGGACGCGCATCATATATACCGTATGTGATTCTTACACTCACGGCTGCCGTCCACATGGATTGAAGCTTACGTGTACAAAATTTCATAAAGATTGGAACAAAACAGTAGATTTGTAGGCAACATGTACAAACATACGGACACTCTGCTGTGTATATTAGAGTAGTTTATTTTTTATTTATTTTTTTTATTAATTAATTTACTTATTTTTCTGTACAGAGATACATCTGAGTCCTGTACATTTTCTTTTCTTGGGATGCCACACTGATTTTTGTAGGCGTCCCTACGACCGTATTCAATAGTATTCAGCAGTAGAGACTTGATCTTCAAGTTCTGAAATGCAGCTGTAGTTTTCATTGAAGTTTTCGTTGTGATTTGTCTGCCAAGTGTAATGTAGTGTAGCCGGAAGTACTAACACATGCTGATTGGAGTACTGAGTATGCCGACATGTATCTGTGTAGAAGACATTTCTCAGTCGGTAGAACGGAGCCGTGCTGGAGTACCCGAGCGGTCTGAAGCGCCACTTTGCGGATCGCGTGGCCTCCTACGTCGGAGGTTCGAATCCTGCCTCGGGATTGGATGTGTGTCTTTGTATATATATATATATATATATATATATATATATATATATATATATATATATATATATATATACGAGGGCCATTCTGAAAGTGGTTAGCGCCGCATTAAACGCTGACGACTCGGGTAGTAGTTGGGCAGGGTGAGACCACGGTCGCGAAACTCTCTATGGAAAAAAGTGCAATTGAAGCGATACCGACGCTCCAAGCGGTTAGTAAGGAATAACAGAGCAATGGAATGACACAAACTGAGAAGTTACCGTTTATAATGCGGTTACTTTCAAATTTCAGTCACTGACTGTTAACGTGAACTTTCTAATACAAATAAGAAAACATGATTAAAATAATATCACTGCTTCTGTTAAAGGAAGTCTATAATGAGAAATTGCCAGTGCAATGTAAGTCACACAATTCACAATACCTGAGTCGTAACCATATACTTCGAAAACTTTTTGAAAGCAGAAATAAATCGCAACCTGACGTATAAAAGTAACTGATTATGATTATGTTCGCGTGCTCGGTGCGTAGTAACATAATTCATGAGATTTGTTTTATCGGATTTCGGACATTTAAATATGTTCAAAACTACACACCATTTTTACATTATAGGAGACAAGACTCTACATCGCCTTTAAACCCTCTTTTCACCTTGGCCCTGCTTCTGTGCCTGTCGTGTACCTATCATATTTTTTTAGCTACTGGTAGGTATCAAACTGAATATCTTCAAAAATGTGACGTGCTAGTATTAACAGTTTTTATAGCGCCATATTATTTATTTGTAGCTACACAATCTCTTTATCAAACTAGTAGGTAACCGGCAAAGTATGTTGCTATACAGGCGTATAATTTTTGTGAAAGTGAGATGCGAAACTAAGCAGGCTCTAATGAAGCATTCAGAAATTACTTTTATACAGCAGTAATATTATGAAGTGGTGGTCGAGTATTTGTGAATGTGATTAAAAGCAGAAGTTTGGACGTGAATGAATTGTTAAAGATTTATTTCTATGCCTAAAAGTACAACTAACCACCGTAAATGAACACTTGTCATTCGTAATATTATTCTCTTTCTTCTGAGCCTCATTTGCAAATGAGAGATTTCTGAAATAGAATTTTGATAGTTGCTACAATTTGTAGCCTCACAAAAGCTCGTAAATACGAAGGTATTTTGAACGTGTTGCTTCACTCCAAATATATATTCATTATGCAATCGTTTCGCGGTATGTTTTTACGACCCAGCCACTTGGCAGCGCTGCAGTCGTTATCACGTTACAATTTATAATTTGTACACTAAAAATTATAAGCGCAGGAAAATTTACACTCAGTATACACACATATTAGTTGAATGTACCTTCTAAATTGTATCACAATACGACATGTAGTTCATAAGATACGAGCACATAAACAGTAACGTTCATGAAAAACCGCCCCATTAAGCACAAGTTTTAATCTATTACTTCTTTACCACTAAGTGTATTCCCAATAGATTTTATAGACATACAGCCCCTATACAAATGAATATACCATGTTCATATGAGGCGAAGCCCTGCTTGGTCGGTCACAAAAACTTTCCCCCAGCGGTCATCAATGATGCAGACGCCGTTGTTGGGATCGAAAGCATTCAGACCTTACTCAGTAGATCTCGGCTGTTACTGTATTGTACAGAGATTCCTTTTATCTTTTGGATTTCCAGCATTTTTTTCCATTTAACAGAGGTGACTGTCATATCGTAGTGATATGTGGAAATTTTAGTAACATTTAAGCAGTGAGAATATTCTCGAAACCCAGACCTTCTTCAAGCTCTAAATCAAGAATGAAGTGTAAGCACGCACTCTTACCATCAACCAGAAACTGGAAATCAACAAGCGTATGTAGAAAGCTGAGAACAGAAATATTTTGATAACTGGATTTATTTTTGGTTAGTCAACAATTTATGAAATAAAGAAAAGTATGAAGTAATGAAATATGCTTCTCAATCGGTAATAGCAGAAAATTTGGCTTCCAGATAAAATTAAAAAAGGAAAGTGGCACAAAAAGAGAGGTTATTGTTCAAATGGTTTAGTGCTGTGTCACAGCTGTTTCCGATGTAGATCTTAGCCTATGCCAGCAGTAACTGTTACCGCCCGTTAGTCCGGCATTTTCGGTAATCCGGCACCGCATGTGTCCCGAACGTGCCGGATTATCGGACTTTTACTGTTTATTTAAATGTTGTAGAAGAGAATCTCAAAAAGGGTAGGCCTAATACGAATTGAAGAATGGTCTTGATAAATTTTCCGTATGGGTCTTGAAGTGGCAGTTGAATGGAAATGAGCAAGGGTGAGGTCATCCACATGATTACTCTTAGAAATCCGTCATATCTCCATTACACAATAGATCGCCAAAATATAAGAGCTATCAGTTCAAATATATTACGAGAAATTACAATTACGAATAATATTTATTAGAGAAACCACATAGATAATATTGTGGGCAAGTTGAACCAAAGACTTAGTTTCGAAGGCATAACACTTGGAAGACGTAACAAATCCACAAAAAGTCTACATAAGCTTTGGACGCCTTCTGCTAGCGTAAGGTTTCACGATGTGAGACCCTAACCTGATAGCACTGATCGTTGGCATCAAAGAAATCCAAAGAACACTTCTTTTTCTATTATCACGGTAGAGTGCATGGAGTGTCACTGAAATGACCATCACGTTATTGTGGCAATAATTGAAACAAAATCGTTTATTAGTTATACATATGTGGCTTCTGATCCTTTGATCCTTTCTTCAGTGCAGAGCCACTCCTAGGCCCTTACTCGTACGGGAATTAGTTTACAAAAACTACGAGATTCAGTTCTGGTGGGTGAAGTAAAGTTTAGAATTTGTGTGTCGGACGGGAGGCGTGCTTGGGTGATTCCGTGCAGGTGTTGTGATCGGTTTGTCCACGGACGAGGTCGGCGCAACTCACTGTAAAGCGGGTGACCCGGGTTCGAGTCCCGACTGGGTACACATTTTCAACTTTACCCGTTCGCAGTTAATGCCATACATTCCGTGAATAGGACAATCGTTTATTTTGTTGCATCGACAGATACATTGTATCAATCTCTATCCTTATCCTCCGAGTGCGTCACTATTTTCCGCGCCTATATAAATATGATGACAATGTGAGAAAAACCGGGAATCGGAAGGTAAGATCTGGATCCTCTTAATTGCCGCGCTGGAATGGCCGCGTGAACTAAGGAGTCATGCTACGGACTGGGCGGACGTTTCCGCCAAAAGTTCGTGTCCTCGCTCGGGCATGTGTGTGTGTGTGTGTGTGTTTTGTCCTTAGTGCAAGACGGTTTAAGTACCGTAATTTTTAAGTTTAGTGACTGGTAATCATAGCAGTTTGGTCCAAAAGGTTTACAAACATTTGAACACTTTTGCTCATTATTCCCGGGAGCTGTTCGAGACTGTAGCGGTAGAAAAATCTACGTGGACATCTACAGCAACATCTAACTAAAAAATCTGCTAATCATATTTAAATTCTAATGTCCAAATGTTTGTAAATCTATGGGACTTAACTAGTCTGGTCATGAGTCCCTAGAATTACAAAATACTTCAACTAACGCTAAGGACAACAAATACACCCATGCCCGAGGGAGGACTCGTACCTCCGACGGTGAGCAGAGGCGCGCTCCGCAGCTACGCGATTTTTTTTATTTTTTTGGGGGGGGGGTGTGGTGCCTCCAAACCTCCCCTTACAGCCCCTCCTTTCGCTCTCCAAATGTCGCCTTCTTCGGTGTGCTTTTGTTTCTATTTTTCAATCCTCTTTGATTTTCCTTTCTGGAAAATTTGGAAAAATAAATATCCTTCTTCAAATAATAAACCCAAAATTGTTTTATATTTTCTGTTTCTTAATGCAGAGGATTGCAGAAATCTTAACTTTTGTTACATTTCATCATAAGACTTAAGGTTCCCTTCTGTGGTTGAAAACATAAAATGTCTCTTCTCAGAAATAATGTCTACTCACTAACTATTCCGAAGTTCGTCTTCGCGAAAGTGTACTTGCCGTTTCCACGCGAATTATCGTGTCTTGTGTTCAAGTTCTGTCTTTTTCATTGGAATCATTGTGGTTAGTGTTGTCTCTAACTTCGAAATGGTCAGCGTGCTAAAGCATCGTTTCTGTGTTGATGCAACTGAAAAAGACAACTTCCTGCTGTTGCAAGTGTTGTCTAAAAATTATAGATATTTAGTAAGAAAAAGAAAGAAAACATAAAAATAAAATATCTCTCTTCTAGACAAAACTTAGACGTGTATTACACATACACATGTATATATTGACGGTCCGAGTCGCGGCGTCTATCATTTCGTTGTGGAATGTGTTTCACATGATAGTGATTTTGAGAAAATTTGCGTACTTCTTACGATAATCTTTTATCCGGAGTAGTTTGTGATGCTGAGTTGTGATATACGTCAACAAATCTCCTTCGCTCCTCTCCGTGCTTGACAGTACGTAAAATAACGCGTGTCCTTTCAACCAATTCACGGCATTTTGCTTCGCGGTCGGGTAAAGTTCTTCTTGTGGATGTAACAGGCTCGCAGACGTTATTGTGTGCGGCGATGTTCTTTGCATTATTGCAAGTTTTACCCTGAGTAGCTGCCAAATGCTTTCAATATTTATGCAGATGAACTGGTGTTCATCGCTGTCAATTTGATCACAGGTTGTGCACAAGGGAGAGTTTGCGAGATGTATTGCGTGAAGTCTTTGGTTCTTAGGGAGTTTACGATTTAAGGCGTAGTACCACAATGCTCTCACTTTTGTTGGTAGGTGAGGATTATGGATGTTCCTCCAGATTATTTTCCAATTAAAGTTATTGTATTTTTGTTCGATGACGTTCTTAGAAATTTCATCAAATTGTTATATACTTCTTTGACTTTGTACATATCCCTATCTGCTAGTTTTATACTGATGTAACTGCATTCAATTAAAAAATGTTTCAGTTGGTAAAGTTCGATGGGGATGTGGTGAACATCAATTGGAGCCGCACGGTTGCCGGCGCTATTTCGTTTAATAGGAAAGCCACTATACTATTCGGCGTCTTCGTCCATTGTTTGTATGTTTTGCTCACATACAGAGCTTTTGCTTTGTGGTATATGTTCGTTAGATTGAGGCCACCGTTGTCGGTTGATAAAGTTTCATATCTAATGTGGCCATGGCTCACGAAGAGGCCGAAAGCAGCCGAGATCCTGTCAGCTATGGTCTTCGGCATTGGCAGGACTTGGGCCACATAATTGATCTTAGACGACAGATAGATATTCACAAATGCCACTCTTTGTATTTCGTCAAGCGTCCTGAGGATATTTTGGTTTATACTGTAACGTATGTTACGAAGTATCTGTCTGTAGTTTAATGCGATTGTTTGCTGTATCTTAGGGGTGTAGTCAATTCCAATGCATTATAAAGTAGCGGTCTCCTTTATCTGTCCTTGGATTGGAAGTTCTAGTCCTCGTCCGTGTTCATGATTGCAGTTTTCCGCCTGTTTAGTTTGGCACCAGTCGCGAGTTCATACATGCGTATTATCTCTAAAAGTTGGGAAATCTCATTGTTGCCTTTAACCAGCACCGTGACATCATCAGCATATGCTCTGCAAACAATCTTTTGACCATGTAGTAATATTCCTTGCAAATTTTCAGTTAACTGAGAAAGCAAGGTTTCAATTGCAATTGAGAAAAGCGACATGGATAGTGGGCAGCCTTGTCTCCTTGAACTTTTCACTGATATAGGTCTGTTGAGTTGGCCATTGACCATCATTACAGAAGCTGAATTGTGGATTAAGTTCTTTACGATCCTGATGTACCGTTGTGCAAAATTTATATTATACAAGACGTGGAAGAGGTAATTATGACTGAGCCTGTCAAATGCTTTTTCGAAATCCAATGATACCATAGAACACTTTATTTTGCATGTTGCGGCGATGGAAATTATATCTCTGTAGTCGCATAGTCTGTGGTGAATGGACCCATCTTTTCCTACACTCGTTTGAACCGGCGATGGCGTGCAAAGATTTTATAGTCGCTGTTGAGTAGATTTGCTACTGACTTTCCTGTAGGTGATTTGGGGATCAGTACGACTACTCCTTCTCGGAAATCACTTGGAATGTTGGTGTCGGGGTTCATGAGCTCCTAGCAAATACATGTGAGCTTGTGTATCATCTGCCGTTTATTTGTTTGATAAAATTCTGCCGGAAATCCATCTCGCCCAGGGAGATTTGTTCTTTGGGCTTCGCATTATGGCATCGTCGACTTCCTCTTCCGTTAAAAATGTTCAAATCTTTGTAGAACTTATGGGACTTAACTACGGGGTCATCAGTCCCCAAGCTTACAAACTACTTATGAACTAGCTAAGACTAAGGACGTCACAAATATGCATGCCAGGGGGGGGGATTCGAACCCTCGACCGTAGTGGCCGTGCAGACCGTGACTGGAGCGCCTCAGTCCCCTCGGCCACCGCGGCCAGCCTCTTCCGTTATTTCGGCCAACAGGCCGTCAGCGTCGGCCTGTTCGCGTTATCGTGTCAACCCTGTTGTTAGGTTATTTTGAGCCGTTACATCCGTCGGTGTGTTGCTCAGTAAGTTGGTGAAATAATTTTGGATTTCCATCTTGATGTCATTGTGGTGGGTCACTAGTCAGCGAACCGTCGACCGTAATTCGGTTATTGTTTTTTTTGTTGTCCTTTTCTTTCGTGTATTAAATGATGATTTGGTGTTTGTTCACCCTGCACTTCATTTTGAAGACGGGATCTTATTTTACAGCCTTCAAGCTTTTGACGTTTTAACGCTAAAAGTTTGGCTTGAATTCTTTTTTATCTGTACTTGGTTGGCAATTACAGATGCATCAGACGCCTACAAATTTCGGAGACTGTGAAAGTAAAATTACACTGTCCGTTTGTGCCAGGCTTTTTTTTGTCGGGCGAGTAATGGATCATCGCTCTTCTTATCTGAGGTTTAGCGCTTTTCGTCCACCATATGATTGCCGAGGGATATGAAGAGAATCTTCTCTCGCATTCTTGCCATGCGTCATTAAACACCTCTTGACATTCAGGATCTTTTAAGTTCCTTACATTCATTTTCGCGTTGGAACGCTCGGCTATTCCTCAGCGGCTAATAAGATTTCAGTCCATGGCGGAGGGTTTTTTGAACCTCAATCATAATATTTATCTACCGTTCCATTGTATAACAGAAAGGAAGGATGCTTAGGGTTTAACTGCCCGTCGACGGTGTGGACATTAGAGACAGAGCTCACGCTTGTCTTTTGTGGGAAGGAATGGGAAAGGAAATCGGCCGTATCTTTCAAATCAACCATCCTGGCATTTACCTGGAGTGATTTAGGGTAATCGGGATAGTCGAAGGTGGATTTGAACCACCTTCCTATCTAATGCGAGTCCAGTATCTTACCACTACACCACCTCGCTCGGTATTCTCTAATAGTACAAGGAAAAAACGACGATAAAACTTCCCGTTTTAGATGTGATTGCTCTAATTTTACTATTGTAATTACATCTGCTTATCTAGATCGTGTTATAAAATATGTTCGCATTCGGAGGACAAAGTTGGTGAGAGAAACTTTCTAATACAATTCTCAGTGACGAATAACGCCGTTTTTTTGTAAGATTTTCATCCCAACTCCCACTTCATTTTTGTGACAGTCTCTCCCCAGTATCGCTGTAATACGAAAAGAGATGTTCGTCTCTGAACCTTTCTTATATCATCCGTGAGTCCCAACTGAGTATCACAAAATGCGCAACAATACTCCAAAATAGGAGGGACAAATGTAGTGCAGGCAGTTTTTGCCTTAGAGCTAACGCATCTTCTAATGCATCTGCCAATAAAGCGTAGTGTTCGGTTTGCCTCCCCCCCCCCCCATATATAATATGTATGTTACTTCCAAATAAAGTTGTTTCTAATTGTAATTCACCGATATTTTGTTGGATTTTTGGCCTGTATATTTAACTGATTTAACGTGTAAATTAATTTTAATGGTTTTCTTAAGGCTCGTATGAATCACTTCAATGTTTTTACTGATTAGTGTCGAGTGCCAAGTTTTGCAGCCGCTTTTGATCTTCGGGTGACTTTTCTAGTAGATAAACGACAATACCAACCACGAATAGAGAGTTCCTGAATTGTTCATAAAGGTAAGGAACAGTGTGGAACCTATAATACGTCCATGAGGATTTCCAGGTATTACAAACATTACTTTTCGGAAATTACTACGTACTGCCTCCTGTCCTACAGGGAATCACAAATCCTGTCGCACAACCCGGACAATATTCCATAAGAACGCCACTTGATTAGAGTCTATAAGTTGTTCTCTTCGGGGTAGTTAACAATGTTCGAAAAAAGTCCCGCTGCAAACCGACATCAATGGTATAAGCATGTAATTTTTGCGGTTCACTCCTATTACCTTTCTTGCATATTTGAGTGACCTGTGCAACTTTCCAGTCTTTGTATACGATAACTAGGTACGGGCCTAAGCCATTAGCATGTTCTGGAAGGAGCCTAATTTGTATAATGTCAACTGGAGTACCTACTTTTGTTAACTGATTTAAGTTGTCTTACTAGTTCAAGTATATCTATTTCTAAATTACGCATTCTGTCAGCTGTTCTGGATTGGTATTTTATCTGCGACTTCTTTCGCGAGGAATTTAGGAAAGCTGTGTTTATAGATTCTGCTCTAGGAACACCATTACACCGAAATAGTCGTAAAATCTCAATGAATGTTCTGCCAGGAACTTTGTCAGTTTCAATCATTTACAGGTAGATGTACGCACCGCCGTGGATGCTCATTCATATTAACACTTTGCAGTTACCTATTCTTTTTAACAGTTGTATGTATAAATATATTTCAGAATACGAAAATTAACTGGATAGATTCAACGCTTCGTTATCATAACCAACGATTCATGTTTTTGGTCGCCAAGATGTATAATAATTTAGCTCAATGGGTCACTGTCACATTTTTTTTTTCAAATGATATTTTAGTGAACAATTAAAATATAGTCCAATGCCTAACTTTTATTGATCCACATTATAGTGGTAGTCCATTTATAATTTTAACAACAGTCATAGAGCTATACACTTGTGACGTATTGCCTTTGTACAATTTCTTGTATGAAACCCTACTTTGTTCTGCTTTACTCAAACATTGCTTGGTTGCTTTCTCTTTGTGCAGGTTCCTTACCTCTATCCCCCCCCCCCCAAAATCCCACTCAGTCAGCAACTACCATCCACCACTGTAACCCCCTCCCTCCCCATAAATATTTGGACACATATTCCAATTGTAATTTCTGGTAACAATCTCCCACTCTCCTCCCTCCCTCATATTAATGGTTGGTTATATTATACCAACATATGATGATGGCATCCTCTCGGGTAAAATATTCCGGAGGTAAAATAGTCCCCCATTCGCATCTCCGGGCGGGGACTACTCAGGAGGATGTTGTCATCAGGAAAGACAATACTGACATTCTACGGATCGGAGCGTGGAATGTTAGATCCCTTAATCGGGTAGGAAAATTAGAAAATTTAAAAAGGGAAATGGATAGGTTGAAGTTAGATATGGTGGGGATTAGTGAAGTTCGGTGGCAGGATAAACAGGATTTCTGGTCAGGTGAGTACAGGATTATAAATACAAAATCAGTTGGGGGTATCACAGGAGTAGGACTGATAATGAATAAGAAAATAGGAATGCGGGTAAAATACTATGAGCAGCACAGTGATCGCATTATCATTGTCAAGATAGATACGAAGCCAACACCGACAGTAGTAGTACAGGTTTATATGCCAACTAGCTCTGCCGACGATTAGGAGATCGAAGAAATATATGAGGAGCTAAAGGAAATTATTCAGACAGTTAAGGGAGAGGAAAACTTAATTGTGATGGGAGACTGGAATTCGGTAGTAGGAAAAGGAAGAGAAGGAAAAATAGTAGGTGAATATGGACTAGGCAGGAGGAATGAAAGAGGAATTCCCCTGGTAGAATTTTGCACGGAACATGATTTAATCATAACAAACACGTGGTTTAAGAATCACAAAAGAAGGTTGGAAGAGACCAGGAGACACCGGAAGGTATCAGATAGATTTTATAATGGTAAGACATAGATTCCGGACCAGGTTATAAACTGCAAGACGTATCCAGGGGCAGATATAGACTCTGACCATAACTTGTTAGTCATGAACTGTAGGCTGAAGCTGAAAAAACTGCAGAAAGGTAGGAAAATAAGGATATGGGACTTAGATAAATTGAAGAAAAGTGAAGTTCTGGAGAATTTCAGAGGTAGCTTTAGGCAACAATTGACAGGGGGAAATGAAACAGTAGAAGAGGAATGGGTAGCATTGAGAGATGAAGTAGTGATGGCAGCAGAGGAAAAAATAGGTAGAAAGGCAAGACCTACAAAAAATCCTTGGATATCACAGGAAATACTGAATTTCATTGATGAAAGGAGAAAATATAAAAATGCAGTAAATGAAACAAGCAAAATGGAGTACAGACGACTAAAAAATGAGATTGACAGGAAGTGCAAAATGGCTAAGCAGGAGTGGCTAGAAGCCAAATGCAAATCTGTAGAAGAATGTATACGAAGGGGAAAATTAGATACCGCCTACAGGAAAATAAGAGAGACATTTGGGGACAAGAAAAGCAACTCTATGAATATCAAGAACTCAGATGGGAAACCAGTTCTCAGCAAAGAAGGGAAAGCTGAAAGGTGGATGAGTACATAGAGCAGCTCTACAAAGGAAATGAACTTAGAGACGATGTTGTGGGAAGGGAAGAGCAAGTAGATCAAGATGAAATAGGAGATACTATACTGAGAGATGAATTTGACAGAGCCCTGAAAGACTTAGGTCGGAACAAGGCCTCAGGAGTAGATAACATACCCTCAGAGCTACTAAAGTCTCTGAGAGAGCCAGCCATTACAAGACTATTTGAACTGGTGTGTAGGATGTATGAGACAGGCGAAATACCCTCAGACTTTAAGAAAAATGTAATAATACCCATTCCAAAGAAATCAGGCGCAGACAGGTGTGAAAATTACAGAACCATTAGTTTGATAAGTCATGGTTGCAAAATTTTAACAAGAATTATCTACAGGAGAATGGAAAAGCTGGTAATAGCTGACCTCGGGGAAGATCAGTTTGGATTCAGGAGGAACGTAGGAACCCGGACGGCAATACTCACTTTACGTCTTATCTTAGAAGATAGATTTGGAGAAAGCATTTGACAATGTTGACTGGAATACACTCTTTCAAATTCTGAAGTCAGCAGGAGTAAAATCTAGGGAAAGAAGAGTTTTTTACAACTTGTACAAAAGCCAGACTGCAGTTATTAGACTCGAAGGGCATGAAAGGGAAACATCAGTTGGGAAGGTAGTAAGACAGGGTTGTAGCCTTTCTCCGATGTTATTCAATTTGTACATCGAGCAGGCGGTGAAGGAAAGCAAGGAAAAATTTGGAATAGGGATTAAAGTTCAGGGGGAAGAAATAAAAACATTGCGTTTTGCTGATGACATTGTAATTCTGTCAGAAACAGCAAAGGACCTGGAATAGCAGTTGAATGGAATGATCAGTGTGTTGAAGAGAGCGTATAAAATGAACATTAACAAGAGCAAAACAAAAATAATGGAATGCGGTCTTAGAAAATCAGGCGATGCTGAAGGAATTAGATTAGGTAACGAAACAATGAAGGTGGTAGATGATTTTTGTTACTTGGGTAGTAAAATAACATGCGATGGTCGCAGTACAGAGGATATAAAATGCAGAATGGCAATGGGAAGAAAAGCGTTTTTGAAAAAGAGAAATTTGCTAACATCGAATATTAATTTAAGTGTAAAGAAGTCTTTTCTGAAGGCATTTGTGTGGAGTGTTGCCTTGTATGGGAGTGAAACATGGACGATAAGCAGTGCGGACAGGAAGAGGATTGAGGCTTTTGAAATGTGGTGCTACAGAAGAATGCTGAAGATTAGGTGGGTAGATCACATAACTAATGAAGAGGTACTGAACAGAATTGGTGAGAAAAGGAATTTTTGGCATACCCTGACTAAAAGAAGGGATCGCTTGGTAGGACACATTCTTAGACATAGGGGAATCGTAAATTTAGCATTGGAGGGAAGTGTGTGGGGTAAAAATCGCAGAGGGAGACCAAGAGACGCGTATAGTAAGCAGATTCAAATGGATGTGGGTTGCCGTTCTTATGAGGAGATGAAAAGGCTTGCTCAGGATAGAGTAGGGTCGAGAGCTGCATCAAACCGGTCTCCGGACTGAAGACCATAACAACAATAACAACATATATTATACCTCCAATTTGTTAAACTGCACTATGCAATAGTCACTACCATTGTTATAATTACTTGTTTATTTTTAGGATACCGGTCAGTACATATTCTTATTGTGTATTAGAGCGCCATGATCTGCTCTGCGGGATTTTCCTCTTTGGTATATTTCTAGCAAGTTGACTGTTGAGCTTTCTTCAGTTGTCTGATTAGATGCACCTATTATAACACTAACTTAACATTGCTGTAACCAATCACATTTTTTGCACATTAGTTCACGTATCTTAATGCTTATAACCCACATCCTCAACTTATTTGTATGAGAATCACTTCTCATTTCATCCCCATTAATATTTGAAGCCGTAGACACATGACACATTGTTTATTTTGACATTTGCTCTAGTAGCGGCATTCCAAGTGCCCTACTAGTGTGTCAGTGGCTAGTTCCGAAATATTCTACCTATGGCGCCACTTATCATTGTACTTCTTGTACTACTGAATATTAATCTGTTAAGCGACCGATTTATCAGTCACCTGCTCCTCTTTATACGCTTTTATTGTCAAGTACATCCCACTCCTGTTTCTCCTTATTTATTTTTACCCTTTAATTATGAGGCTCAGCCATATATACTTTGTTAGCAGGTGATTGTTATTCCTTGCGTAATCTTTGCACTTTGTGCTTAGTCACCTGCTAGCATATACATAGATTAAGCTACAATACTAAATGTAATTGTAAATTATCCCTTCACATGAACATTTTCACACTCAGGTCGAATACTTTCATATTCACAAATCCAAATTTCTGTAACCGACTTTTATACGTTTCATATGGTTTACTGTAATAGCTATGCACTTGTTTGCCTGTATACAGAGCACAACAAGGGCACTCAAGCGCCCGAAACCGGTTTGTCACAAATAAATTATTAGAAGCAACTGGTAGCTGCATAGTGGATTAGTAACCTGAACAGTTGCTGCAATGGATAAAATACTTCGCCTAACGTTTAGTATCACAAGACTGTGTGTGGCTACGTATAAAAACTCTTCGTACACACAATAAAATGGAAAGCACAGAGCCTCAGCTGAGAGCGTGGCAGCCGAGCCTAGAGAGCGGAAAACAGCGTCGGTGGGCTAAACTACAGGCCGCGTTGTCGACCGCAGCTGTGTTTCAATTTAATCGGCGGTTTCACAACACGACCGCTGCCTATTTATCAGCCTCGCGCTGCTTACATTACTACATTACTTCGGTGCGGTAATAATAATCTGGCATCCGTCACCGTACAAACCGCACACTGGTGGCGCACACAGACCTAATGATTACATTTGTATTCGCGTCACCATCACTCGTTGTGTGAGCGCTGGAGAACTGCCATTTCTGTCACAGTGCAGGGAAACGGTCACACAATGCAGTAAAACAGAGACAGTAACGCAGTGTTATAGGATGATTTTCACTCGCGTGAGGTATTGCAACTGATATGAGGATGCCATTTTCTGATCGCCGTATTTTAGAGGAAAGAGAATGGCGGAACATTGTAAAATACCCCACGCCGAGTTTAGAAGTGTATCGTGTAATAAGGGATTGTCTGCTTTAGAAGGTGCAAAATTTGTCAAGAAATTGAAATGTGAGATATTTTTGTTTCATTTGTATGTGAACTGAGATACGTTACTCAGCTTCTAAAATACTCGCATTCAATATAAATACCGACAGACTGTTTTGTTGTTGAAACACTGAACTAGCAGTTGGTACGACTGTCGTAGAAAACATCTGTGTCTGAAGTTCAGTTTTTCATCTTAGTTTTTATTTTGAAACTTTTGTTTTATTTGCTTCTTCTTCAGAGCTACTTTTTGTGTTGAATCCCATACTTTCTCCGATTTAAAAAGCTTAAATCCCACAATAATTGTTTCATTCTCATTCACCTGTTAATGACAGTAAGAGATCTAATGTTTGTTCAGAAAGTCCTCAAACACGCTGAAAGTGCAAGAAATCTGAGGCTACTTGAGTTCCTCCTTTCCCTCAAATTCTATCCTAATGGCTGTTACGGAAGCAAATAAACCGATGTATAGAGACTTTGGCTTGCTGATGTTTTCATGAAATGATTTCATTGTAGATCTCACAATCAAAATCAGTCATCTCACAACCTTGTATTTATTCATGCTTCAGATTTTTTGTTGGGTAAAAACGTTAAAAGGGGAGTCAGTATTATTTCATTTAGTAATGATAATGTAGGTTTACTGAAAGTCATGAAAAGGATTTGTTCCTTGTGTTAGGACCATCGAAGAACTTCAGCTTCTGGAAACGTACTGGTCTGAGAAGCTCACTATGTAGCTGAAATGAATGTAAACAAAGCAAGGGCAGAACAAAAGTAGAATGCTTCGACTTGAAGAAGAGGAACAGTAATGTGGACCTAATAAATTTGCTGAACATTCGCGAAAATAAACGTATGAGATATTTATGATTTTTGTAACAAACTACTCTCGCATTTCCTAGCGTAAAATCAATAAATCAATGACACCAATGAAGTTTGATAGTGACAAAAGAGTTATCACATGAATTAGGGGGATTTATACAAAATTTTCCCCGGTTGAAAAGGGATTAATTGTTAAAAAAAAATTACTAGAACACCCCTGGAAATACTTCGCAGTGTCAATGGAATGATCAAAAATGTTGGGTAAGAATGGAAGTAAAGTTGAATTTTCACGCACAGCTTTCTTCATAATCAATCAATGCAAGTGTTTAAAAGCGCAAATGAAAGCTTGATCTGTTGAGAGTTGTTAGGCCAAAAAGAACTGAATACCTCTCCCATCTATCTCGAGTATCTTTATTGTCTACATGTACTGTGCCATATTTCTCATTTTAATTAATATTTTGACTATTTTATTGTCTAACAATGACCGGAAAACTCTCAGAAATAAATACTTTCAATTGGGTGCTGCTGATATATCTGTTGCTTCTGAATAAACACTTCTATCAATGAATACGAAATCGCTTGAAACTGCAGAGGAAATATATTTTTGGATCGGAATTCCCGGTTCCAGTACGCAGTTGTGCATTATCGACGGATGCCATTGATCCTAGCTGATTTATTATTTCGGTCACAAGCTGAACGGGGACAGTGAATGACGGTCTACATTCCCTCGTCTCATTAGCACTGTCTAATAGTCCTTAAGCGACTTGTTACGTCCGTTAGCGTTACTCGAAGCCTGCTGGCAATCACTGTGACGCACTACATTATTTTAGCCTTCTTTTCTCGGAGTCTGCCGATACAATTTTTAAAATTTCGTCTCAAAGTACCGGTATGTAGAAACTCCAGGGACTTTACAAATAAACAAATAAAATAATAAATAAATAAAAATAAGAATACAATGAAAAAGGAAAAACCTGGTATGCAAGTTTTAAACACGGAGTTATTCTGATTAATTAATTCTAATTAATTAATTAATTACTTGATAGTTATTGGAAAATTCAGAACAGATAATGCAGGTATTGTCTGTTTCCATGATAGTGTCAACACAGGGGGTGGAAAAAATAATATGAAATTCGAACATTGACACATTATTGATTTATTAGTAAGAAATATGGTCATAGGTTTAAAGAAAATAAGTTTGAATTTTAACTGAGGTCAGCTTTTGGACAGGTGACAACATTTAAGTATTTGGGAAGCTGGATTAAGGAAGACATGGACTGCCAAGAGGACATCAAAGAATGGCACTGGCAAAAGAGGCAATTCAGAAATAGAAAATACTCCTAAGTAGCCGTTTACACAAAGAATTAATAAAGCGACTGGAACAGATTAATTGACCTAGGAAAATTGAAGTATGTGAAATTGGAAATGGCGTCGAATCGAGAAGAGCAGTTGGACTGATAAAGTCAGGAATGAGGATGCAGTGGCCAGAGTTGGAGAAGAACTAAGGATGTTACCGACTGTAAAGACTAGAAAGACAAACTCGAAAGGCGATAATCAAAGTAGATACTGCCGTCTAGTGGAGCCAACTGAAGGTTTCGTTCCAGGAAAGGGATGGGCAGAAGAATATATCAGATGCTGGATTATGTCACTGGGCCACAAGGAGGGTACCAAAGATTGAAGAGGAAAGCACAAGACCGACAAGCATGAAGAACTAAGCAGTCAAAACTTGCCGCAAGGAAGGTAACCAGATGATTACGAGTAATAAGTTGCTTTGAGACCAGCTGCAACTCGTCAAGGAACAGATCCCAAGGGCCTTTATAGTTTCCAACAGAATATTATCCATTAATTTACGAATTAACGCCAGTTGCTTCAACTATGTTGGAGCTGTAGATTTGGACCTCCCTCTATCCTTTGAAGCCCCTCGTAACGGTCATGTTGAGACATGGCGATTGTGCTGTCCAGGGGAGCTGTTAGACAATTTTCTAGCGCAGTATAAAGCAGGTCTGAAACTTCTTGGCTGCATTTGTGGGCGGATTGGAAATGGCAGAATTCCTTCACCCAAGATGCGTAAATATTGTTCGAATTTGTGTGGGAAATCGGTTGGCGAGCATAGGAAGACGTACAATCCCTACCATTGTAGTTTAAGACGTGAGAATATTGTGCGCATTGCAGGCGTGCAAGGATAGCCAAGATGCGAGTTTTGAAACTTCAATAGTGGCAACTATTTATTGACAACCGATACAAAAGCGTTACAGGTTTGCCTCTGTTACTGTCCTTCAAATAGGTCAGCAGCGTTATGAAGAACGTGTTGCCAGCGATGTTGAAAGATGTGGTGGGGGTGAAATGTAAGAAAAATGAAAGATCGTGGTAGGATTCGCAAGAGATGAAATTTTCTGTGGATTGGGAGATGGTACGAGAGAAATGAAGGATAGGTGTGGCTGACCCACAAAAATTTATAAAAAAAATTCACGTTGTTTGTTGCAAAGTAATTAGATCTTTAATAGTCTTGTGTTAAAAACATTGACAACATTGATATTAAGAATCATAATTTCAAGTTTTGTCCAGTATTACGCAATTTCTACATCTACATACATACCCCGCAATCCACCGTCAGGTGCGTGGCGGAGGGTGCACTGTACCATTACTGTACCATCAAGTTAGTAGAGATTCGTGCGTCTATAAAAAGATCGATGCGTGAAGCATACAATAATTATCACAGCCATACCTTAGCAAAAGATCTTTCCGAGAACCCGAAAAAATTCTGGTCCTATGTAAAATCGATAAGCGGGTCAAAGCCCACTGTCCAGTCATTAGTTGATCATTCCGGGGCAGTAATAGAAGAAAGCAAACGGAAAGCTGAAGTTCTAAATTTAACCTTTAAGAAATCTTTCACGCAGGAGGACCGCACAAATATACCATCATTTGATCAACGTACTAATTCCGAAATGGGGGACATAGCAATAGGTATTTCCGGTGTAGAGAAGCAGCTGAGAGAGCTAAATACGAAAAAGTCTGCTGGTCCGGATGGAATACCAGTTCGGTTTTACAAAGACTATTCTGCGGCATTGGCCCCCTACTTAGCTTGCATTTATAGCGAATCTTTAATTCAGCGCAAAGTTCCTAGTGATTGGAAAAAAGCGCAGGTGACTCCAGTGTATAAGAAAGGAAAGAGAACTGACCCATACAATTACAGGCCAATATCGTTGACATCGGTTTCATGTAGAATTTTGGAGCATATTCTCAGTTCGAATATAGTAAATTTCCTTGAAACGGAGAAGCTTCTTTCCATGAATCAGCACGGGTTTAGGAAACATCGTTCATGCGAAACTCAGCTTGCCCTTTTCTCACATGACATCTTGCGAGCCATGGACGAAGGGCAACAGGCGGATTGTGTTTTTCTCGACTTCAAAAAGGCGTTCGACACGGTGCCACACTGCAGACTGCTAACGAAGATACGAGCTTATGGAATAGGTTCACAGATTTGTGACTGGCTGGAAGACTTCCTAAGTAATAGAACGCAGTACGTTGTTCTCGACGGCGAGTGCTCATCAGAGACGAGTGTATCGTCAGGCGTGCCCCAGGGGAGTGTGATAGGACCGCTATTATTTTCTATCTATATAAATGATCTGATGGACAGAGTAAGTTGTAATTTGCGGCTGTTTGCTGATGATGCTGTGGTGTATGGGAGGGTGTCGTCTGTAACTGACTGTAATAGCATACAGGTTGACTTAGACAAAATTTCTAGTTGGTGCGAAGAATGGCAGCTAGCTCTCAATGTAGAAAAATGTAAGGTGATGCGCATGAGTAGAAAAAACAATCCTATAATGTTCGAATACAGCATCAGTAGTGAGCTTCTTGATGCGGTCGCGTCGTTCAAATATCTAGGCGTAACATTGCAGAGCGATATGAAATGGAACGAGCATGTAAGGACAGTTGTGAGTAAGGCAGACAGCCGACTTCGGTTTATTGGGAGAATTTTGGGAAGATGTACTTTACCTGTAAAGGAGACCGCGTATAAAACGCTTGTACGACCACGTCTTGAGTATTGCTCAAGTATTTGGGACCCGCAGCAGATCGGGTTGAAGGAAGACATAGAGGCGGTTCAGAGGCGAGCAGCTAGATTTGTTACCGGTAGGTTCGACCAATGCGCGAGTGTCTCGGAAATGCTCCGGCAACTCAATTGGGGATCGCTGGAAGAAAGACGACGTTCTTTTCGTGAATTTCTGTTAAGTAAATTTAGAGGGCCGGAATTTGAAGCTGAGTGTAGTACGATCTTGCTGCCGCCTACTTACATTTCGCGTAAAGATCACAAAGACAAGATAAGAGAAATTAGGGCTCGTACGGAGGCATATAGGCATTCTTTTTTTCCTCGTTCAATTTGGGAGTGGAATAGGAAAGGAAATGCCTAGTAGTGGTACGGTGTACCCTCCGCCACGCACCTTACGGTGAATTGCGGAGTATGTATGTAGATGTAGATGTAGATGTAGGAATTTCTTTTCCTATTCGACACCCAAATAGAACGAGGGAAAAAAGAGTGCCTATATGCCTCCGTAAGACTCCTGATTTTTGTTATCTTGTCATTGTGATCTCTACGCAAAATGTAAGCAGGTGGCAGCAAGATCGTACAACACTCTGCTTCAAATTCCGGCCCTCTAAATTTCCTCAACAGAAATTCACGAAATGAACGTTGTATTTCCTCCAGCGATCTCCAATCGATTTGCCGGAGCATTTCCGTGACACTCGCGCATTGGTTGAACCTACCAGTAACAAACCTAGTTGCTCGCCTCTGCATTGCTTCTATGTCTTCTTTTAAATTGATCTGCTGCGGGTCCCAAAGACTTGAATAATACTCAAGACTTGGTCGTACAAGCGTTTTATAGGCGGTCTCCTTTACAGATGACGTACATCTTCCAAAGTTCTCCCATTAAACCGAAGTCGGCTGTCCGTCTTACTCACAACTATCCTTACATGTTCGTTCCATTTCATATATCTCTGCAGTGTACGTCTAGATATTTGAACGACGTGACTGCATCAAGAAGCTAACTAATAATGTTGTATTCTAACATTATGGGATTGTTTTTCCTACTCATGCGCAGCAACTTACATTTTTCCACATTGAGAGCGAGCTGCCATTCTTTGCACCAACTAGAAATTTTGTCTAAGTCATCCTGTATACTATTAAGTCAGTTAAAAACGACATCCTTCCATACACCACAGCATCATCAGCAAACAGCCGCAAATTACAAGTTACTCTGTCCATCAGATCTTTTATATAGATAGAAAATAATAGCGGTCCTATCACACTCCCCTGGGGCACGCCTGATGATACACTCGTCTGTGATGAACACTAGCCGTCGAGAAGAAAGTACTGCGTTCTATTACTTAGGAAGTCTTCCAGCTTGTCACAAATGAGTGAACCTATTCCATAAGCTCTTATCTTCATCAGCAGTCTGCAGTGTGGCACCGCGTCAAACGCCAGTCTCTCATGTGTATCTGACAAGAACTACCAGTTTATAAGATTCTTTTCCCTTCCACAAGTATGGCGGGGTCTAAAAACTACCTATTAAATTGTTAAACAACCTTTCTTGGCGATTAGTTTATTTTAGACGACGGTTTATTGTCTTAAACAACATACACGAGCAACAAGAATAATATTACATTCAATTTAACAACAATAATCAGGAACAAACACTATCCTACTACTGCGCTTGACATTGAAAATGTTTAATACCTTATACTAACGGTGAAGTCATATTAACCTCTACTAAACTCGAGATATTTTGTAACTGAATCCAAATTTAAGAACAATATCGCAGTCTGTAAAAAATATTCAGTACAGGGTTGTTTATCTACCTTCTCTTTTCAGAAAAAAGAGAACCCGAATGCAACTGCTTTCTGTTGCTTGCGTAGGCAATACATTACCCAGATTTGCTACAGCAATGTGATCTCGGCGACATGTCATGGATCGGCACCTGACAGCTGATAACTGTAATGTAGCGGTTACTTCCTATTATCAGCCTCTATGTGCGTAGTAGATCACAGTTCCAACGACCTCAAACAATTCTCAAAGTCTGAGTCAATTTGCATAAACCAGTAGGCATAAATACTCCGGACGGTTGAGCACGTCGAAGTTGGAGCTGTGGTGCTACTAATAAAGCTGCCATACCTTAATCTCGCTTCAGAAGTATTTACAGTACAAGTACAAACATCACAGAAAACTCCGAAATTTCTAAGTCTACAAGTTCCATATAAATATACGATTCCTTCACGTCCGCACTCTAAGGAGGCGAAAAACTAAGTTTCCGATGCACACACTTTGAAAGCACGAAATGAAGGCCCAATCCTTTGACTGGCAGAACCACGCTCCACGATCTCTCAGAAAACAAATGAAACACTAGCTTCCCAACATCGACCTTTGAGAACAGCGCACTCGTATGAGTAATTTATAGAATCTCTAACTCTCCACAAGGACCAACCAGAGACAACTATTCGTTCCCCCAACTCTGCTTTTATCTTTCTTTGCGTGGTTCTCAAGCTATCGATGCTACTGTCTGCCAAAACTCGTTTCCAGGCCAGGTCTTGCTGAGATTTGCTGGCCGTTGACAAACTGCCACACTGACCTCGGTTTTGTACTGTCCGTCTTCCCGACGCCAGGTGCTAGCGTCCCAGATTGTTGTCTTTTTTTGAAAACAAATCTGGATCTTCCTTCTCTCGTGAAAGCGGAGAGGATGATGTATCGTAGTGTTATTGTCTAAAGCATAGTTAGCCGACTTCTCCTCGTAGAAAGGCAGAGAAGGGCGTCATGCAATATCTTTTCTACCGTCTGAGAACACGGATCTTTCACAATACCTGCCTTCGTCTTCCCACAGTTTCAGAATCTTGGCGAACACTTTTACGAGCACAGTTCGCCCAGGTATGGCGGCACCTGCTGGCGAAACAACTCTCCTTGGGACCCCTGTGTCTACCTCCTCAAGTAACTCCATAAAAGCCAGCGCGGAATTCTTTTCACTGGGCCCACGGCCACGTATCGAGTCAGCCAAACAAACATCCTTTTATTTCTCAGAACAGTCCTGCACCGAATATTCTGCCTTTGTCAAATGACACAGGGAGCATTATGTGGTAATAGTACGATTATTCTTATGTTAAAGAATAATAATAAGAGACGTAGTGCCACCTCAGTATGGAAGGCTATAAAGGTATATACGAACAATCCAGCTGTTGAACAAGTGACAACATTTCCAAATTATCCCTGTGTATCACATGTAAAACAGCTGTAAATAGATAATACACTTCTTTTTTTTAAAGAATTTACCACTATTTGACTGATTACATTTATTTTCAAAACCAAGTTTCAGCTTAGGCCATTCTCAAGTGCTGTGCAAATCATTTAAAAGCATTATTAGAATTAATACAAAGTAATATGAAATCCAGATATAAGGCACATAACAAGTGGGATAAGTTAGTTACTACATAAAAGTTATTACACTTTGACCATTAAAATTGCTACACCACGAAGATGAAGTGCTCCAGACGCCAAATTTAACCGATAGGAAGAAGATGCTGTGATATGCAAATGATTAGCTTTTCAGAGCCTTCACAAGGTTGGCGACACCTACAACATGCTGACTTTAGGAAAGCTTCCATTTCTCATACACAAACAGCAGTTGACTAGCGTTGCCTGATTAAACGTTGTTTTGATGCATCGGGTAAGGAGAAGAAATGCGTACCATCACGTTTCCGACTTTGATAAAGGTCGGATTGTGGCCTATCGCGATTGCGGTGCGGTTTATCGTATCGCGACATTGCTGCTCGCGTTGGTCGCTTTCCAATGACTGCTAGTACAATATGGAATAGATGGGTTCAGGAATGCAATACTTAACGCCGTGCTGGATCCCAACGGCCTCGTATCACTATCAATCGAGATGACAGGCATCTTATCCGCATGGCTGTAACGGATCGTGCAGCCACGTCTCGATCCCTGAGTCAACAGATTGGGAAGTTTACAAGACAACAGCCATCTTCACGAAAGGTTCGACGACGTTTGCAGCAGCATAGACTATCAGCTCGGTGATCATGGCTGCGGTTACCCTTGACGCTGCATCACAGACAGGAGCCCTGCGATGGTGTACGCAACGACGAACCTGGGTGCACGAATGGCAAAACGTCATTTCTTTGGATGAATCCAGGTTCTGTTTACAGAATCATGATGGTCGCATCCGTGTTTGGCGACATCGCGGTGAACGCACATTCGAAGCGTGTATTCGTCATCGCAATACCGGCGTATCACTTAGTGTGATGGTATGGGGTGCCTTTGGTTACAAGTCTCGGTCACGTCTTGTGCGCATCGACAGCGCTTTGAACAGTGGCCGTTATATTTCAGATGTCTTACGTCCCGTGGCTTTATCCTTCATTCTATCCTTGCAAAACTCTACATTTCAGCAGGATAATGCACGACCGATTGTTGTAAATCCTGTCTGCCGTCGGGCCTTTGTGGATACGGAAAATGTTCACTGCTGTCCTGTCAGCACATTCTCCAGATCTCTCACCAGTTCTCTCACCAAATGAAAACGTCAGGTTCAATGATGGCCGAGCAACTGGCTCGTCATAATGCGCCAGTCACTACTCTTGATGAACTGTGGTATCGTGTTGAAGCTGCATGGGCATCTGTACCTGTACACGCCTTCCAATCTCTGTTTGACTGAATGCCCACGCGTATCAAGGCCGTTATTACGGCCAGAGGTTGTTGTTCTGGATACTGATTTCTAAGGATCTACGCACCCATATGGTGTGAAAATTTAAACACACATCAGTTCTAGTATATTATATTTGTCCAATGAATACCCGATTGTCATCTGTATTTCTTCTTCATGTAGAAATTTCAATGGCCAGTAGTGTATGTTTAGGTTACCTTTAGGCTGCAAAGTTGTAAATCAGGCTATCACAATACAATCATAGAGATATGGAATATATATACTTTGGGAAGCAATAAACATTGTAAAATGTAAAATATTGTGTAAATCTATATCTATAAATGTGAATGTCTGTTCGGTGTACGCTTATCATGTCCGAACGAGAAGATGCAGAGACTTAAATATTTGTACAGTTACTAATTTATACCTGAGGAAGGTTTTAAGCACGGTTTTATACCGATCTGATAGATATTTTGTAATTTGAAGAATATAACGCGAAATGCGGAGCAATAATCACTCTTTGAAAATTATATTTGCTCTTTGAAAATGGTTTTATTGGTTGCATTGTTGCTTGAGGTTTGATAATGATAAAAGGGTGGAGTATATTGGGATGGAAAGTTATCGGTGAATATAAAATTCTACGTGTGTGTGTGTTAATATTTCGCTTTACAGCAAAAACTAGAGAACTCAAACGAATGGTCTGTGTAATTGTTGTCCGAAGTCTCCCGTTTTACACCATAGCAGTTCCATACCGATAGCTATAAGGGGGTGGAAGATATGGTGGTAGAATGTCGTCAAATTATAAGAAAATTCGGACTGAAGGCCAGCGATGACTCTATAGCAAGGAGGTTACATACAGCGAAACGTGATGCCACAGACCATATCTTTGGTCTATGCGTGCTAAAATGTTTTCAGCTCTTTCTCTGTAAGGATAAGCATACGAATAAAGAAATATAAGAATAAATAAATCAGTAAAAAAGAAATTTCTTTTAAGACATCTCTTTAGAAAAAAATCGATTTGACGTTTCGCGCATTATATCAAGTGATCGATCTGTGATATTATTACAATCTTTATTGTTGAATTTCGTGATTGGATTCTTCGAAACGAGTGCATTTTTACGTGTGGTTTGCTCTACACTGCTTACTTTCCTGATAATGTTGATTAAAAATGTTTGTTTCTAAAGAAGGTATTATATTTTATTTCATCCTTCAAAACCAGGCTCATAGTACACTACTGAAAGATAGCATATCTATCATAATCAACCAACATGCGAGCGGAGCCGCGGGTTTAAGCTAGTAATAAATAAACATCACATTGAATCGGTATAAAATTACGTCAGTATTGCAAATGTGCCATACAGGACAAACAACCCTGGGGGGTGGCCTTGTACTTTATTTAGGATATATACAAGATTAAGATGGGAAGGTAAGATAAATAAGCCTAAACGCAATTAATTCCAATAACTATTTATGTGGTAGAGGGGGAGGGGGGATCCAAGGACGTGGTTCAAGGAGTGGGAGGCCCATCATCACTTTATGGTGTAGACAACATAATATTTTTTAAAAAAACTTACAATAACAACTTGTGAATTACTGTAAAATTTCAGAGTTACCAAGGTAAAATGGAAAATTTTACATCAGTACATGAAGGCAATTATTAAAGAATAAGTGTTACATATCATAAGTATACATTCCATATTAATCACACTTCCCGATGCTTTACTTCAAAATAAGGCCAAAAAATGAATTACAAATATGAGAATATCATCAAAAGCATGGAACAAAATGTAAATAAAAATAGCTATGATGGAGGTTTTTTTTTCTTCATATTTGTTGAGTTCTTGGCTCAGTTTATTTTTGTTACACAGAGCGTTCAGCCCTCTAACCGCGCGCTGAGGCACCACGCCCGGTGGACCAGTTGACCGGCGACACCACTCGCAAAATCGCTTATGTTTACGAGTACCCAAGCTGCAGCATAAAATCACAAAATCGTTGATTACTCGAAAGTCATTACCTTTTATCCCCATATATAATACAAAAACATGATCATCTTCAGACGATCTTTCGATGTATAGCACTGAAAACGCTATTTTCCTTCACCAACTTTGAATTTTTTTTAACTACCGAGTGTCTTGAAAAGGCCGCAACACGTGCGTCTTTTAGGATTACAATCAAGCACTGTTTTCAATGCACCGGTATTTCTGCTGGATTGCCTTCAATCCAGCGGGATCTCGCAAATGTCATATATTTTTGGAAGTTAATAAATATTCTTTTTTATAATTAGAATATTCATTAAAAATTCCAAACGATAACGATATTTTCCTGCATCTGATTAATTATCTTGCTTTTTGACTAATTTTTTTATTAAGAAGAAGTTGAAGGACAATAGCAAATATCAGTATTTTTAGTTAACTAAAAATTATTACTTGTAATCCTTATCAAAAGTAATTGCCATCAATCCAATTTATTGAAAGGCTTACAGTATCACATGAACTTCATTTAAGTCAAATAATTATCTCAACTTTTCCATTAAAATAAACAGTAAAATAGGTTACAATATTACAAATAGAAATTAAGAAGGCACTTATAGTTTTGGAAATATGAGCTTAAAAAAAAAAAAAAAAAAAAAAAAATTACATCAGTTCTTATAGAACTACATATGTGCTCAGCGGCGGAAAATGTTCTTTTTGCCTCCACACTTGTTAGTTAGACGTGTGATAAACAGTCATGCAATAAAATAAAATACCTCCCTTTTACTCCATCAGTTTCAAATGCTAACTTTTTTTTCGTAATCTTCTCCGTTCCAGTTTATATCTGTTTAGTGTAATTTTCATTGTCTTGTTTCAGCTGCATTCTAATTCTTCTAGAAAAGTTAAATTATTTTCCAGAGACCGGAGACTATTTTCTGCATCTGTATCATCTCCAAGTTGTACATTTTCAGCATCATCTGTAATGGCTCGTCATAATGTTTTTTCCTTGCTTGCGGATCCGTTTGAAAATCCGCAGGCTGTTGCTGGATACTGCAGTTCCTAAGATTATGCTGGATCACGCTGGATTGCGGGATCCCACTTTGCTGGATTGCAATGCCTGGTCTCTTGTTAGTGTATACAGAACTTGCACGTAAAATTAGATCCATATCGGTGAACCACAGGGATCCTCTCCATGTAAAACTGTTTTCAGACAGCTTCTCCATTTTATTCATTATATATGGTACACGAAAGAACAGACACCACATATATAACTAATATGATATTCCAGTCACATACAAAGATACTTTTCCTGTCCGGAGGCACCTCTAGGACCTTATTCTTAACGGGAATCAGGTTACAAAATGTGATATTCCTGGCCTGTGGCCACTTCATATTTCAGGCCGCTGGCCGTTTCTTTGCTAACATCGTACGCGTCTTAAACGCGGAAGAGAGACAGAAGAGCAGCATATGTTGAAATGTGGGGTGGGGAGCAGTAGCATATGGCACAGTAGGTGTGGGTTCCCGTGGGAAAGCCCGCCTATGTTACTGGTGGTCTCCTCGCATTGGCTGCTGCATTTCACGTCACGTGATTTCTTTTGAAATTAGTTTTGTTTATTATATACTAAATATTAATAATTCAGAGCTGAGAATTTCTAATAAATATCTCTCAAGGACAGGCTAGGTTTTGACAGTTTAAAAAGTTTAAGGTGCCTTCTCTTATTGTAACAAGAGAAGAGCGATTTTGCAGAAGGCGCGCGACGGCCCTATTTTGGCGCGAAATAGAGCGTCAGGTGCCCTCTCGCAACGCGCCGCAGTTTCAGTCTCGAGCTGACCACTATACGCGCCGGACCGCGCCGGTCATGAGTAAAGACTTGTGTAATAGTGATAACAGTCGAGGTCTCAACATGAGCTATGGGCAGCATAGGCCGTGTCGTATTAACAAAAGTTGTTCATATTTAATTATTTATTTAATAAATGGCATCCCTGACAATTAAAAAATCTCGCGAGTCGCTTATTTTGCTTCCATTCTACAGAACTTATTTTAGCCTCACTTGTGTGCTGTACAAGAACCAACGACCTGTGTGCTGTCTTCTGCGCTGGGGACACAACTATAGAAGACAACAGGTTAGTCAGAACTCTATGATTTCCATAAAGACTTGGACAGCAACTACGGCACCTCGTGCGTACTGTAGAGCAGTACAAACACACGCTGCTACGCAACAGCATCCGCAAGAATGTGGAGGTTTTAGAGGACTTGTGGGAGGAAGCCGTACTAACTTCTCCGTCCGCAAATAAAACCCTAGGAAGCTTGTAAAAACTACTAGTTTGATTTAATAGTGAGTAGGTTAAAGTTGAGAATATGTATGTGAGGAGAGGCGTAGTTACCTATTCCGTGCCTTGTGGATGAGCGCTGTGCATCCAGTGGTGTGGTGGCTGGCGCAACTACTTCTGAAGCAGGAGACCCGGGTTTGAATCTCGGTTGGGTACACATTTTCTTCTTTACCCATTTCGTAATTAATAGTATACATTCCGTGAATGATAACTCGTATGCATTGGAAACATCTTCCGAAACAATTTTAATATGTCTGAAAATAAGTTATTATGCATGTTATTAGAATAATATTGTATAAAATTTCATTGATTTTTGAAAGGATTTTTGTTGGAAACAGCGATATAAATTTCATATAATTAATATTTTATACAGAATCAAAGTAGAAGTTTCATGTTCCTCCGTGTTGCCATCTTGCAGTTACGGACTCGCTCTCGTAACGGAGCAACTGACTGGGGGCCGAGGACGTGGGAGCGGGGCCGATCGGAACTCTGCAACCTTAAGAGCATTTAAAACGTAAAGCAGTCAACAATCCGAAGATCCAATCCAATCCATGCTTTACTAGGCATGGTCCTGTTTGAAGGTGGTATGCCGATGCCTTCCTCCGACCTTCGAACTGACTTACCCCAGGCAGTTATAGGGTTCCGAACCACGGAGCTACTCGGTATTTTTCACATGAACAGTTCTGCCAGAGGGGAATGAAGTGTAAAGTGACAGATAAAAATCCCAGGACCTGGCGGGGATCGAACCCACGACCTTTGGATTTGTAGTCTGGCACTCTACCACTGTGCAGCCGAGGCGCCGGCCGCGGTGGCCGAGGTGACTGAGGCGCTCCAGTCACGGTCTGCACGGCCACTACGGTCGGGGGCTCGAATTCCCCCTCGGGCATGGATATTTGTGCCGTCTTTAGTCTTAGCTAGTTCATAAGTAGTTTGTAAGCTTAGGGACTGATGACCCCGTAGTTAAGTCCCATAAGTTGTACAAACGTTTGATTTTTTTGATCAGTATGCCCGAGCAGTATGCAATGTTATTACAAGTCTAACATCAGGCCACAAAACAGGCGCGCTAAACCAAGTCACCAGTCGGAGTCTGCTGCCAGAAGTGAACTACTCCGCGGCACTGTCCAACGTTTCTCCATTTCTTCTAGAGGGCGCACCTGCTCCCCTTGTCTATCATGTGGCGCCTCTATATGACGACTCCGTCGGCGATGTCCGTGGCGCGCGAGAGTTCAAACTTGCGACGCCACAAGAAGATTTTACCAACACTGTGCCAATAATTTTAACTATTGAATTTTTATTACAGTAACACATAATCCTTGCCGTGGTGGAGTAGCCGAGCGGCCTAAAGCGTCTCGCTGCGGAGCGTGCGGTTGCTCGCCGTGGAGGTTCAAGTCCTCCCTGGGGCATGGGTGTGTGTGTGTTGTCCTTAGATTAGTTTACCTAGGTAAGCTACGGACTGGTGACCACGTAGTTTGGTCAGAAAGATTTACAAACATTTGAACATTTTTGAACGTAGCCCTTACTATACTTCTGATTGGCTTACGTGAGGAGCGGTGGGCGGAGCATCCCGTTTTTAACTGAGAGCCTTAGCTGCCCTCACCAGCAGTTGACACCTGCTCCGGCCACCGCTGCCGTCCACCAACAAGGGTCAAAACTATTGTCATTGTCAGTTTATTAACTATTTTACTATTTATTGTAGAATGTAAGTATTGGTATCACTTAAGTCTCTCTCTGTTATAGACCGGCCGCGGTGGCCGATGGGACTGAGGCGCTCCAGTGACGGTCTGCACTGCCACTACGGTCGGATGTTCGAGTCCCCCCTCGGGCATGGATATTTGTGCCGTCCTTAGTATTAGTTAGTTCATAAGTAGTTTGTAAGTTTAGGGACTGATGATCCCGTAGTTAAGTCCCATAGACTATACAAACATTTGAACATTTTTTTCTCTCTTGTTCACTTGTTTGTATATCTTATGGGGCTTAACTACGGGGTCATCAGTCCCTAAACTTACAAACTACTTATGAACTAACTAATACTAAGTCACGGTCAGCACGGCCACTACGGTCGGGGGTTCGAATCCCCCCTCGGGCATGGATATTTGTGCCGTCCTTAGTTGTAAGTAGTTCATAAGTAGTTTGTAAGTTTAGGGACTGATGACCCCGTAGTTAAGTCCCATAAGCTTAACAAACATTTGAACATTTTTTGAACTAATACTAAGGACGGCACAAATATCCATGCCGGAGGGGGGACTCGAACCTCCGACCGTAGTGGCCGTGCAGACCGTGACTGGAACGCCTCAGTCCCCTCGGCCACCGCGGCCGGTACATTTTTCTCTCTGTTATATTACAGTGCCATAGGCCTGTGATGGTTCTGTAGAAGTGAGACCGGTTGTCAATAAAAAGCGAACCATTTTGCAATCTGGATTGTCGTATTTTTATATAAAATTTCTTTGATTACTTGAAACTTTGCCACAATTGGTCGTCTTTATTCCCGCGATTCGAGAACAGTTGCCAACATTGCCGGCTGGGTCTGTACCGTCGATTGTAAAATTTTACCAATAGCAGGCACCAAACATTCTGTGTCTCTGACACGAGGAGCTCGATACGAGGAGCGTGGGCCACACTTGGACCACGAGCGTGGGATCTGCTCAGGACTGGGCGTCGAGCCGTATTCTATTTGGCAGCCCTGCTGGCCGCGGGAACACGCGCGTGTATTATTTAGAGCAGCTGTTGATCCGGGCTGCTTCATTATTAAAGCGGGCCGCTAAACGGACGCCTGCGGGGTGGCACCCGTTGGAGTGGTGCCTGCTGTGGTTTCGCTCCCCCTGCGGCGGCGTGGGCGCTCAGCTGCTGGCCTGAGTGCCCCTGGGAAGGCCGCAAGCCCGCCTGTCACGGCCACGCAGCGGGGGCCGGCCTCGGCGATTTGTATCACTTAATCAAGAGGCCGCATTCGGACACGCGCGGGATTGCTGTTAGCAGCGAAAGCAACAGGGGGCGGTATTTCCACTGCGGGGCCTACACCGGGCGGCGTGGAATGCCTACTAATTGCTTCTGAGAGTTGTATAGCAGAGTTAATAGGGAAAGTTTGAAACAAGTCACGCCCTAATTCGCTCGTCTTTCACTTGGTATCAAATACAATTTATAAGCCAGAGTTCTTGTTTTGCGTATATGTTTCGAAGGTTGTTTCTACAGTCTAAATTCTATTGTCTTACTTCTTCTTCTTTCAGTAAATCTGTGTTCAGACACGTATCAACTGCACATACGCTATGTCTTTTGGCCCACTTTAGGTCACGGTAGTAACACTAAAAGTGGGCCTTTGTGATCGTCTTTTGACAGCTCGAAATTTAAATGAAAATAACGGCTTAACTATTCATCTGACACGAAAATTGAATAGCCCAATTTGTAGAGGAGAAAATTCTCTACAACTTTGCTCTCTTATGTTTTTTTCATATCTCGTATCGTACAAACATATTTGCAAAAATAACGGCGATTTTGGGATGTATGTCTGTCCGTCTGTCCGTAACGTGTTTCCCGTTTTTTAAGACGAACCGTTCAACCGGTCAACACCAAATTTTACAGACATAATTGTAGGCCGACAGAGAACAGAACCTCCCTTTTTCAAATTTTTCGGCCAAAAAATACGGTAATAACGCAAAAAAGCCGTTTGTAGTATAATTGTAATTGCAAACGAACTGTTCATCTGACACGAAAAACTTAAATGTTAGACGGGAAAATTCTCTACAACTTCGCTTTATTATTTTTTTCATATCTTGCATCGTTGCAGAGATATTTGCAAAAATAACGGCGATTTGACGATGCCTGTCTGGCTGTAACGTGTTCCCACTTTTTAGGTCGAACCGTTCAACCAATCGGCACCAAATTTTACAGACATAAATGTTGGCAACCAGAGACCAGAACCGCGCTTTTGGAAATATTTCGGACAAGAAATACGTTAGTAATACCAAAAAAAGGCCCATTGTAATGTAATTTTAATTGCATATAAACCGTTCTTCTGACGCTAAAATTGAATAACCGAATTTGTAGACGAGAAGATTCTCTACAGCTTTGTTCCCTTATGTTTTTTTTCATATCTCGTATCGTTTGAGAGATATTTGCAAAAATAACAGTTTTGACACCCTCCACTGAAATTATAGAAAACCAGCCGTTCGCAGATGTCACGTGACATTCATTGCCCAGAACTCTCTCCGGCATAAGCCATCTTGCGTTGCGTATTTGATGATTTTCTTATTTTAACTTACACGTTTTCATATCAAAGCAATGGCGCACTGAATAATTAAAAAAACACGTCGTTCTTCGTACGATACATGATAATCTAGTGTCTACAAATGCCATATTAGCATCAGTTAACAATGGGCATGAATAGTGTGAAATTTAAGACCGCAACTTCTAAGTGTTGGCCGTAACGTAGTGGGCAATGCGTTGGACTGTGATGTTGAATGTCAGTGGTTCAAAACCTGCCACCACCTAATTTTTTTTCCTAAAAGGGTTTCAGACACTCTTATTAATTAATTTTCTATTGTTTACATTATTCTTTTGGTCCACAATGTTTGCAAAAACTTATAAAACTACAAATCTAAAGTGGGCCGTAAAACACGTCAGTGCGATTTTTTGTCCTGGGATTCCTCCTTTTTCCTTTCTTCACGTCTTTTAGCATTCCAAATCTTCTTCTTCCTCGCCCACTTTTTCCTCTATTTTTCCCTCCATTATCCTCTCCAGTAGACAATTCCTGCGTTTTATGAGTCCCATCCCAAGATGTTTTCCTCCTCTTTATCATCCTCATGCAGTTCTTCTTTTACCCTCCTCAACATGTCATTTCTTTGTCAAACCATTTCACATTCTCCATTATTTTCCATAGCCACTTTTCAAAACATTCTAAATATTCCTGACATTACCTGACACCGCAGGTTGTGGAGGCGATCTGATAGATTAATAATCATCAAAAGTGAAAAGCCAAGATCGCAAAATATTTATTTTTTGACGACCGTTTTCAGTGGGCTATGCCACCAACATCTAGGTATATCAAATTTTCCTCTTGGTCATCTTAATTAATCTCCATTTCCATTTTTGAAGATTTCTTGTTCTTTATTTCTGACAGTTCAAGTTTCAGAACCGTAAAACACTATGCTCAACACAAAACATGTGGTGAACCTCTTCCAAAGATTAATGGAGATACTCCTAGCTGTCACTAAATCTATTACTCTCCCAAACGCTTTCGTTCCCATGTATATTCTGCGTCTCACTTCTTCTACGTAACTTCCATTTCAAGTTACCAAGCTTCCCAAACATTGGAATGATAGAACCTGTTTCAATTATTTTCTATCAAGTGGTGTACTGATTGTGTCACCTTATTTCCCGGTTTTCATAACTCTGATTTTATCGGTGTTCACTTTCATTCCGATTTTTTTCCTCGCCCTTACAATATCCTCTAGCATTACCCGGAGCTGTTCTTCTGTTTCTGCTAGTACTGTCATATTACCTGCATACTTGGTAGTTTTTATTCATTCTCCTTCCACTGCAAGTCCTTTTGCACTTTCCAAAGCCCTGTTGATTAGTTTTTCATCATATACATTAAAAAGTTATAATGGTAAACAACAACCTTGTGTCACACCTCTTCCAACAGCCTCCTCTTCAGTTTGATCATCTATTTGAACCACTACTTTCGGTCCAAGATAGAGTTGTTTTATCAGCCTTCTATCCATCCGATTAGTAACAGTATCTTTCATAATCTTCAACACTTCTGTCAAATGGTTCTTCCCTGACAACAAAACAAACATATATTTCTCTATTTACTAGTAATAACCTTTCTGCTTACATTTTGAGACACTCAATCGCATCTCTGGTCCTTTTCGTTTCCTAGATCCAATCTGATCTTCTCATATATTCTCCTCTATGTCGCTGTCTATTATTCACAGCTTTGATAACATTTCATATAAAAATTATTGTCCTATAATCTTTGCATTGTATGGCTTTGCATTTCTTTGCTAATGGAATCAGTATTGTCGCCAGGCCATATACCTGTGTCATATATTTAATAATTTTTTTTCTTT
The DNA here is from genome assembly GCA_026315105.1 of Locusta migratoria. Lineage (NCBI taxonomy): Eukaryota > Metazoa > Arthropoda > Insecta > Orthoptera > Acrididae > Locusta > Locusta migratoria. The sequence continues at coordinate 233,702,826 of CM048751.1, read as the reverse complement.
TTTGTAATTCTGGTTATATCACCATTACCTATGGCCTTCAGTGGGTATTTCATCGCAATCCGTTGCTTTCCTTTCCTTGAGATTCCGGATCGCCTTCTCCACCTCCCATTTTTCTAGCATTGTTCCCGATTAATTTCTGTCACGTTCTTATCCTTCTTCTAAGATCAATTCTTCATGATCAGCTGCAGATCCATATAGACTTCCCAACTTTGTTTTCTTCGGTATTCTTTGTTACCATTCCCTGCTTGCTCTAGGCTTCCTTGTTTATCTGCACTTGTCTCGAATTCCGGTAGACATTGATGGCGTCAACCTCCTCGCTTGGATTACAAACCAAGTTCGTTAATATGAGGACCAATTAAAATGATCTCCTACTCCATATTGTCGTGAAAGCATCTACAGTACTTGGATACGCTGCGTACAATTGACAAAACTTGGCATCGACCTTGCCTCCTTCCGTGTCACTCCCATCTACTAAACTAAAATGTGGTTATTAACTTAAGGATTTATCTGTTTGTTAAATGTATCGAGTGTTATCATTTCAGTACTATTTCAAGTGTAACATTCTCTCCCCATTTTCCATTTTAACGAAAATGTTCGTCAGCTCTAAACCTCTACATATAAACATCAGATTTTTAAATTTTTATACTTCTGTATATATGACAAAATGTAGCACTTTCCTATGTAAATGTCAATTTGTGTCTTCTGTGGTAATAACATCTTATTGAATGGCACACCTACGAACATACGTTTGCAACAATCAGCTGTTACTTGATTATTGCATTGGAGGCCGAAAGCCGGTAAGAAACTCAATAATTTTGCAGAACATAAGCATTTTTTTCCTGTTTGATATTATAATCATGTCATGTCAAGCAACGAGATAAAATTTAGCTAATTTTACAACGAACTTTTCTAGAAAAGAGCCAATATATGGGAGGAACAGCTAAATTACGTGGTCTCCCGTCCAAGTGAAAGTAACAGCTGCTGCCCCGATTAGCATTTGACATTTTGCTCATACAGAACATACGAAGTTACGAGTACAGTGTCAGATGTTAAATCTAAATAATTACCTCCAAAACAAAACTTTTTTGTAATAGACACTGATATGTGACAGTATGTGTACATATTTTGAACAAAATAAATAATTAACATTGTAAATTGGACTTTTTGTGCAGGTCATGATCCTGAATCTAATATTCTTTGTTTATAAGTTTCTGAAATACTAGCAGAATACACGGCGTCTAGTACTTACTCATTCCAGTCTTAATTGACTCCATCCTTCCTTTCCTATTCTCTCTGTCAAACTTCTCCTCCTACCATTCTCTCACATTCTTTATCACCTCTTCTAACTCTCTCTATTCATATCTCAGTACCCCCATATCTGCCAATCTCACCCTTTCCCTTCATCTGCCAGTCACATCCTCGGCTCACCTCCTCCACTTACTCAGTCCATTGTCTCCTCCAGCTATAAAAAAAAACCTATTTAAATCAGTTAACTTCCTTGGTGATCAATTAAGTGATGTCAAATTTTACAAAGTACTCTCCAAGATGCACCGTATGAACGCTTAGGTAGACGGTGATGTACACCTTGTTTTGAAGATTAAGTGAGTAATGTGTCACCGCAATCGGAGGAAGATTACGACAGCGCATGAAATACATATAAACGTGATGCGGCAAATTACCGCGCTCCTTACTGTTACGTTATATATCCTCAACGATATTTGGTACGACGAAATAATTCTGTAGGTTCATTCACTGGCATAAATGGAAACACTTTGCAAAATTAGTAACGAATACACTGGTAGCAAAGAAGTAATTAATTTAAATGTCATTTATAATGTGGCAGTTCTTCACGTATCTAAAAGTACATGACATCACATCTCTTGAACTATGTGTCGTACAGTGATGTAATTATGCCTATAACCATCACGAATTTGTAAACAATATGTTGTACAAGTTTCATCCAGATGAACGGTGCGGCGGCGAATGAAAGAGCAAACATACAAAATTTTTATTTTTATATATTTGAATACATCATTTGCATACAAATTGAAACTGTTTAGTGAGTCAGTAATTCGAAACTGATTTAGTGAATAATATGGTTTAATCCGTTTCTATCGCATATGGGTTTTGATGACTCAGAGTAATAATTATTGTTGAACGATTTGAAACAAAACGTAAATTTAATTGATTTTTCCGTCGGTGCTTGACAGGCCATGATAATAATATCAAAAAGTAACAACTTCCTGATGTTCTGCAGAACTTATTTATTCGTCACAAACCGGATTTCGGCTTCTTAGGCCATCTTCAGGTATTCGGATTTACGTTGTGCCATGATCGATTTACCTGTTTTCCGTGACGGTGATGTGGCACAGAGGAGTAGCAAATTTCCGCATAAACGGCTGAGTTTTTGGGAAATTTATGCTGTCGCTGACCTCCCGAATACTGGTTTTCACCATGAAAGAGGTATGTTTGCCACAGCACAAACATTTTATGTAACAGTGGCACTGGACGGCGGTGCTTCAATGCCGCAGACAGTAAATTTAGTACGCCTCTTCAGGTTGACAATAGAGGCCGTGGATACTCAAACATTGTAAGAATATTATCGTTGTCCGCGGAGCGCAATGTTAACGAAAAGGCACGATACTTCTGGTCTGTTCTGCGAAGTGGTTGGACATTGATCCACTTTATGGACAGTCCGCAGTTGGCGGCAGACAGAAAGAGAGATTACATATTGTGAAATTTTGTATAATATGCTACCTCTCAGAGGAAAATTAACTGCAAAGGTAAAGAAAGAAAATTACTTCGTATGTACTTAGTTTGCTAAAAGTTAGCGGATAACTTGTAACTGAAATTCCATTGTTGATCAGATATCTTTGATGAAGTTATTACCAGAGGTTCATCTTTATCTTCTTTAGTAGTTTGTAACTAACCTTCTGTAGTTAATTAAAAGTTCGATGCTATATGGAAATAAGACTACTGAAAAGGCGTGATTTTACGGAATGTGAAGTGTTACAGATTTGCTACAGAAAAGTGGTAACATCAATGTTATATTTTAATATTTATTGAGAGAATTAATCTCAGGAATTGTTTAAAGATTTATGATTCCTATTCAGAAAATGTTTGCTATCGAGTCAAGAATATAGGTATTGCAAGAAATTTAACGGAGAAGCGCGTATGTGCGTATTGTTGAAGTTGCTAATAGACTTGGATATTTCAGCAGTTCAGTAGTCGCTAAAAAAAGGGGGGAAGGCGACCGCACCAATCTCCAAATCTCAAAAGTTACTTTTTTATAGTGATACATGTACTTCCAAGTGGAAGAGAGGGGGGTCTCATTTTGTTTTGCCGCCTCCCGGACCCACGACAGCATAGTCCGCCACTGTAGCAGTGTTCGCTTTGAGTCTTAAAATTAGTGGGTAATCCGTTGCGCAGAAAAGAAAGATAATTAGTTCTTGATAGGATAAAATTGAATACTTTAGATTGTTATCACCATAGTGCTTTGCATAGATTTTTATTTCAAGCAGTTTAGATCAGATCATATTATCATACGCATTTTTTAAGTTCAGGTTTCTTGGTGTTCAAAAATGTTCAAATGTTTGAACAACGTATGGGACTTAACTACGGGGTCATCAGTCCCTAAGCTTACAAACTACTTATGAACTACCTAAGACTAAAGACGGCACAAATATCTATGCCCGAGGGGGTGGCCGTGCTGACCGTGACTGGAGCGCCTCAGTCACCTTGGCCACCGCGGCCGGCGTTTCTTGGTGAAGCAGAAAGATAACTAGTTCAGAATAGTAAAAAAAGTTGTTTTTGTGGTGTTGAAGAAACAGTGATAAATTTGTTAATCAAATCTACAAAAGTAAACACATGGTGAGTCACAAATGTTACAGTTACGAGAGTACAACGACGATAAGACAAATATTCCCTGTTTATAACCTCATAGAAGGTTTTTAAAATAGTGTCATTACAGTGCACAGTGTTGCTCGCTAAGTCCGTCAGATAGGCGTGTGCAGTTATAGGTGGACAGTTATTGCTCACAATACTAACATGATGACGACGTGACAGCTTATGAGCAGTGTAAATATCGGCGATCATGCTCCATTCTGACTACGCTGTCTCTGCCTGTCCTCCCACTGTTCATTACGTGGTTGATCCCAGTTTCTATTTCCTTGATTTCGAAATCCAGGATTACCGTGATTCCGTTCCCTGCGTCGGTTTGGTTGCTGCGCGAAATTTCTGATTTATGTCTGTTCAAGGTTATTTATCTGTTGGTTTCGGGCATCATCACGCCATCCACCATCGTTACTCCTGTCAGAGTGATACGGCAGTTGCCACCTTTTCAAGTGTCCCTGTCTCTCCATAACGTATTCCGCTCCACGCAGAGCCATGATAAATTCTTCTAGCGTGCCATTGCACTTCATAATAAGGGATGCTTGCAGTTCTAACGGTAATTTCATGAAACAATGCCTCATAATTTCTTTTTCAGTGTTTGGGCTATCTAAACCTATTTTTCTTAATCATGGAGTCAAGAAATTTTACGGGACTCCTGAAACCTGACGCTTCAAGATCCTTTCCGCTGATAATGTCCTCCTTTATCCTTTCCTGAGCTTGCGCAGACCAATATGTGGTCAGAAAGGTTTTGCGAAATTGTTCGTAAGACACACAGGTTTCCGCGACTGACCTCATGTGCTCGGCCACATTCCCTGCATGTGTCCGCAAACAAATTCAAAGCGGAAACGTAAAGGCCAAGAAGTGGGGAGTACATTGTCAAATTGCGATATGTAAGACGCTGGGCACAATGAATTGGCTCGAGACGTGCAAGAAACACAGCAGACGCGTGCGCGTTCTCAACAAAATAATATTCAGAGGCGGTACACTTTACCGCAATCTGTGAACAGTATAATTGTCAGTGTATCATTAGGCCGGCCGCAGTGGCCGAGCGGTCTGCGGCGCGTCAGTCACATTCTGCACGAGCACTAAGATCGGACGTTCGAATCCCGCCTCGGACATGGATATTTGTGCCGTCTTTAGTCTTAGCTACTTCATAAATAGTTTGTAAGTTTAGGGACTGATGACCCCGTAGTTAAGTCTCATAAGCTCTACAAACATTTCAATATTACTTGTAGCCTTAGAAAGGGAAAGTTCAAATGCATCGAGAGATCGGGCGAGTACTCAGTATGCGGAAGCAGTAGCAGATGATAACTGTTACCGTCTCCGTAGTACTGAAACGTGTTTGCGGGAGTCTGAGGTGACCAATAGCAATACACAGAGTGATTCTGTGTTTGGCAGGCAAAGAGGCTCAAACGTTGGGTTAACCCTCGACAGAGAAAACTGTGCCGACGCGTTCGACTGGAAGCAATTTCTTTCAGTCCAAAACATCCATGTTTATAAAGACGCAAATAACGCGCTGCATCCGAAGTCTTACATATGGCTTTCACAACGGTTCCAGACGACTTTACAGTTTCTAAATCCACTTTCACACCAGTGATCTCAGTTTTAACCAATTCCAAAACCCTCAGCTAGTGTTTGTTTGCCACCCTCTATTTTTTTACTGGTTATGTATTCTATTTTCTCGCGCAATCACTATCTCTACTTGTTTTCTAGTATTTTCCGCCAGTTTCTTGTTTTCCTGTGCTTGTATACTGCTTTGTTCCAGTAACTGCTGCATTACTCTCATCACGTCAATAGGCTGTAAACTTTGGGGCACCTCGCACGGTTCTGCCGAACGAGAAATGACTAGGAGAACGTATCACAAATTCTTCATCGTCATTACGATTGTAAGAGATTTCTCTAACTGAATCTGTCGACTTAGAAGAACAGGCCTCCTCCTCATATTCACTATTTTCCTGCCGCAAACGTTTCGTACTCTCTTACACTTTCGTCAATATTTACGTCTATGTTTTGTAGACGAGCGAAGTCAGACGTTTCAATTACAGTTGACTCTACATTTTATTCCGTTTTATTCTCAGAAAGAATCCTGATTACATAAAATCCTAGCTCTATTTCTTGTCCACATTAATTTACTTAAAATTAACTGTACATGCCTCATCTAATTCTATCTTGTACCATAAGCTCCACTTTACACACTTCTTTCTAACGTATCCAGTGATTTGAACGGATTCTAATCCCACCTAACTTAGCAAACGTGTAAATAGCCCTAATTAAAAAATCACACAAACACAAAATATTCCTGATCAAAATTTTTCAGCACCCTATCTGCAACGCTTTTATCAACGCTGTTGTGACGCTTAAGTCAATACAAACATTCATGTATAGCGGCACATAAAGCACTAAGAAGAAACATTTAAAATACTGAAAGAAAATTGTATAATTATCTTACAACTATGCGTAGCGCAACATAAAATTATAAGCTGTATACACTGAATATTTGAAAAGTTATTCCACACCTGGTAACTTTATTCGGATAACGCACGTGATCTGACTATTTCTCTAGAAGCTCCAGAGTTCTGACATCCGTGGCAGGGTCCGCCAAATGTAAAGCGTGACAGGTGTGTGGGGTTTTGAAGGAAAACAAATAGGTGAATGGAAACAGTCAAGGGACGCTAAATAAGGGGGTGGGGATGTGAATTAAATTGGAATGAGAGACAGGAGCGGCTGACCCTGAATTAATAAATCATGATATTAAATTTATTTGATTGATAGAATATGGCCCTGGTTCAATACTAATTGACAATCTCTCTTCCATTTCCTGCCAGTGGCATAAAATATAAATTAATAATTTCTCCCCTCGAAAAATCTAATTATGCAGAACCTGGTGCAACGACCATTTGTTGCTAGCGAGCGCTTTGCCATACATTACCAAACTGACGATCTGCGTGTGAAGGCGCTGCGCTGCAGCGGCGTGGGCTCATGGCGGCTGTAAGCTGAAAATTTGCGCGACTACGAAATAAAAGACACGCTCCGTTACTCGGAAGCTGTACTCCCTCCTATCAGCCCCTGTGTGCTCGGCAGTACACAGTGCCTACGATCTCAAGCAGTTCTGCCAAGTCAGGGCCACTTCAGTTAGCGTAGACAAGTACGCACACGTACTGAAGGCCTAGATGACTGCAGAAGTTGAGTATATCGTAACTAGTACCTCGGTGCACTAGTATTGGCTGGCTGACCTTCTTTCAACTCAAGTACAAATCTCAGTGTGTACCCTGAAACTTATTCAAGTTCACCCGTCCAAGTATCGGTTCAATAAGCAAAATCTCTGAGTCCGTCCACTTGAGAACAGAGCAGGAGCAGACGCGTCCGTACCCAAGCGGAGCAAAGCACGAAGTCCCCGATACCGCGTCTGCCGTGCAAGACCCCGCAAGGACCCGTTTTTTCGGAAAAAAACCAATCAGCATAGAGTTCTCAAACTTCGGCCAGTACAATTTCACTAAACGACCGCCGATTTGAAAAAGCTGGCGCTTTGAACATCAGCCAATCAGAGTCGGCTACCCATTTCACACACACTTTTGGCGTGATTCTTCACGAACGGTCGAAACCGTCACACAAGCTTCTAGAAAAAACAGCCACTTTCAGTGTCGTCACCTTTTTTTAGCAGACAAGATTCTGGAAGCTTGTCTCAGCTGAGGGGCCGGCTATCTTTTTCTAAAATCGGAAGGAGCGGTTCTAAAAGCACAGACAATACTTCTCCTCCTACTACTCAGTTTGGGACACTAGGCTAACACATTTACAACCTGCTGCTCCGCCAGCCAGAGCACGGAGACACCTCGCTATCGGGACCCCTATGGGACGGCCCCCAGGGCACGCCGCTGGTCGCAGGTAGAGATTGCTGTAACGGCCGCCTCCACCGGAATTCCACTCTCAAAAAGTGTTCAAATATTTGTAGAGCTTATGGGACTTAACTACGGGTCATCAGTCCTTAAAGTTACAAACTAATTATGAACTACCTAATACTAGTAAATACGCTAAATCTGGATCTATAGTAATAGCATGTCTCACGGCGATAGAGAAATCCTCACTACTGTTGTGGGTGAATTTATACATGCTGTTGTCACAATAGATTCCAACAGTGGCGTATCCAGGATCGTGGTCTGTTGGGGGCTCAGGTCATTCCGAGCTGACGTATTTATAAAAAATAAAACAAAAAATAAAAAAAATAAAATTCGCCGTAGAGGAACAGTATAGCGCCTTTACTCCCCTTTGTATTTGCTTTCCCCCCTCTCTCTCTAAGCATAGTCTGGTAGCCTGGGGGGTTAGGAGGAGAGTCGGGGGGGGGGGGGGGCTGCAGCCCGACAGCCCCGACCCTGGATACGCCACTGGATTCGAACCTTTCCCGTGTTATACCATTTATTTCACAATACGTAAGACATACACATATGTTTACATTTTTCATTTTATTTCAGATGTGCTGTTTATTTTCTTTGTATATAAACCAGTGTGTCCGTAGGTTAGTGTGTTTGTGTGTACATATTGCCTTCAAATATATAGTTTTGTTCTAATCGGTTTCACATTTTGTACACATAACCTTAAATCAATGCCGACGGTCCGGTAAGTGTAGCAATTACGTAAAACACATACTTCACGAGATATGACGTCATAAACAATGAGATGCACGGAAAACTGCTGCATTAAGCGACAATGCTGTTCATTTCCTCCAAAACCACTGGACCGAATAAAAGTAAATTTGGTGTAATATATAGAGAGAGAGAGAAAGAAAGAGAGACCGATCTCGCAGAACTCGCTCACTCTCCAACGGACCTCGCCTATCCACACGTTCCGCGGACTGGCGGATACATCCCGCTGATGCTACAAAGGAATTCCCAAGCAGAAAACGAGCAAACGTAAGATCCTGCGGAAATCCACCCCCACTCTTCTCTCCTACCAGCACGGTTCACCCCGCCCAGCGAGCTGCCCCACCACCCCAACAGCTCGTCATGTGACGTCCAACGCTTGCTAATTTTGAATCGCCGTATGCAGTTCACTATTTATATTGTCTGTTTCTATAGCTTGTCTTCTATTACAGCACACCGTTTGTAAGCAACGACTCAATGCAGCCTTATCATAAACACATGTTATTAGATCTTAACGAATAAGATTTAATATACATTGTACCGTGTGTTTAGCGTGCTCCTGTGGTTAGAGGTATGTCTAAGGAAGGTAAAAGAACTGACCCACAAAATTATAGGCCAATATCGTTGACATCAGTTTCCTGTAAAATTTTGGAGCATATTATCAGCCTTAATATAGTATATTTCCTTGAGTCAGTACGGGTTTAGGAAACATCTTTCATGTGAAACAGGTTGCCCCTTTTCTCACATGACATCTTGCGAGCCATGGATGTTGGGCAACAGGCAGATTGTGTTTTTCTTGATTTCAAAAAGGCATTTGAAACGGCGCCATACTGCAGACTGCTTACGAAGATACGAGCGTATGGAATACGTTCACTGATTTGTGACTGGTTACACATAATTTCAAACCTTTATGAACTAATCTCTCATATACAACAGAAATGGAATGATAAAAATTCATCTCGCAGTACTTTTCCGATGTTCACGTTTTTTACTAAGGGTTACATAATGATATTGTAATTTAAAACTTCATGAGGCAGTTTCTTTAGTAGAACTATTGCATTTTCTGCCAATGAAATGTAGTCTTCGTTTAGTCTTCCCTATGCTATTTTTCTATGTATTCTCTCTAATTAGAGTTGTTAGTTTAGATTACTTCACATTGTCGGTTTTGGAGGCGATCTGATAGTTTCATAGTCTTCAAAATGAAATGCCAAGTCGCACGTTAATAATTTATTCAGTGACGAGCGGTTTCGGTGAACTGTGTCACCAACATATATATTTTACAAGATGGTCATCTGGTTAAAAAATAGATATAAAATAATAAGTGCAACATAGCACTTAGTCATATACATGTGACCAGATGATGATGACACGGTTCACCGAAACCAGTCGTCATTGAATAAATGAGTCACATAATACATTACTGCGGAACGCCAGATATCACTTCCGTTTTAATTGATGATTTTTTTCTCAGTTACTTCGTATAGTGTTCTTTCCGACAGGAAATCGCTAATCCAATGGAACAACGCGATGATATTTGATAAACAATCAATTTCATTAGCAGCCGATTATGAGGTATAGTGTCAAAAGCCTTCCACTTATTCTCTACAGATACAAGTGAAGTCGACAGAGTGACAGAACGCGATGTTTACAGTCGAAAAAAAAGATGCCTAAACAATAAATGAAGTAATATATAGCTGAAAAACTGGTAACAATGCTAGTTTATGGCTGTAGAGCCGCGGCGGAGTGACCGAGCGTATTGAGGCGCTATGCTACGATACGCGAAGTCCTTCCCAGTCGGGGATTCGAATCCCTCCTCGGGCATGGATGTTTGTGCCGTCTTTAGTGTAAGCTAGTTCATAAGTAGTTCGTAAGTTTATGGACTGATGACCCCGCAGTTAAGTACCATACGCTTTACAAACATTTGAACATTTTATGGCTATAAAAAGAAATTTCTTTTCCTAAACTAGATGTAATTATTTTTTCCTATAAAAAGACCTTTTCAGGGAATTTCTTAACTTTTTGTGTCCACTAAATACGACGGACCTCTGGAAGCATGGTCCGCTACCATCGACACGATCATATTCGCTGAAAAATATCTTTCACAGTGTACACGGGATGCTTGGAGCCAGTTTCTTTAAGCAAAGCAGTTATATCATCGCCACCACGCCCGAGTTATTTTCCGGTCATAAATTACATTCGAATGTGTGTCGTTCAATTTTGTCTTAATTGGTTTCCAGCGGTTTTCGATTGCTACAGTGAAACCGCAAAACATTCATTTCTCAGACGACTTTGACAGTAATGTTCTTTGATAGAAGCAGACTACATTGGATCGGTTATTGTCAAGTTATCAATCCATATTGCGGTGGCGAAAATTACAATGTGAAATTTCAGAAAACCGAGAATTACATTGTTACGTTGTATTTAAATACATAAATATTGTTAATCAAGGACAATAATGGCGTTGCTACAGTCATCATTTACCTCGTGAAAAAGTATCATTACAGTTTTAACAATGTGTGCTGTATTATTCCATAATCTCTGGAGCTTTAGCAGAATAATTGGAAGTGTTTTATGTAATATGAAACCATAAATGCACGTAAGATAAATTGTGCAAAGGTTTTCGACTATGACTGCCTCCGTTCTTCTACCTTAAACGTAGTGTATGAGAAGGTTGGAGAACGTATTTACCATCACTACATTCAATTGTAGTAGAATGAAGACTTTTTTTTTCATTTCTTTAATCAATACACTCTTGGGTTCCTGTAAGAAATCCCGTCTCTGTTCCCCATAATCAGTGTTATTCTACAACTCTAGTCTGTAGTTTTTTTCTGTTTCTACAAATGTAGTTCCTTCTCTGTTTGTAGCCACGAAGAACTGGAATGGAAAGGCTATGTGGGCGTGAAACATTCCTGCTTTCAAAAAGGCTTATGTAATGCAGACATTGGAAGCCATGAACGGACTTGACAGGGATAAGACTATCTCCTGAATTTTCATTGACCATACGTATAAACGTCAAGTTCGTAATTAAATGGAAGATATAAGTGATGATGCCGGTGACATCTGAAAGTATTGTTACCCGTGTGATAATAAATTACTGCTGTATGACATGGACGGAAAAGAAATCCCGTTTGTGAGAATTACTGAAAAATGCGTTTAAGAACGTATCTAGACCGGAAGTAACAAACCGGAAGTAACTTTCAAGACATTGTCCATTCAATTCAATTGCTCTTCCAGGTCCTTTGGGGTCTCTGACAGGATTACTATGTCATCGGAGAACCGCAAAGTTTTTATTTCTTCTCCCTGAACTTTAATTCCCTCTCCAAATTTCTCATTGCATTCCTTCACTGCTTGCTCATTGTACAGATTGAACAACAATGGGGAAAGGCTTCCCAACCTCTGCGTCCCTTTCATGCCCTTCAACTCTAATAACCGCTGTTTGGTTTTTGTATAAGTTGAGAATAACTCTTCGCTACCTGTATTTTACCCCTGCTACGTTCAGAATTTGAAACAGTGTATTCCTGTCGACATTGTCAAAAGCTTTCTCCAAATCTACAAACGCTAAAAACGTACGTTTGCCTTTCCTTAGCCTATCTTCTAAGATAAGTCGTAATGTGAGTATTGGCTCCCGTGTTCCTACATTTATCCTAAATCCAAACTAACCTTCCCCGAGGTCGGATTACACAAGTTTTTCCATTCGTATGTAAATAATTCGTGTTAGTGTTTTGCAACCATGGCTTATTAAAGTGATAGTTCTGTAATTTGCACACTTATCTGCACTTGCTTTCTTTGGAATTGGAATTTCAATATTCTTCTTGAAGTTAGAGGGTATTTCTCCTGTCTCATCCATCTTGTATACCAAATGGAACAATTTTCTCTTGGCAGACTCTCCTAACGATATCAGCAGTTGAGACGGAATATCGTCTACTCCAGGGGCCTTGTTTCGACTCAAATCCTTCTGCGCTGTGTCAAATTTCTCTCGCAGTATCCTGTCTTAGCTTCCTCCACGTCGTCTTCCATTTCTCGAATACTGCCTTCAAGTTTATTTCCTTTGTACAGGTCCTCTATATATTACTTCAACAGTTTAGCTTCCCCCTCTTGGCTTAGTACTGGTTTTCCGTCAGAGTTCTTGTTATTCATACAGCTGCATTTCTTGGATCCAAATACCTCTTTTATTTTTCTCTAGGCAGTATCTATCTTTCGCCTAGTTATACATCTTCTACGGTTCTGTATTTGTCCTCTAGCCACTCCTGCTTAACCAGTCAGCACTTCCTGTCAATCTTATTTTTCAGACGTTTGTATTCCCTTTTGCCTGCTTCACTTACTGAAATTGTATATTTTCTCCTCTCATCATTTCAGTATATCCTTTGTTATCCACGGATTTCTATTCGGCGTTGTCCTTCTGCCTATATGTTCGTCTGCGGCCTTCACTACCCCATCTCTCAGAGCTACCCATTCTTCTTCTACTGTATTACTTTCCCCCGTTTCAGCCAATCCTTGCCTAATGCTTCCTCGCAAACTCTCAACCACCTCTAGTTCCTTCAATTTTTCCACGTTCCATCTCCTAACTTTTGATATACTATCATATAATTATTCAATAGTGTCCAGTGAAACCTAATGCAATTCTTCGATCAGAATCTCTTCTAATCCCTGCCGTGACGAGAAAGCGGAATCTGCTACGAAGTCTGCGTTCCAGTATCGCCCATAAGGGTTCGATTAAAGTTCTGGGGACTGTGCTGACCAGGGAGGACGCTGCAGTTCACCATTGATCTGTCCTATCTTTGTGAATGGGTGCATAATCGTCCTGAAATATGCCATCATTGTTGCGGAACGGCATTTGAATCATGGGGTGCACCAGATCATTTTAAACTCAGTTCCACACAGTCCTCGAGGACCCAACGGGTACTGACCGGCCGCCGTGTCATCCTCAGTCCAAAGGCGTCAACGAATGCGGTACAGAGTGGGACGTGTTCAGCGCCGTTGTGTCAGTTTTTCAGACCGGAGCCGCTGCTTCTGAATCAAGTGGCTCGTCAGTTGGTCTGACAGAGACTGAGAGCAACCCGCATGCCAACAGCGCTCGGCAGACCGGGATGGTTACCAATCCAATTGCTAGCCAAGCCCGACAGTCCTTAACTTAGGAGATTACTTGAGAAGTTCACATAATCGTTGGCTGTATTGTGGCCTTCGATACTACTGTTGGGTGTCCACACCAGCAACCTACCACCTCGGGAGAATGTAAACTTCCCCAGACTTAAAGTCGGCGAAATGTTGAAAATACCGCAAACGTCCACTCGTCTGACGACATGTCTTGTTTCCATTGATCAGCTGTCCAGGATTTACACTCCTGACACCATGCTTTACGCGTCTTTGCATTGGTTGTCGTCACTAATGGTTTCCGTATAGCAGTTCGTCCATGAATATTCGGTTTATAGAGTTCCCAGTGGACAGTGTCAATAAATACAGTATCTATAAAGTCAGTTTAGTCGCCATAGCTTTGTGTTCTTACGACACAGTTCGTGGTAGCGTACGACGATCTTTGTCATTTGGTTTTGATTTACACCCACTATTGTATGTTACCCTAATTTTTTTTCATGTTTTGTAAAGGTTGTCATGACTGATAAAATTTGTTGCCGTACAAATAACGGAGTCTACACAACCTGCCCTCTCTGGAACTTTCTTAAGTCTTCCATAGCACGTTCAACTCGGCCTCTAAATGCAAATACGAAGTGTGAACTATTCGTAGGGCGTAGCCGGCCGCAATGGCCGAGCGGTCTGCGGTGAGCCAGTCACAATCTGCACGGCCGCTATGGTCGGGGGTTCGAATCCTCCCTCAGGCATGGATCCTTGTGACGTCTTTAGTATAAGTAATTTGTAAGTTTAGGGACTGATGACCCTGCTCCCTTAAGCTTAACGAACATTTGAACGTTTTTGAACTATTCGTAAACAACCTGCACTGATTCCTAGTGAGTACTCAAATGACCATCAAACACATTCACCCCATTACTATCATTGTTCACGTTACTTTGTCGGTTCCTACTATATACTGTATATGGTGTGGTGTCCACTGACATGTGCTTTGCTATGGTGATAGGGGAAGTCAATTTCTCTGATCAGATCCTTAATTTTTATTGACCATACATATAAATAACATATCCGCAATTAAACAGAGGATATAAGTGATAATGCCGATGACATCTAAATGTATTGTTAACTGTGATACGCGATTGCGTTAACTTTAATCTTCACATCGTGAAAAAAATTTTCCAAATAGTAAGTTGCTTCGTGCTGTTTCACAGATCGTTCATGATCTTTCTGGCGAGTTTCTGGTTGACGTGATGAGATATGAATAGTTTCTATACTTTGCTAACGCAAAGGTAGTTATTTCCTAGACAGGTCAATAATAATTATTGACCTAATTATTATGAAGAAATTATTTTCAAACAGGGCAATGAAAACAGTCAGTTTTGATTACAGTTTAATAAATCAATTATTGAAGATCCATAGTAATTAGTTAAAATATTGATCTACCGTAAGAAAAGTCTCGCGACGACAGAGAGCTGCTCACTACTGTTATGGGTCCATAGAATGGAATTTGAACAGATTATGTGCCACATGCGCATACGTGGAAAAGGAAGTCATTATAGAGTCAGGGCAGCTGGATGTGTCATTGTTGGAAGCGTCCATACAACAATATTAGTACGATAACTATAGAATTAGGAAAATGATTCCATTCCATTTTGGCTGTCTGTTTCAGCAACCGATTTCGTTGTTGTTATTGTCTTCAGTCCAAAGACAGTTTTGATGCAGCTCTCCACGTTAACCTGTCCCGTGCAAGCCTTTTCATCTCTGATTAACAACAGCAACATACTTTCTTTTGAACCTGCTTTCTGTATTCGTCTCTACGTCATCCTCACCGATTTGTGCACCACACATTTCCCTTCACTGTTCAAGGGACGATTAATTAATGTCTCAGAATATTTCCCACCATATCGATCCCTTCTCTTAGTCAAGATATGCCCGAAAACTCTTTTCTTGTATCACCTTTTCGGTCTGAGTTGCTTATCGTCCACGCTTCACTCCTATACAATGTTACATTCCAGAGGAAGGTTTCAGAAAGGGGATGTAAACAAATTTCGCTTCTTTATAAATGCATTTCTTCCCATAGCCATTCTGCATTTCGCATCTTCTTCACTTCCGCCATTAGTACTTATTTTTCAACCGAAATAACAAAATTCATCTACTACTTTTATTGTCTCGTTACCTAATCTGATTCCTCGAGCATCGTCTCATTATCTTAGGATACATTCCATTATCATGTTCCGATTTTTTTGGTGTCTCCCTTTCAGGCCCTGCACGCACAATTGGACTTTTCTGGTTTTGCTCGCTTTATTTCTTTGTGTTTCAGGCTAGTAAGTTCGGGCCTGCATCAAACAATCGTATATGGATTGTGGTAACGTGCGGAACGTGTTTTAGTTCCATGTTTCTACAGTGTGTGGTACCAGGAGTCGTCAAACCTCCAGTACCCTTACAATGCCGGCAAGAAAGATTTGTTGACAAGGTGTTGATGTCTGTTTTGAGATGTGAAGCTATCATATCTGATGGCCAGTTGATTTTATACGATCCAGTAATGTTATGTCATTTCTTTCAAATGTTGAAATATTTAAGCTTAAGGGACTTGACTGCGGGGTCATCAGTCCCTAAACTTACGAACTACTTATGAACTAACTTATACTAAAGACTAAAGCGCGAGGGTAGCCGAGCGGTCTGGAGTGCCTTGTTTCTGATCGTGAGGCCTCCCGCGTCGGAAGTTCGAATCCTCACTCGGGCATGGATGTGTGTGATGTCCTTAGGTTAGTTTACCTTAGTTTAAGTAGTTTGTAAGCTACGGACTAATAACCTAACAGTTGAGTCCAATAGGTTTTCAAACATTTGCACATTTGACAACACAATCATCCATGGCCGAGGGAGAATTCGAACCTACGACGCGGGAAACCACGCGATCCGTAACGTGGTGCCCCAGACCACTCGGAAACTCCCGCGCGGGTCATTTCTTTCAAAGGCATGTGACTGTAAGATGGTGCAGGTCAAAAATTTTGTAGCAAAGGCCCAAAACACAATTGTGCGGGTACAAAATTTTTGAAAATAAATTTATTTTCTTTCTTGTAATGAATTACTGTATGTATTTTGTATGTTAAACGTATCTATCTATATTAATCACATGAAATACAACCTTGGGTCTGAAAGGGCTAAAAATAAAAATAAAAATAATCGTGGATTACTCTCATTATTTTCTTTTAAATATCCTAACAAAACTTTCCGGTTTGCAGATGACACTGTGTTCTGTCAGAGATAGCAAAGGACCTAGATGAGCAATTGATCGGAAAGCACATTTTCTTGACAGAAGGGTTTAACCCTTTCAGAGCATGCGTCTTCTTTGTCTAGTATGCACAGGGTCCGCCGTGGGCCCTTAAAACTTGTTGGATGCGTGATGGCATCAACGCATGTAAGGAGCGAACGACGACTTGTGGTTTAGCCACTTACCTTGCAGTCACCTGGTGCATCTTTTTATCCGTGGTGGATGTCTCTGCGACACAGCGTAAAATCTGTCGTTTCACCGTATCACACACATTTTCGATTTGTGGCAAGTACTGTGAACTGGCGCCTTCTTACCTATTCATAACGAACTAGAGGACCCGTGCGAATACTTCGCATCGTTAGTGGAATGACAAATTCTGGGAAAATATGGAAGTAACGTTGAATGTTCACGCGTAGCTTTCTTCAGAGACAATCAGTGCAACTGTTTAAATGCGCAAATGAAAGAGCGTGATCCGCTGCGTGTTGTTAGGTCAAAATGAACTTTGTACCATAATTAGAACCGAAGATTTCGTAAAACAACCCGATTAAATTATTCAGGGCAAGGACAGAAGGATAACGCGTTTGAATAAAAATAAACGGTGGAGAGACGTTGGTTAATTCTGATACTTAAAGACAAATCTACGAATGAATACCATTAGTTTAAAGGAAAAAAGAATGGAATCGGTCGGATAGAACGACCTGACCGACTAACTTTAGTTTACAGCAAGGACATCCCCACAAGTAACATACAAAAAGAAATCGCGTTTGGATACAGAAAAAGGAAGGGGAGAGTTATGCAAATTCTGATACTTGTTGACAATCTACGGACGAATATCTTTCGTTTAAATTAAAAAATGAAGTCAATCGGCCGGGTAGTGTAGTCTGGCCGACTAGCTTTATTTTCCGCAAATTCTTTTAGTATATAACATTCTACTGTTTTTACTATTTTCTGCGGTTGTTATTGCCCTGCATTCGTCTGACCAGTACTCCAAGTCTCCTTTCCACTTGAATTATCTAATAGCCATAATGACTACAGTGAACAGCTTTCACATTTGCCTTTTCGAGATTTCTAGCGTCCATAATTAAAACATTCTCTTGTGCGTAGAATTTCGTCTCTAATGACCACGATTTCGACGGTACCTCGAACACTGCTCTTTCTTCCTTCCTTCCTTGCTTTTCTCGTTGAATGTCATCACTTTGTTCGTTATTCAGTATTTCCCTCGTGGTGACTTTCCCCCTGGCCACCACCAAGTGACCCCACCCCAGCCAAACAAAATCTTAGGCGAGGAATACATCGCCAGAGGACAAATCGCCATTACATATTTTTCAGTTAGGAATATCGTATCCCGCTATAAATTTACGTGACTATAACACAGTGATTTTCACTGACTTTTGCATCCTCTTGCTGATTGTTCCGCCATTCTGGGACATTTTCCCCACCTAAAGAGTGTTCTGAACCTCTGTCCACTCCTCCGTACATCTTCACGAAGCCGTTGGCCAGTTGAGGTTGAATTTTGATTCCGGAAGGCAACGGTCACAACTAGTGATGATTTTTCATAACTTAGACAGTACTAATTTCCGCACCCACTAAATACTAATCATGCATCAAGGACTATGTTCCCTAGACCATGTCTGCTATATCTCCCATCATACGTGCATCATCTGTACGTAATATGCTACATATGGAGACTCATGAAAGTGTTGTCACACCATTTTTTGTCGTGGACACGTTTTGTCACAAGGCTGGTTTCATCTATATTCCTTGTCACGTCACATCGTGTTATTTCAAGTAAAACATCGCCTGTCTTCTAATACTACACATCATGTAACACGTGTATGTCATGTTGTACACATTTCATATTACATCTTGAATTTTTCTTGTTGTAATTTGACATGCGATATCACGTTATAAAATATAATGTGACAATGTGAACCTTACAACGAATTCACTGAATATATAGTTCAGATAGTGATTAAATACATCATACTGTGTTAAGTCAAATCATGTCATATGATACATCATTCATGTAATGTTATGCTTTGCTTCAAGTAATGTGACACTCGCTGGCCAGACTGTACTGAATGAGGACATACTTCTGATTTGTACATCTTTGTCTCTAGTAAAAACACTTCGCCTTTTTTTGCAGTGATATGATAACATTTTCAATTTTGCTTTAGAAATATTCAGGAAAAATAATCACATTCATTGTTAACTACATCCGGGATTGGGCATTATCCCTGTAATGCTTGAATTACTATAAGGTGAGCGGAAAAAGTTGAAGAGGTTTTTTTACAGTAACAAAACAATGCCTACACAATGAGGCTTCGCACCTCCAGAGTCCCATTTTGCTTTTTGTATGGAAACTTTCTAAGTAATCTGAAAATAGTTTCGTCTCTTTTTTTGGGTTGGGGGAGGAATTGGTAGAATACCGTTCCGAGAATGCTCGCTGTGCTTTAAGCTTGCCATCTTGACACACTAATGCGTTCTAGAGAAAAACTGACGTTTCTGAGTTTAGTCGTCTTCACTTCCAATGTAGCAGCTATCTAAAAGAATCCCTAGAGTGGACAAGCTGAAAACCCGCCCAGTAACAGCCATCCACTAAAACGGACGCCATCTACCACGGAATTAACATTCCACCTCCTGCAAAATTCTTGATCGTATTTTTGTATTGATCCGTTGCTGACGAAGAAGACAAAGTTTCTATAAATCTTCAAATGATTGTAAATATAAGGGACTGGACTACGTTGGTCATCAGTCCGTATTAAAGACTACTTAAACTAACTTACAGGAACTTACGCCAAGGACAACACAAACACCCATGCCCGAAGGAGGACTCGGACCTCCGACAACGAGAAATCGCGCACTCCGCAGCAAGGTGCCTTAGACCGCGACACGGAAAAGTTTTCTCCATATTTAGTTCCACGTAGCAGGGTATTAATTGCTAAGTGATCAAAGCCGTTAAAAATATCACAATTCCATGACTGCCAAGAGGCAGACCATATGTTTCTCCTTTCATGGTACTTAAACAACTACAATAAACATGCTCTATCTACATCAAGATTGTGTGTTGGATTGAAAAGGCTAGTTTTCTTAGATCTCTTCCTTACAACTCTGTTAAAACTATATTCATTTTCCTAACAGAAAGGAACTTCTTTAGGAACAGTTGAAGTCTCACGTAAGTGCTAGTTAGTTACTCAGTCTTAAAATTAGTTCCAAGACGTGTCCCAGAACTTTCATGAAGCTTAATGAACAAAATTTAATTAATCAATCTAGAAAGTTTCTTCTGTTCTCTAAACTTGCTGCGATGTCAGAGAAAAGCAAGAGTCGACCAGAGAACTTATACGGTTACTTGGTATTGCGATCTCGTTTCACGTCTCTGGAGATGAACATCCCTGTGTAATATTACTTATTTGTCATCTGTTACTTAACAGAAACGATTTTGGATATGTAAACAGTAAAAAAAAAAAAAAAAAAAAAAAAAAAAAAAAAAAAAAGATAAGAAAATAACTGTTGAAAATGTGTGAACGAAATTTATTGGACCTTGATTTTCCTGGAATGTATTTATTATCTCCAGTGTAGAAAAATTTCAACAGAAAACAGAAAAGTAATGTAAGTACTAAGATAGATTTTGAAGTATACTACAATAAGTCCAAAGAAATTGCAACCAATACATCTAAAAGTACTTTCACAGCGATTAAAAGGTGCACATTATGGAAATCTCCAGGTTTCAAACGTCACCCTAAATACTTCTACTATAAACAAAAAAATGAAAGGAAATGTGGATAGTATCTGAAATAGCAGAAAAATTTTCTGAAAGAGGCGTTGCAATAGTTACTACGAGGACAGATTTCACACACTATGGTGCATCATCTAATGGAAAAACACATTACATGAACACGAATCATTCTCTTGTTATATATACGACTAACCAATTCATGGTCTCTAAGGAAATGTGAATAAACGTAAAAAGAAAAACAGTAGTGAGTATGACTAACTCGAATATTTCGCTAGACATGTTGCATAGCTTCCTTCGTCTCCGACCAGGAGACAACAGAATAAAACTTTGGAAACTCACATAGCGTCGCTGAATGCGTTAACTCGACAAGTAGCCACACTTTCAATGAAGACAGGCTTTGTTAAATCATGCGCCTAACATTTCAGCAAATACAAATTCGCACCCACCATCTTTAATGTATTACACAGAAACAATTCATCTGTGGAACAGAAGCATTGAAGAAGAATTTTGTTATTCTTTTATTTCTCAAATTCAAGATTGTTCTTTGTCAGAACGTAGGTGAACTAATTAAAGGCTGATCACAGATGTATGAATGGCTTGTTTTGAAGTTAACGTTAATACGGATTAATTTCATTTCTTACTCCGCTGTGGTATATCATGAGAGTTTTAGCTCATCTTGGAGAGTAACAGATTCTTTTTCCAACATCTTTATGAAGAATTACATTGTACAGTGTAATACAGTATTGAATATACCTAATTCCTTAAGCAAATATTACTAAGATGGTTATTGAGGAGAAGTCCATTTATTATCACAGCTAGTTCCTTTTTAAAAACAGTCGTACAACAGCGTATTCCGTACGACGTTATTGGATCAAAATGCTCAAAATGTCTTAATTATATTTTCTGTCCTCAAGTTTTGCAATGTTTCTAAGCCCATTGATACCCGAAATGAATTGTTTTATTAGACCAAAAATATGATTTAGCAGTCTAAACTGGATACCATGAACTTGGGAAGCTTCTGACCACTTTTTAAATTCATCATAATTGGTGCACTATGTATTGTGGTACCTTGAACTGAATGTTTTGTTTTTAGAAATTGCGATTGACACTAGTTATAGAATACCGTTCAACAATCCTCGTCAGAACATTGCTTACCTCATTCTTTCTGTATGTTTAAACTGAATTACAGTGTTATTGTCACCTGCTACTTCTTAGACTAAGACCGTAGTCAACTAAAAGTTTTTATATTTCAAAATAATAATAATAGTAATAATTCTACTTATACAGTAGCACTGTGGCACTGTGCCTTTACGAGACATTTGAGAACTATTAACTAGTGTCTAAGTCCTGCTGTCATGTAAAGTTGATATTGTGTCTCATTGAACTTCAAAGTATTCACTTGAGCTAACGCTTGACTAGCTTCTTGAAAACATAAATCTATAAACCGTGTCTTTTTAGCACCAGGACAATAAAAGCAAGATAAGACAGATAAAGGGTCTGAGACTAATGTTATAAACAAAGGGGAATTGGTGTTATCACATCTTTGTGACAAACTGACGACCCGAGAACATCTCATTCCTTCCAGAAGCCTACTCTGGCTACTCCCTAAGAAATGTAGCGGAAGACTGAGATAGTGCGAATCACTGTGATTTATGTCTGGAGGGGCGCCAGCTGTGTGCTCCGAGAGGACGCTGTGAATGCTGATGCGAAGGAAACTGCCAAAGCATTTTTCACAGGTTTACCGGCGATTTATTTTTGAATGTCGTTACCGGAGAAAGCAAACATGAACCATCGCAGTAAGCTGGTATTAAAGTAACGACAATAAAAGGTATCCAACTACAAACTGATGAGACGAAACCTTCGCCATTTTAGGAAAACTATTCAGAGCTACAAGAAAACCTTAGTACTCGATTTCCATATGCCTGTGCTGTCATATAAACCAAGAGATTAGCTTAAATTCTATGACGTAAACTACGAGATGACTTATCATAATAAGATTATTTGTGAAATTATCCGCCTCAGGTGCATTTTTTTATTATGTTACAAACAACCGGTTTGCAGTCCACGAGTAGAGTAGCCGGCCGCGGTGGCCGCGGGGACTGAGGCGCTCCAGTCACGGTCTGCACGGCCACTACGGTCAGGGGTTCGAATCCCCCCTCGGGCATGGATATTTGTGCCGTCCTTAGTATAAGGTAGTTCGTAAGTAGTTTGTAAGTTTAGGGACTGATGACCCCGTAGTTAAGTCCCATAAGCTTAACAAACATTTGAACATTTTCGAGTAGAGTAACACGCGCCCATTGAAAGCGTGTTGTGAATTTTGATGTAAACTGATGTGGGATTTAACGCGCTATAAACAGCTCGTATGTAACATAAAACAACCTCAGTTGCGGATAAACCGAATCTGGTAGATTCGGCCTCACCGTCTTGGAGTAAAAATGGTGAACTGAGGACAGAATTCTGGATTCTTAGAGTTCGACAGACAATAAAATGTGTTCTACCCTGTTGCTTAACTAATTTTAGTTCGTTTATCAAATATCTGTCACAGCTACTTAAAATTTGAATTTCAATGTTTTATTTTTTAAAAGTCGAATAATACCAGATGCATTTTACTGGAGGTAAATTAAAAATAATTACTAGTATAAAATTTTTTATAAAATTATCTTCATTTGTCAATTTTGTATTTTATATGCAAGCAGCAGAGTGGCAACTGTCGTAAAAACATTGAAAAAAATTGTTTTTACTTATTGCACAATTTATCAACGATCAGTGTTTACAGGAACCTTTTTTTAAGGTGTGTTGAAAAACAGAAAGCCTGGAAGCTCATCTGGCATATCGGATCATTTTCTTAAAAATTGGCGATGACAGCTTATGATGGACTATTGATTGTATCTTTATACCGTCTTCACGAGTATGTATTTCTCTGTTTCTTTCAATAAGATAAGCGTAATTTTGTAGACGCTTTATCAGATGTCTTCCTTGTATATAAAAATAGACGTTGCATGGTTGCACAAGTGGAGTGTATTTCGCAGGAATTTCTTTAATTGTACATGTTGGTGATTTCTTGTCATCCTGGAAGATTTCGATGTATATTTCAAGCTTTGCTTGTCCACACCTAGAGTCAATAATTTACAGAAACCATTCCTGTCCTACATAATACTTCAAACAACGCTTTAGAAAGGCAGTATATAGTTTTGTCGTTAGCTTCCCAGATTTCTAAGACGTTATTATAACGTTTTTATACTTCTTCTCGAACTCATTTACTGTTTTTTGAACTCGCGGGCCAAAGTTACCAGTTGTCTCTTGTAAACAAACGAACAATTAAGGCAGATAAAGAGCATATCATATTGAGCAGTATAAGTGTGCGACCCTTTATTCATGACATGTCTGTGGACAAAAAAAAATTGTATCCTTTGTTAGCCTACTTTCTGTTGTACACCGACGGATACTGACATCCTGGAAATAAAAAACAAACGAAATTGAAATTTCTTTTGTCAAACAACCGTAAAAATAGAAATCAAAATGAATTTTCAAATAGTCTGCAGTAAATACCTGTCTGGTCAGTGTTGATAACAAACTCTTCCTTAAAATTCGGTATCAATTTATTAGTCTGGATGGGAAAAGTGTCTGTACCAGCCAACGTTTCTGCAATCGTCGCTGTTTCATTTCTTGAAACAAATTTTTTCACTTTTCTCTGACGTATGCCGGGGTTATTTTTTAATCTATGAACCCAGCTATCAGAAGCTTTAAATTCACAATCAGTAAACTGTCGTGCTGCTGCTGAAGATCACTGCTGTAAACTCCTTCTAGTCACTTGTTGATAGTTCTCTCGCGGTTCACCAAAACGATCACAGTCCGAGAACAGATTGCAGCGTAGTTATCAAAGTGATTGCCTCCTTTTCTACTTCATCTTTCCATGGGATAAATATTCCTGCTTTCTTATCCGGCTACATCCTATTTCTTGTGATGTTGTAGGGTCCACGTGGGGTCACTTTTTGCGATATTAACAACTTTCATTTTGTAATCCAAAGAAAGACGATCTATTTCTCTTGCCTTTTTTTCTTCTGATTAATGTTCATCTTCTGAACTGTGGTGTTCGACTTTTTCGAAAGTTTCCTCTTCACTCTCTTCATTATCGTGAGAAAGTTCTTCATCAGTCACAAATATTTTTCCAGCTATAATCTCCATTGTTCGTTCATAATTTCTTCACCCATGAACATTGCTTTACGAGAAATTGTTGCTGAAGATTCCGATGCAATGAAATTATTTGCAGGAAGCAAACGTTCGTAATGAACGACCACATCTTTTAATATCAACTTCGACACGTCACTGTATAATGCATAAACATAGACATTTTTAATTCACACTATTGTGAACGCACCAATCTCTGCGGAAGTCAGGAATGAAATGGTTCTGTAGCAGTGTTGGGTTCTCAGGACCCTTGCCTTAAAACTAAGAGACATATGAAATAAACTACACTACTGGCCATTAAACTTGCAACACCGAGAAGAAATGCAGATGATAAACGGGTATTCATTGGACAAATATATTATACTAGAACTAACATGTGATAACGTTTTCACGCAATTTGTGTGCATAAATCTTCAGAAATCAGTACCCAGAATAACCACCTCTGGCCGTAATAGCGGCCTTGATACGCCTGGGCATTGAGTCAAACAGAGTTTGGATGGCGTGTACAGGTACAGAAGCCCATGCAGCTTCAACACGATACAGATCATCAAGAATAGTGACTGGCGTATTGTGACGAGCCAGTTGCTGGATCACCATTAACCAGATGTTTTCAATTGGTGAGGGATCTGAATAATCTGCTGGCAAGGGCAGCAGTCGAACATTTTCCGTATCCAGAAAGGCCCGTACAGGACCTGCAACATGCGGTCGTGGATTATCCTGCTGAAATATAGGGTTTTGCAGGGATCGAATGAAGGGTAGAGCCACGGTTCGTAACATATCTGAAATGTAACGGCCACTGTTCAAAGTTCCGTCGATGCGAACAAGGGGTGACCGAGACGTGTAACCAAAAATGTTCAAATGTTTGTAGAACTTATGGGACTTAACTACGGGGTCATCAGTCCCTAAGCTTAAAAACTACTTATGAACTAGCTAAGACTAAGGACGGCACAAATATCCATGCCCGAGGGGGGGATTCGAACCCCCGACCGTAGTGGCCGTGCAGACCGTGACTGGAGCACCTCAGTCCCCTCGGCCACCGCGGACGGCGACGTGTAACCAACGGCAACCAATTCCATCACGCAGGGGGTACGCCAGTATGGCGATGACGAATACGCGCTTCCAATGTGCGTTCACCGCAATGTCGTCAAACACGGATGCGACCATCATGATGCTGTAAACCGAACCTGGAATCATCCGAAGAACTAACGTGTTGCCATTCGAGCACCCAGGTACATCGTTGCGTACACCATCGCAGGCGCTCGCAAATTGATTCCGTATTCCTTGGTTTCCAGAAGGCTTTTGACAGCGTACCTCACAAACGGCTTTTAATCAAATTGCGTGGTTACGGTATATGGCACCAAATTTGCGACTGGAAAGGGGATTTCGTCTCAGAGAGGACACAGGTCACAGTAATCGATGGTAAGGCATCGACTAAAACAGAGGTGATATCGGGCGTTCCACAGGGTAGTGTTATTGGTCCTCTGCTGTTCTTTATTTACATAAATGATTTAGGGGAAAATCTAGGTAGCTCTCTTAGGTTGTTTGCAGATGACGCCCTCATTTACCGTCTAGTGAAATCATCTGAAGATCAAAACCAACTGCAGAACGATTTGAATAAGATATCTGTATGGTGTAAGAATTGGCACTTGACTCTAAATAATGAGAAGTGTTAAGTCGTCCACATGAGTACGAAAAGAAATCCGTTTGTTTACAAGATAAATCAATCAAAAGTGAAGGCCGTAAACTCCACAAAATACCTAGGAATTACTATTACTTCAGACTTAAATTGGAAAGAACACGTAGATAATGTCGTGGGAAAGGCGAATCATAGACTGCGTTTTATTGGCAGAACCCTTAAAACATGCAACAGAACTACAAAAGTAAACTGCATACACTACGCTTGTCCGTCCATTTTTGTAGTATTGCTGCCCAGTGTGGGATCCTTATCGGGTGGGTTTGACGGAGGACATCGAAAGAGTCCAAAGAAGGGCAGCCCGTTTCGTATTGTCACGATACAGAGGAGACAGTGTTACGGAAATGATACAGGTTCTGTGATGGGAATCATTACAACAACGGCGCCTATCGCTGCGGGGTGGGCTACTTACGAAACTCCAATCGCCAACATTATCCTCCGAATGCGAAAGTATATTGTTGACTCCCACTTACATAGCTAGAAATGATCATCAGAATAAAATACGAGAAATCAGAGCCCGAACGGAGATATTCGGGTGTTCATTCTTCTCGCGCGCTATTCGAGAATGAAATGGGAGATAAATAGTATAACGGTGGTTCGATGAACCCTCTGCCAGGCACTTAAATGTGATTCGCAGAAATATCCCATGTAGATGCAGAATTGCCCCGGTGTCACGGAGCCTTGGCGGGAGCCGCGAGTGGTGTTATTAGGTGGGGACACAGGGGGCGCCTTAGCTGCCTGATGCGGACCAGCCCCGCGGCCATTGTGACGTCTGTTTGCGGTCGCCTGCCGCCTAAGCCGACAGATTACTGCTTCACGGCCACCTGCGCCCCCTCCCCACTACTCAGTGCCCCGGCTGCCGATGGCAGCATCTGCACTATTACTGGCTAACTGCGCCGACCACCGGGGTTCAACTAGTTATCACACCTCTTTGTATTCGTAACACCTATATTGTAACGTTTTTTGCATTTTATATTTTCGATGTTACGTAAATTATTCGTATCTTGGCAATGTTAGGATATTTAATTTTTTATATTTGATTCCACGTAATATTCTCAGCATATCTTTATACTCTATATCTTTGGAAATACAGGGCGGCGCAGGGAAACGGGAAATTTCGAAATAACGTCATTTCCACGAATAAATTCATAAAACTAGTAATTTATTAACGAAAGTGAATGTATTCAGTATGCCGGTATTCAGTATGTCTTTACAATCAAAATGTCCAAAAGTGTCTCTTTACTTTTTAAAGATGACATCGGAAAGATGTGCTCCCATTCGGCGTTCACACTCTAACAGCCTGTTATGAAAACTGTGGAATGCGCGTATAACGTTGCCCTTGCTTCGTATGACGCCATAATTGTTAAAGTAGATTCCGCGATTATATTTTTTTGGACAAGGAATTGATGGTACCGAATGTTTGAATTTGAAATAAGTTAAAGTACAGCACAAAATGAACATTAAAGCATATAAACCGCGAGTTGCATCTTAAAGTCGGGCACCATACAAGCAACAGCACGTTATAAGACTTACGGAAAGAATCTAACTGGATACTGCGCTTCGTATTGTAAATGCTGGAAATGATACCTTTTATGTCTTATTTAATAAGTGAATGTTCGAGATACTTTCCGTAGGAGATCGATGTTCAGACTGTTCACTTCGCTTTTCATTGTTGTGTGACCGTGGGTGGAACATGAAGTAACTGGTAATGATAAAATAATTAAAAAAACAAAATGATCGGACTTCGTGAAATTACAAAAGAAATTACTGCAGGTTCTAAAATCAAGCGAAGTATTGGATAACAATGATTGATTGATTGAAATTTTGGAGACAATGTGAAGCGATTGTAATGGCGTCTGAACATTCTTCTTACCTGAGTGGATACAGGTATGAAAGACGTCTATACCGATTAGATACAAACCAGAGAGTGAGTAAAACTACTTTCACGGTTCCGTCTTCTCGCTTGTTTTTAAGTAAAAAATGACGAACGAAATTAAATTAGTTGCATTGCGAGTCAGAGGGAACTGGAGGCGATAAGCATCGCTGATCAAAGATAAACAAAAAATAAAATTTTAGTGTATCGTTACACGCGGTGTAGCAAATCTTGGGAATGGCAGTGATTTCGTTTCCAATGTTCTCCTTCACTTCATGGATTGTTGCAGGACGTGTACCGTACACCTTTAAGGTATCCCCACAGGAAGAAGCCACACACACAGGGGATCTCGCAGGCCATGCAATATCACCGTTACGTGAAATAATGCGTCTCCCAAACAAATGACGAACTGCTGCCATCGATTGTCGAGCAGTGTGTGACGTGGGTCCGTCCTGCTGAAACCACATGTTTCCGACGTTAAAATTAAGCTCGTACAGTCTCGGTGTAAACAATGTTTGAAGCATTTCAACATATCGAGCGGATGTTACTGTCACTGCACTACCATCCTCATATTCAAAAAAATAAGGGCTGATAACACGATGACATGATACAGCACACCATATTGTGACCTTGGCGCTATGTAGTGGTTGCAGGTGCAACTCACAAGGATTGTCCTGTGCCCAATAACGAAAATTCTATTCACGAATCCGTTCAGGTGGAAATGGGCTTCGTCTGATATCCATACGTTACCAAGGAAATTGGCGTCTTCGTCGATTTTTAGCCAATATCTCTACTATACTCCATACGTGACGCTGGGTCTCGTTCATGTAAGTGTTGCACAATCTGCAACTTATAGGGATGGAAGTCTAATTCGTGCATTATTTTTTGTAAGCTTCGTCCCTTAATCCTTAGCGAAGACGCATGCTGTCGAACGGAGCGGCGAAGACTTCTCTCGATTGCAGCTCTAGCAGCTGCAATGTTCTCTGGGGTACATACTGTTGAAATGCCACCTGAAAGTTTCTTTTTCAAGGCAGATCCTGTTTCTTCAAAATTACGCACCCACGTTGTAATCGCATGACCAGATGGGACACGTCCATGACGTCCAAGCTGGTAGTGTAATCTAAATGGCAATGCGTTCACATCAATTGTGCAAAGTTTCGAACATCTGCCGGCGCTACATTGCTGCCAACTGTAACGTTCAAAATTTCCTATTCCCCTGCGCCACCCAGAACTATTATCAATGGGCTCAGATATTGTAGCGAGTAGGAGAGTCTTTCTGTAGCAGTCGGAATTAATAGTCTTGGGCAGTCGGTATGTTGAGTCTGTGTCTGACAGAAATTCTGTAAGCCAACTTTGTTATTAAGATTTTGAATGTGAAGGTAAATATGCGCCAGGGAAAGAAAGCGGAAGAAATGTGGTAATGGCAGGTTAGATATCAATTAAAAGTGTGCTATGTCCCCATTTTGTCATTGTTAAAGTTGTGCTCAAATTTTGTGTTGTTAATAATCATTATGAATTGTTGAAAAGAACTCTTAATTACGTTTTTTGATTTCTTTTTTAAGTGTAAAAATGTTGCTTAAATGTCAAAATAGGACCCTTTTGTTAAAACTAAAGATATGTCACTGTACATTTATTTCACGTATTAGTTGTCTCTATCCTCTGCATATACACAGGGTGTCCCACCCCAGATATCTCAGGAACTACAAGAGATAATGAGAAACTCCTTTCACGGTCATGAAGGAACGGTAGGAGCTTACGAAAGTAGGTACTATGAGACAGACTAAAACGTAAAGAAGTATTATTTGCAACGCAGATTTACTTTTTTTTTAAATCGATGCCCCATATTATTCCTTAAGCAAACAATAGCATGAAACATCACAAGAAGAATGGCGTTGGTTGCATCCCGATTGTTGAATTACGCGCGGAGAAACTGCGAAGCGAAGTTTACGTTTGAAATACCGGGTGATCAAAAAATCAGTATAAATTTGAAAACTTAATAAATCACGGAATAACGTAGATAGAGAGGTAAAAAATGACACACATGCTTGGAATGACACGAGGTTTTATTAGAAGAAAAACAAATCAAAAAATGTCCGACAGATTGCGCTTCATCTGATCAGAAAAGCAATAATTAGCATAACAAATTAAGACAAAGCGAAGATGATGTTCTTTACAGGAAATTATATGTTCACCATCATTCCTCAACAACAGCTGTAGTCGAGAAATAATGTTGTGAACAGCACTATGAAGCATGTCAGGAGTTAACACTTGCGACTTCAGGTAACCCTAAAGCCAGTAATCGCGCGGACTGAGGTCTGTGGACCTGGGAGGCCAAGCATGACGAAAGTGGCGGCTGAGCACACGATCATCACCAAACTACGCGCAAGAGATTTATCACGCGTCTAACAATACATTGTTGTTGTTTTTATCTAATGAAACCCCATGTCATTCCAATCAGGTGTCAATTTTTACCTCTCTACCTACATTAATACGTGATTTATTAAGTTTTCAAATTTATACTCACTTTTTATCACCCGGTACATGAGGCGCGGCGCTAGTGCCTGTCTGAGACTCATCCCAGATTATCTCTTGAGTCTCGGGGCGCGGTAGCTGTGCGCTTCGTGTGCTTCAAATGTCAACTTTCTCAAACTACTTACGTGCCCAGCGGGAGTATCCGAGCGGTCTGGAGCGGCCTCCCGCGTCGGAAATTCGAATCCTCCCTCGGGCATGGATGTTTGTGTTGCCTTCAGTATGTTAGTTCATAAGTAGTTTGTAAGTTTAAGGACCGATGATCGCGCAGTAAGTCCCATAAACTGTAAAAACATTCGATTTTTTTAAAACTACTTGTGATAGTAAACAAGTAAAATATTATTACTGGTCACTTTGCAATAACACTTACAGCCAATATTGCGTGTTCTCACTTGTCTTGTGCTTATCATCATTGACGCGCAAGTCGCCAAAGTGGCGTCAGATAAGAAGACTTGGATCAGGGAAGCTGAACACGAGCCCAGTTGGGGTCTGACAGCCATAAATACCATAGGATCATCATTATCATCAGCTGCTGTGTCAGCCTTTGGAGAGGGTGGGGGGTGGGGGAGGGGGAAGGCCGAGCGAGGCAAGTCATCAACGGTTCCTTTGTCTCTGTACCTCCTCTCATTCTACGTCAATTTCCTATCCCTCCTTAATATCCTCTCCCAGTTTAACTTAGAGCCACGTTCAGTTTTATGTGCAAAATATTATACCTAATAAATCTGAGCGAATGCTTTCAAATTTTGACACAACGTGTCATACTCCAGCGTGCGGTTCAGGAGGAGAGGGAGTCTGCACTAACCTGGCGGTTGTGGAGTGAATTCTTTTCCAAAATGAAGTCTTGTTGAGTTTGACCGCAAGCTGAAAATAACCTTAGAAATGGAGAACTTGGAAGGAAACTGACTAATGAGGACTCAGGAGAAGTAGGACAGTATGAATATGCAGCTCATGAAGGCAGGCTTAATGAGTGTATTTGCGAGGTTCACCATGTCGCGGTCCTTACTACAGGTCCTAGATAGTACAATGCTGAAGTTAACAGTGGTGCAACACTTGCTAAGTCCTACTCGCGGCCTAGAGTGTGGCAGGTTCGATCTTAACTACGTGGTGAACGGAGAAGGCCCCCTCAGCGGCTGCTGTCGCCCTTATATAACCGCGGGTGACTCCACCCATCTGCTTATCACTCCTCCTAGAAGCTTCCACAGCGTCGGCCACATGCACACCCCGCTGAGCTGTCCGCACCAGCTAGCATCCCCGTGTGTTGCCCTCACTGACCTTCTCTTGGGTGCCCTCCGACCGCTCTGTCACGTAGCTGCTTCCGAAGCTCTTCTGTGGATCTCCAATGCAACATTATTCCTTTACTGCCTTTCTGCTACTGTGTTCCTACTTTGCATACGCGTCCCCTTTCCCAGCAACGTGCTTGTTTCTATCTACCTACTTTTTCAATTTGTCATACTTTAATTTGCATAATTTTTGTATTGGATAACTGTGTTGGTAATACCAAACATAAAATAGGTAAGTAACGAAACACTTTCCTGTAATACCTTGCTCAAAGCAATTAGGGCATCAGGTGATATCATTCACAATATACATATGATAACGCATTTTATTCACATATTCGCTACAGTTATAATTTGGTGTAATACACTACTATACTTTTCTTTCTCAACACTTTACTTAAGGTTTGGCCTACATGGTATTTACACTCTTGGCAATTGAAATTGCTGCACTACGAAGATGACGTGCTACAGACGCGAAATTTAACCGACAGGAAGAAAATCCTGTGATAAGCAAATTGTTAGCTTTTCAGAGCATTCACACAAGGGTGGAGCCGGTAGCGACACCTACAACGTTGTGACATGAGGAAAGTTTCCATCGATTTCTCATACACAAATAGCAGTCGACCGGCGTTGCCTGGTGAAACGTTATTGTGATGCCTCGTGTAAGGAGGAGAAATGCGTACCATCACGTTTCCGACTTCCATAAAGGTCGGATTGTAGCCTATCGCGATTGCGGTTTATCGTATCGCGACATAGCTTCTCGAGTTGGTCGTGATGCAATGACTGTCAGCAGAATATGGAATCGATGGGTGCAGAAGGGCAATTCGGAATTTCGTGCTGGATCCTAAAGGCATCGTATCAATACCAGTCGAGATGACAGGAATCTCATCCGCAAGGCTGTAACGGATCGTGCAGCCACGTCTCGATCCCTGAGTCAATAGATGGGGGCGTTTCCAAGACAACAAATCTGCACGACCAGTTCGACGACGTTTGCAGCCGCATGGACTATCAGCTCGGAGACCATGGCTGCGGTTACCCTTGACGCTGCATCACACACAGGAGCGCCTGCGATGGTGTACGTAACGACGTACCTGGATCACCAATTGGAAAACTTGCGTTTTCGGATGAATCCAGGTTCTCTTTACAGCATCATGATGGTCGCATCCGTGTTTGGCGACATCGCGGTGAACGCACACTGGAAGCGTGTATTCGTCATCGACATACTGGCGTATCACCCGGCGTGATGTTATGGGGTGCCATTGGTTAGATCTCTCACCAACTGAAAACGTCTGATCAATGGTGGCCGAGCACTACTCTTGATGAACCGCGGTATCGTGTTGAAGCTGCTGTACCTGTATACGCCATCTAAGCTCTGTTTGACTCAATGCCCAGGCGTATCAATGCCGATATTACGGCCAGAGGTGGTTGTTCTGGGTACTTGATTTCTCAGAATATCCCTCTCGCATTTGCGCAACTGTTGTACGCTCATATATTTGTCACCATTGATATCGCATAGCAGGTAATGGATTTCTGCTTGCGCAGTGTATTTTCCAGACAGGAAACGGATTACCGACTGCAGCTCACACCTGGCGGGTGAAGCGAGGGGGAGATCCATCACGTACGACTGTCAAGCCGAGACTGAGTTCCGCAGTCAGCTCGCTAGGGATGGGATTTGGAGTGGGGCGAAACAAGGTACACTACAGAATCGCGGGATGCACCGTAACGACGCTTTTTAGGACTGTAGCGCCATGGGAACCGTAGTGGTATCTATGCACCCAAATTGCGTGAAAATGTCAATTCTAGTATAATATATTCGTCTAATGAATACCCGTTTATCATCTGCATTTATACTTGGTGTAGCAATTTTAATGGCCAGTAGTGTCCTAAATCGAGGCACAGTAGGGATACCATAATAGTGAAAAAGTCACAATCGTTGCCCTCTAATAAAGTCCACCTCGTACGGCCAGTACAGTTGCACATATGCGCAGCGTGAAAAGTATGAGGTTATCAAAAATGTACATATGTTTGTAGAGCTTATGGGAATTAACTACGGGGTCATCAGTCCCTAAACTTACAAACTACGTATGAACTAACTAATACTAAAGACGGTACAAATATCCATGCCCAAGGGGGGATTCCAACCCCCTACCGTAGTGCAGATTGTGACTGGCGCGCCGCAGACCACTCGGCCACCGCGGCCAGGAGAAAATAATCAATTGTTTTGTAGCTGCAATGTTGACATACAAATTTTACCCATTTTAACACTTTCATCTTTCCTCTTAAAATTATTTCGGTGCTTGAAAATTTCGAAGGTCTCTACATACATACACACGGCTAATAATGTGATCTCTTTGCTATGACGCTCTTCTAGCTAAACTTTATTTCGTTGTCAACTTCTTGAAAAACATGTTCTGCTTCGGCCAATTTATCAGTATGTCCTAGGCGTCAGTTCGCTTTATTTGTCCAAAGGATGATTTTTTCTAACCCTTAGTCCTTCTTTCATGTGAGCGCGACAGTATTGTAAAACATGGCCGTTATGGACTGAGGAACGCTATTCTGTTTACTACTTTATTTTATAGCTCCTTGTCGTCAAACTACCGAAAAAACTCCACTCCGGTAACATAACTGATAGTTTACCTCGATCAGGTCGTATACTTTTCGACTCACACGATTATATCTTCCCAAAATCAACTGCCGTTTAGAGACTTAATTACACACTCATTGTAGTCAGTGCAGCCAGCTTAAACGCTATTGCAGCGTGTGAAGCGTTAAATTTATTCTCTTTCTATTAAGAGTAGTCAGCATAAGTTTGAGTTCATAATGTCATTAAATTGGAAATTACATATTTCTTGCTTTTTCAGTTTTATCGTAGTTCATAAAAGACGTACAACTTTCACGTGTTTTGCTTATGCTGCATAAAATGTTCAAATTTTTGTTAAGCTTATGGGACTTAACTGCGGGATCATCAGTCCATAAACTTACAAACTATTTATACACTAACGTATACTAACGACAGCACAAACATCCATACCCGAGGGACGATTCGATCCCACGTCGGCGAGCGGCCTCTCGCATCGGAGCATAGCGCCTCATTGCACTCGGCCACTCCACCGCGGCCCATATGCTGCACCAAAGTCTGCTTTATGTCGAGTAATTCTGCCGTGATAAATGTTACAAAGCCTAATTTTTGAAATTGGAACCGTTCTGGTACAGACATGGCGATAAAATTTTTTCATGCTGTACCGTCGAATATTTGAAATTGGATTATTACGCGTAAAGCACAATCCCAAAAGAATACCTTTGCGAAAGAAAGTTCTCATTATGAAACAACTGGAAATGGAATTTAAAGGCTATAATTTGCTTATCTGTACGAGGGTGGTATGATTACGAATTAGAGCTAATTAATGGAAATGAATAACGCCCTGCTATGCAAAGCGATATTAAAATACGATTTTCTCTTGTGCACGATTACATTAGCGCTAAAAATGAGAGTTTGGTTACGTCTGTGGAGTACATAATTAATATGATATCTCCATTGAAAAAGTTCAAAAGCAAATGGGACAATGAAAAATAATGTTGAATGCATTGTCACAAAAGTGGTTGCAAAGTCTTCACCAGCAAGGTGGAAAAGCACTGTTTATTCATTTACAGGAATAGAATCTACATAAACACTTCTACAGTGGGTAGATGAAAGATATGCAAATAACCACCTTTAAAAGAGCTTTCATGATGAACGACACGTTACTTCCATATGAATTATAACTGCAGATGTCTTTCATACAAAAGCTGTTCGAAATAAACGATCTCTCTTTAGCAGTTGGAATTTGTAGTACATTGCAATTATCATTCACAAAAGGATTGGTACTGTTCAAGAATTCGGGATACTGTGAAGGAAACGGGTTAAGCTATTTTAGCCATACCCTATGAAACTTTCGATGATTTGCTACAGCGCTACTGCGACTGAATGTACGTACTGTCAAATCTCATACAGGGGTGACTGGTTTTTTCCTATTTTACTTGACGTGTACAATGTTCCCGGCATATTCTTGGTTTTACTGTTCCTTTCAAGTACAGAACCACTCTCTTAAGCAGTTTCTTTACTGTAAGTAAAACTGCCAGAAGTAAGAAACAACACATAAGGGAAAAATAACAATACAAAAATACATCACACGAAATGCCTCATGCAAAAATAAATAAATAAAATAAAAGAACAAAATGTGCAATAGCAGCTGCTTAAAAATGTTGAAACCTAGCTCTGTATAATGGCACATTACACAATACCAACTATATTAACTAGAAGGAATGCCGCGGCGGAGTGGCCAAGCGCTATGAGGCGTTATGCTACGATGCGGAGCCCGTTCCCCGTTCAAAAATGTTCAAATGTTTGTATAGCTTATGGGACTTAACTACGGGGTCATCGGTCCCTAAACTTACAAACTACTTATCAACTACCTTATACTAAGGACGGCACAAATATCCATGCCCAAGGGGGATTCGAACCCCCGACCGTAGTGGCCGTGCAGGCCGTGACTGGAGCTTCTCAGTCCCCTCGGCCACCGCAGCCGGCGCCGTTCCCCGTCGGAGGTTCGAATCCTCGCTCGGGCATGGGTGTTTGTGGTGTCTTTAGTATAAGTTAGTTCAAATTAGTTTGTAAGTTTAGGTACTAATGACCCTGAACTTAACTCCCATAAGCTTTACAAATATTTGAACAGTTTTGAACTAGAATGAAAGTTGCTATATGTTGGGATTACAGCACCTATTGAGATATGTATCGTTTCATGTGTGACGAACGAATTGTAGTACTGGCTAGTGTAGATTAGTCACACACTGTTGCAATTCATTTCGCGTATTTGAATGATTACCATCTTTGGGATAGATACAAAATCTGGAGTTATCATGGAAGTGAGCAATCAGAATAGTTTTATATTAATTCACAGAAGTAATGTCTGTGACAGTTTCGAAGGGCAATTTCAGCTGTAAATCGCTTTAATATCTTTTCGCTAGATTACCAGCGTTTCTGAAGATCATTAAAATTTTGAAAGACAGCCGTGTTCATGCAAAAACGGCACCACTTGATTTTCTAGAGACTACATGAAGTTATCTCAATGCAAAGTTTTATAGGCGATGGAGTGCTCGAAGAGGATCTGAACCCTTTGAAGTTCTAGCATATTATCAACTTCTATGTAAAGAACATGTGAGGGGAAAAATTTTCCAAAATGTCCACAAGTTTGGGTTTCTAGACATATCATTACAGGGAGCAATTTTCCAGTTTTGACCGTTTCCGAATCCTGTAAGAATGTGTGAAAATATTTCTTAATTATAAAATGTAATATATCACTAAAGGCCCAAAGTAATGGCTGTAATAAACAATACATCGGCCAGAAAGGTCGCAATTTTTTCATTCGTTTTAAGGAACACATAACTGGTGTCTCAGCTAATAAATCTGTGTTTGGCCAACACCTAGTGCAAAACAAACATTCTGAAGCTCCCATGGAAACGAATCTTAAAGTTTTACACAATGTATCTAAACGGCTCTTATTAAATGCCCTTGAACAAATTGAAATTTGTTTGAATCATAGAAAACAAAAATATTTGTAGAGCTTATGGGACTTAACTACGGGGTCATCAGTCCCTTTACTTATGAACTAGCTTATACTAAAGATGACACAAACATCCATGCCCGAGAGGTGATTCGAACCCCCGACGGGGAACGGTCTCGCTTATCATAGCATACCGCCTCAATG
Organism: Locusta migratoria; assembly: GCA_026315105.1. Lineage (NCBI taxonomy): Eukaryota > Metazoa > Arthropoda > Insecta > Orthoptera > Acrididae > Locusta > Locusta migratoria. The sequence continues at coordinate 233,664,908 of CM048751.1, read as the reverse complement.
AGCTCGGCCGCTCCGCCGCGGCCAGAAAAAACAACCATTGCCATTATTAAGGAGGAACATTTTTACGTTCTTTTGACGACCTGCTATAACGCATATCGGCTCTTGTGCTACCTTTCCTTTTACATTTTTATTTTTTATTTTATGGTTGACTTGTTTCTCCTGTAACAATTTTTGACTGCTGTTACACATATCTGCTTTTTTGCTATACTTTGTCTTACATTTTGTTATTAGATATGTTTGATATGTCCTTCCTGACAGATCAAAATTCTACTATTTGTTATACAGCACTTATATTTTAACACCTTGACTAATTTACTGTTTTGATTTGTAACCAATAATAAATTTGAAATTTGACCCCTGCTGTATATGGCATCAACGAGTTTTCGGGCATTTTGCCCTTGTACGTGCTAACACCGATCCTCGCTGCTATCGTGACCTGTCTCCACGGTGACGGACGGCGTCCCCTGGCCGTTACATCTCTCGCGCGTCGTCTGCTTGCTGTTGATCGTGCTAACACCGGTCGCCTCTGCAGTCGCGTCCTGTTTCCATGGTGACCGACCGCGGCCCTGGCAGCTACATCTATGGTACGTCGTCTGCGTAGCCACTGGCACGACTACTTATCGATGTTTCCACGACGCCGTATCCAGGGCGACCATCGGCATCGCTGTATTTTTTTCTTTGACTTACACTCTGTCTTCGATTTGAATGTTATTATTATCAAGAGGCAATAGATGGCAGGTATTTCCTAGACAGACAACTTCTTTTTATTGTCTAATGCTGGAATTATTTTTAATTATAGACATGGCAACTAAGTTTTACAGTTAACGAAATGCCTTTTCAAATCCGTTATCGGTTATTTATATACACATATACAGTTTCTGTCTTTTACTGTGTGATGTTCCTCATTGGTTTATGATGTGCTGATGCTGCAGGCGATTGGGGAGGGCGGGTGGCTTATCCTTTACTAGCTTATATGCCCGTGCTTTGGAACGGTTGTTGAAGAAGGGCATGTGCGTATCATGGCTTTTTAGGTCTCCAGCCCTCAGTCAGTACAAATTCCTTGTTGGATCGCTCTGTCAATAAATTCAGTTGTCCTAGTCGAGCTGTCAAATGTAAGAACAAGTCATTGTCCGAAACGATGAATTTTCATAAAGATTTCAAATGCAAGTAAAAGTCATCCTCCGAAACGATCTAACTTCATAAAGTTTTTGATACAAAATGAAACATGCCAAAAGAAGAAAAGAGATGTCGTTAAGTATTTAATACACAAAGCTAAATCAATAACACTGCTCAATGTTTGTTGGTAATCACAGAGATAAGATTGACTGACGACCCCAGAGTTAAGTCCCATACGCTTGACAAACATTTGAACATAGAGATAAAATTGCTTAATTCTATCACAGACGTTCACTTCTTTGCTGTAATACGCCATACTTATTTCACAGCAGCGGCGTCTATTAGTTCTTTGGTGCACTAAAGTGCCTCTATCACTTGTTTGTTGTACTATGCCATCCATACTTCAAGCATAGCCCACATTTTTTTCTGTGACCTGATTTTTATGAAATCATGCCTATATGTTGCCCCCAATCTTAGATCAAGTTTCCTCTGAAATCTGCATGAAAATGTGACCAGTAGTTTACTTATTAATTTATTTTCTAATATGTTACAAATAGGCATATCTTCATGAATATGATGTAGCTTACGCCATACATCAGTGATATTCACCATTTTAAACATTTATTTCATGATCATTCATATCTCTTGACAATGTACTGAGGTATGGAAAGCTGAAATATAATAAAATGTTCAAATGTTTGTTAAGCTTAAGGAACTTAACTGCGGGGTCATCAGTCCCTAAACGTACAAACTACTTACGATCTACCTTATACTAAAGACGGCACAAACATCCATGCCCGAGGGGGGATTCGAATCCTCGACCGTAGCGGCCATGCAGACTGTGACTGGCGCGCTGTAGTCCCCTCGGCCACCGCGGCCGGCTATAATAAGTAATAAGTATTTCATTAATGAAGTAGAAACATAACTGAAAACAATTATTATTCTTACGGTTGGTGTTCTGCCGGTCTCTGGTCGCCCCTAAGAGGCCAGCAGACCAAACCAACACACCGAATGCCCTGGTGGTCTACCTATGAGGCGTTCCAGATAACACCGCCGAGGGTCACACACGTCATAGTAAACAACAACAACAAACAAACCAACCGCAACTACATTTTGCTTGTGGCGCTGTCACAACAACAACGTCCAGGTGGAGCTGTCAACCATGTCCGAACGAGATCACTCCGGCAAACCTGGCTACTTAAGCCCGAGCAGCTGCCAAGACCGCCAGTGCTCTTCGTAGGTTTTCTGTGATATGTTTCAAGAACACCGCGTCACGGACTCCGGAAAAGGACCATTTCTGCGGATATCGACCCTAGCCTGGACCTGGACTGTCTAAGAGTAAACGTTTACCTGAGGACTTTCACTCTCTTGGACTTGGTATCTTATGTTAGTGTTCCAGCATTTTGTGATTTGTGATTAGAGTTGCACGGCCTCTTGTATCGGCTGGCAATGGAATAATGTGCGTTGTTCTGTATCGAGTCTTTTCAGTTACAACAGTTGGCTCTCTTTCCGCTAGATGCATTATTGTCGCTCCAAGCGTGAGACTTAAACTTCCATAGCCGTTGTACGTAAGATTGTGATATCAGTATGTAATTGTATCAGTTTTATATTCATTGCGTTGAATCGTATCTATTAGTTTTCTGGTGGACTACGAAAGTAATAGTGCGTTTAATGGTTATTTGCTGCATTACGCCGTTCTTTCCTAGCATGAAATACACCTGAACTTCAAATTACGAAATCTTTTCATAATTTGATTTTGATGGAATGAAGCCTATATGTTGCCCCAGGCTATTATGAATTTATCAGTGATACCCCATGAATGTTCGTTTAGTACTTTTAGAAATTTTCCGTGCTACACCATGCTTTTAAGTATAGTGGGGACATAAAACTTCGAAGTACGATAGCTTTTGTTTCCCCGATTCGATTTTGATAGAAAAAGCCTATGTTATGATTCAAGCTATTCTAAAATTGCGTGTGAAGCCCCTCGAATGTTCGTGTAATACTTTTGAAGATTATTCTCTACAAATAAACACATGCGGCTGCCTTCAGAAAAATGTTTAAGCGAGAAAAAGTTTCGTAAAGGTTTTCAGTTATGTAAGCAGTTTATTGCAAGCTGCTAAATGCTCTCATTATCAAATAGTTGACTAATAAAATCACGCTATCACATGCGGCAAGATGGGACAGATATAATTGTTTACGATGTGATATCGTGTAGACTATGTATCGTATGTCGTTTTTGCAACTACAGAAAATGATTTCTGACGTTATAGAATATTTGTCAAAATTGCGTTGAAATCGGTCCAATAGTTTAGGAACAGACGTGAAACATACACACACACACACACACACACACACACACACACACACACACAGCCTATTTTATAAGATGTAACATAACGCATAGCGTTCTCTTCCTGGTTAGCAGTCGCCGCACGTTCATCGCTTGAACATCTACAGCGAGGTATAATGTTCTACGTAGTTTCTGATCCAGTTTGTAAATTTATCATAGCTATTAATGGTATACCTGTTTACCTCTGTAGCATATTGTATTTTACAGAGGTCTGAAGATAATTTAATCTTATATCGAAACCGGTAAAATTTTACAGGCTTATTTTCTTATAATAAATTTTGCTGTTTTTCCAAATAAGGAAACCAAACTGATTAATCTATCACTGTCTGAAACGCCACAGATGACGAAATATTCCAGGATATTATACCACGGCAGGATGGATTTATTAAGGATACCCGGCTATTCGTTCCCATCAGCGAAGGGCGTTTTCAAGGGGACCTTAGCTACGTTTACTGTCTGAATCACCCTCACTACTGAGTGTAGCAACATTCCATTTTCAACTCTCTCCAACGACGGCGTAAAAACCGGCAGTACTTTAGTAACTGGGACTTTTATTAAAACACCCTGGTTAATGTCTCATCTACTTTTATATTTTGGGATATATACATTTACAGGAGAAGCATCTTAAAAAATCGACCAGAAAACACAGATTAATGGAATTTGTTACACTTAAGAGCTAGTCAACTGTTCTAGTCATTAATGTGACAGCATTCTTTTCGACATCTGAGAGTTACCAGTATTCGTAGGGGCGACCCTGAAAATAGACTGTCACAACCAGATCCGATGTATCGACAGTAGTATGCTTTGTAATTCGAATACCTGAAGCATAGTTGTCTTGACCTCACAAAACTGATGCCAACGTTCACTATTTTAAAATTCCAAAACATTGACAAATTACTGGTTCTGATCGTATCTTTCTTTTTACCGTGTTCGAGAAAAAAATGTTTCAAATACTCTAGCTTTCGTAATGTTCCTCTCAGGGTGAGAGCCGTCTTATTTTCTTATTTATACGCTTAGAGCTTCATTAATTTTGTCTATGCCTTTGTAGAGGTCATATTGTTGTTATAATGAGGGTTGGAACTTTAATAGTGGCATTACTGGTGTGGAGACGCTATGCAATGGCATTTACTATTGTCGCTGATAGCACTCGTTTTCGACACACCTACTTTATCTCCGAGCAAATAAGGTCGTCCGTGCCACGTAATCGGTATGCGCACAATCGAGGAAAACAGTCACTTGTGAGCTAGAGGTCTAACGGAACGGTGTCACTACGTTTCCGAAAGAGGAACAACGGAGTGTTGAATGTGTCTGAGCTCGACAGTGTCATCAACGTCTTCAAGAGGCGTGCGGGGAATCGGCATTGCCCCAGTACGGTGAAAGTTACGGTGATTCTCGTGTACGACTGTGATGTGTTACCTTAACGCATTAGTTCCACGACGGCAGACTGTCAATGCACAGTATTACTGTTCGTTTTTGGAGCATCACCTACGACCAGCTTTGGGAAAAGAGCGGCAACACTTTGTGTGCAACCCACCCTTCATTTTGCACGACAATGCGCGGGAGCATACGGCACAAACAGTGGCTGCTCTGTTCGGTCGATCGGAGTGAGGAATAATGTACCATCCACCATACTCCCCAGGCATAAGTCCTTGTGATTTTGATTTGATTCCGTCTCTAATGACCGAGCTGTCGACGGGAAGTTAACCCATAATGTTCCTTTCATTTGATTCCGAAGATGAAGGAATCACTTGGTGGTATTCACTTCACAACTGATCCAGAGATTCGACAGGCAGTATACCGCTGCATTCGCACCATCAATAGAACAGGCTCTGCTAACGGTATGCCACGCCTTCCAGATCACTGGCAACGGGTTCTACACAACGATGGTGACTACTTCGAAGGTCAGTAACAGGTGGAAACATGTAACGCTTTTGTATAGATTGTGAATAAATAGTTGCCACCATTTAAATTTCACCACCGTTATTATTATTATTGTACATGTAGAAATACATGTAGATATTCCTGTGGAAGTCTGATTATTAACAACACACACTTTCAACAATTGGCACTGCAAAGTATCTCGCTACAGATGACTCAGTCCTTTATTAAGCTGAAGTTCATTTTCTGGCACATATTTCAAGTTTCCACATATATGATATGTTCATATGTTTTGAATAGTAAGGGATCAATTTGCTCAGGCCACCGGTTCCTAGACCTACAAACTTCTTAAAGTAAATTGCACTAATGATAGCATACACACACACACACACACACACACACACACACACACACACACACACACACACACACTTCCAGTCCGAGGGAAGACTCGAAGCTCCGGCGGAACGGCGGAAGCGGCCGTAAAATCTGTTACATGGCGCTCATGCCCGCTCAAATGTTCAAATGTCTGTAAATCTATCGGACCAAACTGCGTGGTCATCAGTCCGTAGCTTAAAAACTACTTAAACCTAGGTAAATTAACCTAAGGACAAACACACACACCCATGCCCCAGGGAGGACTCGAACCTCCACGGCGAGCAACCGCGCGCTCCGCAGCGAGACGCTTTAGACCGCTCGGCTACTCCACCGCGGCCTCATGGCCGCGCATACAGTCCTGTGCGGCAACATATATCAGATTTTGAGTGTTGCTGTGTATCTAACTCAACTACATTTACAAAAAATAATGGTTAACATAACCACCGCTCGCGATAATAGCGAGATCCGGTTTCGACACCAATTTTCCCGTGTTACAAAATGATAGGCCACCTAAGGAAGAGCGGCTAAAGTCGGCAATTATCGCAACTTGTGAAGTAACATGCGTGTTAACTCGAGGACCCGTGCGATTACTTCGCTCCGATAGTGGAATGACAATAAGTTTGGTAAACATAGAAGGGAAGTTGAACGTTTAAGCATATCTTTCTTCAGAATCAGACGATGCAAGTGTTTGAAAGCGCAAATGAAAGAGCTTGATACTCTGAGTGTTATCAGGTCAAAACTGCGTACCTTAATTAGAACCGAAGATATCGTAAAACAAACCGATCAAAATATTCAATGCAAGGACAGAAGGGTACCGAGTTTGAATAAAGTAAAGGATGGAGAGACATAATTCTGATACTTGATGACGAATCTGCTTATGAATACCTTTTGTTTAAAGCAAAAGTGAAGGAAATCGGTCGGATAGAACGGCGTGACCGACTGACTTTAGTTTACAGCAAGGACATCCCAATAAGAATTATACAAAAACAAATCGCGTGTGAGTATACAAAAAGGAAGACGAGAGTTATGTCAATTCTGATACTTGATGACCAATCTGTGGAATACCTTTCGTTTAAAACAAAATAAAGGAAATCGGCCAGGTAGTTTGATCTGGCCGAATGACTTTAGTTTTCATAGGTTCTTTTGATGTATAAGATTAAACATGTACCTTATAAAGATCATGTCCACAGTCCTTTAGGATCTTGATAGGTATGAGGGTGAACAAATACTGCGTTACAGTTACAAGATTAATGCTCAGGCTTGCACTTTGACTTGCATTTACATGTGCCTTTATTAATTGTTAATAAGATTGAGAAGAGAAACAGATTTTCGGTGGTGTGCATACTTTGCTACCCCATCTCCCCTAATTTCGCTGTTTTCATGTTGTCTGAGGCAGCCATGTGCTTCCACTAATCCTCCAGCCCCCTACATATGGCGCAAAGCTGGCTAACTTACGGTGGTTTCACTCCTGGCCTCCGTGAATGACCAGATTTATAAGAGCGGTATTTTTGTGAGGATAGAGAGCCTAAATATTTGTTACGAAATAAAGGGTTTCGCTGTACGGCGGTACTGTAGAGCTTAAAGCGGACCATGTATTCTTTCGATTGACTGCATCTGATTGGATGCAGGACATAGCCCACATTTCTGTATTACCTCTCAATTCGGTACGCTTTACTGGGAGCTGATTTGATTCTGCCAGCACCAGTTCATAACTGGATCCGCAACAGATGTTAACTTTTTTATTTGTATCCACTACCCGAGTTCCGTAAACTATATCTCATCATCAGTGGTATTTCCAAATTACAATGAAATAAAATAGTGACATAAGACATGTTATAAATTTTCTACCCTACGTCTTACTAAAATTATCCAGTACAAAGCCTCCCGGCTTGTTGCATGTACCAGAGACTCACAATTTTAATCTGTTCCTACACGTAACCGTTTTACGTACTCACTAAGTACGTATACTCCCTTTGTATTGATTAATTTTAGTGAATATGTAGGAAAGACAGTTTCTTACATGACAGACGTCACAATTTTATTTGATTGTAATTTGCAGATTCAATCGGATAGTGCATACAAATGAAGTAGTTTAAAATTAACAACTGTTGCGGATCCAATTATTAAAGATGGAGATGGACGGTTGTGGATGTCCTGGAGAACGAAAATGTTACAGACAGTATACACATATACCAGTGAACATACGTTCGAAATTTTATCATAGTATAGGGTGACCAGATGTCCCATATTTTACGGGATCGTCCCTTATTTGACCTAAGTGTCCCGTTGTCCCGACACAATAAATACGGAACGTATATTGTCCCGTATTTTACTAACCGTTCCATATATTTTGAATTAATATTTTTTAAAGTAATGTTAATTTTTATTTTAAATGCAAAAAAGGCAGAGGTTGTCCACAATCGCTGTATACGTTTTTAAGTTCTTCGGCGAACTAATTATTAATTAATTGCAATTTTAAAAAGTAATAATTCTTTCACACGACATGTGCAAAACGATACAAATTCATTGATTAATGAGTTCATTGCAAGAAGACAGCGTGCTGAAAGAGTATGATTTCTTGGACATTTTAGGATCATTTCATGAGACGTTAACTGATTACATCGCGATATGGGATTACCCATTTAATGTGTTGAACGCATTCGTCTCAGTTGAAATATTTTCATCTATGTAAGTCTGTTCAGTAAATAATTAAAAATTTTGCTGAGTTTAATGAAAATATTTTGCGAGAAGGATGTTAATATCGGCTTAGATCAGCTTATTAGGAGTGTGAATCATCTTCAAAATATACGTGAAGAGAAAACTTATTAATTGAGAAATGTGTAGTGAGTTGGTAAAAACTGGTCTCTCATTTCCAACTTACTTGCGTCTGTAGACATACGTACCAAATGACGGTGTGGAAACACAGTTGTCTATTACAAATATTTTATGGACTGCGAAAATAAACATATTTATTGTACCAACGGTGAAGGAAGTGATTATAATAACGACTCATTTTCTTTGCCTTATATGTAGTTTCTCCTGTCCTATAAACTCGTAATTCCGATGCTTCTACCGTTGCTTTTATGTTCTTAAAACAATTAAATACTATTCCTGTTGTGGTAATAGTTTCCTAAAATAAGCGATCTCGAGAAAATCAAATGTAAAGTAAATACGAGAACCATTGAACATGACACGTCAGCTTGGAGAGCGGGTGCGTGGGGACGGGTCGCGGGAAAAGCATTGGCTTTATTCACTATACTGAATGTGCATCAATTCATGTGTTTATGTATGCCTTAATGCCAGGTAAAGGCATCCGTATACAAATGTGCCTGTAGTGTAATTGCTTGCCTGACTATTTAGGTTAGAAAAATTGGCCGTACAGAAGTTGTTGAACTATTTTAAAATAATAATCAGTGACTAAGCATTCAATTTAGACGAACTGTTAGTTTAAAAAAATGAAATGAAGTGAAATGGCCAAACATTTAATAGTTTAAAACATCTTGCAGAGCAAGCAACCTACAGAATTCGACGAATAGTTACCTTAAATAGCGGTGTAGTTGATTTCGTTGATAAACTGTAGTGAGATTGGTTGTAATCCGCGTAACTATCCGCCGACATTGGATGGAGGTTCGGAATATTAAGATTGAATCCACGTGTAGCATAATTTTGAATGAAGGTAATTTAATGAATGAAAACTGATAATTGATACAGATTAATGGCTAGTCAGACTTCGAACTGTTCATTACATAAAATTGATTGCAGGTTCTAAGTTAATAAATATTGCAAAATGTTTCATTACAGTCATACTATGGCAAGCTACACGAGATACGTAAGTTTAACATGTTTAATTATCGAACCATCCAAAGTCGTAATAGTTAGTTATACCTGAAAACAGCGTGATCACTAAATGGAGGGACTAGAAAAATAACTAACTAACTGAAGAACTGACTGAAGTTAACTTCAAATAAGGGGATTTATTAATTTCAACAGAAAGGAATTACTGCATACCTGAGTATCCATTTTATACCTGAAGATTTTGTACAATCAGTTAAGAACAATAATCAATAGTTAATAATGTTCGTTTCAGCATATTTTAGTGGCAGATCTTATCAGTACAATTCAGACAACAGAACAATCAGAACAGAGCAGACAATAGAACAAAGAGTGAGTACGATGGGATTATTACTTTAATAGTAAAAGTCAGAGATTTAATTAGAGTTTCTTTGTATATCTTTTACGTAGCATATCGATTCCAAGGAAGAAAAAAATGAATTGAATATTTATCCTAATTACATTTTATCTGATTTAATATTTCAGATGTCTTTAAAATATGTTATTTATGGGGCTCTTGCTATATGGTAATATTAAATCCCGTATTTTTATTTTGGGACTTTGGTCACCCTATCACAGTACGACACACAGTTCATGAGATAGCGAGTCATAAACAATTAGGTTCATGAAAAAGCGCCTCATCATGCATGTAGATTTGATTTATTACGACTTTCCTACTAACTCTATTAGCGACGTATTTTACAGACACTGCATGCAGAGAATGTCATTATGTTATAGCTTTACCACAACAGTCTATCCCCGCGAGATTCACTTGTTGATAATAATGCCATTGAATAACAAGTATCGCACTAGGTGAGAGGCGAAGGGTTGCATGCGTAGAGAAAGCTAGTTTCGAAGTAATTCAGTTTAAAGTAGAGATTGAATATTTAATAGCAGGATATAGGAAAACCTTACTGCAAGTCAATTAAAGATATGATTCTCTGTCTCGTATTACTGCAGCAAAATAGTCAGTTTCATTATTATTGATAATTCGATACATTACCGGATGGTGTATAAGACCACAAGAGCACGTGAACACAAATTTCTGACTCCTTGTGCATGTATTTATTACTTTTGTTTGACTGCTGTGAAACGTAATATAGATGCGGTTATGCACTTAAATCTACCGCGCTGTGCTATATCGCAGCTCCTCCAGATTCCATAAAACTTGGCCTCAGCGCGCCAAGAGTGCATCCTTTGTTGTGCTTCTTTTAAGCCTTTTCTGCACATGAGCGACTGGCGTGACGTCATTCTTATGGGTCCAAGACACACGAATTTGATAAACAATGTGGAAGCTTCATTTCGTGGTCAGCTACTAGCTGGCAGCTCCGCTTCAGAAGCAGAAGATAACTGTAGTCTGCGTTCCTTCGCAAACAGCTGCAGGTGACCGCATTTATGGACAGGATTAATCAAAACCACGTCACCCTTGATAGAATTTCCTACAATTAAATGTCAGTCAATGACACATTGACTGTAAAAGCTGTCAGAAGCTCTGAACTAATGAAAACTGCCGGACAGCGAAATCCGATACGGCCTGATGGTTAAACGCGCGTGGTATTTCAAACGTAATTATAGCTGATTTGTCCTGGTACGCACTAGTATTTTTCTCTTAGTTTTCTGTCTGAAACAGATTCTATGACCTGCAGCGACATTCGTATTCATACTTGTGACAATAACTACCCAATGTTTTTCAGAATATATCGCGATTCCAGAGGGTATAATGGTGCAAAAGCCTAAGACTACAGCTTATATACTATATATAAAATGTTCAAATGTTTGTAGAACTTATGGGACTTAACTACGGGGTCATCAGTCACTAAGCTTACAAACTACTTACGAACTACCTAAGACTAAGGACGGCACAAATATCCATGCCCGAGGCGGGATTCGAACCCCCGACCGTACTGGCCGTGCAGACCGTGACTGAAGCGCCTTAGTCCCCTCGGCCACCGCGGCCGGCTAATATATATATTTCATCACTTGTCAAATATATTTACTCCTTATTTCTGAACATACTGCGATTACCTAAGGTGTGGTTAGGCGGCAAGCTAATAGTACAGCTTAGATTACTGTGAATATAATGAGCACTGAGTACATTTTATTCATCTCCGTTAACACAAATAGTTAATAGTTTGAGACGAAAAACTGGGAGTAGGCTCTACATTGCGCCAAATGAGGTGCTGGTACTTTCTACAAGGGTCTTGTATTCACCGTTGACTCAGCGGTGTGACAATAAACAATATTTCTTGTTACTTGTCCGGGATCTAATACGAATATTGTCTGTGATGAGTCCATCCCTGAGCAAGCAACATAAAGTTGTGAGCGTGAGTAACAAAGAGATTTCAAATATACTCCACAGTATTGAGTAGATTGCCCTGTGATTTATTAATCATAATATAAAGTGCAAGTCTCACTGAAAAAAGCAGTCTCTTGATGTTAAAAGCTAGATCTGTTGGATCTACACTGTTTTATTCTACTCCTTTCCTTGTAGCTCTATAGAAGTCTACTGATTTCATCTGCAGCCGTGTGTGCTTCACAGTTCAAAGTTGTATATAATTCGTTTCGCTTGAATCTACATCGTAATTCGCCATGTAGTTTCGTTTTCAGATAGCTCAGTGGTTATGACGTCTTATCCTCTGATCAATGTGACCTTCAGTGACATACTATTGTACTCCTTTCAGTGGTATATTTGGATATTGTTTGCGGAATGTGCTGCGAACAGAGTAATAAACAGATAACAAAATGTGAAACATAACGCAGTACCTATTTACGGATGTCAAGTTTGACGTAATATCAACCGTATTACCAGGTTTTTAGACTGGAATATTAGGAAACTGCCTGCGAAATGTGTTGTAAATGGAGTTGTAATTAAAGACGTACTAAATTATAACTTCATGCTTAATAGGGCAAATTATGAGGCATTGTATTGTCTTTGACGTCAAAGCCCCTGAGCTATATATAGTAATACTATATTTCGAAGGTACATCAAGTAGTGTATATGTAAAATGTCTGCAAAATAGATCGCGAAAGAGTTAGTGTGAAAGACGTAATAAATCAAATCGACATGCGTGATGAGACGCTTTTTCAGGAACCTAATTGTGTATGACTCTATATCTTATGAACTGTGTGTCATACTATGATAAAATTTCGAACGTACGTTCAGTGGTATATGTGTATACCTTCTGTAACATTTCTCGCGAATACAATTAATGGTATACGAGCAATGAATTGTAACGTCATGTCATATGCCGTAATTTGACTCCAAGAACGCCAAAAATGTAGTAAGCGACATACTTTTTTTCCTTTCATCATTTTTCTTGGGTTGTCAACGAGGGAAAGTTTCCTATGGGTTTGAAATAATGTTAAAAGTTTGTTGCAACTAGCTAAGTGCTCTCCTCCTCAAATAGTGGACTGATAGTCACACTACCACGTGCCGCAAGACGGGGAAGTTTTCATTGTTTATGACGTCATAGCTCCTGAACTATCGGCCCTATCGCAAAATCCTTTATTAGCTGTGTCTTCCACCTATAAACTACATTCCTGCTAAAATTTCAGCTTCACACGTGAGATGGTTTTCGAGATTTCCTCTATAGTCAGTAGAGGAGTGCTTGATTGTCACTGAAATGATCCGGGAACTCAAGTGGGAATCGCTGGAGGAAAGACGACTTTCGTTTCGATAAATACTGTTGTGGAAATTTAGAGGGCCGGAATTTGAAGCTGATTGTAGAACGATCTTGTAGTTATTAAGTGTTCCTTCCGCCACGCACTTACGGTGGATTTCGGGGTATATATATATATATATATATATATATATATATATATATATATATATATATATATATATGTGTGTGTCGCTCTCAGACGCCCAACACGTCAGTCTGCCAGACTCGGCGTAAGTAGGAAGACCTACGATGTCCAGCGCAGCTCTAGACGAATCACAGGGAAACCCTCTCGCCCCATAGAACAAGGTGTCTTACAGATGAGTCTGAACCCACGGCTCCAGTTTGTTACCGACTCGAAAACCAGCGCTCCTTCACTGTTTCCCTTTCTCCCCACTCCACACAAATACCGCCCCGCCTCACAACAGGCCGCGCCCATGTCATAGCGAGAGGCTGCGGACGCTGACTGGCCGGCCGCTACGAGACCGTGGGCTGTGCCACAGCGGCCAGCCAGCCAGCCGGTCAGTCAGCTAGCGTCCGCGGCCTCCCGCTATGACGTGAGCACGTCCTATTGTGAGGCCTTGTTGGTGATGTCTCGCGGCGGCAGAGCACGCGGCCCCGTGCCTTCCTTCTTCCTCGTCCTGGTACCAAGCGCGACCCCACCAACCCAACTGCGGCCAGCGCCAGCGACCCCACGACAACGGACGTCAACCAGAGAACCACGAAATAACAAGCGCCATTGACAAGTCACGAAATTTGCACCACGAACATAGCAAGCGCTCACCTAGCCGTTATGCCTAATCTGAATGACACTACTTTTAAATCGAGTTAACAACTACCCCACCGAGAGACAAGAAAATACCGAACAAAGAGGTACTGTACAGATAAACCGAACCGGTTCGGCTCAGATGAGTCACGCATGCGGTTTTCAAATCCTCAAATGGAGCGCCAATCAACTCAACTTTCCAGCGGTGAAAGCAAAGTCCTGGAGAAGCTTTCGCAGTGAGCATGGAATCACGGCGTCGTTGTAGAGGTAAATGTTTTCATCTGCAAGGAGATTTCGCCGTGAAGTGACAGAAGCTCCACACTTTTTGATAATAAAAGTCTGAGGGTTTATAACTTGAATCCACCTCGTAATTTATTTCGTTTTATATGTGAAAGTAAACAGAAAAAGTCACTTGAACATGTTAGCAATTTTGCATGTTAGCAATTTTCGTCGGCACGGAAGTTTTAGACTACGGACGTCCCTGAATGAATATGAAAAAAGATGTGTTAACATTTCTTACCTAAATGCTCTAGATGCGCTTTGTTGCGCAGAATAATGGTGGAAAAGAGGTTGAGGAATCGTCACACATGCAAGAGGTATGGCGGTACTTCAACAGATGACAGAACTATGACACCGTACTGAGGAAACAGCTGGAAACGTACTTACAGATTACAGTAGATTAGATTGGATTAGATTAGATGTAGCTTTTGTTGCAATATATCCAAATTCAGAACGACAACTTACAAAACGAGAGCAGATGTGTTAATGCACCATCCACAGATCCCAAATATAATTACATATTGGCTGTCGAATTGGTCAGAAAATAAAATATCTTAATAATATTTAAATTTTGAAGGACATAAACTTGTCACTATGTTCTAAATGTTGACTATACTAGGTGCATGTGACAAGTTTTAGGCTTTATTTTACTTTTTTGTCCCTCGTATCATTGACACCGCTGCCAACCTTCAAACTCGCCGAGTTGTTGTTCGATGTGCAATACAGCACACCGTCCAACGCACTGACAAGTGCATTGATGTCAGATGGCTCAGTCATATCTCTCGAGGGAGAGATTCTGTCGACAACAGCGCCTACAAAGAATTTTGTTAAATAATATTCATACTGTCTTCGTAATCATTCGTGGATATCTGTATACGTTAAAGTTCCGTGTAGATCGGAAACCGGACACGCGTTAATAGTACTGATTTTGTTGTGTTTTCAAATTGAAACACCTCTGACATCATGGTAGAATCCTCTTGAAACACTAGGGATAGTTGCAATCAACGATTCCTTTTTATGATTGAGTCTTCTTTAATTTAAAACATACTATGAAATGAATCTCCTTTTCAATGAAAGAAACATTTTGTGTGTGAAGTATGAAGAGAAAAAGGGACTGGAACGAGTACCGGTCCAGCATACTAATACGACTTTTACATAATAGATAATAACAATGTGTATCCCACAAAAAAATTAAGAGAATAACTTTGTCTGTACAGTTTCATATTATCTTATTCCAGGCATAATAAGACAAATATTAACCTTCTTCTCTTTCTTTTTAAGATTTTAATTTAATATTATTTTTATTATTGTCATTTTATTTTTATAATTTTTACATCTTTTTGAGTTATTTTGTGCGTTTCAAAACGTTTTTCACGCTCCCTCTGTGCCGCAATAAAAGCACATTACCTGTCATTCCGGTAGGAGATTTCCGTTAATTGGCGAACAATCGGCCCTGCTGCTTGCTGTCTGCCTAATTGAGTGGAATTAGTGACCTCCTGCGCGCCTGTATTCACCACTGCCAATTTCCCACGAGGCCTCCGTGTGTTCGACACCAAACTGAATTGACGCCAAACGTGAACGGCTTCTGCGAGGAATTTTAATTGGGTAGGCGTTACCCAACCCCCTTCAGAAAATTGAATAATTAAAACCGTATTTCCTGCGACTAAGTGAGTTAGTAATTTTAGGACTTACAGGCGATAATAACAAAGTGGCGTTAGCGATGCCCTCCTCTTTCGGTTAAAAGGGGCAAAATAAGTGAGCCAGAATTAACTAGGACCTTCCTTTCCTATCTCCGAAATGCTACAATCAGCTAAAAAATCATAGGAACCCAGGAGGGTCAGTTCTCTTCCAGATATCGTTTCCGACATACATTTCATCGTTATTCTTTCGCTGCATTTACAATACGATAACTGTAACGGAATGCCATACGGTTTTCACCATTGAATGGTGCGATTCATGGTGAAGGTTTAGGTATTCATTGATGTTACGTGGCGGCGGGTGATGTAGCGAGTAAAAATCAGTCGTGGTGGAGTGGCCGAGCTCATCTAGGCGCTATGCTCTGATGCGCGAGCCCGTTCCCCGTCAGGGGTTCGAATCCTCCCTCGGGCACGGACGTTTGTGCTGTCTTTAGTATAATTTAGTTTAAAAGTAGTTTGTAACTTTAGGGACTGATGACCCTACAGTTAAATCCCATAATTTAACAAACACTTGAGCATGTGATCATTTTGTTTAAAAATTTGTGATATAGGGCAATAAATACTACTAGGGGCCGAGCAATCTACATCTACATGGGTTACTCTTAAGTGCCTGGCAGAGGGTTCATCGAACCAACATTATACAGGATGATCAATCCTCATTGCAACCGCCATTGGGCATTTGTCTTGTTGGCGACGGTAGCTGCGGTGCCCACTTAGTGGACCAGCCGGCGTCCGCACTAAATTTAATACGGGTTGGCGCGCCTGTTATTTCTGACATTCACAACACAAACACTTAGAAAGAAAAGCTTAGTACTCACCTGTACTACACAAGGAGGTGCTGGAACAGCCTCCATTCCTTGTTCGGGCATTTTTGACAACTGTTGAGGGAGTTGCTCATTACACTCTGAAGATCCCTCTCAGAAACTGCAGTGTTTTAATGACGAATGTCTGATTTTAGTTCATCTAAAGTGCGGGAATTTCATTTGTACACTTCCATTTTTAATGCTCCTCATAGATAAAAATCACATGGGGTTAAATCGGGAGAACGAGGGGGCCAAATGTTCTTAGTGATAACTCTTCCACCGAACACATTACCAATTTTCCGTAATATTTATTTATTTATTTATTTATTTCGTTATTTAACCTGACCAGATTAGGGCCATAGGGCCCTCTCTTACATCTGATCAGGAACAACATAAACAGGATTTCATTACAAAAAACACTGCATTAATAATATTAAATAATAACAATATATGATAGTACTAATAATAAAGTTGGCTGTATGTGCCGTCGCAGTCTTGTTGAAATGTCGCGAAAGCACGCTCTCTTTCAGTTAAAGACCGCAATATGTTTTCGACATACCCGTCACTATTGGTTCCTGATAAAATATAGGGCCTATTATTCTCTCGCCGCTAACAGCACACCACACACCTATTTTTTGATCATACAAGGCCTTCACTTTTGCCTTATCTTTCAAACGAAGTTTAACTGATTTCTTTACTTACTCATGTGGACGACTTCACAGTTCTCATTATTTAGTCAATTGCCAATTTTTACACCTTAGTTATATCTTATTCAGATCGTTTTGCAGTTGGTTTTGATCTTCAGATGATTTTACTAGGCGGTAATTGACGATGTCATCTGCAAACAACCTAAGAGAGCAACTTAGATTTCCTCCGAAATCGTTTCTGTAAATAAGGAACGGCAGAAGACCAATGACACTACCCTGTGGAACGCGCGATATCCCTTCTGTTTTAGTCGATGCTTTACCGTCGATTATGATTAAAAGCCGTTTTCCTTCTGGAAATGAAGAAATACGGAATCGATTTGCGAACCCTTTTCGATAGCACTCTTCACTTAGTGTTAGTAAAGAGCTAGTTGTGTTTCACATAAACGATATTTTCTAAATCCGTGTTGACCTTGGGTCAATAGATCATTCTGTTCGAGATAATTCATAATATTTCAATACAGGATATGTTCCAAAACCCTGCTACAAATTGACGTCAATGAAATAGGCCTGTAGTTTAGTGGGTTACTCCTTCTGCCTTTCTTGAAAATAGGTGTGACCTATGCAATTTTCCAATCTTTTGGTACAGATCCTTCTATGAGAGAGTGGTTGTATATGGCTGTTAAGTAAGGAGCTATCGCTTCAGCATAATCAGATAGAAATCTTCAAATTTTCAAATGTTTGTCAAGCTTATGGGACTTAACTACGGGGTCATCAGTCCCTAAACTTACAAACTACTTATGAACTACTTACGAACTAGGACGGCACAAATATCCATGCCCGAGGGGGAATTCAAACCCCCGACCAGTGGCCGTGCTGACCGCGACTGGAGCGCCGCAGTCACCTCGGCCATTGCGGCCGGCAATAGAAATCTAATGGGTATACAGTCCGGACCAAAAGGCTTCTCCTTGTGTTGTGATTTTAGTTGCTTCACTAAACCGATGATATCTACTTCTACGTTACTCATTCAGGCCTCTGTTTGTATTTCGAAATCTGGAATATTGGATTCGCCTTCTTTGGTGAATGAGTTTCTAAAAGCTATGTTTAGTAACTCTGCTTCAGTAGCGATATGATCGGTAGGATCGCCATTGCTATCACGTAGTGATGGTATTGTTTGTGTTTTTCCCCTGGTATATTTAACATATGACGAAAATCTCTTCGGTTATTTAGAGCCGGCCGAGGCGCGTCAGTCACAGTCCTCACGGCCGGGGGTTCGAATTCCCCCTCGGGCAGTAATATTTATGCCGTCCTTAGAATTAAGTAGTTCATAAGAAGTTTGTAAGTTAGGGACTGATGAGCCCGTAGTTAAGTCCCATAACCTCTACAAACATTCGAACATTCTTCGGTCATTTAGACAAATTTCGAGAAAGAGTTTCGTGTGATAAGTATTGTAGGCATCTCCCTAGCTAAAGCGTCAGGTTTATTCAATTGCTACAAGATTTCCTGGGGTAGGCGCTAGCTCGGGAGGAGCTAGATCAGCAGGTGACATCGCCTTCTCACTGCGTCTTGTACGTGCCGGCTGCCGCGAGCCATTCGGAAACGCGCCATTGCGTATTGAAGAAAAACCCATTGTAAAGGTGTCCTCGGTCGCATCTTCGGTTCATGCAGCTGCATATTGGTCTATACCTGTAACCATCGGATTCAGATGCCGTGGTGACAGATGAACTTCTGGTGCCTGAACTAAGTCGATCCACGAGGCCACAGCAGAACCAAACCTAGAGGTACTTACCCTACCAGGAACCAAGAAGCGAATGAATAGGTCACCTCACCACTGCCCAGCCGTTACCAAGGAGGGATAGTGGCGGGGAGCCCAGAGAGCGTCACCGTTCGTCAGGAATCTTTGCTAAGACTGGGTTCAGCTCAGCAGCTGGCAAACCTACCTCTCGCCCAGAGACATTCAACGCCCAGCGTTTGAAAGAAACAACGACACAAAACAGACGAGGCGCACCTAGAACTTGCTAAACTTTCTTACATACAAA
Source organism: Locusta migratoria (assembly GCA_026315105.1). Taxonomy (NCBI): domain Eukaryota; kingdom Metazoa; phylum Arthropoda; class Insecta; order Orthoptera; family Acrididae; genus Locusta; species Locusta migratoria. The sequence continues at coordinate 233,645,468 of CM048751.1, read as the reverse complement.
GTTTCATTCATTCTGTGGAAGCCAGGGCCAGTGGCAGCACATCACAGTACACACTAATATACGTTTGGGGCCTCATGTACAACAGTTACTTAGAATTTTACATACAGATAAAACTACATCAATATATCATGCCTGGTATCTCGCATATTGCGAGTGGAGTGGCTTGCTACACTCAAAAAATGTCTGAAGCTCATCAACATTTGTTCATGGGGAGTCTATTAAATGGAACACGTTATGTGGACGTGTTTCAAACTTTCACTCTGCAGCGGAGTGTGCGCTGATATGAAACTTCCTGGCAGGTTACAATTGTGTGCCGGAACCGGACTCAAACCTTGGACCTTTGCCTTTGCTCTACCGACTGAGCTATCTCGACATCACTCACGACACCGCCCCACAACTACAATTTCGCCATACCTCGCCTCCTACTTTCCAAACATCACAGACGTTCTCCTGCATAACTTGCAAAACTACCACTCCAGTAAGAAAGTATATGGTGGAGTCATGGCTTAGGCACATTTATTGATATTAGCTAGACACTATTCATTTATTGATTTCAACGTATACAGTCATTCATTCACGCAAATTTAAGCATAAAGTTTATTAGATGACGTTCAGTCCGTTGAAAGTGACGTCCGTTTGTCTTTAGACGCTAATATGTGTAATGCACAAAGAAATATAGAAACATCTGAAGACATATTGAGCGAATTCGTATATATATATACAATTTCCTTTCATATTTAGTTGTTTCGAAGCACTGCGGGGTTTGCTTGTGCATAAATAATACCTAAACTATAATTAGCTACTAAGACACACAGTGGTGAAACTATCTGTACTTCTCTCGCTACACCTTTACGTTGATACGATTGTTTCGGGGAAATGAGCCGTAGGTGTCATCATCGTATGACAGAACTCACTTTCTTCAATACATAATTTTCCTAACATACTGGTATGTTCTGTTCGACTGAAGTGTTAGTGTTTGTTAGTATGTGCCTGTCAGATAAGAAGTTTTAATTATGATTTTGCCGGCCGCGGTGGCCGAGGAGACTGAGGCGCTTCAGTCACGGTCTGCAAGGCCACTACGGTCGGGGGTTCGAATCCCCCCTCGGGCATGGATATTTGTGCCGTCCTAGTTCGTAAGTAGTTCATAAGTAGTTTGTAAGTTTAGGGACTGATGACCCCGTAGTTAAGTCCCATAAGCTTTACAAACATTTGAACATTTTTTAATTATGGTTTTACATGACAGTGCACCATTTTTAAAAGCAAATTTTCAAAGCTAAACGACAAGATCGCTAGAATTTGTTAGATGATTTAAGAACCATGGATTTCAACTAGACTTTGTACACATATGATCTACCCTCTGTAAAGCAGGAGTGTGGGAGAAAGAACGGCTTAAGCGTACATGTCAAAGGAATGAAGGTGAAAATCGTGTAGCACGCGACGTGCACATTCCCTGCCATTATTCATAAGGAATTTCAAATCAGAATTTAGTGATTTAAAACAGTCATACACAATTTCATGCCATTACGAAACTCTTTCTTGTTGCTTTCGCCCCTTTCCTCCTCTGCTTTCTACCGAAAAATGATGAAAACGAAACGTTTGTGGCGTTGTGGAGTGTCGCCGTCGAAACAGTAACATATCTGCTTCTTCCAATGTGACGTCACAAATTCAGATGTGTCAAAAACTGCTGTTAATTTCTGATAACTCGATTCGACGAACATTTCGTAGACAATTTCACATTTACCACTGAAAGTGCATGCAAAACTGTATCGTTGTTCGGCATTTAGTAACCAGGTGTGAAGTTATAAACATGGAAAAACTTGAAAACTAAAGCGTAATGCGAAACTCTATATCGGTTAACGCAGGTGAAAACCACAATATATTTTACGTCCTCTCTAGGACCCTGTATAGATTTAACCCACATGTGGTTCACCTACAATTTAATATCTCAAAATATATACTATGAGGGGGCGGTTGTCGGTGTGAGTGATGGACGGAGAGCCAGCTGCGGTGGCTGATGGGACTGAGGCGCTCCAGTCACGGTCCGCACGGCCACTACGGTCGAGGGTTCGTATACCCCCTCGGGCATGGATATTTGTGCCGTCCTTAGTATTAGCTAGTTACTAAGTAGTTTGTAAGTTTAGGGACTGATGACCCCGTAGTTAAGTCCCATAAGCTATACAAACATTTTTGTTTGGACGGGGAAGGTGTGTAGAGTTACAGGGGGGGGGGGGGAGCTAGAAGACGGACAGAGATAAGGGGTTTCACGGAGGACAAAAATGAAGGGACCGAGATAGCAAGGCAAGATATAGATGGAACTATGGACAAAATAAGAAGGAAATTGGTGAATAGAGAAGTGCGACAAATGAATAGTTTTAGAGCGCTGGGTTTTCAATAAGATATAAATAAAAAATAAATGGCATAACAAAATTAAAATAAAAGCTCTTTATATAACTGACGTCGGAAACTCTCATTAAGGTCGAGACAATAACCCTCTCTCTACTAATCGCGTGGAGTTTGTGCTTTGGTTGATACTGAGAACTAAAAAAATATTGACTTTCGACCAAAACGTAAGACTTATAGGTTTTTAAACTGTATTTTCCACTGACATTGTACTCCGGGTAACAGAACAAATAATACCTCCAAAGGCAGCCACCACGCTCACAGGTTACAATTACCAACAATTATTCTTTATGTAAAAGGAAAACGTACTGAATTGAGCGATGTATTCACCAAAAGTGAAATAACCTCGGATTGCGAGACAAATATATAGTCAAATTGAGGAACTGAAATGAAAATGACGACAAATTAAGCTGGGTGTCAAAATTTATCTAATAAATGGTTAATGCGTGAAAGGCAGTTACGAGATCGGAGTGACTTTTAAATTTCCAAATAAAATGTATTTCGGTGGCGTCTGGCTGCTATTTGACAGCGTATTGCCCATCATTTCTTCGTCTGAATTTCAGGCTACGTTCTGGGCAACTCAATTTTGACGATATCCTGCCAACTAACGACTAAACTCTTTATATGACAAAATCCCGAACGAAAGTCGCTAAGTGTCATTGTAAGTGAGGGACGCACATTTTATAAGTCGTGTACACCAATATCTTCATTACCTTTTTTATATAAATGCTGTTTGGATTCCTTGTGGAATTATCGAGCTGCGTGTTTTACTTTCCTGCATAGTTCACGACCCAATATTCTGCCTAGTACTATTATTAGTGAGACACCAAGGAACTTAAGTCGACCACTGTGCTCTTTCTCCGTCGTAAATATTATTTATAAATTTACATTACTGAGTATGGTTTAAACTACCTTTTTTCTTTTTACTTCAGACAAGGAAGAGGTGTTAAGTGGTAAATCGAAAGTCGTAGCATTTTGCATCGGTAAAACCATAAGACAGATTAAAAGATTGTTTCATTTGAAGAAGGAATGAAGGATGATTAGAGTTTAATGCCCCACCGACAGGAGGGAAATCGGTCGAGCCCTTTAAAAAGAACAGTCCCGGCTCTTAGATGGAGTGACTTAGAGAAATCACGGAAAAGCTAAATCTGGATGGCCAGAGTTATACTTGAGCCTCCGTCCTACAGAATAGGAGTCAATTGTGCTACCACTGTGACACCTCGCTCGGAATTTCATTTAATTTGAGAATCCGCACACACTTTTAATAATTCGTTGCCCTATCGAGTACACAGTTTCTTACCCATTGTTATTATCTTTTCATTTTACACTGTTGAGCATTGAATCGTCCTCAGGAGAAATGTGTTCAAGCTCTATTTCAGTTCGAAGTTCTGAAATGTTCGAAACGAAGGTGTGACTTACTCACTAACTTTGGATATCTAGCCATCCGTGATGAATATTTTTGGATGGCACAGTATTTCATTTTACACTCTTGAGGCGAAAATATTGATAGAAAATTGTTCTATTCATTTCTCCAAGACTCTAATACACAAGCATTATGAACCACGTTTTTCTATGATTCACTAAGATACAAAGGAACTTCCATATAAGGTCTGTGCTATCGGGAATGTGAAGAAGTATTTTCTTTATATTTTCCCTCCAACAGTTTCTGTGGTGCTCACTATTATTATTCTGAAAATGCGTGTAGTTCACCAGTTCATAGAATCTCTATCACACACTTTGCGGTAACTGGGACCGAAGTATACTGATGCGTCTAAGGCTTACTATATGCATAATACAGGATAATGAAAGTCTCATGCAACACAGTTGAATACAAATTTCCTTCCATCTTGGTGTTAGGTTCTCGGTTCGAACCGAATATGAACTGTATTGTTTGCCACTTGCTTCCCAGAATGTAAAAAGGTACTCCAGTAAAGATAAAAAAATCCGATTCTTCTAATAAGAAACCGTGTCGAATGCAAATTTTATATTTATTGATGCATTTCACGATTTTTGGATATCATCAGAAATCTTAAAATATTGCTTGCATATCGGTCAGATTAAATTAAACGGTCATAGCCCTGCCACAGCCAGGCCCAAAATGACAAAACGCATTAATAAACATCAAATTTGCAATCAAGACGATCTTTTGTTAGTAGTCAAGTTTGGTCTGATTGCTTTACCATCCGGCCCCGATAGAAATGAGTGTATTTTACGACATTCGATTCTGTTCTTCGTAATCTAGAAAATGCATTTCTGTTATACGCCGCCAGATCATACTACACTCGAATTACTTCGTTCTTCTTTCAGGCACTTCAGGGATTCCTTACTACTCCCCCGCCCCCTCTTAATCACTTCCTGAATAGTTCTTTTCCTTTTTCTTTATCCAAGATATTAAGCAAAGAATGCACAGTCTTACATCTTCGATTGATATTCATTTCAAACACAGAACAGGTATCAATAGAACTACAGTTTCAGGCAATGGGGAAAACGTGTTCAGTTCATATAACAAAGAGAGAAAGATACAAAATCGCTATCTGCTTTCGCATCGGCAGCTAAATAAGTGCGTGGTTTATGGGTCGTTGAATTAAAACGATCTCTTGTTAGCGTTTTTATGGCCTAGTCTCTAAAATAATACCGAGTAATCCGCTTGGTTAAGAGCTTTCGGCAGTTTCGTTAATACTGATTCATGGACGGTGGAAAATCCATTTCTGATTTTGCTCGTTTGCCAGCCCAGGATTCCAGATGTGGAGAGGGAATTTCTATTAAAATATTGCCCTCTGTTAAACCCTATGAGTTTGAGTATATATATTGCCGCATAATCTGACGATTATGAAAGAATATGTGGCCAGCACTTAGACGTATTTCAATATACTTAAGTGGACCAACCTTTGTTTTTTTCCTCATCTACGTCTTCCATTAGGATGTGTACCATAGTTACAAAAGAAGAATGTCATTTATGGTCTGGCAAAATTCTGATCAGTATTACTGTACTAACTTCATGATACCCATTGTACGGAGTTTTAGTGACTGAAGCGATGAAGGGACAAGTAATTTAAAATCATGTAAGTTTTTTTTCTTTCTTCCTTCTTCACTGGAGATTTCAAACATCTGTCTACAGACAACATCGCAGCTGCCTCCTTACCACAGGTTCCTCCGAGAAACTGCTGATGGAGACTTGTATTTTTAGGACACTATACCTAGTGGTTTGGTCGATTACTCTAGTCAAGTGACTGGTATTAGAAAGATAAGGCCACTACAGGCCTGTAATTACCACCATTTCCAACATTGTTATTAGAATTATTAGCGAATTCTCTACAGAAATGGAAGACGTTAAGCCAATAACTCGATCAATATTTCTTTGAGTTCATATTTTTCTTCCAACAGGCTTTCATTCCGACGACTTTGGTCTGTACGGTTTTGGTTTTATTTGCTCTGATATAACTTCCAGTTTGTCTGCCTTGTGTCTGAAGGTTGTTGTTGTTGTGGTCTTCAGTCCGGAGACTGGTTTGATGCAGCTCTCCACGATAATCTATCCTGAGCAAGCCTCTTCATCTCCACATAAGAACGGCAACCTACATCTGTCTGAATCTGCTTAATGTATCCATCTCTTGGTCTTCCTCGCCGGTTTTTACCCCACACACTTCCCTCCAACGCTAAATTCACAATTCCTTGATGTCTAAGTATGTGTCCTACCAATCGATCCCTTCTTTTAGTCAAGGTATGCCAGAAATTTCTTTTCTCCCCAATTCTGTTCAGTACCTCCTCATTACTTACGCGATCCACCCACCTAATCTTCAGCATTCTTCTGTAGCACCATATTTCAAAAGCCTCAATCCTCTTCCTGTCCGCACTGTTTATCGTCCATGTCTCACTCCCATACAAGGCAACACTCCATACAAATGCCTTCAGAAAGGACGTCCTTAGGCTTAAATCAATATTCGATGTTAACAAATTTCTCTTTTTCAAGAACGCTTTTCTACCCATTGCCATTCTGCATTTTATATCCTCTGTACTGCGACCATCATTTGTTATTTTACTGCCCAAGTAACAAAACTCATCTACCTCCTTTATTGCTTCGTTACCCAATCTAATTCCTTCAGAATCACCTGATTTTCTTACACTGCACTCCATTACCCTAGTTTTGCTCTTGTTGATCTTCATCCTATATGCAACTTTCAGTACACTGTCCATTCCGTTCAATTGCTCTTCCAGGTCCTTTGCTGTATCTGACAGAATTACTATGTCGTCGGCAAAACGCAAAGTTTTTAATCCTTCACCCTGAACTTTAATTCCTTCTCCAAATTTCTCCTTGCTTCCCTTAAGAGCTTGCTCAATGTACAAATTGAATAACATTGGAGAAAGGCTACAACCCTGTCTTACTCCCTTCCCAACCACTGCATCCCTTTCATGCCCTTCAACTCTGACAACCGCCGTCTGGTTTTTGTACAAGTTCTAAATAACCTTACGCTCCATATATTTTACTCCTGCTTGCTTCAGAACTTGAAAGAGTTTATTCCAATCAACATTGTCAAAAGCCTTCTCCAAATCTACAAAAGCTAGAAATGTAGGTTTGCCTTTTCTTAATCTATCTTCTAGGATAAGCCGAAAAGTGAGTATTGCCTCCCGTGTTCCTACATTTCTCCTGAACCCAAACTGATCTTCCCCGAGGTCGGCTGCTGCCAGCTTTTCCATCCTTCTGTATATAATTCGTGTTAATATTTTGCAACCATGACTTATTAAACTGAGGGTTCTGTAGTTTTCACACCTTTCTGCACCTGCTTTCTTTGGAATGGGAATTATAAAATTTTTCTTGAAGTCTGAGGGTACTTCACCTGTCTCATACATCTTACACACCAGGTGAAACAATTTTGTCATGGCTGGTTCTCCCAGAGACTTCAGTAGCTCTGAGGGAATATGATCTACTCCAGGGGACTTGTTTCGACTTAGGTCTTACAGGGCTCTGTCAAATTCTTCTCTCAGTACAGTGTCTCCTATTTCATCTTCATGTACATCCTCTTCCCTTCCTACAATATTGTCTCTAAGTTCATTTCCTTCATAGAGCCCCTCTATATACTCTTTCCACCTTTCAGCTTTCCCTTCTTTGCTGTGAACTGGTTTTCCATCAGTGTCCTTGATATTCATAGAGCTGTTTTTCTTATCTCCAAATGTCTCTTGTATTTTCCTGTAGGCTGTATCTATTTTTCCCCTATTTATACATTCTTCTACATCTTTGCATTTGCCTTCTAACCACTCCTGCTTAGCAATTTTGCACTTCCTGTCAATCTCATTTCTTAGTCTGTACTCCATTTTGTCTGTTTCATTTACTTTATTTTTATATTTTCTCCTTTCATCGATTAAATTTAGTATCTCCTGTGATATCCAAGGATTTTTTGCAGGTCTTGCCTTCCTACCTATTTTGTCCTCTGCTGCTTTCACTATTTCATCTCTCAATTTTACCCATTCCTTCTCTGTTTTATTTTCCCCCGTTTCTGTCAATTGTTGCCTAAAGCTCCCTCTGAAATTTTTAAGAACTTCAGGTTACTTCAATTTATCCAGGTCCCATCTCCTTATTTTCTTACCTTTTTGTAGTATCTTCAGTTTCAGCCTACAGTTCATAACCAACAAGTTATGGTCAGAGTCTATATCTGCCCCTGGGTATGTCGTACAATTTAAAACCTGGTTCCGAAATCTATGTCGTACCATTATAAAATCTATCTGGTATCTCCTGGTGTCTCCTGGTCTCTTCCACGTGTACAACCTTTTTTGTGATTCTTAAACCAGGTGTTTGTAATAACTAAATTATGTTCTGTGCAAAATTCTACCAGGCGGCTTCCTCTTTCATTCCTTTTGCCCAGACCATATTCACCTACTATCTTACCTTCCCTTCGTTGTCCTACTACCGAATTCCAGTCTGCCGTAACAATTAAGTTTTCCTCTCCCTTAATTGTCTGAATAATTCCCTTTAGCTCCTCATATATTTCTTCGATTTCCTCATCATCGGCAGAGCTAGTTGTCATATAAACCTGTACTACTGTTGTAGGTGTTGGCTTCGTATCTATCTTGACAATGATAATGCGATCACTGTGCTGGTCATAGTAGTTTACCCGCATTTCTGCTTTCTTATTCACTATCAATCCTACTCCTGTGATACCCCCAATTGATTTTGTATTTATAATCCTATACTCACCTGACCAGAAATCCTGTTCATCCTGCCACCGAACTTCACTAATCCCCACTATATCTAACTTCAACCTATCCATTTCCCTTTTTAAATTTTCTAATTTTCCTACTCGATTAAGGGATCTAACATTCCATGCTCCCACCCGTAGAATGTGAGTACTGTCTCTCCTGATGGTCACATCATCCTGAGTAGTCCCCGCCCGGAGATCCGAATGGGGGACTATTTTACCTCCGGAATATTTTACCCAAGATGATGCCATCGTCATTTGTTCATACAGTAGAGCTGCATGTCCTCGGGAAAAATAACGGCTGTAGTTTCCCCTTGCTTTCAGCCGTTCGCAGTAACTGTGTGGCAAAGCCACATTAGCTGATGTTACAAGGCCAGTTCAGTCAATCATCCAGACTGTTGCCCCTGTAACTACTAAAAAGGCTGCTGCCCCTCTTCAGGAACCACACGTTTGTCTGGCCTCTCCACAGATACCCCTCCGCTGTGGTTGCACCTACGGTACGGCTATCTGTATCGTTGAGGCGCGCAAGCCACCCCACCTCGGCAATGTCTGTGGTTCATGGGAGTGGAAGGTATCTTTCTAAAATTTCGGCTGGTCATAGGTTTGCATATTTGACGTCCTTTCGAATTTATTCAGTATGTTGAATTCATGAGGTTACCCAATCTTCCATTCTCTTTGTCAATTGATTTTATGGTAGTCGTCTGAGATGACCGAAAAATTTCATTCGCCCTGTAAGGTAACTCTTACATCACGACTGAGTATGAGCCTCACTTTGGGAGATTTTGTTCATTTGAACCTGCATGTAGTGTATATGTAGTAATTACAATGTTATAATGTCATTTAATTAATGATTTTAATATGTAATGCGTGTATGTAATGTAACTATAACCACTTCATGTAATTCACTATCTGTGTACTGTATTTCTCTATGTATATTTATTTCATTTATTTTATGTACTTTGTATGTTTTCTGTATTTACTGTAATTACTTGTCACGTTTAGTTTACGTATGTAAAATGTTTCACTGTGAACGAGTTCAAAGATCGATACCTGCTGTAATCAAAAAACTCCTCAGGTCGGAGACTTTGTTGGACAGCCGCGCACACCTGTGGGAGACCAGGCAAGCAGCATTATCTGCCGCCTCGTGACAGAGCAGACGTTCGTATGCTGTCCGCGGTGTGCTCAAACAATGTATGTAACAAAGTGTTATTACAAAGTGAATGTAAAAGGGTGTTAAAAGTACTACAAAGGAAAAGTATAAATGAAACCAGTGTTTAAGTTTATCTAAGTGAAGTATAAACAGATATTGAGCAACTATTCGTGCGTTCATTCTGCTGAGGCAGAAATTCGTTACGTGTTCGGTGTCCGTCCAGACGTCCGAAACGCGGTAGCCTCATCGCGGACGCTAACGGTCGCGAATAATTACGCGATTCACGAATTAGCTCTGCATTTTGCTAACAAGCTACTAGAGGAGGAGCCAGCCTTTACCTAATATCAGTTTCAATGTTTGAAACATTTCTGTCGTTTTAATTGATTATAGGCTACAATCATCTGGTTATGATTTCCCCCTTGCCTTTCGTGATGATCTTTCTTCTTTTCTGCTTTCTTCAAGTAGTTGTTCACTGTTAATGGGTAGTTTTTCACCAGTATAGATGTTGTTGGTTTTATGACCGGTTTATAGTGTCGAATTTTGCCCCTCTTAACATTCATTATTTGTTGTAGAGGTTCTGATTTAATGCTAATCCTTTTTTAATTTTTTTGAGGTGGTTTTGCTGTAAGATTTTCTCATTACCTATTGGTTCGATAAATTGTTTGTCGTATTTAAAGTATGTAACCTATTGATTTCACCATACTTTCATTTCAAGCGTTTGATATCTGTATTTGAACAAAATAATTCAATTTTCCCAAATGAAACTTGTAAACCTACTTCTTACGCGCATTCTTTGAGTATGCTTAGCTGTTTGACTGCAGCCTGTTCATCCTGTGTTAGTACCGCCAGGTTATCCATGATTGCAAGGTACGGTACCTAAAGGTTGTTTCTGACAACGCTCTGTCTGATTGTCTTCGAAATCTCACATCTCTTTAATTATTTCCCTAGAACTACGTTGAATAGAACAGAAGTGAGTCGACCGCCTTGTCTCATACCTTTTTCAATGTCTAAGGGTTCTGAGATCTCACCCATAATTTTACTTTAGTTTTCGTATGAAAATTTATTTAAATGATTCTAAAATTGGTATTTGTTTTATGATTTCTCGTGTCTTGGAAACTAATCTTCTCCCCACTGAAATTTGTAATAGTCAGGGTACAGAATAGGAAGTATACAGAGATGAAATTTCCGCCGCAGTCTGTCGTCCAAAATTTCGTTCGCACGCGAAGAGTCTGCCATCTTGAAAGATAGTAAACGCTTGGTCATTCCATATTCTTGGCGTGGTAATGGGGCATCTTTGAATGGATACGAAACTAAATAAGTATCCTTTGTTTTGTTAATTTTGTCCTTTAACTGCTTGCATCATTAAAGTGAACAAATATTTGGTGCAGTGCAGTGAAAAGATAGAAATATGTGACAATAGTTGGAGCTGCTCCATTTTTATTATGAACAGCAATGAAAGGCGGCTGATGGTGTTCAGCACCTAATTGCCGCAATAATTCTAATACCGATATGGATATAAGCTTCTTAACTTTCCCAAAATATGTTAGACGATAAGTGAACGTCGCTATATACTTAGTAAAAGTTAAATTTTATCAAATTCGAATCAGAGCAATGTCTGCCTAATGATTAAAAGTAGCCTTGCAACTTTTCTCGGCGATAACTCTCGCTGTTACTGTAGCAATTACATTTATATTTTATAAGTTTAATGCTCCGGGGAATAATATAAAATGAAAGTCAAAGGATAGTAAGTATCTGGACTTAAATCTTTTGCGCTTGTATGCCCTTTTCCTATTGCCCACATACGCGAGATATTTAAGGAATTTTTAAGGCTCATCTACCTGCTCACCTTCACATTATTTGATGCAAAAGGTAAAATTTTACTTACGTCAACGGAGACGTAGTGTGCTAATGTTGTCAACGGCCGTTGAATGCTCTCCAGATACTCAAACAAATAGAATAATGGGAATAATTATTTTATTCTGTTTCTGCTCCATGGTTGACAAGTTCTTCTATGTGCCTTATTACGATCAGTATATTAATTATCCTCCCAGAGCAAATACAACTTTTCCAACATTAAAGCACAACTGCAACACTGTCACAAGTAAAATATAACGTATAGACATGTTTTAAAGGCAAAATTTATTTCCAGTAATAAGAAATGGACTGTGAACTGAAGGAGATCTGATTTACTTAAAATGGATGCAAATACTTAAATAAAAACTGCAGAATATGTAATGTGCACTTTGAAGAGTCATGTTTGCTAACTTTTTGAGAAACCTGAATGAATGGTCGTATTCACTTTGACTTATTGTTTGACCTAAGGTGTTTCTGCACCATTAATGTTATCTATCTGTGTGTTAATTATTTTATTCTTTTTTATTAATGATCAATGCCCCATGTTTATATATGTTTACCTCATATTTATGTACGTTTCCACCCGTGTGATTGACCTCGTTTGTTCATGAGAATGTGGAAAGTTACTTTTAATACTGACTGACTGCCGCGCAATGGCTTACAGTCGCCGCCTCGCGCTCTATGCCTCGTTTTGCTGCAGTTAAGAACGCATGGCTTCGTTTGCCGCCTGCACTAGCGTCTGCTGAGTGGCCAGATATGCTTACTTGGCAAGATGGAGAGGTGGCCGTGTTCTTAGTGTCGTACCTACCTGACCTTGGATGAAAGAGGTGACAGGAAACCTCTCTGGGAGCGGTTGTAGAGGCAATTGACTTCGCCAGATACCAAGGGTTGGTAAACTCTAGTCTCTGAACGCGGTCTGCGTCGCTTTTAGCGCGCTCTACATCCAGTGTATGGCAGGGGGAGATTTCTCCGTGGCCTTAGAACTTCACTCTTCATTCTAGCTCCGACGACTGTGGAAGTAAGTACTCTGCCGAATCATGCTGAGGGGAAGGCATGCTGTTAGAACCTTGCTTTCTTTGTGAACAGGCAGTCTTGGTTTTTCAGTGATAATTTTCTTGAGTAATTCTTTCACTATGCGAGGTGAAGTACTTCTTAATTTACAGAATTCGAGTAAATTCAGCGTAAATTTATTATTTGCAATTTCATTCCAGTGATGATTGTGTGTCCGCTGTTAGAATACACCCGTGTGGCCTTCAGCCTTTGTGTAAAACTAGTATGTTTGAATATCCTTCTTGTTTTTAACTAACATTTTCATGTCGTTTCTGTATCCAAGAGGATGCTAAATATTTTTCAGATTTTATGATCAGATTCTGTCTTTCCTGTCTTGTATGACCGATTGCACCACGTGCTTTCGTAGCAGTCATTACTTGGGCCTTCAGCCATGGTTTTAATAATACCACCCTTCGTCTAAACGAATTCTCACGTGTGCTCTTTCTGCTTATTCTAAATTAATTTCCTTTGTAAATTCTATGTAATTAACCGTGGTTGCACACCACCAGGTACTTAAGAATAATGACTCACTGCCTCCCCACACATGAGTTCCTTTAGTGCATAGTATACTTAAATTTGTGATCAAGAAAGCATTGACTACACGAAGAGTCGTCAGCGTCTTGATGAGATGACAGGTTTCATGTGTCCCAGCATTGTAATGTACTGGCAAGCATTATGCACATGTCTGTGAATGTACGTGCTTTCAGATACCCATAGAGCTATGCAAATTTCCTAACATGTTACTTCCACAATAAAAAGGGCAGAAACAATTTTAATACAGGCAGTAGAAGGTATGTGCTTAATGTGGTCTCCTCGCATTTAGTGCTTGTTAATGTTTCTGAATAGATTATGATTTTAAAGTATCACACGTCTGCTTTATGATTTCATGCTCCCCATCCCATGTTTAATTATTTATTCATTTTTCTTACATTGATTTTGTTTGTGAAAAAGTTGGCTGCTCCCTTTCATCTAGTTTTCGAATCTCTTATAGAAAACCTGTGTATTTTGGTTTTTCAATTTACTTCAATCGTCAGAAGTTGCTCATTGACATATTTTCTTGTTGAATTTATCTTAAAATCTGAGAAGTCTGTTTGCGAAATTAGAAAAATTTCTTTTGTTTCTTCTTTTTTATTTCAAAATTCCTTTCTCCTTTCTTCTAGTGATTCCGCCAAGGGAGGTTTGGTTTATTCTTAAGCGGGATCAGCTCTTTTGCCGGCTTGATTATTTAATTGTAAAATTTCTCAAGATCGTATGCATGTTGTTGGTCCCATTTTTCTATTATATTGGAGTCTTTGACTTTGTGTAGATCAGATTCGGCTATAACCCATGTTTCTTTAGAATTTCCTCTTAGATGTGCTTGTAATTTATATTCTTATTAAATAATGATCCGAATATATATTTGCACCTCTTTGTGCTTCCGCAATGTGAATTTTTATTTCGCTGTCGTATGATATTGCAACCTGATCAGTCTTAAGTTTTTCAGACTGATGGGTGAGTATCGCCACGTTTTTTGTATTTAGGGATGTTTACGAAGCGAGGTTGACAAAATTTTAGGTTTATTTTGCTGGCATACGAGTATCTCTGAATTGAGTGGCATTTCTATTGGTAAATTTATGCTGGATAGTTTACTAATTTCTTCTTGTACCTGTATCGTCTGCTAATTTGTGCATTCAAGTAACACAGTACAATTTTTAGATCATCGTTTGGAAATTTTGCTATATATTTCAAGTTCTTCCCAATTTTTTTCTCTTTTTTCAGTTTTTCATTATCACAATTTAATGGTGAATATACACTAATAAAAGTGTAGTTTTTGTTTTTGTTTTTGATTCTTAAGGTCACAAGTCGATTGTTGTTGGGTTTCACATCTTCACGTCTTTATTATTATTATTATTATTATTATTATTATTATTATTACTTTCTAAAAGTCTCGCCCTACAATATGATCGCTGGTAAATCAACACTAAAATATTATACAGGTTTCCAGACAATATCGTGTTCTTATTGCTTAGGATGACCGGTTTCCACATTAATTAGACGTCATCATCTGATCTCCTGCATCTCATAATGCCACTTCCCATATGAATTTAGCAAATATCCTCTCATTACAAATTTCTTAATAAGGTAGAGTGCATTTATACATTGTTTACAACATACCTATCCACTTGTGCGGCTCTAGTGGAAATGTGTATTGTAAATCTAACGATGTATACAACTTTACCATCAATTCTTGTAATTAACATTTGTATAAGAACATTCAACAGTACTAAGAAATTTGTAATGAGACGATATAGCTAAAGCCATATGAGATGTGACATTGTGAGATACAGGTTATCAGGAGATGACGTCTTAGTAACGTCGAAACCGGTCACTTCCTGAGGATTCATCCAATGAATCTGTCTGACATCCGCCTGACCTAAGATTGATTTTATATGATCTTTCCATTTTAAATCGCCCCTTGGTCTACTCCCAATATGTTATGGAAATAAATGGTTGTTTGTCCTGCTAATAATGAAGGATCATTCTTTCTATGTTAATACAGAACTTGACAATTTTTGAGGCTCAGTTGGCATTCCGTGCGTCAATACGCAGCAGAACCTCAGATTCGTTTTTGTACTGCTGTGACAGAAATATTTTACATTTTGGTTTCCAGCTTTTTCCTCACGGTAAAGAACTGATTAACTATCGGAGCCGACTGAGGTTGTGAATTGCCTTCACAATATCCTAAAGAAAAATTTAATAAACGGCTTCTTTAGTTACACTCACTTAACCCCTTGTGTACAACTGGTTTTACACTGAGACAACCATTAATATAATGTGTCAAAACCGGCTCAGTGTATGCTATGTAAAACGACCACGGCTTTGGAGTGTTATACACTCTGCAATCAAGAAAATCAGCTCGCTGCCGGATTGAGTAATCCGTTCACGTGGATAAGCAACAGAAACATTCAACTGCGCAGTGTGTGCCGTGTTAGCTGCTGCTGAGGATCATCAGGTTACATACATCGTGTTTTCGGTGTATTATCTTTTGAGTTAACAAAGTTCTGATAACTTACGAAAGGTTATGCATTTTAGAGTAGAATAATATTTTTGTTTTATGCATGTCTTACAGAACTTTATGTACTTCACCAGTGGTTTTGTTACATAAACAAAGAAAAGAAAAATTGTGAACACTCGTGTAGTTTTCTCACTTCATATGTATATAAAATGTTCAAATGTTTGTAAATCTATAGGATCAAACTGCGTGGTCATCAGTCCGCAGCTTACAAACTGCTTAAACTAAGGTAAACTAACCTAAGGACAACACACACACACACACACACACACACACACACACACACACACACAAACACACACACGCCCCAGGAAGGACTCGAACCTCCGACGGCGAGCAATCACGCGTTCCGAAGCGAGGCGCTTTAGACCGTTCGGCTACATTTGTAATGTAATTATACAAAATAAAATAGATTCAAACCTTAATTTGGTCCCTTGGTCCAGAAAGGGATAAAAGAACACTGTAGGTAACTTATAAACAAGAAAATAATGGCGAAGTAATGTCAACTTTAAAGCCTACAAATTCTCTGGACGCCCACCCAATCTCAGCTCCTGTTAAATGTAGCTGTAATTTCATACATTTCGACAAATTATAATTATTCGATAAAAAAACTCGTTTCGTCTTTATTCGATTATCCGAGTTCCTTCAAATTTATAAACGATTTCGGCAAGTTTAAAGCGAAGAAGTGAGGCGCTTTCAAAACCAACCACAGAAGCAGGTGTTGTTTCATGCAGAATAATACCTGAATGCTGCACATAAAAGTGCTTCAATTAGCTGAGCACTATTTTCAATGTCAAATGACATTTTTTTGCAAAAGATATTAATCGATCTACTTAGTTTGCTGGCCGACATCTCCGATTACTCGCCTCGCGGGAGTAGCCGAGCCGTCTGGAGCGCCATGTGGCGGGTCGCGCGGCCTCCCGCGTCGGAAGTTCGAATTCTCCCTCGGGCATGGATGTTTGTGTTGTCTTTAGTATAAGTTAGTTCATAATTAGTTTGTAAGTTTAGGGACTGATGACCCCGCAGTTAAGTCCCATAAGCTTTACAAACATTTGAACTTTTTTTCCGGTTAGTCTTTGAATCTTTCCCTGTACACTGTAACACAGCTATAGTAAGACAGATGTTATCATGGTTATACAAATGACATCTGGTCCGAGATTTAACCGGAAACATTTCACCCCATGATCCGGGATCAAATAGAAACCCGGCACCGAAATACCAAAATCGCGATTGTATATTCGGTTTTATTTAACACAGCATTTTTGTGCTCTTACGCTGTGCTGTAATAATTACAGATCTATTAACATAAATGGTACCTATTAGCATAATGTAGGACTGTGAATAAATGCGATCAGGTGACGATGACAGTACAAATAGTGCAGAAACATTTTTAGGAAATATGTAACGAAGTAGGAGTGTCTTCCACATGACGAAATATCTCACCAGTTATTCTTAGCAATTACGAAAATAAAGAAAAGAATAAATATCAAAAACGAAGATTATGTACAGGACCTTGGGAAGCCAGTATTTCTGACCTACCCTCAATGATCAGGGAGACGCTTTGCCACTATTCTTCGATGAAAGTCTCAATTTCACTTGTCTGTATTATACAGAGGGAATTTTCTCATTCCCATAAGACGCTCAATTATTTTCGTTGCAGGCTCAGTATACGCATGTTGTTTCAAATTGAAAGAATATTAGACATACACAGTAATCTCTATCCACACAAATAATTGTAACCGATATTGGACATCGTCATCATGCATCCACACTAAGACATACTTGCAATTTTTGGTACCGCCCCACCTCCTCTCCCCCAACTACCTCCTAAAGAGCTCACTGCTCTGGGGAATTACATTTAGATCGTAAAACAGCGAGACTATTTATTTTAGATTTTTTATTCGATCTGTTTGGATCTGTAAACTGCGAGAATTAGGAGACGTAAGAGTTGACGCTTTGTACATTCGAAATCTCGGAATACAATGTGACTAAATCAGAGACAATAGCAAAATTAATTAAAGTGTCATTTATATTCAACTAAATAGATTTCTACGTTTATGGCCCTGAAATATAAAGACATATTATTCTACTTTTGGCCCAGATACTGTGTGTACTATGAGAACTTCAACACATAATATTATCATATTATATATTAAAAGAATCTACGAAAACTAAGTCAACCAGACCAAACTACCCGGAGATTTTTCATCAAGTATCAGAATTGACTTAAGTCTCTCCATTTTTATTCAAACGTGGTATCCTTCTGTCCTTGCATTTAATATTTTAATCTGATTGTTTTACGATATCGTCGGTTCTATGTAAGGTACACAGTCCTTTTTGACCTAACAACACTCAGCGGATCAAGCTCTTTCATTTGCGCTTTTAAACACTGGAACTGATTGATTCTGAAGAAAGCTATGCGAGAACATTAAACTTTACTTCCATATTTCCCAACTTTTTTGTCATTCCACTAGCGGTGCGAAGTATTCGCACGGGTCCTCTACTATTACAGATTAGAAATATTGTCGCGTTGAAATGGAAACAGGCTTGACTTCGAAGGCAACTAAACACAGCACTTATACTGAAAGCACATTTATTACGAACTCAACATACACGCAGCATTGACTGCTTCTCAGTCAGAGTGCTTTGCTATTTATACACAGACAGAATTTAGCAGAAATTAGAAGAACAGTTAACATAAGAAACAAGTAGAATTTACAAGTGAACACAAGAAAGTTGTAGAACCTTCTGGAATTGTAAATTACAAAGAAATAAATTTTTGCTGGTGGACGGGATTGAACCGGCGACCTTGTGCTCCGCAGTCCGTGACGCTATCCCCTGCGCCACGCCCCGGCAGTTGGAGTTCGTGATCTTTCGCGGCATTGCTCCCTCTCCTGGAGAAACAGCGACCCGCCGTTATGATCCCTGTGGAGATAGCTGCAATGTCCTGGATCTTGACCGTGTGATGGGTCCTCTGTATGACAGTTCAAGAGAATCCTTCCCTTCTCCGCGATTATCGACGACAGACGTTCCTGTCGTGGCTTCATCACGAGCAATTACCGTCCTTAAAGTCCTTGAACAAGAAGCCATTGTCGTCTACCTGCTCTTCAGGATCGTAGTAAGGCTTCATGCGCAGGACGTGAACAATGTCTCTTCGTTTTTGACGTTTCGACGACGGCTCATAATCCTCAACTTCGTATGTGACGTCTGTAGTAATAGCAGGGCATGGGTCTTCATTGATGACGTTGAGCTCACCGTCCTGGATTGGTTCAGCTGTCCCGATACACATTCCCTTGGGGATTAGTTGTGACTGCTCGTGTCAATTTGTGATCCAAATCTCTCCTTGAGCACCGGTAATGCTTATGATAGCCGCTGGTATATAAATTTCTTTTGTGAGCCTGATAAACTTTTTACTATCAACAAGAACTTCACAGTTTAACCAGTCATCTGTGTTTGTGACTGCATCTCTTCTCATTGTCAACGGCGGTATCGTCACATTGTCAACGACGAATAACTTCCCAGAAAATTCTGTATTACGTGTATCTGGCGGAACAACTTCTTCAATTTGCAGCTCAGATCTTCCACAGTCAATGATAGCTTGGGATGCCTGAAGGAAGTCCCATCCGAGGATGACATTATGACTACATTCTGTTAACACGACAAATTCAAACGGCTGCGTCCTGTTGTTGATGGTTATTCTTGCGACACAACTTCCTGCTGGATGGACGTGCTTTCCATTCGCGACCTTCAGTACAGTTGCCCCAGTATCACAAGTGTATCTTTAGTGTGCGGCGGTAATTATCCGATAATACAGAAAAAGAGGCTCCTGAATCAACAGGTGCCCGGACAGGTTGGCCGTCGATTATGACGTCGATGAGATTTCCCGACATCTTGGCGACTGTCGTCCATGGAGGATTTTCATCTGCGGCGGCCTCACCTCCATAGATGGTCGCCTCGCTTAGTTTTCCTGGGCGCGGCGGCTAGGGGAGCGGCTGGTACCTCTGTACGGCGACGGTGAACGGCTGCGGTGCGTCGGGGAGCGACCTCGTCTAGGGTACGGCGATGGGCTTCTTCCCATAGGTCGACTGAAATCAGCAGGTGACTGCCTTGGATAGAACTACTCCGACGGCTGACGTCTTGCGACAAAATAATCATCGAATACTCGCCTCCTCTCTCTGCAGTAGCGTACGACATGTCCAGGGCGTCCACAGTGGAAACACAGTGGTGTGTTGTCTTCTGTCCTCCAGACGTCTGTTCTTCTGTGGGGCGTCATAGTTACCGGGGGAGTTGGCTGTGATCGCGCCGGTCGGTTCATGGGCTGCCGTTTGGCGGCTGCAGCGTAAGTCATAGCAGGGCGACGCCATTCTTCACGTCGGATGCGATTGACGGGGCAGACAGGAGCTAATGTTTGAAATACGTCGTCCTCAGCGGCGTCGGCTACCTCATGACTTACAGGGCTCACATCCATGGCCATAATCTGATGCTCGCTCGGTCTAATAGTCCCGGCTGCCATGCACTGTTGTAATTCTTCTCTCACGATTTGTTATATGAGAGAAGCCAAGTCCTACTGGTCTTCCACAACGGCCATAGGGACTACATTTGGGAGTCTGTCATACTTCTTGCGTCCAACCCTCCTTTGTTGCATCTCTTCAATACGCTGGCACCACTTGATGAACTCTTCTGCCGTAGCAACGTCTTTTATCAGAAGAGCTTGGTACATATCTTCTGCAATTCCCTTCATCAGGTGCGTGATTTTGTCCGCTTCAGTCATGTTCGGGTTGACTACGTTACACAGGGCCAAAACACTCTTTATGTACGATTGTGTCAGCTCACCATGTCGTTGGGCCCGGTTCTTCAGTTGTTCTTTCGTCGAGCGGATTTGTCGCTGGCTATCTCCAAACGTCTTCTTAAGTTCCTCCTGGAACGTCTCCCAGTCATTCAACTTGTCTTCGTTGTTTTCGAACCATTGCTGGGCTTTTCCATCCAGGTAGAAATAAACGTTGGCCAAGCACATCGTATGATCCCACCTGTTGTACTTGGCGACTCGGTCGAACCCTTTTGCCATTTGTTAGGGTCCTGTCCAGCATCTCCAGAGAACACCGACGGGTGTCTGATGTGCAGCTGGCTTATTGCTGGTTTCGTCTCCATCGTTCTTCTGATAATACGGACTTTTGGAAGGATGTACTCGGTGTATCCCTTGTATTCCGGTTCCAGTCCGTGTACGTTTTACGTTGCCTAATCGGAGCCACGGTGATGCAGCTGTTGCACAGTGTACCCGGCGCCTCCACCAAGCAATTACGCGTTGAAATGGAAACAGGCTTGACTTCGAAGGCAAATAAACACAGCACCTATACTGAAAGCACGTTTATTACGAACTCAACATACACGCAGCACTGACTGCCTCTCAGGCAGAGTGCTCTGCTATTTATACACAGACAGAATTTACCAGAAATTAGAAGAACAGTTAACATAAGAAACAAGTAGAATTTACAAGTGGACATAAAGTTGTAGAACCTTCTGGAATTGTAAATTGCAAAGACATAAATTTTTGCCGGTGAGCGGGATTGAACCGGAGACCTTCTGCTCCGCAGTGTGTGACGCGACGCTATCCCCTGCGCCACGCCCCGGCTGTTGGTGTTCATGATCTCTCGCGGCAATATATGCGATGATAGTTACTTTCGATGTGACTGCCAGCAATCCCGGCCCATCAATCCCTGGAAACACTACCCCATGGGTACTAGCTGCTGACTGGCTGTTGCCTTCCAATCAGATACAAGATTTTTACTACCAATCAATTACCAGGGTTTCAAACGTAGTATCCTACTGTTACGCTATTGCCACCTAATTACCATCTCAAATGTACGACGTCAATATTAGATAACCAAATATTTAACGGTATATAAGGGCAAATAGCAGAATTCAACAGTTAATCGTCCTGAAGACGACCACTGAATAGTGCTCGAAACTTCAGAAATTCCTATGCTAAGTGTTTTAAAAAATTCTCCGCGTAATACGCAGAATTATTTTATTTAAAATGAAATCGGCCGTGGAAGTCCATGAACATACCTAGGATTCATTCTTCTCAAGATATGACATCATAAGGGCTGAGCTGCATGAAAACGAAAGTGAAATAAAGAGTAGGTTTGAAAGCGATGGACAGAGAGAAAAGGAGAAGATACAGTAGACTTACATAAGAGTGGTATAAATACACACCCATACCACACCAGGAACTAACATTATCTGCAGTATAAAATGTGAAGACTAATAACCCAGCAGTTGAGTCGGACAGATTAACAACCATACAAAACTAAAATATGAAGATAAGAATCATTTTCAAATCAAATGTTCAAATGTTTGTAGAGCTTATGGGACTCAACTATGGGGTCATAAGTCCCTAAACTTACAAACTACTTATGAACTAGCTTATACTAAAGACGGCACAAACATCCATGCTCGAAGGGGGGGGGGTATTCGAATCCCTGACCGCAGCGGCCATGCAGACAGTGACTATTAGGCCGCAGACTGCTCGGCCACCGCGGCTGGCAAGAATCATTTTCACGATTCCTCTTTTATCGATCTGCGATTCTTATTTTACTTGCCTGTAACTACGTAAGATAATATTCAGTAGTTGAAAATTGAAAACTGTTGGTCTTAAATAGAGGAATGCTACCTGGAGAATTCTTCAGTCGTATTACAGCAATACAATGGATAAAAGCTTTTGTGAGGTCTCTAGCTAAAAGTCGATCCTATATAGAAGTGGCATAACAACAAAGTTTCTAATACCATTAGTTTTTCAAGTCCCGCACTTCTCAGACGTTATTCCTTATTGCCCTTTATGTATATTTGCCAGAAATAGAACTGTAGGTTCATTTTGGCATCACGATAAATCACTTAAAGTGGAAAGTACATTGTTTCCGCTTTAGTGTCTCATCTGTTACAGCAGAATATTTTTAAGGGCCAATTTAATGAAGCAGAAGTTGGGGATAAGGACCCTTACTGCCTCCACTTTACTCTTTGGCTTCAGTAAGGATTGTAAAACACAGAAAACTTAATTAGTGAACTCAGTGTAAACCAGAGAAACGGCTATAAGAAGGAAAAAGGAGGAAAATGACCAGAAAGGAACGCTCGTTGTAAAATAGCCGTAGACGTGAAGCAAAGTCAAGAATAGGGAGGGAAAGGAGGGGCATAAAGTTTTATGTGCTCCTGCAGGTCACGGCAGAACGCTTTACGAGCCAACACCTGCGCAGAGAAAATAAAGCAAGCGCGATGGTGATTAACCAGAAGGTTGCTAGATCGGTAGAGGTAAATCAACTGACGAAAGCAGGAAGAACTAAGAATCTGAATGTTTTCCTTGTGCGAAAATATAGAAATTTTGGTCGTTTTTGTACCTGCACTAAGTTAGATAATGCAGGTCTCTAAATTTTCGCATGTGCACCTGCGATCTCAAAATCAAGGAAAATAGTCACTTGTGAGCGAGCGTGTAACGCTACAACACAGTGACCAACGTCAAATTGCGTGTGTAGACACAGTTACATTTATAATATAGAAGATGTGTATGATTTATTTATTATTTGTGTATTACATGTAAATCGATTTGTTATTTTATGCAAATAATGTTTTGTATCCCATCCCAGTCGCCACTTTTGTGTCCCAGCCTCGTCGCCGCTTTTGCGTCTCGTTTCCGTCGTAGGTGTCGTTGGCCGAGTAGAAAAGTACCGACACAGGAATAAAGGATGCACGCTTGTGCAGGTACGAAGGTGAGCAGCCAGTGGGACAGCAGAAACTATAAACACTAGAGTAAATTAGAACGAGATATATATTTCACAGAGACTTAGTAATACTTAACTTTTACATAGCTCAGAACTGCAGAATGCTGATATATAGTTGAGCTAGAGGCCTGCCTAGTGCCTATCCGATAGCCAAGTCTTCACCGGTGCCTATCTGATTCCGAAGTGTTAACTGGTTCCTATCTCAGTCCCAAGTGAACGATGTCGTTCAGTGGTGACCACGAGCGGGCTAGCAGCAGAGGGCGCTCGTGGCTGACGTCGTAAGAACGCCGCGCCGTGCGTGCATGGCGGCGTGTGGCGAAAGTAGGTGGCGCGCACTTTAGACTTGTGCGACACCACATAATGTATGTGACGTACAATTGTCAAAATGATTACATATTGCTTAGAAGGAAATTATGTAATGTATTGTAGTATACACGTTGACTTAGCGAGGGCAAAGTTAGCAATATCTTTGTGTAGAGCCGTATTATTGCTGAGCGTAGAGTTGTGTAGCTCGAGGCGCCAAAGAAGTAGTCGTTTTTGAGCTCTCGAAGTGAATTAACAAAGTCAAACAGCAACAGCAGACCGTAGTAGCACCTTAGTGTTGGTACGAGCAGCAATCAGAGCAAGTGTCATTGGCAAATAATTGGCATGGGCACAGAGCCAATGCATCAAGAGGAATATGTCAAGAGGAAAGCGGTATGCCCAATGCAAATAATGTTCCGTCGCCAAGAAGATACCATTTTGCCAGCAATTATTAAGTACCAGCAACAATCGCCAGCTACGCCGCACCGTTGCTGCAATAGTAAGATTTGCAGAACTTACCGTCTTTAGAAAATGTTCAAATGTTTGTATAGTCTATGGGACTTAACTACGGGGTTATCAGTCCCTAAACTTACAAACTACTTATGAATTAACCAAGACTAAGGACGTCACAAATAACCATGCCCGATGGGGGATTCGAACCCCCGACCGTAGTGGCCGTGCAGACCGTGACTGGAGCGCCTCAGTCTCCTCGGCCACCGCGGCCAGCCGTCTTTAGAACTGTATAGCTAAGCCAACTTTTAGTTTTGCTGAATGTCAATACCGAACCGGAGTGCAAGTATTCAGCGTTAAAGAAATTGTTAACCCAAGTCACTACCAACCAGGTTCCTTATCCGCTACCTTTAATTGTTCGAGGCCCAACATGAACCATAAAGACTGGTTGAAATAAACTTTAAAGTAATAAAATCAGTATAAAATATATTGCAATAGTATAAAGTTGAGATAAACAAATTAACAGTGCGCAGTTAATAGTAATGAGTGCATTGAACAATAATTGAATGATAAAGAACAGTTAATTGTTAATTGTGAGAGTTAAAAAGTTACGTTGCAAAGTTCAGCCAAAGAACCAAAAAGTGCGGTTTTAACAGATTAATTATTAGATACCATTTGATATGCTACTTTATTGTTAGTATAATGGACAATAGTCAAGATTAGGAGATTAGTTATTAGGATCAGTAATTACATTAATCTTTTACAGAAAGAGTAAATTGCTTAATGTTGCAGTCAATAATTTTGCATAAACCTTCAACCATTCAAAATAGAAACACAATTACAATAGTTTGCATTAGTGTTGATAGTCAAAGTATAGTCAATGCTTATTGCAAGCATTATAGTGATGGTCTATTTCGTTATGAAGGAGTTGTGCGTGCTAACATTTATTACTACAAATTTCCAGTTCACTGCAGTAATTTTATCGGTTGATGCTATTGCATGAGGACGTTGGATTTGCTGGTGACCGTATTATCTCACCTAGTCAAAATTGTTTATTAAATTTTTTATGGCACTTGACTACGGGGTCATCAGTCCCTAAACTAACAAACTACTTATGAACTAACTATGACTAAGGACGGCAAAAATATCAATGCCCGAGGTGGGATTCGAACCCGCGATCGTAGTGGCCGTGCAGACCGTGACTGGAGCGCCTCAGTCTACTCGGCCACTGCGGCCGGCTACAGTTTTGTCCCAGGTGTTACATTTACTACTTTATATAAAAGTCCCGCACCAAACGATCGTCATTGGGAAGTGAATAGTAAAGTATCGTTTGTGTGTGTAACCTCACTACGTTATCGGTTTCACCTCCGGTAGCTTAATCCGGGTAATTGTTTCATGAGGCACACGAATCATTTTAAACACTCGCGATTATTGGTAGCGTAGGTCGGTTAGGTTAAAAGCGGTCTGATATAACGGTGTCACTATATTTTCTAAACAGTAAAAACGGAGCTGGGTGAAGTTTGTCACGACAGTGTCATCTAGGTTTTCAAGAGGCGCGCGGGATTCAGCATTACCGGGGAATATTCGCTCGATTTGGCTGTATGAAGCCAAGCTGCCCTTAGTGGAACTCGAAAGGGGACAGGCCAGCATTCACACAATGGCAGTGGTTGGTATTCCAACCGTCGCTGGCGAGGAAGGTTGCTTACGCAAACAGAGACGGCGCAACCCAACCATCAGCGAAACAGGTGAACGACTTGACACTGAGCACGACCCTGAGATCTATTTGCATGTGGTGATAGGCCGAATAGAGCCGCTTCCTTGTACCACTCCGAATAAGACGTAGTGGGAGTGATCTCGGACAATAGTGGGGTAAAGGGGATTGAAGACCACTGAGAATCGTCCGTCGACGATACTGTCATCGACGCCAGACGCTCGGCCAATTGCCGGACCGCAGTTCAAAGGATGCTGCCATGGGATGATTGACAGGTTACATGAAAGTGCACTTAAGACTTGCAAGTAAACAATATACCCTCCACCCCTCGGCGCCGCCGCCAGACAGACGCCACCTCCGGCAGGTCTAGACCTGTCAGAGATGTCGCTGCCAGACTGACACCACAGCTGACATGGCACCCCCAAGACGCAGGGGACATGCGCTGCCTCAGATTAATTTGCATATCAAATTAACCGCCGCCGCCGACTCCACGAGTTCCATACTTACGAACGTTATTATGTGAATGTTGCAAATTGCACTTACAGAGTCTATTTATGTTTCGTAAATGTTCGTAGTTACACCTTGTAGTCTAATTATGCGATATATGTTTGGAGCTATAACTTAAGGGAAAAAACAATGCCACACATCGCACGGAGGTGGTGCCTGTCTGGTGGCGGCGCCGAGGGGTGGAGATGGGGTGTTGTTTACTTGCAAGTCTTAAGTGCACCAGTGCTAAGTGCACTTTCATGTAACCCGTCAATCATCCTGTGGCATCTGGCGTCGATGGCAGTATCGTCGACGGGCTATTCTCAGTGGCCTTCAATCCCCTTTACCCTACTACTTCGGACACCCATAGGCTATTGAAATGACTGTCGGTGATTGGTTTTCAGTAGGTTTTGGAGGGAATTTTTCACAGTTTTCCAGCTCGCTAGCACTGGAGAGCCGCTGGCAAAGGCAGTCGTCTGACGAATCTCTTCTTGGGCAGTCGCTTAGGTGACTACTCTGAAGATTTTTGCTTGAGCAGTGTTCCGTTTTGTTTGTGCGTTCCGATCCTGATAGTAAATTGAGACATGCCCAGAAACTCCCTGTTCAGTTCTAATTATATTAATATCTGCCGACGTGTAGGCACAGCTACATATTTCTCACCGTTTCGTGGCTAGTTGGATTTTAGAACAGTTTTGCTGAGTGTCTGCTCAACCAGTATAGTAACCATTTGTGTCTCATTCACTTGAACGGAGACGTACTTTCGCTTTCGTGTATTTGTATATTGTGTGGAGGAATAGTTGGAGAATCGTCTTTACCGACAGTCGAGGCTCCAATTCGCTTGTTCACATTCGCAGCAAACAAGTGGTGTGCAGCTTTTTTGTCGATCAACCGCCTATTTAATGACCTGAATATCACTCTGTCCAGAAGAGCACAGACACGGCTGATTTCTTGGAAAGTAACATCAGGAACTCGTACGAGTTGAGTAAACACTGATATCGGTGTACGCGATACACCATAATTTATTTCGCGTCCTTTCCAGCAATCAATGGCAGTCTACCGCAACAGCAGTCTGCGGCACTCAGCAAGGCGTATGGTAGCGTACATTTGCGCAATGGCATTGTAACCATTTCATTGGCTGTTTCCCTTGCATCAAGATAGGCAGATTTAACTATTCACCGTCCAGCAGTGATTAGCACTATCTATACACCCTCCTGTTCAAAGTGAGAGTATGTAGGATGACTGGCTTAGGGCCATCAGGTACCAGGTGTTAAGGAATTTTGTAGTTGGGAGGATACGTCACAAGTGGAATGGATGGGAAAACATAACAGATAGTAGTGTAACATTCTCATTGGCTGCCCCCCCCACCCCTGTGTAAGGTCGTCTATACGTTTCTTTAGTAATAAAAATTAGATAAACTGATGTATAGAAATTGATATGATTGATTGTAAATATTATGTTTAGAATATTATGGTGTGTTTAGTTTAGTTAGAAAAACTTTGATTATGTAAAACAAATGAATAACTATGTTGGAGAAGTGGCGCTTCCCGCCAAAAGTAAGAGTACCGGGAACGGCACTGCAAGGTAGCAGGCAGTTCCAAGCGAGAGTTCAGAGAGTGAGTTCCGCACGACAGGTCAGCACGTATGGGATTAGGAAGATTAACAGTTATGTTCCAATGAAATGTTTGTACAAGTGTATAACAAGGAACAGTGTGATATATGTCGTTTGTTGTTTCGCGGCATAGCAATAAATTATGAAACAACTGGCATCCCGACTTTTTGAAATATTAACTACGAGCTTAGTCTCCAGTTCCAAAGCTTCTACAGCACATCACTTCAAGAGAAGAAGATCCACGACCAGTGCGCTGCTTCTGCGTGGGGACATCAGATATAAAGAAAAAGCCAGGTTACTGACCAGAACGTTTTACTACAAGCACTGACGATGCAGGTAGTTCTATGGCCTTCACGTGCAGTGCTACGCGATTAAATCTCGCGACACTGGCACGAGTGTGGTAGCAATATCGCCGAGGGAAGTGTTGGAGTGAGAGGGACAGAATTTAAGTGAAGACCAACTGACTTTTATCTAAAGCTCTTTCCACGTACGTTTCATCACTTAAACCCCGCCGTAAGTAGCAATGACGGACCCCATCACTACCAAAGCTTTGCCATTTGCATCTCAGTAGTAACTTTTCTTTATTTTTTTCGTTTATTAATTTATTTTTTATTTTTTTGCCATCATTATATGCTTTCTATTGTAATTTATTATCCGTCGGCTAAAGGCTGGTCCGACAGCACGTAGAAAGGATTATTATAAGTTTTGCACACCTTTGTGTAATGTACCACTTGTTTAATCCAATAAATGAATTTCGCTTGAACCTCTGTTTAATTTTCATCATTACCCATCACATTTAAGACTTATCTATTTTTATCTTTCGCATGCATCTCAACTTTTGAGCAAGAAACTGTTGGCCATCTGCCACCTTAGAGACGCTCACTATTTTTTATATAAAGATTACACCTCCATTGATACAAAGGTATCATAATTTTATTGTCGTGCTTCCTCTCAATATCAAACAGGTACCCCCAAGCATTTACTTATGAACAAGGTATATTTCATTATATTTGAAGGTAATTCAGCAGTCGATTCATTTGCCGTACACCTGTAATTCTGTAATTGTTTTACGTGGCTTCTATTTGAGGTCGTATTTTAACGTACTCGAACTTAATCAGGCAGATCATCAGGTGTACTATATTTATTTCTATCAGTGTGTACGTACCATTATGCAGTTAGTCAATTTGTTTTATGTAATTATTATAGAAAACAAAGCAGAGTCGTTTCCAAGGTGCCAGCGATGAAAGAAAAATGTGCTACTGTAGAAACGGGTCACCTATCCCTTTAAATCTTCTTGAAGCCGGCATCGGGGAGGATTCGCGCCGGTGCCCCAGGGGAAACGTTAACCCCCTCCCCATACGGACTCGCAGCTCCGCCTCAAAGAAATTGAAGAATGGAGCCTGTCTGTGACGCGACCGCCTCGTTGACTTCTGCCCCCGCCCAACTTTTGTCATCTACCAACTTCCGCTGCCGCCTCGGCTTCCACTTGCCCAAGTGGGAGCTCTGATTTCGAGAGTTTTTGCCGTACGCTTCTCCCTTTCAACAAGTTAGCGGAAATAAATGACGTTTGCCTGGCAGACTTCCAGTGCTCGCGCTTCTTTTGGAAACTCTTGTCTGCGATGCTCCCAGCTCGTTTGCTTTAAGCACGTGTGCATCAGTCTCCCACGGTGAGAACGGCAGTCGCGATGAATATCCGAAGAGAACCGGCAGGTATCTTATAGCTTAGACGCGACCATTAATTACGCGATGTGTTCAGAGGTGGGGGCTCTACCCAAAATTCAGCAAATCGCTTGTGGGGGAGAGCGGGCTCTTGTAAAATCTCACGTATTTCTTATTCTCGAAAAACAGTGTACAACTGCAAGACAACTTGGTTCATTAAAGTGAAACATGATTGTTGATGATTCTTCCGGGCTGTATGGCCGTGTGAAATGAAACCACTGTTTTGCTTCAGGATTTCATTCTCTCAATTCTCGGCTTTATTGTCACTTTTAGCGAATTTCTCTTGCTCTCGTAAATTTTCCTCGAATTCTTAATACATATTAGGCCGTTCCATGCCTGTTTCTTTTGATTTACATTTAATTTTGCCCAAACATGCGAAAGGGAAATGTATTTATTTACGGTATTTATGTTGTGTCATGCTTTCTTCAAGTCCTCAGATTCCCTCCTGTGAGTGTGAGTTGCATGCGTAACTTAACAGGTGACTTCGTAGTTCAAAAAAAATGTTCAAATGTTTGTTAAGCTTACGGGACTTAACTACGGGGTCATCAGTCCCTAAACTTACAAACTACTTATGAACTACTTACAAACTAGGACGGCACAAATATCCATGCCCGAGGGGGGATTCGAACCCCCGACCGTAGTAGCCGTGCTGACCGTGACTGGAGCGCCTCAGTCACCTCGGCCACCGCGGCCGGCACTTCGTAGTTCAATAACAGTATTATTTAGGAGTAAACTCAATAGTAAAGATTAGTTTAAGGGATCATTTGAAGATATTTGTAGTGAATGTCGATAGTGTTCAGAGGGGCAGTCACTGTTGAGTTGAGAAAGAGAGTCCCTGCTGCGTGGTAGCCAACAGGAGGCTTTCGGGCGAAAAACCGTGGCGAGAACACGGAAGTGGTATACTGGGTAGTGACTACTCTGACCGCCGCGATGAGAGACGGACGTGAGCTGAATACTACTCCTTGGTAAGACAAACTTATCACCACCCATCAAAGCGGCCGCGAGAGACGCGTTCACAGAAAAAATAATATAACACAATTTTCTTTCTTCGGGTCAACCACGACCGCCCATCTTCATCTTTAATAATTATATCCGCAACAGTTATTAATTTTGAACTTGTTTATTTCTATGCACTACCCGAGTTTCGAAAACTACGCCTGATTATTAGGGGCATCAACAAATTATAATCAAATAAATAGTGACGTCTGACATGTAATAAAGTAGCTACCCTACATTTTTTTCAGTACAAAGTGAGTACACGTAACTTCGTGAGTCCTTAAGACTGTTACTTGTAGGAACAAATTAAAGTATTGAGTCCCTGGTACAAGTAACAGTCTTACGGACTCATGAAGTATATATAGTCACTTTGTACTAAATCTCATTCTATATAAAAGCGAAAGGACACTCATTCACTCACTATTCACTCATTCATTCACTCACTCACTGACTAAACACGAAAACTACTTCACCTATGAACCTAAAATTTGGCAGGAATGTAGTTTATAGGTAGAAGACGTCAGCTGAAAAAGAATTTTGCGATAGGGCCGACAGTTCATGAGACATGACGTCATAAACAGTGAAAACTTCCCCGTCTTGCGGCACGTGATAAAGTGACTTATCAGTCCACTATTTGAGGAGAGCACTTAGCGACTTGCAACAAACATTAAACAAAATTTCAAACCTTTAGGAAACTTTTCCTCATTGAAGACTCCAGCAAAATGATGAAAGGAAGAAAGTTTGTCGCTTACTACTTTTTCGGCGTTCATGCAGTAAAATTGCGGCATTTGGCATGACGTTACAATTTGCTACTCGTACACTATTAATTGTATTCGCGAATAATGTTACAAACAGGATACACACATACCACTGAACGTACGTTCAAAATTTTATCATAGTACGACACACAGTTCCTGACACATGGAATCCTGAAGAATTAGGTTCATGAAAAACCGCCTCATCACTCATGACGATTTGATTTATTACGTCTTTCCTACCGAATCTATTCTCGACGTTTTTTGCAGACATTTTACATACTCACCACTGGATGTGCCTTCGAAATGATATCGTATTACGATATATAGTTTAGGTGCTATGACGTCTAAGACAATGAAATGCATGAAGATTTATCCTAATAAGCACGATGTTGTAATTTACTACGTCTTTACTACGAACTCCATTTACAACATATTTCACAGGCTGTTTCCTAATATTCCATTCTACCAACGTGGTAAATGTTTTTGTAGGACAAATAATTCAGGAAATTTAC
The DNA here is from genome assembly GCA_026315105.1 of Locusta migratoria. Lineage (NCBI taxonomy): Eukaryota > Metazoa > Arthropoda > Insecta > Orthoptera > Acrididae > Locusta > Locusta migratoria. Next base: position 233,613,461 of record CM048751.1, on the reverse strand, counting down.
GTCCGTAAATAGGTATTGCATGATGTCTTTATTTCTTTGTTTGTAGCACATTCCGCAAGCAATATCCAAATATACCCTGAAAGGAGCTACAATATTATATCACTGAACGACACATTGATCAGAAGATACGACGTCATAATATTATAAATGCGAAAGAAGCTCTCTGTCACGCTTTCACGACTACACCTCTTTACCAATACTAATTAAAGAGGATATGAAGATAGCATGGACGCTGGAAAAGAGCATAACCTACTTTAGAAAGTGTTTAATTCATTATATTTGTTGATTTTAAGAATATAACTCGAAATATGGAACATCGAAGCATCAAAGTTTCTCTTATACCTTCTGATACGCTATAAGACTCTTTGGAGAAGCTATTTATTCTTAGACGTTTTAAATTTATCGCATTTAAAAATACTTTGAGTGGTTGATGTGTTGTACGGAACATAATGAATAAAAAGCTTACACCAGACGTCAACGTCTTCAAACCGCCGAGCCGATTCCAATGACATTTGAATCCTGCATAATTTATACATTGTTCAACGTACAACGTCTTCAGTCAGCGTTTTAGATACGACGCAATAAACGGAGTTTGTTTTCGTATTTAATAATGTCTTTATATTCATCTCGATAAAGGACAGTATTTACCACCATTCTATGTGCGGTTTATATTTAAACCGGAAAATTTCAAAATTTTCTTTTAACGTAATGATATTGGTCTTAATTTAAGAACAATGTTGCGACATTATTTTCCTTCGATTGCCTTTGACACGTATGCAAGGACATAAACTTGAGCGAAGCCGCGGTTAAAAGCTGGTCATCATCATATAAATATACTAACACGAAAATGAGGATACAGATTTTTAATATTAATCATAAAAGAACATCAATTACATAAACAGAAAGGTGTTTTGTCATAGATGTTGCAAACATAAAAATTATGTATGCACGTTAAGGGTTGTGAAAAGAAAAGAAATTTTACGTTGATACTCCAAATGATCCATAAGTTTTGCCACTCTATTTTAACCCGCTGCAGGTGGCATCTTCGTACAGGTAAAATTAGCTTAGTCAGTTAGCGCCTGGAGTTCCACTCTTACGGTCCCAGGTTGCCCCCTTCCCATTAAAAAAAAATCTTTGTAATGATCAATTCTTAACTTTTAAAAATAGTTTTCAAATATAAATAAACAATTCAGTTTATGAACGCAGTATTAATATATTCAGATTCATTACAATAATTTCAATTAATGTATTTAAAGAGCACTTGTTTTAAAACATTACATTCAAGTGTATCCGTTGATTTTCTATAAGAACATAATTTTATTGAATAACGGTAACCCAACAAGGGTTTCCTAAAAGTGAAGTGAGTTTTGGAAACATCGCAAGTTCAAATTTGAATGAAGACTTAACCATCGAGCAGGTGTGCTGGTGTGCTGGGGTATTGAATACCCCATAGGCCATAGGGGAACTTCGTAGTGCTGCAGCGTAGCAATGTTACTGCAAAATATAAATATTTACCTGGTTCGTAAAGGACTTGTAATTTACGATAGAAGGTGGTGTACTGAGTACCCCACGCACCTTCTCGTGATAGAGAAAAAAATTAAAAATAGCAATCGACGCGCCCGCTCAAATATAAAAAAGTTCGATCCTTTGATTGTTTGAAATTTTATATTTGTGAACATAGAGAACAAGGACATTTAACGAATTATGAAAGGAGTTTTACGAAAAATGTTTTTACTGAAGTTTCGTATTGATAAATTTGGAAAAAGCAAATAATTCCCTCATTTGTGTCTTTCATTCTCTCATGTTTCCTCTTTGCCCTTTCTTTAAACTGCTGTCATAGGATTCATATAAAACCTATAAATTTGTGATAGTTGAAATTTTTTGTAAGGTTCCCTCCAACGTGCACCGTACTAAATCATGCATAGGCAGTGATGTTCCGATTATTTTGAATGGCAGGTGTCGAAGTTCCTCGAGAAAAATAACCTCCTCTATGCACCACACGAATTTTTATGTAGTGAGTGACCTTTCACTTACTTTGATGGTCAAGTGAGCATCAAAATCGGAATAAAACTGTGGATTTTATGAAAGTCCCTAAGTAAAATACCCTTCGCCATCCATCGCACGAGGTTTTATGTGTACAGTAAGCTCCCTCTTGTTCTGAGGTTCAAGTGTACAAAATTTCTTCATTATCATAGCAAAACTGTGGCTTTTGTTGGAATCCGTAAGTAAACTGCCATTCGCCATGTATAGAACAAAATTTTATGTTTACAGTAAGCTTCCTCGTGTATTAATACTCACGTAAGGTAAAGGTAAACCAGTCAACAATCCGAATATTGGTTTGAACACCATGGTGCTTTACTAGGCATGGTCCTGTTTGGATCTGGTATGCCGTTGCCTTCCTCCGACCTTCGAACTGACTTACCCATCCAGTTATAGGGGGACCTACAGTTTAACGTGGGTTCCGAACCACGGTGCTACTCGGTATTTTTCACATGAGCATACTGCCAGAGGTGAAAGAAGTGCAAAGCGACAGCACACTACGGCTGGGCAACCGAAGCTCAACTGTGAAAAATTTCATTCATCAGAAATACACGGAAACATTAAAAAATAAATCTCAAATTATCTAATTTTCCGTTAGATTACCCAAAGAATTTATTTAAAACTAGCTGTAAACCCGACGTTGCCCGGGTGTTTATTTATCCTACACTCTCGTAGTCCACATCCCCTTTCCCCTCTCCCTGCATCCACCTCTTTCTCTCCCTTATCTCTGTTCGTTTCCACCTTTCCCTCTCTCGGAAAAGTTTTCTGCAAGGTACCCTCTGTCATGTACCATACAAACAGTTATGTACCAAGTGATCTTCCACTTGGTTTAAAAGTCATGTGTACAACACTTCAGAAAGATTGGAGCAAAACAATGCATTGTGTAAAATTCCGTAAGTTAAGATCCCTCCACCATACACCAAACGAAATTTTATCCAGAGTGTGAAAGACGACCGTCTGTCGTCTTCCATATATTTTTTGTATATTTCTGTAAAGTTATAATTTATTTAATATCGTTAGATTATCATTTTGTTAAAACTTGAACCCCACTCTTTTCAAGGCTTGAGGAATAGCATTTTTATTTCACGTGTTAAAATATTAGTTAATATTGTTAGATTTTTCTTATTTTGTTATGTTAATAATTTATTATTAATGTGGCATATGTACGGCTTCTCTGCTACGCCACTGTCCCTGTGATATAGTGCAGTTAATTTACCTTTAAGTGGGTGCGGGAACCTATGGTTGTCTGTATGTGGGGAGTTATAGCTCGCTTTGCATCGTTCTCTCTGGCTCAAAGTCGATAGCTGCTGAGGTTACCAAAGAGGTTTCTACAATCTTTGGTTGCGAGCTAGTTAGCGATCCTTCCCTCCAGGGCGAGTGTCGCTGTCCATCCCCACTACCGCTGTTTTCTTGGATTTTCCGGCTTCCGGTGGTTTTCCGCGTGTGGTAGCAGTTTCCCGCCTCATGACCGCTGAATCTTCATTATGGGCTCGTCGTCTGCTGAGATAAGGTTGGTTCTACTTTTGTTTTTGGAGATGTTAGCGTTTCATTGACTAGCACATTTAACTTAGATTCCTGAACTCAGAATCATTTTTTTGAATATTTTCTCCGATCGCGTGCGGAAATGTGTTCTCGTTTTTCAATTCAGTGATTTCCAATAGATGAACGCAGTGTGTGTGATTCTACTCGCAGTTTGATAACGGCCTGGTATGTGAAAACCTTTTGTGATCATGTGGCGGTGTATGAACTCCGTGTAAATACTTTCTAGCTTTGTGGCGCCCTATTTATAATAGGTGATATGTTCATTTTATACAGTGCATGTAAAAATCTTCTCATCGTTTCCTTCCGTGAGTGACATGTGTTCCACGTGGTTGGTTCAAAGAACAAAGCCTTCAGCTTCCACTCTTGTTTGTTCCATGCCCATCAGGCAAGTAACTATGTGGGTAACCTCCTGATTTCCACTAATATTTCGCGATCTTCTCTCCCCGCCTATTTTAATTTTGCTGTCTCTTCTCCGACTAATAGTAAGAACTCTGTCTTGTCACTAATTCTCTCTGAGCCTGGTACAACCTCCTTCAATAGCTTCTGCATGTAATTCTAAACACTTCTATGGGTTTCTGCATAATTCTTATTTTTATTTTTTCGACTTTGTAATTATTTCATTTTTGTGGTTTTTCTGGGACAGTACCTCATCCGTATGTGATCGTCACCTATCGCGTGTATTTCATTCGCTTCCTTATATAATTCTAAGCATTTCTATGGGATGCATGCTGTAGTTAATTTTTTTGATTTTTTAGGAAACTTAATTTATTCAATTTTATCGGTTTTCGGAACCCCACGTGGGTCCGAGTTCCGACTTCCGCAGCTAGTCGCCTGAGTTCACGCCACTACTCATATAAAACCAGTACCTATATCGATTGCTGACAGACTGCAATTTAAGAAACCACCGTGATTTTGTATAATGAATCCGATTTTCAACCACTTCTCCTTCAGAGGAGTGCATTCATGTAACGTAGCCGTGTGTCGCCGTTAGCGCGTTTGCTCGCGGTCCAATTCAGATGTAATTTAACTTGGCTATATACACGCACCATCTCAAAATAGGCACGACGGACCAGAGAAATGATGAAGAGAGAATTTAAATTAGCACAAAAGGATTATAATTTAACAAATTAATTTATTATTCAAAACAAGATCAACAAGGGGAGAAGACCATTTTTTTAAAAAATACAATAAAAAACACACCTTACAAAATATTCAAAATAATCCACGATTACATGGCCCTAAAATTCCCCACCTGCAAAGTTGAGTACAGGTCAATTACGATCACGTTTCATAGAGGGAACGGAGGAATTGCAGCACATTCACACACAGATTCATACGCCAAGCCACGCAGGTACTTACCAAGCACCCGACACCAATACACCAATATGACAGCCAAGCAATGTGGAGAATGCAGATCGAAGGTTCACTCGTGCACAATGAAATAGTACCTCGCCTCCATAATGTGTCAAGCTAGTGTCTTAGGCTCATGATGAACTATCAGAAACAAACGCACTTGGTTTAAGACCATAAAGTGCGGTGTACAGACGGAAGTTAGTTTCCCTAGAACTAACTATACATTAAGTCAAGATTTCATTAAATAATATCTAAAAACGGTCGCTATTGCGTTCGTTTATCACAGGGAGAAGATAACTGCAGAAGGTTAAAGTTGTTAGATCAATACAGCACTCTACTAAGTTGGAACACAAAATATGCATAAAGTTAACAAAATCAATTTCGAAGAGAATAAGATCGCAAAATATATCGTGTAAAGATTCTTTCTGGTCAGAAGAATGATATCTATTAGATAAGCAAGGTTACAGATTACTACAGTACAATACAGTGTTCGGTCACAAAAATTCAGACAAGTGAAATAATTCTATTTTATGAAAATTAAAAACACGATAGACATCGTGCAACAGGTCTTTCTACACAGAGGAAAAAGATCTATTCAATGGTAAAACAACGACAGGGAACACGCTAATTGGCGCACACGTGGGCAGACAAGTACACAGATTTCAAGTTAGAATGGACAATTTTCAGGGAAATTTATCACGCTACACTCACTAGGAATACATTAGCAAATTAGCTATACAATTATTAACCACTCGTGTGCACTGAATGATGGAGAAGCTGAAGGCTTAGTCTGATATCGTCCATGTGTTCTGTCGACAAAGTACGAACAGTATAGGCACCGCAAATCCCCGAAAATATTACAACTCAGCTACTATAAGAACGCGAAAGACACTGAACATATTTAAACAGGCGAAGCAATGATTTAAAAGTGCAAGAATTACGCTAACAAAACACCATCAGAGCCTCGGAATCAGATTCCAACAAAAATCGACATAAAATTATCAATCATGTACGAAATTAAGCGAAATCTCACTACTACACATAGTGTAGCTGCTACTCCCGGAATTAAACTCGCTAAAAGGCATAAGTACGACTATGGAGCCTGAACTAAGTCGAGCCACGAAGCCACAGCAGAACCAAAACCAGAGATACTTACCCTACCAGGAACCAAGAAGCGAATGAAGAGCTCTCTTCACCATTGCTTAACCGTTACCAGAGATAGGTAGTGGAGGTTAGGGCAGAGAGCGTCACCGTTCGTCAGGCAGGTAACCTGACCAACCCCCAGCCAAAGAGGTTAAGAGCAAGCTACATTAGGAGTCTTTGCTAAGAATGGGTTGTTCACAGCAGTTGGCAAACCTACTTCTCGCCCAGAAACATTCAACGCCCAGAGTTTGAAAGAAACTACGACACAAAACAGACGATGCGCGCCTGGCACTTCCTGAACTCTCTTACATACAAAGTTTCATTTATTCTGTGGAAGCCAGAACCAATACACACTAATACATATTTGGGGCCTCATGTACAACATAGACAGTATTTTACATGCAGATAAAACTAAATCAATATATAATGCCTGGTATCTCGCATATTGCGAGTGGAGTGTCTTGCTACACTCAAAAAATGTCTGAAGCTCATCAACATTTGTTAATGGGGAGTCAATTGAATGGAACACGTTATATGGACATGTTTCAAACTTTATTTCAGGTCCTTAACTACTCCCATTTTCCAATAATTGACGCATAAATCTGGGTGTTCTCACGCAGTAGCCTATCATTATTTATGGCGTCGTATATCCTGAGCTCTGTGCAGTGCTCTTTTGTTTTTCGGTCAGGAACCTTCGTGGGCGTACAGTGCACAATTCACCAAAGTTTCGTTGCAATCGAAGACATGGTTTATGAACACGTAGAGGAAATACAGACAAACATTAACTTTTTTATATACTCTACAATGAACTTACAGTTTCTCAAAGCGTGTAAGAAGTTTATTTCCGGTCGTGTATTTCCGGAATCAGTTATTATTGAATGAACATTTTATGCGCGAGAGGTATTTTTAACAGCAACTATCTTAGGTGTTTAGTTAAGAAAAAGTAAATGGACATTAATGGATCTAGTAAAGGTGAACACCACATCGTAGATAGTTAGATGATGGGCCAAAGTAATGTAGAGACTTGCCAAACGGGCAAAACTGTATCCGAGGATGCACTCGTGTGAAAGCGGACTGTCAGCATTTCTCGCACCGCGGGGCAGTAATAATGGTGCCGGGATGCCACGAGGACGTGACGTCAGGAGCGTCTGACCGCGAGGTGTCGCAGTGTCGCAGTTCCTTTTTGAGTCAGTGGGCATATGGTGAACAGTTCAGCAAAGTTTCATTGCAATCGAATGAATGCTTTATGAACATATAAAGGACATACAGACAAACATTCATGTTTATACTTTGTCCTTAGAAATAAGAACACAACGAAAGAGATATCAGCCTAATTGGATGAGCGGTTCTAGAATTATGGCGTGACAAAGGGTAATAGGGATTAATTTTTATATGTACATGCCTGATGCCACAGTTTTACGGCAACTACAGAGAAACTGTTGTGGGCGGCAGACTTCGTTTCATCATTTTCTGGGATGGGAGGGCGGTCAGTTACAAAACTCTTCATAAACGTCCGAAATTACATGCACACTTTGTTGCAGGTCCCTAACTACTCCCATTGTTCAATAAATGACACATAAATGTGGGTATTCCCACGAGATGGCCTATCATTATATATGATGTTATAACTCGTGAACTATGCGTCGTTGGGCCAGGAACCTTCGTGGGCGTATGGTGAACAGTATACCAAAGTTTCATTGCAATCGAATGAATGGTTTTTGAACACACAGAGAACATACAAACATTAATTTTATATATGCAGCTAAACAAAAACTCTGTAATGAATTTATAGTTTCTGAGAGCGTGTACTTTTATTTCCGGTCGTGTATTCCCAGAATCAGTTATTCTTGAGTGGACATTTTACGCGGGAGAGGTGTTTTTGAGAGCACTTATCTTACGTGTTTAGTTAAGAAAAAGGTAATGGGCGTGAATGGATCTAGTAAAGGTGAACACCATATTGTGGATAGACAGATGATGGACCATCGTAATGTAGAGACTTGCCAAATGGGCAAAACTGTATCCGAGGATGCACTCGTGTGAAAGGGGACTGTCAGCATTTCTCGCACCGCGGGGCAGTAATAATGGTGCCGGGATGGCGCGAGGACGTGACGTCAGGAGCGTCTGACCGCGAGGTGTCGCAGTTTCTTTTTGAATCAGTACCCTTCGTGGGCATATGGTGAACAGTTCACCAAAGTTTCATTGCAATCGAATAAATGGTTTATGAACACATAAAGGACATACAGACAAACACACACACACACACACACACACACACACACACACACACACACACAACTTTGTCCTTATAAATACAAGGGTACCCTTCGTGAACACAACGAAAGAGATATCAGCCTAATTGGATGAGCGGTTCTAGAATTATGGCGTGACAAAGGGTAATAGGGATTAATTTTTATATGTTCATGCCTGATGCCACAGTTTTACGGCAACTACAGGGAAACTGTTGTGGGCGGTAGACTTCGTTTCATCATTTTCTGGGATGGGAGGGTGGTCAGTTACAAAACGCTTCATAAACGTTCGAAATTACATGCAAACTGTGTTGCAAGTCCCTAACTACTACCATTTTCCAATAATTGACGCATAAATCAGGGTGTTCTCACGCGGTGGCCACTCATCACTTATGACGTCGTATCTCCTGAGCTATGTGTCGTGCTCTTTTCTTTTTTGGTCAGGCACCTTCGTGGGCGTACGGTAAACAGTTCACCAAAGATTCGTTGCAATCTAATGAACGGTTTATGAACAGACAGAAGACATACAAACATCCATTTTTATATATAGAGCTAAACAAAAATTCTGTAATGAACTTAGTTTCTGAGAGCGTTTACAGTTTCATTTCCGGAATAAGTTATTCTTGAGTGGACATTTTACGCGCGAGAGGTATTTTTGAGAGCACCTATCTTAGGTGTTTAGTTACGAAAAAGTAAATGGGTGTGAATGGATGTAGTGCAGGTGAACACCACATTGTAGATAGATGATGGGCGATCGTAATGTAGACACTTGCCAAACGGGCAAAACTGTATCCTAGGATGCACTCGTGTGAAAGGGGACTGTCAGCATTTCTCGCACCACGGGACAGTAATAATTGTGCCGGGATGGCGCGGCGCGAAGACGTGACGTCAGGAGCGGCTGAGCGCAAGGTGTCGCAGTGTCGCAGTTAGTTTTTGAGTCACTACCCTTCGTGGGCATATCGTGAACAGTTCACCAATGTTTCATTGCAATCGAATGAATGGTTTATGAACACATAAAGGACATACAAATATATACAAACTTTGTCCTTGGAAATTAGAACACAACGAAAGAGATATCAGCCTAGTTGGACGAGCGGTTCTCGAGTTATGGCGTGACAAAGGTAATAGGGTTTAATTTTTATATGGTCATGCCTGATTCCACAGTTTTACGGCAACTACAGCGAAACTGTTGTGGGCGGTAGACTTTGTTTCATCTTTTTCTGGGATGGGAGGGGGTGGGTCAGTTACAAAATGCTTCATAAACGTTCCAAATTACATACACACTTTGTTGCAGGTCCCTAACTACTTCCATTTTTGAATAAATGGCGCATAAATGTGAGTATTCTCACGAGATGGCCTCTCATTATTTATGACGTCATAACTCGTGAACTGTGTGTCGTACTCTTGTTTTTGGGTCAGGAACCTTAGTGGGCCTACGGTGAACAGTTCACCAAAGTTTCATTGCTATCGAATTAATGGTTTATGAACACATAGAGGACATACAGACAAACCTTCCGTTTTAATAAATACAGATAAACAAAAGCTCTGTAATGAACTTACAGTTTCTCAGAGAGTGTACTAAGTTTTATTGCCGGCCGCGGTGGCGGAGGTGACTGAGGCGCTCCAGTCACGGTCAGCACGGCCACTACGGTCGGGGGTTCGAATCCCCCCTCGGGCATGGATATTTGTGCCGTCCTAGTTCGTAAGTAGTTCATAAGTAGTTTGTAAGTTTAGGGACTGATGACCCCGTAGTTAAGTCCCGTAAGCTTAACAAACATTTGAACATTTAAGTTTTATTTCCGGCCGTGTATTTCCGACAATAAGTGATTCTTGAGTGGACATTTTACGCGCGAGAGGTATTTTTGAGAGCTCCTATCTTCGGTGTTTAGTTAAGAAAAAGTAAATGGGTGTGAATGGATCTAGTAAAGGTGAATACCACATTTTAGACAGATAGATGATGGGCCATCGTAATGTAGAGACTTGCCAAACGGGCAAAACTGTATCCGAGGATGCACTCGTGTGAAAGGGGACTGTCAGCATTTCTCGCCCCACGGGGCAGTAATAATGGTGCCGGGATGGCGCGAGGACGTGACGTCAGGAGCGTCTGAGCGCGAGGTGTCGCAGTGTGGCAGGTGAGCCGGCAGGTAGCAGGCAGCAGGCGGCAGGCCACAAAGGACAGCCCGGCGCAGACCCGGCCGCGCCCATCCCCGTAATTAGCGATCCGTGGCCGGCTCTCTGGTAATGACAGCCTCTGTAGGCGGGGGAGGGGGTGGCGGCGTGTGATCTGTCACGCGGAACGGCACCGCAATGGATCGGCGCGCGCGCCAGTCTTGCGGGTCACTCAATACTGGCGCCAGTGCGCGGCCGTTTGCGTAGCGGTCGGCGCACAGAACGCTGGCCCCGCGCCAAACGGTCATTAGGCTCTGCGCTGCGCAGTTTTTGTTTCTGTGATCTCGCGGCCACTCGAGTCCGCGAGCCGAGTGCTGGAACCCCGAGCGTGCGTGGCCGCTATCTAACGAGCTTCCGACGGACCGGGAGTGGTACTGCGCAATTGCCGGTACTGACGGGAAGAGCTGAGGCAATTAGGACGCTATAAACGAAGAAGCGTGTCGAGTGCGGTTGAACTGCTAGTTGCAGATATATTGCACACATGTTGCGTGGTTATGGAATATCGGCCCAGATCTGTGACTGGTTAGGGTATTTCCTGTCAGAGAGAACACATTTTGTAATAATCGATAGTAGGCATCGACAAAAAAGGAGGGGATATCCTATGTTCCTCAGGGTAGTGTTATTGGTCCTCTGCTGTTCCTTATATACATAAACAATTTAGGGGAATATCTAAGCAACTCTCTTACGTTGTTTGCAGATGACGTCATTTACCGACTAGTAAAATCATCTAAAGTTCAAAACCAACTGCAGAAGATCTAAATATCAGTATGGTTTAAAAACTGGCAATTGAGAAGTCGTCCACATGACCACGAAAAGATATCCGTTAAACTTTATTTACAAGGTAGGTTATGTAAAGACCGTAAACTCCACAAAATACCTAGTAATTACTATTACATCAGAATTAAACTGGAAAAATGTTCAAATGTTTGTATAGCTTATGGGACTTAACTACGGGGTCATCAGTTCCTAAACTTACAAACTACTTATGAACTAGCTAACACCAAGGACGGCACAAATATCCATGCCCGAGGGGAGATTCGAATCCCCGACCGTAATGGCAGTGCAGACCGTGACTGGAGCGCCTCAATCACCTCGGCTACCGCGGCCGCCTTAAACTGGAAAGAACACGTACATAATGTTGTAGGAAAGGCAAACCGGAGACTTCGTTCTATTGGCAGAACGCTTATAAGATGCCACAGAACTACTAAAGAGACTTCCTACACTACGCTTGTCCGTCCTCATTTCGAGTATTGCTGCCCAGTGTGGCATCCTTATCAGGTGGGTTTGACTGAAGCCATCGACAGAGTCCAAAGGAGGGGAGCTCGTTTTGTAGTGTTAGATACAGGGGAGACAGCGTTACGGAAATGATACAGGATCTGGGATGGGAATCATTAAAACAACGGCGTTTATCGCTGCGGCGAGGGCTACTTACGAAACTCCAATCGCCAACATTCCCCTCCGAATACGAAAATAGAATGTTTACTCTCACTTACATAGGTAGCAATGACCATCAGAATGCCGGCCGCGGTGGCCGAGCGTTCTGTCGCGCTTCAGTCACAGTCTGCATGGCCACTGCGGTCGGGGGTTCGAATCCCCCCTCGGGCATGGATATTTGTGCTGTCCTTAGTAGTAGCGAGTTATAAGTAGTTTGTAAGTTTAGGGACTGATGACCACATAGTTAAGTCCCATAAGCTCTACAAACATTTGAACATTTGGACCATCAGAATAAAATACGAGAAATCCCGCACGCTATTCGAGAATGGAATGGGAGATAAAATAGTATAACGGTGGATCTATGAACCCTCTTCCAGGCACTTGCACGTGATTTGCAGAGTTTCCCATGACAATGTAGATGTAGAATACATTAAACCTCTTAAACCACCAGTACGTGCACTCTTCGATAGTATGTAAGGTTCTGGTTGCGCAACTCTGCATAAACTTCCAATTAATTTTTATTGCGCAGTGGCTATCTAACAATGTACCCTTGGCTTCTGCATGGAAGAACCTAACAGAAAGTTATGTAGAATTCAGCAAGATGCCCCTCGTCCGCTTAAGATACGCCTGGGTGGCGTAAACATAGATCACATCTCCAGTCAGATGTCTAAATAATACAAGTAAGGTCAGAACGGGTACAAAAATGACGTCACTAGTAAACGTCGACCACTGTACGAAACAAGAGCTTTGTTTCATACAAAAATTAATAAATAAGGTCCGTGTGAACTACCGGTTACTCCCTGGTATAAAACCATGTTACCTGGCCCGAAATGACTTCAATAACAGGAAGTTAATACTACAGTGGTCAATATACATAGCAGCTCACACATTATTACACACAGACATTAATAAGCAAGCCACCACAATTAAAATTATCTTAGAAAGGTGGATAAGAAAACACTTATGGCGCAACGACATTTACACATAAGAAAATTTGCATCTGAACTTGTTGTCAGCACTTGTGAAGAACAATATTAAATAAGAGGGAAGGTGCTCTAAAACTACAATTTATAGGCAACTTACTGATTATGCTGAACTTAGACTTTTTTATTCAGATAGAAAACAAGCAAAATGGGGAACCAATTTTGTTAACACAATAAAAATGCATCTCTTACATGGATTGATGCGGACGGTGCCCAGCCTAAATTACACATGATTTAACGATACTGGCGAGAAGGATTCATAAAAAATCTCATTCTTCCACACACACGCAACGCCACAACGAAACTCGCCAAAATCAGCGTGCTGAGACGAGGCGAAAGCAGGCACCGCTATCGTAGGCGAAACTCAGCAAGTCGGAGGTAGCACAAAACACAATATATACAAAAAAAAAAAGAACTAACAAACTTTAAAGCTGGCTCTGGTCTGTCGTGTCTGTTTCGAGATGGTGCGCGAGTATTGCCAAGTTAACTTACATCTGAATTGGACTGCGAGCAAACACGCTAACGGCGACGCACGAATACGTTACATGAACGCACCACTGTAGTTGAAGTGGTTTAATATCGGATTCATTATACAAAATCACGGTGGATTCATAAGTTGCAGTCTCTTAGAAATCGATCTAGGTAATGGCAGGTATTGGTTTTATATGAGAAGTGGTGTGAATTCAGGCGACTAGCTACAAACCTCGGAAGTCGAAACTCGGACCCACGTGGTTCCGAAAACTGATAAAATTGAATAAATTCAGTTTCCGAAAAATAAAGAAAATTATCTACAGCATGCAACCCATAGAAATGAATGAAATACAGCTACACGTGATAGGGGGTGATTACAGAGACGTGGGGGGGGGGGGAGGGGGGTGTCCCTGTCTAAAAAAAAAAAAAAACCACAAAAATGAAATAATTACAAAGTCGGAAAATAAAATTAAGAATTACAGCATGCAACTCATATAAATGTTTAGAATTACATAAGGGAGCTATTGAAGGACGTTGTAATTACAGACAAAAACAGAGTGCGTACAACTCAGAGAAGAAACCGCAAAATTAAAATAGGCAGGGAGAGAAGATCGCGAAATATTAGTGGAAATCAAGATACCCGCATAGTTACTTGCCTGATGGGCATGGAACAAACAAGACTGGAAGCTGAAGGCTTTGTTCTATGAACCAACCACGTGGGACACATCACTCATTGAAGGAACCGATGAGAAGATTTTTACATGTACTGTACAAAAATGAACATATCACCTATTAGAAATCGGGCCCCAAAAAAGCTAGAAAGTATTTACACAGAGTTCATATGCCACCACATTATCACAAAAGGTTTTAACATATCAGGCCATTATCAAACTGCAACTAGAAACACACACACACCACGTTTATCTATTGGAAATGACTGAATTTAATTCAATGCATTTCCAGAAACGATCGGAGAAAATATTCCAAAAAAATGATTCTAAGTTCAAGAATCTAAGTTAAACGTGCTACTTAATGAAACGCTACCATCTCCAAAAACAAGAGCAGAACCAAACTTACCTCAACAAACGACCAGCCCAGCATTATCAGACCGAGAGGTCACCGGACGCGGGAAGCCACCGGAAGCCGGAAAATCCGAGAAACAGCGGTGGTGGGGACGGAGAACGAGTACACTCGCGCTGGAGATGGCTCGCCGACTAGACTGTAACCAAAGGGTGTATAAACCTCAGCAGCTATCGCCTCTGAGCCAGATAGAACGATGCAAAGCGAGCTATCACTTCCCACATTCAAACAGCCATAGATTGTAGCACACACTTTACCACAACTGCACTTTCTCACAGGGACATTAGCGTAGCGGAGAAGCCGTACTTATGCCACATTAATTAATATAATAATCAATTATTAACGTAACAAAATAAGAAGAACCTAGCAATATTAACTACTATTTTAACACATGAAATAAAAGTGCAATTCCTCAAGCCTTGAAAAGAGTTGGGTTCAAGTTTAAGCAAAATGATAATCTAACGACATTAAATAAATCATAACTTTACAGAAATATACAAAACATCCATGGAAGACGACAGACGTACGTCTTTCACTAGCTACTGAAAGTAAACACAGTAAAAATGTACCTAATTTATTAAAAAAAAAGAGAATGTCTTTCTTACGATAAAAAATTTAATTACAGAATTTCAAAGTACATTTGGATAGAAGCTTTTAAACTGGAAGGAAAAGAAATTAAGGCGTAAAACGAAATGTAAACTATATTGAGAATTATAAAAAAAGGATTTTCCTTAATGAAATATACAATCGGCAAAATGGCAAAAAACTCTACGTCTAACTTGACTTAATCTGACAAAAGCTACAGATACGTTTGAGGCTGTCGCACTGAATGAGTATTGTATGTCCTGTTGGGAGTGTTGAATGCCTAAGCGCTTTGCACACAGTACCGTTTGTCGAGATAACTGCAAGCTGGGTCGTCGACACTGGAAAAAACCTAACTTTTCTGCCTGGATCAACTTCTTTCGGTCGAAATAACTCCTTTTTCTCAATGATGTTGAGAACAAACACTTTCTGGTCTCGCTACTGGCGTGGTACACATAAATCAACCCACCGTGGTGCCAAGCCGGCCGCGGTGGCCGAGGGGACTAAGGCGCTCCAGTCACGGTCTGCACGGCCACTACGGTTGGGGGTTCGAATCCCCCTCGGGCATGGATATTTGTCCCGTCCTTAGGATAAGCTAGTTCATAAATAGTTTGTAAGCTTAGGGACTGATGACCCCGTAGTTAAGTCCCATAGACTATACAAACATTTGAACATTTTTTTTTTCGTGGTGCCAATACAATTCGCTCACAGGCGTTAACTACACCACTCTTAAATTATTCGAATAAGACGAGAAGCGTCTGACTAACACAGCGAATATCACACAATCAGATTTAAATATAACTTCACATCCGCTCGCTACAGAGCTGCTCTTTCCACTAAAGTACTGGAAAAAGTCTTCTCCCTCACTTCTCTGTACACTCTCGAATACGCGCAAAATGCGCCCGCAGAGTGCTCACCACCACCGCCAACACAGTGTGTCGCACACCACACGAAGCGCAGGAGCGACGAAAATCCTCCCTGCCTCCGAATATATCCTTACATGTCGTTTCCCCCCAGTTTTCGCAGTAACTCGCGCCACGTCAGAGGAGTCTCCGTCTAACAGATTCACTTTTATAGCCGGCCGCGGTGGCCGATGGGACTGAGGCGCTCCCGTCACGGTCTGCACGGCCACTGCGGTCCGGGGTTCAAATCCCCCCTCGGGCATGGATATTTGTGCCGTCCTTAGTCGTAGCTAGTTCATAAGTAGTTTGTAAGCTTAGGACTGATGACCCCGTAGTTAAGTCCCATAAGTTCAACAAACATTTGAACATTTTTTCACTTTTATTTGAGGGTAGGCTCGCCGATAAACCGACCAATGAAGGACCAGCTACTACAGCGTTTAGATGCCCCCACGCTTACGGAAATGTCTCGCGATGTGCAGGGACTTTCGCTCGTGGCCGGCGTCATGTTGCACCACAGTTTGCAACTAGATGAGATACAGTGCCAAGCACAGTCTGTAGTGGCAACTTAAAAGACAAATTGTGACCTAAAATATTCCCTCTTTGTATTTGTCAGAACTGTTAATAGCTTCAGCCTCGAGACAATTACCGCACTTCCTATTGAATGCTGTACTTCAACTAACAACTACTCTGAAACGAATATATGACAAAGCAGTCATTACTTGCAAGCAATAAATACTGTTTCAAAGATCCGAAAATGCAGGGAAATGTATCTCAGTTTCATGACACCTTACAAATTCTGTATTGAAAATAAATTCCGCTGTGTACATGGCGCTCGTTACAAACATCTAGGACTTGTAGAGGGTACTGAGTACCTAACATTCTGAATGAGAACCTATGTCCGGAAGCGTATAGTTTCCGTTCTACAACAGTTTCAATTCAGATAATTCCTTCACCGTTGCATCGAGGCGCCCATGTTTCCATATCGAGTTCTCTTCACAGATGAATGTAGGTTCACAATAGTGTGTGTTCTGAATGCTGGAAAAAGCGATGTTTGGGCGGAAGAAAACCCTCATGCCAGGCATGTTCAGAGACTTCAATACAGGTTTGGAATTAAAGTGCGACTGATGACCCCGTAGTTAAGTCCCATAGACTATAAAACAAAGTGTGGCAGGTATTCTGGACGGTCATGTAATTGGACCATACTCGTTCCATCCAAACTCACAGGTTCACGCATACTTAGTCTTCCTAGGACACGTATTGGACCCGTTACTGTAAGACGTGCCATTAAATGTCCGTCAGGAAATGTGGTTTCAGCATGATGGTGCACCACCTCACTTTTCTCTGACTGTCCAGAGACATCTCAACAGACGATTTGGTGAAAGATGGATAGGTTGCGGTGGTCGAACCGTGTGGTCGCCATGATCGCCGGATTTAAACCCTTGGACTACTTCTTGTGGGTCGTATGAAGAGCATAATTTATGAGAGACCTGTAGAGACAGAGGAAGATCTGCTGGCACGAGTAACTGGCCAGAACATGCTTCGGAGGTACAATGTGTGTAACGACGTTGGTCGTCGCCACATCGAGCCGCTGTTGTAATGCATCAGTACGTTGTGGCTGCTGCCATAGACGCTGAGTTGTTGTTGTTGTCGACTAATGTAAACCATAAGGTGTAAATGTAATGAAAACGCGTAAGTAATAACGGAACGAATCAGTATTCTTTTGAAACTGATTGCAACAACTGTATTGGGTCACGCCTAATTACATTCCCCAAGTAGGAGTGGATGAGATAATCATCTGGATTGAAACGATACGTTTCCGTACGTGGGTTATTGTTCAAAATGTTATGTACTCACTACCCTCACTACCCTCCTGGAAGTTTGTAACGGGTATTTCCGAACACCCTATATAACGCGTAGGCTAAGGCAAGTTGGCACCACGTGGAAATGGCAGCGCGATCTGAGGCGCCATATCACGCATTGTGCGGCTGCTCCCGCCGGACGTTCAAGTCCCTCCTCGATCATGGGTGTGCATGTAAAGTCTTCAACATGCTTGTTTAAGAAGTTTGAAATGCTAGGGCTCGATGACTTTAATAGTTGAGTTCCGTATATTTACAAACTTTTGAACATTAACACCTTTCCGTCTCTAATGACCACGCTGTCGACGGGACGTTAAACCCTAAGCTTCCTTCATTAACACCTTTTCCACTCCAATCTGCAGCTAGTGCAGCAACTAGCTTGAAAGATAATACAAATAGCGTTGTTTGCGGATTTTTATACTTTAATGAACCTTTTAGCCTACAGTAGGCATAATCAGATAATATTTACTAGTCCAGACATGAGTAGATAGTGAATTGTGGTATGATCACTGAGCGAACATATCAAGAATGTTCGCATCGGAATGGCCGTGCGCACTGACATGCCATGTTGTGGTGCACGCGGCCGTTCGCCGTCGAAGGTTCGAGTCCTCCCTCAGGAATGGGTGTGTGTGTTGTCCTTAGGTTAGTTTAACGTAGTTTCAGTATGTACGCTAGGGACTGATAACCAAGCAATTAAGTACCCTAGATTTTCAGACATTTTAACAAGAATGCTTCCACTATAAGCTGATAAATATTGTGATTATCGGTAGCATTCTTATCTCGCTGCCAGGCACTACAAAATTTCCCTCGATATGTTGGCAGAAAATACATGTTAAAAACCGGAGGCAAGCATAAACATCGTCCGAAATTACAGTGAACGCATTCTCCGAAATTTATCCCGAGCAATTAGTTCATGGACCCACTAGAATAGTAAATGGTTGTGAGAACATACTTGACCTCCTAGCAATAAATAATCCGGAGCTAATAAAGAGTATCAAAACAAATCCAGGGATTAGTCGAGTTGTCGTAGCAAGGCTTTCTAAACTAACAATGTAAGTATAGAAAAGATGTGGCTCACATTCAAAGAATATCGACAACCAAATTAATAAAAGAGAGGGCTGACCCGCCGTGATACACAAAACAGTTTAGTTCACTCTTGCAAAAGCAAAGAAAAAGCATGCCAAATTAAAACGCACACAAAATCCCAACGACTGGCAATCTTTTACAGAATCTAGAAATTTTGCTCGAACTTCAGTGAGAGAAGCTTGCAATGGTTACTGGAACGAAACCCTGTCACGTAATTTGGTAGAGAATCCTAAGAAACTCTGGTCGTATCTGAAGTACACCAGCGGTAAAACAAAATCAATACCTTTATTACACGATAAAAATTGTGATGTTACTGATTCCGCTTCTGCTAAAGCAGAATTGCATAACACAACTTTTAGAAATTCCTTCACTATAGAAGACGATACCAATACTCGAGAATGTCAGCATGCGTAATTTAGAATTATAAATCCCTGAAATATTAAAACAACTTAAATCATTTAACAAACGTGAGTCTCCCGGACCCGATTGTATACAAATAGCCCATACATAGCTGTCATATACAACCGCTCGCTCCTCCCCCCTCCACTTCATCGTCGCAATGGTGAAGTATGAGATTAAATAAGAACAAAAACAAAACTGTGTTTGTATTGAGTTCTTGTATTCACAAACAAGAGAACATGTACTGTCTGAATGAAATCATAAAAAGTCACGGTAAAAACGTAAATAAGAAATAAAAATTTGAGGCCTAGGTATAACTTAAGAAAAAAGTTTACCAATAGATGCTCACAAACAATGCAAAATATTTAGTATTAAATAAAAATAAATGCAGATTAAAATGTCAAATGTTTCGAGTATAATATGTGATAGAATAAAATCTTGAAATATTTACTGACAAAAAAGTAAAATGAATCAGGATGAAATGTAACTGAAACCTGTCAATTTTATTATAATCGCTGGCTGGGAGGCAACAATTAATAATAGCATTACATGAGATATTAAACGCTGACTGATGTTCAACGCTGATTATAGCCAAGTCTGTGGGGCACTGCTGTGCCATCCTGTTTCTTAAATATGTTTTTATTTGATTCAGTTTGCTGAGAGTCCTTTCGTTTGCTGAATCTGAAACAGACATCGTAACAAAAATCCTAAGTGCCGTTTTCATATTTGAATATGCATCCTGTAATCCATTATGACAAATTTTTGCAGGAGTTTCTGATTTCATGCTTGGTATAAAATTAAGTGCATGATATTTAAATCTCTGCAGTTCTGTTATTTAATTCATCCTTGTTACGGTTATATATCGAACCTGGGACGTTTGCCTCTCGCGGGCAAGCGTAATAAAGACTGTGCTATCCCGACACGACTCACGATGCCGCCCCACAACTTTACTTCCGCCAGTACCTCGCCTCCTACTTTCCAAACTTCACAGAAGCTCTCCTGCGAACCTTGCAAGACTAGCACTCCTGGAAGAAAGGATATGGTGGGGACATGGCTTACCCACAGCCTGACGGATATTTCCAGAATGAAACTTTCACTCTGCAGCGGAGTGTGCCCTGACATGAAACTTCCTGGCAGATTAAAATTGTGCGCCGGAACCGGAACTCGAACCTGGGACCTTTGCCTTTCGCGGGCAAGCGCACTACCGACTGTGCTATCCCGACACGACTCACGATGCCGCCCCACAACTTTACTTCCGCCAGTACTTCGCCTCCCACTTTTCAAACTTCACAGAAGCTCATGAAATAGTTTGCATGGTACGCAAAACAAAGTATTTTTTTGATTTACTGTAGGCTAACCAAGAACAGCGCTCCATTTGTACCTGTTTATAAAACCAGTCTTTTGACAATTTTTCCCCCTCTAAGAGAATCAAGTAAGTCTGTTGTTTTTTATTATTTTTTTTATTTCGTTTAACAGATTTTAAAGCTGATGCATTTCACTACATCCGAAAAGCACTCTGGCTTGCAGAGGAATAGTAAGTAATGGCTATAGCCATATTTGAGGTTCCCAGCATTTCCTCTGTTGTATAAGGAGACCCTAAATCGCAATGCTAAGAATATCATGGTTCCGCGTCTTCCTCCTTTAAATCGTGGGGAAGTACTTGAAGCTTGTCAGCAGATACGTCCTCGAAAATGCGCCCCTAACTTCCTTTGTAGCACCGCTATCATCTGAAATAAAAATACAACCGAATCTCAACTTCGTTCGACTTCCTATAGGTCAAGCAGCATTATATGACTAATTAAGGGGTTACTTTATGCCCACCTTCCGATAATATTGTAGCCAGGTACATTATATTTTAGAACTATAAAAGAAATGTAGTGCTTTTAGTGGTGTTTTATCACATTCCATATGTTTTAAATTTTTCACTTAAACATAACCCAAACATTTAAGTCTTAGTAGTAGATATCGCTTAATAGCTCTTTAAAAGAATGTTCGTCAGAAAAATCCCAATAATTGGCTTTTTTCCATAAAGAACCCCCGCCGTCTGGTGACAAAGAAAGCTGCGCTGGAAGGTCTTTACTTAGTAAGAACGAAGCAATAAGGCTACGGCAACACAAATCTTTTTGTTTATTTACTAGCTGAAAACCTGGAGTTACCTGGCTATTTATTTATTCATGCCTTGAGTCAGTAGTTCTCCTATACCTTCCGTCTCTGTCCATCTCCTTTTTGCTAAAAACATGTTATATTTTTCCGAGAATATATATGAAATAAAGCTGTCTTGCTTAATGTACAAAATTTTAAGTACAGTATCCAAACAAACAAAGATAGAAATCAAAATACAAATGATATGTAACATTCTTACATTGATTTAATTCATAACTTGACTATAAACAATACCAAGCGAGGTGGCACAGTGGTAACACATTGGACTCGTATTCGGGAGGACGTCAGTTCAGACCAACACCCAGCCTCCAGATTTATGTTTTCTTTGTTTTTCCTAAATCTCTCCAGACAAATGCTGTGATGGATACTTTCAAGGCCACGGTCGATTTCCTTCCCCAAATAAACCGAGTGTAAGCTCCGCCTCTAATGACCACGCTGTCGACGGGGCGTTAAACACTAATCTTCCTTCCTTCATGACCATAAACAGTATTTCTTGTTACTTGTCCACGACCTAATATGAATAATTTCTTTTGTGAGCCCATCCCTGAAAAAGTGACATAAAACTGTCCGTGTGAGAAACATGCAGATTTCAAATACACTCCATTGAGTAGATTGCCCTGTGATTTATTAATCATTATAGAAAATCCAAGTCTCGCTGCAAACTGCAGTATGTTACAGATAAAAGCCAGATTTGTCTCTTCGTTTCCTTGTAGCTCTATATAAGTCTATTGTTTCTTCCTACAGCCGTATACGCTTCACGGTACACAGTTGGTTGAAAGTTGTCAACAGCACTGTCATCTTTCAGGAATTTTCCTTAAGCTGACTGGAATACAGGAGTATCTTAACACTGAATAAGAAATGTAATAAAACGTGATGTGAGAATTTTTACCCATTGCAGTAAATATGACCTCATATTTATTGAGTTACATGTCGTACAACTGTATAATTTTTTACATATATATTCATTTGTGTACATGCTGTATGTCTATAAAATCTGTTGTGAATACAATTAGTAGTAAACAAGTAATAGATTAAAACTTGGTACGGTTTTCCATTAACGTTACTCTTTATGTGCTCGTATATCATGAACTACGTGTCATACTTTGATAGAATTTCAAGGTACATTCAGCCTTATGTGAGTATACTGTAAGTAAAATTTTATGCGTTGAAATATGTAGTGTAGAAATTATCAATTTCATCGTTACGCCGAATACCGTAGTTTTACTCCGTGAACAACAAAAAGTAGTAATCGAGAAAAAAATTTTCTTTCGTCATTTTGCTATCTTTGTCAGCGAGAGAAAGTTCAATGAAGGTCTGAAATTATGTATAAGGTTTATTGCCATGGTTCATGATGTGGGTTCCTGTAGTCATGTCCTAGTTCATGAATTACGGGCAACGTATGAGTGGCCAAGTAAGTGGTCCTGACAGTTGGGATACCAGTTACTTTGGAATAAGGTTGGGTGTCTCGGACATATTCTGAGTCGTGGCCACCTTTGTGCTCAGACAGCAAAGACTACCAAATCCACCGGTTAGTCCCTCAACCGTTAGGGGTAAAACCCAGTGGGGCCCTGGGCAAGTAAGGCTAGCAACCTGCTTCCCAAGTACTTCAATATCATGCTGGCAACAATCAGAGCAAAATGCATCGGACCTTTGGAGGTGATGGAGTCCCACCCCTAATTGACAGACCAGGGACTCCTCCGATACGACTTGGCAAACGATCTGGAATGAGATGGGGAGCTATTAATATTAGTGAGGATTACAATGGGAAGAAGGTAGAGCTGGCGGAGGCTTCAAGTAAGATGGGGTTAGATGTCTTAGCTGTTAGTGACGTTAGAGTAAGGGGAGAGAAAGAGGACGAAGTCGGAGAATACAAGGTCTACCCGTCAGGAGTCAAAGTAGGAAGAGCACAGTTGGGTGTAGGGTTTTACATCAGGAAAGCAATCGAACCCAGCATAATTGCAATAAGGTATGTAAATGAACGACTAATGTGGATAGATTTGGCCATCTCCAGCAAGAAAATTAGGATTGTGGCAGTATATTCACCCTGTGAAGGGACAGATCAAGATGAGACGGACAGATTTTACAACAACCCATGTTTTGCACCTTCCAACACTTCACATGTAAGTAATAGGCTATTACTCGATACTTATAATCAGAGTTACATCACTCAGAAATCCTTTAGATTAAAGCATTTCAAATGCATTCGTCTAAAGTAGAACAGAGAAGGGACAACGAAGAAAACACTGACACGATTAAGTCGATTACAACAAAGAAAGTCGCAGTTCGTTTTTCTGCCACTGCAGCGCGTATGTCGCAACGCTACTGTATAAGCGAACTGAATAGCCCGTGGTCAGCGCATTCGGGATAAATTGGCAAATACTTCTGTAATCTAAATAGCACGGTTGCAGGGGTAGCCGAGATATTATGTATTTAATAGTTGCCAATGGCTAGGATGCAAATGTGAACGAAATTCTTACTATAGCTTACAGTAAAGTCGGTTTAGTTCTCTATTCAAAACTCATAATTATTATAAAGCTTTGACCCATTTTGGCGCCCCCCTTAACTCTGTGCCCGGAGCAGCTTGCCCCTCTTGTCCCCCCGCCCTCCCCATAGGTCCGTCACAGAACGAATGTTCCATACCCAAGTTCCAGAAATCAGTCCATTATTCAAGAAAGCCAGTAAGGAGTTATTCGCAGAATTATGGGCCTATATCATTGACGTCGGTTTGCAGCAGGATTTTAGAACATACACTTTTCTCAAATGTTATCAACTACCTCGAAGAGAACGACCTATTGACCCATAGTCAACACGAATTCAGAAACTATCGTTCCTGTGTTAAACTTAAGGGACTTAACTGCGCGGTCATCAGTCCCTAAACTTACAAACTACGTACGAACTACCTTATACTAAAGACGACACAAACATCCATGCCTGAGGGGGGATTCGAACCCCCGACCGTAGCGGCCGTGCAGACTGTGACTGGCGCGCCAGAGACCACTCGGCCACTGCGACCGGTCACCGATCTGACGAGTGCCACGATCTGGCTAGTACTGTCGACAAGGGACCTCAAATAGATTCCCTATTTCTAGATTTCCGGAAGGATTTTGACGTGGTACCTCACAAGCGTCTTCTAATCAAACTGCACGTTTCTGGAATATCGCCACTGTTTTGGGACTGGTTGTTGGGACT
Organism: Locusta migratoria; assembly: GCA_026315105.1. Classification (NCBI taxonomy): domain Eukaryota; kingdom Metazoa; phylum Arthropoda; class Insecta; order Orthoptera; family Acrididae; genus Locusta; species Locusta migratoria. The sequence goes on along the minus strand of CM048751.1, from coordinate 233,588,823 downwards.
TTCCGATGTTCAGTTCAGATTACTTTAAGTTATTTTAAATGGGGATGCATTTTTATTGTTTAATTATTATCAGTGAAACTTTATCCTAATTATGAATATTCGTTAACGAATACCTTCAATTTTTTGATTTAATGTTGTTTTCACCAGTGCTGAGAACAATTTCAGATGCAAATTAACATATTTTAATTCTGTTCTCACAGCCACCTTAATGAAAGATTTTAGTTTGGGATGGTTTGTATATTGATGATTGCGTGTAATTCTCGTGATCTACGACATATGTTTGGCACCGTGTCTTTGTCTTCCTGCTGCTAAAGTAAAGTTTGAGTCAGTTCAAATTCTGGGCCAGGGAACAAGATTCTGTTGCAGGAAGTAGTCAGTAGTACACGCGAATCTTTTAGCTGGTTTTACGGCCAGAGTTATATGTTTAAAGTAAGCTTTTAACTGACTCCCTTCAGACAGAATTAATTTTGCCATTAACGGTGGGCTTTTGCCATTCTACCTTCACTTCTTGGGAAGGCAGTAACCTTCAAAGTTGGGAACATTGACCAATTCCTCAATTAACAGAAACATGAAAAATGTACTCTAATGTTCCTGATCTGATATGTATTTGTCTGAGATATTACCGTTTTTCAACAATTTCCACATTTTTAGTTTAGCCTATTACGGCGTCATCTGTGGTGAAACGGAAAAACATTTTTTTTTTAACACAAAAGTTACATATTTATGCACGGAGAATCCCAATAACTTTTTAATTACACGTTTCCCATCCATTTTGAAGAATTGGTACTAAGAACTGTCAAAGTACACTGCACACTATGAAATAAATAACACCAATACAACTGTTGTGAAACGTTACAAACACGCTATTTGTTTCTTTAAACAGGGGTTTCCAAAATTTGTCTCGTAGACCCCTTGCCAACTTCTTCCCTGTCTAGATCCTCTGCCTTTTGTGTATTAATTTTTTGCGAATTCCTAACTTCAAATGTGTTTTCGCGTCTCATATAATGCTACTAACTTTAACTATAAAAGAGTGGAGTGAAAAAATGCTTTACAAGTTATAATTGACTGATCCCCCCCCCTCAAAAAAATGAATAAATAAATAAATCTGACTACGGGCCTGCATCAGGAGATCGGAAATAGAGGATTCCTCCACTCTCTCGCTTAGCCAATTAAGTGAACTGTGACATACAAAGAATAAAGCTTCATCATTGTCAGAATAATTCTGTGGACCCATTTACAACCAATAAACCCCCAAATTATTTTTCCGCTGACGTGGGCCCCTTGCAGGTTGGAATAGACCCCTCGGGATCTATATAGACCACTTTGGGAAGCACTGTTTTTAACTGATGCGGAGTTCGCCAAGAGCGAGTCGTGTGCATTCGGCACATTTCGGAAGCGCTTTTGCTTGTGTTGTGACAAGGGATTCCGAAGCCTTGGCATGCTGAAGGCACCCCACCCCACACCTCCCTTCCCCTCACTTAAACGAAGCCTGCGGCAGTGAGCACCGAAAGCTATGTTCTACCACTGTTGGGAAGAAGCAAACGAGACATATTCCACATCACGCGCTAATTCTTCATGACGTAAACTGGCTTCTATTGCCATTTTTGTTAATATTGATACTTAATTTCTGGTTTGCTTTAGATATGGGCTTCGGTGAGATCTTTGATAGCCCACAATATACGCCACTGCATAATCCACACAAGCATCATTCAGATCTTTCAGCATGTTGTTCGCTGTCCGTTCACTTTCTGTCACTAACACATTACTGATCATTAAAATTGCTACACGAAGAAGAAATGCAGATGATAAACGGGTATTCATTGGACAAACATACTAGAACATGTCATTACATTTTCACACAATTTGGGTGCATAGATCCTGAAAAGTCACAACACTGAACAACGAACTGTGGCCGTAATAATGGCCTTGATACGGTAGGACTTTTAGTCAGAGCTTGGATGGCGTGTACAGGTACAGATGACCATGCAGCTTCAACACGATACCACAGTTCATCAAGAGTAGTGACTGGCGTATTATGACGAGACAATTGCTCGGCCACCATTGACCATCCGTTTTCAATTGGTGAGAGATCTGGAGAATGTGCTGGCCAGGCGGTAGTCGAACATTTTCCGTACCCAGAAAGGCCCGTGCAGTACCTGCCTGCTGAAATGTAGGGTTTAGGAGGGATCGAATGAAGTATAGAGCCAAACACATCTGAAATGTAACGGCCAATGTTCAAAGTGCTGCCGATGCGAACAAGATGCGACCGAGACGTGTAACCAATGGCATCTCATACCATCACGCCAGGTGATACGCCAGTATCGCGACGACGAGTACACGCTTCCAATGTGCGTTCACCGCGATGTCCCCAAACACGGATGCAACCATCATGATGCTGTGAACATAACCTGGATTCATCCAATAACATGACGTATTGCCATTCGTGCACCCAGGTCTGTCGTTGTGTACCCTATCATATGCGCTCCTGTCAAGGGTAACCACAGCCATGGTCTTCGAGCTGATAGTCTATGCTGCTACAAACGTCGCCGAAGTGTTCGTGCAGATGGTTGTTGTCTTGCAAACGTCCCCATCTGTTGACTCAGGGATCGATACGTGGCTGCACTTTCCGTTACAGCCATGAGGATAAGATGCCTATCATCTCGACTGCTAGTGTTTCGAGGCCGTTGAGATCCAGCACGGCGTTCCGTATTGCTCTCCTAAGCCCACCGATTCCATATTCTGCTAACAGTCATTGGATCGTGACCAACGCGAGCAGCAATGTCGCGATACGATAAACCGCAATGTCGGTAGGCTACAATCCGACCTTTATCAAAGTCGGAAACGTGATGGCACGCATTTCTCCTCCTTACAAGAGGTATCTCAAAAAGATTTCACCAGGCAACGCAAACTTTCCTCATGTCAGCACGTTGTAGGCGTCGCCACCGTCGCCAACCTTGTGTGAATGCTCTGAAAAGCTAATCATTTGCATATCACAGCATCTTCTTCCTGTCGGTTAAATTTCGCGTCTGTAGCACGTCATCTTCGTGGTAAATCAATTTAAAGACCAGGAGTGTACCATGCTATTATCAAATTTTATGCATTCTATTCTCTTTCCACCAATACGTATTCCTCTTCTGCCAAATATTCTCTTAAAGGGAGCCATTAAATAGAGATTAGAGAAGATATTGCCATTGTTCCAGAAGAGTGGCCAAGTTGATATGCGAGTTCGGTAAATTGTAAAAAAAATTGCCTGTACAGATGCTACAGCCCCAAATACCGGCAACCGGTAATGTGAACCACTCGTCGGCTGGCGTTTCGTGTGTGGCCTCGCGTCCTGCCGGATTTGAGACAATGGCAACCTGACAACTGACACATCGGCGCAGGCCAGGTGGCAATCACGAGCGGCAATTGTTCAGCGGCATTACACATGCCGGCGCACAATGCGCCCGTCGCAATTAGTCACGTGACACGATGCGAGGAGCGGGATAGTGTTTGGGCCGCTGCGACATAGCTATAGGCCATAGGTAGCCGCCACAAAGCGCGTGCACAATGCACGGGGATCATCGTGCCACAGAATAACGGCGCACACACTATTATTTTCAGACAAGAGTAGAGTCCAATGTACTACATCACATTTCTCACTTTTATTCAGCGTTTTGTGTGGGCAGAATAAAAACTGTTCAACTTTAACAGGGAGGAGGGGGGATGGGACCGGTCGATTTAAAAGCAGCAAAATTTTTCAGGACACAGCAAAGCTATTCCTACATCTACTACCCCTTATCAACTTCATTATACCTTGGTATTTCAGATTTACTACAGAAATCAATCGTTATTTGTCACAAAATATAATTATATCAAATTACACATTTATAATACAACCAGAATCATTATATGTTCCTTTCATCAAATTATCCTCCATTGGATATAATGACAGCCTCGCAAACTCGACGCATGCGGGCAGTCAGTTGTTGTAGGTATCGTGAATCTATATGATCCCGCACAATATTCCAGAGATGTTCCTTGCTGGATATTTAAAATTTCCTGACACGTCAAACATTAACTTTTTCCGGCGGAATGTTCAAATGTTCAAATGTTTGTAAGTCTATCAGACCAAACTGCGTGGTCATCAGTCCGTAGCTTACAAACTACTTAAACCTAGGTAAACTAACCTAAGGACAAACACACACACCTATGCCCCAGGGAGGACTTGAACCTCCACGGCGAGCAACCGCGCGCTCCGCAGCGAGACGCTTAAGACCGCTCGGCTACCCCACCGCGGCCAGCGTAATGAACGTTCAAATAACTTACCGGTATGCTGCCGGGTGACGTCGTCGACAACCGCGATATTTCGATGGGAGGACACCCAGCCATTCTCAAGGCACGACTACACTCTAGAAAGCAATATGCAAGCGTATTTAATACCTCGGTTTGCAAAGGGTAAACAAGGAAGATAACACACATAGTACTAGCCACTGCAAAGTCAACACAAACAAAGAGGACCAAACATCAAAAATATTGACAGCGACAGGTGAGGCAGCATTAAGCATTAATTTAGTCTCTCTCTTTTTGACGAGAGACAGTGCCGGAATCCAAGAAGAATTTAAATGAAATCCACCATCTCTGTTTATATGGTCGCTTGCTAGTTTAATTTCAACAGCTTCCTTAATAACGCTATTCCAACAGGTGGAAGTGCATGCCAGAATCTCCGTGTTGTGGTAGTCCATAGGATGACCGGTGTCAAGAAAGTGTTATGCAACAGCGGTTTTGTTTGGCTGTTGTAAGCACGTGTAACGTTTGTGTTCTTCTACAGTCCTGATTGTCTGACCAATGTATGACACGCCACAACTGCAAGGAATACGATATACACCTGCCTTACGCAAACCAAGATCATCCTTTACGGACTCCAACCAGGGGCTTTATATTAGAAGATGGCCGAAAAACACATTTCACATAATATTTCCGCAAAATACGACCCACCGTGTTGGAAATGCTTCCAACGTAAGGCAAAAAGGCAGATTTAGGTGCCACTTCATTACCATCGTCATTCATCCGTTGCACAGTAGGCTGATAGCGCAACGCACGTTTTATCTGTCTCTCACTGTAACCATTCTGACGAAAGGTGACCACGAGATGGGACAACTCAACTGATAAACTTCCATGGTCTGAAATGACATGGGCTCTGTGAACCAAGGTACGAAGTACTCTTTTACGCTGAGATGAATGGTGACAACTATCAGCTGGCAGATACAAATCAGTGTGAGTAGTCTTCCTATAAACAGAATGTCCCAATGTACCATCAAACTTCCTTCTGACCAACACATCAAGAAAAGGAAGACAGCAATTCTTTTCCACCTCCATAGTGAACTGAATATTCGGGTGCATACCCGTAAGACTTTTGAACTTCAATGATGCGTCTTTCCGTTTCATTCCAGCCCATTTCAATGGGACTACAATCTGGGCTTTGGGACGGCCATACTATATCTTTCAGTACTTTCTCTTTTTCCATTGATGCAATGTAGTTCGTACAGTATGCCGACCGGTGATTTGGTTCATTATACCGTTGTATGTCCAACCCTTTTCCTATTAAGCGAAATCCACTTTGTATTGCATCATTCTGAACGATGTGGTAGTACTGCTTCTTAATATGCAACCTTTTATTTTCACAATTTCGTCAACTCATCTGCGTCAAAACATCCCCAATCCATAAAAGAACCTCCACAGTTTTTAAATGTAGGTATATCACGCTCCTGGCAACCCTTTCCCTTACAAATCGGCGAACAAATACTATCCTTCTCGTCCAAAAAATTGAAAATTCTATTCATCGGTCAATAACACCTTCCTCCCCTTTTCCGATGTCCTATTACGATTTTTTCTAGACTATTAAGGTCTCTACTCTATGACATTACCTGACACCGCAGATTGTGGAGGCGATCTGATACATTGATAACTTCAAAACTGAGAAGCCAAGATCGCAAAATATTTATTGAATAACGATCGGTTTCAGTGGTCTATGCCACCATCATATGGTCATATCAAATTTTAGAATTTGGCATCTTAATTAAAAATTGGAGATTAAATAATACGTGCAACATACCACTTTGTGTAAATATAAAAATACGCAATTTATACAATTAACAGTTTGTAAGAGATTTCGAGTAATTGATAAGTTACACGTACTATTCAATCTCCTATTTCATTTTTTATTTTTAATAAGATGACCAACTTGTAAAATTCGATATGACAAGATGATGGTGGCATAGACTATTAAAACGGGTCGCCATAAAACAAGTTTTTTGCGACCTTGGCTTTTCACTTCTCTGTGTTGATGATATTAGAAGGGGTTTACTGCTGTGTCAATTCCTTGCAACGCGGCTTCATTCAGTCTCCTTACTATTGCAAAAGATGTTGTTTTCGTGTTCATTTCCACCAACTCTGCACGAATTTTGGACGCTGTTTTGAATCTATTTCTGTTATTGGTAATTCTGATCTTAAGGAAGGTGAGTACCTTCATTAGTTTTACGAGGTCGTCCTGGTCGCGGTTATGTTTTATTGCTACCTGTTGTCTTCTAATGGCGAAGGGTGTGTTTCACTCCCCTCTATAGTTTCGTAATTTGCCGAATAGATGAAACTGCTTGGCTAAGTGTTACAGTCGCCGAACGTTTTTTTATCTCCACTCGTGGAGCTGAGCTATCAATATGCACATTCAGCTGACACAGAGGAAGTGACATACAGGAACAAAATGTTATGTATCCAAGGAACGCACGCCGTTCGCCGTTCGTTGCGGATATCACATCACTATAGGAAACAAACAGGTGCACAAAATGCAGCGACCGTTAACAAATAGATAAACAAACATATCAGATAGGTACATAACGTTGATGTACACAATAATGTGTTTTTGCTACCACTATATCTCGATTTCAAACAAAAACCATGACATTTTACAACTGTTGAACAATTCTTTTGCTTTTTCAAGCGTAACCACGGTATTAGACTTTATCTACAGAGAAGTAGATGTTAATTACAGGGTGTATGGAAATTGAGCGGGAAAAGAAAAAAATATATTTTCAAGTGGTATTTAGTGTTCTTTTACTGATTGTAATAAGCAGAAGGGATACGATAGACCTCTAATACTTGGTACCACACACAAAACCGTATTTCGAACAATCGATCATCTGGAAAACCTTGATCCATGTCATTTCCGTGCAAAAAGTTAAATTCTACCCCAAATGAGGCTAAGGAAACTATTGAAAATATTATAGTGTCATTTCTCTGTAAGGAACTTCTTGGGCGAAATAAACGGCTGTGTACTTCAGGCGTCTTTTTTTATTTATCAAAGGCATTTGATTGTATTGATCGGAAGATATTGTTGGTGAATAAAATAGGTGACAACTTCAAAAATACACATCAAACACCAAAAGCAGAAATCACTTTACAGCGTCGCTCCCAAAGTAATCCTTCAGCTGTTACAGGACTCGAACTCAGGCGTCAAAGTTTCCTAAGAGGAAGGACAAATGTGGCGTTCAATGAACAAATGAATGGTGGCTAGAGAGAGAGCAGTAGCACGAAGTCAATGAGTAAATACCTTTGAAGAAAGAAATTAATGTACCAGGATGATTCAGCTTCTTGGTGCAAAATGTAAGTCTTGTTCTTTATTTGTCAGCTGATTTTAGTTGGTTGCTTGTGAAGACTCTGCAAGAGAGACTCTCTTTAGCTCTGTACGGGCTTTTGTCAAAGTTTGGAGAACATACCTTTACCGAGGAATCTAGCAGTATATTACTCTCTCCTACGCATATCTCGAGAACAGATCAGTAGGATAAAATCAGAGGGATTAGAGTCCACACAGAGTCTTTCCGCGAACAATACGAGATTCGAATAGGAGCGAGAACCGATAGTGGTACTCAAGGTACCCTCCCCCACACACCGTCAAGTGCCTTGCGGAGTATGGATGTAGATGTAGAATGTGAGAGATCGATAATTCGGATGTTCATTATGTTTGCGTTTTGCATCGTCGAAACCTATGTCAAGTTCCCTGCCAAGTAATCACATTTTCTAATGGAATTAGGATACCTCTATTTGCTTGGATTTGGCTTTAGCTTCCAGGTTCTAAAATATTCTTCAATGATAGGAAGATAGTTTGTGAGTGCAGCTCCTGTACTGTATAGGCTAGTTTGTTTGGTTGCTGGAGGAATATGATCAGTGATGAGAAAACTTCGCAGACTTTGTTGCATGCATGTCAGCAATGTTTACGGAGAACAAAAGAGGAGCAAGGACAGATCCGTAAGTGAGACCATCATAATTGAAATGTGCTTTCCTTGTCAGCCAGGTAAACTTTAATAAGCGTATTATTAAGCGTGTCACTCAGAAAGTTCAAAAGCACCGCGTCGTAATCTCCGGAACATCAAAAAAGCGTGTTAATGTTTTTTTTTTTTTTTTTTTAATCATAAGCTATATGAACGAGGCAAGAAAAGAGATCTAATCGCAACGATTTAGACTCAAAATGAAACCGGATTTTTCAACAGGTATGCTGGCACCAATATTCTGAGATACCCACTTGCAAATTACTATATATACTGACACTTCATAGGGCTGTAAGGCAACGGGACTTTCATCTCGATCCACTATTATTTTCAACTTTTCACACATCTTTGGCAGATTTTTCCATGGCTAGTGTGACGTTATAGACTGGTAAGAGCCAGAGTTTTGTATTGGTAACAATGTCTTTAAGGTACTTCTGAAGGATTTAATCTAATCAAGTGCTCTGCCTAGTTTGTAGAGTATTGACCGCTCCTCTTTAGTGTAGTGTCTGGATACATCCAGTGGTGTACACTGGGTCCCCAAAATTTCTTTCAGTTTATATGCAACGTATTTGTCGTATGCGAGCTAACTTGTATGACATCTTGTGTCCCTCATTCAGACAATGTTCAGCAACAGCGCTCTCACCTGAAGATGGCAGCCAGTTGGTCTGCTGAAATATCGTGTCTAGTTGACGACGGTATCCGGCTGCATAACCGAGATGAATATTACAAGATTTATTTTTGGTGGTTAGTGAGCGAAGATCAATGTAAATGATAAAGTGGCCAAAACTGAAAGCTGTTGGTTACAGAACTATGAAAACAAAAATTTAAACAGGTTATTGGCAATTCATCATTCAGGAAGAACGACACGAAAATCATCATCCTTACAGACTTATTATACCTTTCAGCGTTCAGTCTTGAGCATATTCCCCCCACACAAACAATAAGATTCCACCATGGTCCCCTATTTAAAGCTAACATTGATGCCCCGTCTGATATTCAGCTTGTTACTTGGACTAAGATGGACTTAGCTACGTCACAGGCTCTGGATGTGGCATTGTGCAGTTCCCAGGAGGCTTGCAGGAGAAAAAGTTCCTTAGTAAGGAACAAGTTCCCTGGTTGCTGTGGGTGAAGTTTCCCCCAGTTTTTACCCATGTCTCTTTCCTGGCAGTGTCAAGAGACTACAGCAGATCGTCGGCTATGAAAGGGCTTTAGATTTCTTAAAACTACTTGTATAGATTATGGCATTCTTGACCCCATCCTGTCGCGTATTCTTTACTGAAACCTGAAAACTTGTCTTTGTGTGTGTGTGTGTGTGTGTGTGTGTGTGTGTGTGTGTGTTTTAGTTCTACACAAAGAGAATCTCTTACGGATTTATTGACAGGCTTGCAGGATGCATGCTGCATAGTGCCACTTGCTCTAACACTGCTTCGGATGTTAGTTGAACGCGGCGGAATAGCCGTGAGCGCTAAGGTGCCTTGCTGCGTTACAGGCAGCCGCCATTGAAGTAGTCTTGTGTAGTTCGCGAAGGAACTAGTTCGGAAGAGCGCTCCCACAGGCTAACTACGCGAACTAGTTCGCAGATGCCTTGCCTCTTAGTTCGTCCGCTCCTTTTCCGGAGACTGACGTGTAACAGCGAGAGGACGCGAGAGCGCGCAGAATCGCGTGATTCTCTTCTGCCAGTTGCCGTCATTTCGAGCTGAGATGCAGCTCAGCTGTAGTTTTAGTAGAGGTAGCAAAAGCCAAAACGGACGAACTAAAAAGAGCGACCTACTTCGCGACCTAGCTGCGAACTAAATGGAGAGCCACCGGTCGCGAACTAAAATATGCGCGATAGGTAGCGAACAGAATAAAAAATCACGTCTTTACCTTCTGCTGATGAGAGCCATTTCGAGGTCAGCGTCTGCCTGCTAGATTACATAGTTCAGTGCTACAAAATTTCTGCTTTGAAGTATTCTGCACTCTGCAATATCTAATAAATTCCATAATGCCAAGATATAGAAATAACTCTAAACTTAAACGCGAGAAATTATCTACAAACTGTTTCTTTTGGTTTGCGTGATATCGTTAGCCGCTCAAGCAGCAAGGGCATGAAGCAGCTTCTCCCTCCACCTGCATGCGCAGACCACGCCGCTCAGCCGTCACTGGGAGCGGACGAACTTAAAGAGCGAACTAGTTCGCGGCAGAGCCGCGATCTAAAGTGAGGGCTTCCGATCGCGAACTATTATGCGCAAGTCTACATTGAAGGTTTGAGTCCTCCCTCGGGCATGGGTCTGTGTGTGTTGTTCTTAGGATTCATTAGTTGAAGCAGTTTGTAACTTTAGGGAGCGGTGACGACTACTGTGAGGTCCCATAACTTTACAAATATTTGAACATTTGAATATTAGTCGAGTCGATGCCAAGTTCTGTTGCGGCATTTTCGCATGCTCTAGGGCGCCCTACACAATGTTATGCAGGTGTACCAGTATCTTCAGAGTAAATACCTGAATACGATAACTGAAGTACCGTTCTTTAATATTAATTAAATTATGATGCTAATGAAAGGTTCGAATCCCCCCTCGGGCATGGATATTTGTGCCGTCCTTAGTCTTAGGTAGTTCATAAGTAGTTTGTAAGTTTAGGGACTGATAGCCCCGTAGTTGAGTCCCATAGACTTTACAAACATTTGAACATTTAATGAAAGGTATGTAATTCGAGAAGAGCTTTTCCATAGATGTGCACACAAAAAATCATTGCGTGAACTGAACTGTAAAGAGTCGTTCAAGATTGTGATAATAATGGCGATAGGCCGCGAAAGGTAGTCTAGCACGCCAGCTATCTAGTGGCAGAATGTGTGGACTACAAGGTCGAGCTTGTTGTCAGCAGTAAAAATCAAAACTTCCCGGTAACGGAAAAGCGTTATTTCTTAGCGTCTGTATTTCACTAATTTTTTTCCGAAAGAATAACTTTTGCTGTCATCTGTTTCTGATACAAGAGAATTCAAGACAGTTATTAATTGCAAATGAAATGATTGTTAATTATGGGGCGTCATTACTGCGGTAATAAGTCCCTAGGTTCTCAAACAACTTACAAGGGGAACACCAAGTATAGTAACAACGGATTTTGATGGGTCGCAGGTATGTTGCGCAGCCCATCAACCTATAAGGATTTATTCCAATGGGCCTCGATTTCTAAGAAAATCGACATCAAATTCGAAGCAAATTTTACATAAGAATGGTTATAAAAGTACATAATTATGCAGAATCATCGGACTGGTGTGAAAAGTAATTGAAGCATGTCGGACTTGAACCCAGGTCGCCTGCATGGCAGCCTCGCATCTTGCCCTTTTTTTTTTTTTTTTTTTTTTTTTTGCTCTATGGGTAGTTCTCGCTTTTGCGGACGCTGATCGTGTTTGTTCGTTTGGTTCTACGTGTTCTTTGGCTGAGCTTTTTTTATTACAGAGAGCGTTCAGCCCTCGCCGGGCGCCGTGGCTCAGCGCGCCCGGTCAGAGGGCTGAACGGCCTCTGTAATAAAAAAAGCTGAGCCAAGAACAAATCGAACAAAAACGAACAAACTCGATCAACGTCCGCAACGAACAAAACTACACATAGAGCAAAAAAAAAAAAAAAAAAAAAAAAAAAAAAAAAAAAAAAAAAAAAAGCCTCTGACCGGGCGCGCTGAGCCACGGCGCCCTGCACCAATTACACCACGCTATCTTGCTGAGCGGTAACCACTATGTATAAGTAGACACGTTACGCGTGGTAATTTGCTGCGAATTTGATTTCGATTTTCTTAGAAATCAACGCCCATTGGAAAAAATCCTTTTAGCATGATGGTCTGGAGGAATTCCCTCACAATATACCTACGACCCATCAAATTTCGTTGGTACCATACTTGGTGTTTCCCTTGTTAGACTAACTTGCACTCCGCAGCAAGGCACCTAAATCACTTCGTTTTGAATAGCTACGTATTTTTGCTTTCCTGTCAGGTGAAAAACAGGCTCCTGGTACAAACTAAGAATCTGCATAATACAGAAAAAAAATCCAGTTACACTCAGAATATTTAGAATTTCGTTACTCTGTAAACACGGTAGTTGGAATTAAAACCACAGTTATTAGTAGTACAGGTAAATCTGATAGAGAAAAAGAAGTAATGGGTAGGGCGCATTTCAACCGTAGTGTGTGATAGCTTAGGAATTTCAGCAGGACGAGAAGATTGTCCAGATAACGTAATTGGATAGCCGGCTGCGCGCTCCCTGTAATATAAAAACAGAGCCAAGTACACCGTCATCAACACAGAAAAAAAAAAAGACACGGAAAAATATCTTGATTCGGTTCGCTCTCCAGCACAAATTTTCAACTTCGCCATAAAATTTATGTCACTTTTTTGAAGTTTAGGTGGGTTGATCATGTGACGTACTGAACAGAAAGGGGGAGAATGAGAATTTCTGATATACCTTGACTAAAAGAAGGGATCGATTGGTAGGACACATTCTTAGACATAAAAGAATAGAGAATTTAGCACTGGAGGGAAGTGTTTGGGATAAAAACCGCAGACGGGGACCAAGAGATGAATACAGTAAGCAGATTGAAACGGATGTAGGTTGCAAGTCTTATGAGGAGATGAAGAGGTTTGCTCAGGATAAAGTCTCTGGGGTGAAGACCACAACAACTCTGCAACAGTCAAGATGTTTGATTGGTTCGAATTAAATATTATATTTTCGTACCGTAAAAATATAATATTGAATTCGGAACATTGTAATAACTACACAGGTATCTCTGTAATTAACGATGTGAGAAAAATATTCCTAGGTATTGTTGAAAGGAGTGTGTATTGGTTACGTTGGCTGCAAATTTGTGTAAGTTTAGGCGTCTTAGACGTTGCCAGAACAAGATATTTAGGTTATGGCGTGTAATGGAGAAGTGCTATGAGTGTATCAGGCAATTGTATTTATGTTTCATAGATCTAGAAAAGGTTTATTTATGATAGTGTTCCTAGGAGGAATCTATTGCCAGTTCCACAAGATTATGGAGTAGGAGGCATACTCCTGCAGTCAATGAAGGTCTTTGCCTAGACTGTCCGGCAGCAATTAGAATTGACGGTAAAATGGTTCAGGATACCTTCGGGGGTAAGGCAAGGCTACTAGTAACCTGTCACCACTGTTGTCCATATTATTTATGAATCATATGTTGAAGAGAATAGACTGTCACGGTGAGATTGAAATAGGCGAAAACAAAGAAAGCAGTCTCGCTTATGCAGACGACTTAGTTGTCTTAGCACATTCGACTGAAAGGTTGCAATCTAATATTTCGGGGCTAGATCAGACGTGTAAGGGTTATGATATGCATATCAGCATCTCCAAAACGAAAATAATATCTGTGGGAAAGAGATGTAAACAGATTGAGTGCCAAATAGGAGGAAGAAAGAACAGGTAGGCAGTTTCAAGTACTTAGGATATTCACAGTGGCTTCACAGTGAAAGAATTTTATTCAGTGTTTAGCAAAGCTAACGCTCTCCTAAAATCTCCTCGTTTCTGCAAGAAAGAAGTCATTACCAAGTCTGAGTTAGCATAGCACAGATCTGTTTTTCGACCAGCTCTGTTATATGGCAGTTACTTTAGTGATAAGGTTGAAGTTACAGATATGAAAGTAGCAAGGATGATTGCAGGTACTAATAGATGGGAACAATGGCAGAAGGGTATCAAGAATGAGGAAATCAAGGAAAAAGCTGGGAATGAACACCATTGATGAAGCAGTTAGAGCGAACACGCTGAGATGGTTGTGTACGGTAGAAGAAAGTTAATCTAAAAGATACATGGTTTCGGCAGTAGAAATGTAAGAGGAGTCGTGGTAGACCAAGGATAAAATAATTATTTTCCGTAAGGATGATTCTGAAGTAACAAGCTGAATATCAGACGGGGCATCAATGTTAGCTTTAAATAGGGGACCATGGTGGAATCTTATTGTTTGTGTGGGGGGAATATGCTCAAGACTGAACGCTGAAAGGTATAATCAGTCTGTAAGGATGATGATTTTCGTGTCGTTCTTCCTGAATGATGAATTGCCAATAACCTGTTTAAATTTTTGTTTTCATAGTTCTGTAACCAACAGCTTTCAGTTTTGGCCACTTTATCATTTACATTGATCTTCGCTCACTAACCACCAAAAATAAATCTTGTAATATTCATCTCGGGTATGCAGCCGGATACCATCGTCAACTAGACACGATATTTCAGCAGACCAACTGGCTGCCATCTTCAGGTGAGAGCGCTGTTGCTGAACATTGTCTGAATGAGGGACACAAGATGTTATATGATGAGACCAAACTGATTGCTCTTGCTTCTCGCTACTGGGAATGTGATCTTAAAGAATCCATGGAAATTCGTATGGGCGATAATATTATTAATAGGGACAAGGAATTTCCTCTAAGTAAAACTTGGAACCTGATTTTATCTGACATTAAGCAACAACGGTCTTCATTTCGACCTGCTGTTTCTTTTACCTAGCCTTGTTTTCGACCCATCGTTTTTGCCGTTTTTCTCCACCGGCGCGCTACTACTTCTATTGCGTCTAGTTGGCTTCTACTTTGGTTTCGCGCATGCGCGGTGGGTCGTCAGCGGTGTATAAAGGGGCCGCTGTTTCTTGTTCTGCTTCAGTTTCCGGCGAGTTTGTGTATTAGCGCTCTCACCTGAAGATGGCAGCCAGTTGGTCTGCTGAAATATCGTGTCTAGTTGAGGACGGTATCCGGCTGCATACCCGAGATGAATATTATCAGTTACTACGCTGGGAAAGTCTACGCAACCACAAAAATAAATCTTGATGATGCTGAAAGTAATAATTCTAGTGAGAACGGACGTCTTGTGCTTTGTTACGAATAAATAGACACCGCTAGGAAACACTTATAGCATATTCTGGCGCTCTGGCTACATTTGCCTCGTCCACAGAAATGAGCCAACAAACAGCCCCCAGTTCCGTGAAGCACGCACTTGACATGAGTAGTTGTTTAATTAGATAACTCTCGTAAAACTGTACGACTGGTCGTCGAGAGGCCACGGTGAACCACGGCGTATCCTCCGCCATCCATCCTTTAGCAGGTCCATTTATGAAAGTTTAATTTTCGCCGCCCCGTTGCGTTCGCTGACACCGCGACGGAAACTGCCTCGCTGACCCGGGCGCAGCGTCAAGAGAACGCAGAGTGCGTTTATGTGCGAGTAAAAGTGCCCACTGCCGCCGTTAGAGGCGCTGTAGCCGCAGCCACGGTGCTTCACTTTAACTGCTTGTTACGCTAATTAGTTTTTCTCGTCCACAGGGTTGCAACAGCGTGCTCTTTACTTGGGCACTGAAACATCTGAATTAGCAAATCCACTGCGTAGCAAAACAGTGTTGCCGGATTACAGTTACTTGCTGCAATATCCTCTCTAACTGACGGCAAATTTTTGTTCGCCTCCTTACTCGGTTATCTCCGTTCATTGCCTTCCTGGCCGTCCATTCCGCACTCGGCTCTTTCCAACGCTCCCTCCAACTTCATAACAGATTCATCTCCTCGTATGTTGCGATGGTACCTCTCCAACATTCCAATCAAGACGCAGGCAATTTACATAGAAAAAAACACCAGTTCATTTAGGCCACGTGACCTCTACTTCGCAATGGACAACCGTCACCTAGTATACCTTGGAGTAGCCTTCGATAGAAAACTAACCTAGAAACCCCAACTACAAACCATCCGAATAAAAAGCCAATTGTTGACAAATAAGAAGCCTACAGGACAAACTGGGAGAGAAAAAAACCGTGTCCTCTAAAGCGACTTGCTACAGTGTGTGCAGCTACTCCCCGTCAGAGGTTCGAGTCCTCCTTAGGGCGTGCGTGCGCGTGCGCGTGCGTGCGTGTGTGTGTGTGTGTGTGTGTGTGTGTGTGTGTGTGTGTGTTTTGTCCTTAGGTCAAGTTAGTTTGAGTAGTTTGTAGGCCTAGAAATTGATAACTGTAGTGGTATTTAGTGTGCAGTATTTTGAGTGTTTGCATCGTTATTGATTTATCTTTCTGGTGTTTCTTTCTACTTCAAAAGAAACATTTATTGATAGCTTTTTAAGAATAGAATTTATTGTTCTTTATTTATATTAAAAGGTATTTTTCTTATTGAGTTTGATAATTATTATTTTGGTTTCTTCTGTTTTAAGGGTGCTTTAGGTCTTTCTATTTGAGTTGGTTTACGTTCTTGGAGACGATCCAATTATAATAATGTAGAAAGATATAAAAAAGCCAAGATCGCTGAGTTTGCTATTGTCACTCACTGTGATAATTATGTTTTATTATAATGACATAGTGCACCTATGCACTGTAAATTGTTATGTAACAACTGATTGAAATTACAAGATTATGGCCTTGTAAAAAATTTTATTTGACCAGATGATGCTGACATAGTTCAGCGAAA
This sequence comes from Locusta migratoria, assembly GCA_026315105.1. Classification (NCBI taxonomy): domain Eukaryota; kingdom Metazoa; phylum Arthropoda; class Insecta; order Orthoptera; family Acrididae; genus Locusta; species Locusta migratoria. The sequence goes on along the minus strand of CM048751.1, from coordinate 233,572,120 downwards.
CCGGTCGTCGTAAATAAAAATTAATGATCAGCGATCTTGGCTTTTTTATATCTTTCTACATTCTTTCTATTTTAGTTTCAATAATTTGTTATTATGGAAATGATTTTTAATTCTTTTTATGTTCATCCGAAAGCATTTATTTATAACAATTTTTATCCACATTTGTTTTTTAATTAATTTTTGATGATTGGTTCATTCTTTATTGATTTTAAGTTTTGGTTTTATTATTTCAGTATATTAATTTTGTATCTGAGTGTGGTTGTTTATTACTCGTATTTTGATTAATATTTTTTAAGATTAATTTCATTACGTTTTTGAAATTTTCTGTGATAATTACTGCAAGACGATCAGTTTATTCTTTTCGTATCATTCTAAGTTTTTGTTCTTGTGGTTTTGTAATTTTAACTTATGTTATATTGTTCATTTTTACCTTTATTTTTCTTTTATATTATATTTATATTATATTTAGATTGGGATTATCAACGTGAACATTTGCAGGGCGGTATTTATTTTATTTTCTATACTTTGATTGCTATATTACCTTCATCAGTTTTATGTAGGATTTTATTTATTTTTTATTTTTTTATTTTTTTATTTTTTTTTTTTTTTTTTTTGGTACTCTTTGCAAGCCATTGCTCCCTGATTTTGGTTCTTTATTTTTTTCTGTTTTCGCTGTTTTTTTAAGATACCATTTTTTGTTTGACTTAATAAGGCTTATGCTGCAGTTGTATTTCTTGTAGAATAATTCCTGCGAATAAATTAGGTGTTTTATGCACGAATTGTATCAATTACAACTTTAATAAATATACCATTTCATAATAAAACCAAATTCCGAGTAATTTAGTTGTATCCAGTTAATCAAATCATATTTTGAATTATAATTGTTTTTGTTTGCTTATTAACATGAACTGGAAAACGACCAATAGAAGAACCATATATTGTATCAGAACACATTTTAACATTTACTTTTTATACTTCTTAATTAAATGTACAAATATATGAGACACACTTACTAGAAAATAAGTCCGACAGATTTACAAACATTTCAACATTCACACATACAAGAAGCTCAAGTGTTCCACCCTCACCTGTATTAGTCCGTTTGGACATCTGCTTCCCAGAACTTTTACCTCTCCCTCGAGAAACCCTAGACTGCCACGCACTTCGTCTTGCCTTCAGCATACTCACCCACTCCCCCATACACCTTCATTACCAATTAATCAAACAAAAAAAAATCCGTATCTACTGCTATTGCAGATTCTTTTTCATAATAATTGTTCGTACATCCCCCCCCCCCCCCCCCACATAGAACACATACGCATCTCTTGTTTCCCAACACCGTTCCGTCTCCCCAATCTTGGAAAATCCCAAACCGTTGCTGAGCCTCTACATCCCAATGTACGCAGTCAGGAATCTGATAACATGTCGCTGTTCCTCATTTACTGATTTTTTCATTGTGGCCGTGTCAATGTGACAGAACACAGAACTACCTGCTTCTCTCTCCACGCCATTTATATCCTTTCAAGCGGCTTGTCCTACCTGACCGTCTTGCCAGGCGTAACCCTGACCTGCTTCCTTCCCTTGTCACAGATGGTATTTCGTGTCCTCCCCCTCTCGCCTCCTCCACGGTTCATATTAGTATAGCCTCTAAGCCTCCCTGTCGACCTACATCTGCTTTCCCAACCACCTAGTTGTTCCTTACTCAATCGTACGTTTACCATAAGCCCCATCATATCACATACTGCAGGATTTTTGTATTTGCCCATTAATTCTCGCCTATCACAAGACTACAGTCACCTGTGCTCATCATTATTTTCTATTTGTGACACTGTTTTCCAATCAGTTTGGAGAAGATCGGCAGTCCGGCATCCCGCCACCAGAAAAATTGAAACGAATGTAAATTATTTTTTAAATAATAAAAAAATCTCCGTTCAATCACTTTCGGTTCGACGGAGGACATCAAGAGTCCAAAGAAGGGCTGCTCGTTTCGTATTGTCACGATACAGGGGAAACAACGTTACGGAAATGATACAGGATCTGGGATGAGAATCATTACAATGGCGCTTATCGATACGGCGCGGCTTAATTACGAAAGTCCAATCACCAACATTCTCTTCCGAAAGCGATAATATATTGTTGACTGCCAGTTACTTAGGTAGATAATATCATCAGAATAAAATACGAGAAATCGGTGCTCGGACGGAGAGATTCAGCTGTTCTTTCTTCCTTTTCGAGAATGGAGTGGTAGTTGAATAGTATAAAGGTGTATAATGACACGCTTTCCTTTCCCTGTTATTATTGAAATAAAATTTTGTATTTTTATATTATTTCGGCATATAAAAATAATTATCTATGAATGTCATAGAAAAAAATTAAGAACATCACTTTCAATTTTTTTAAAACAGATGCCAGTAACCATTCTTGCCTCGTACTTCGTAGCGATAGCATCTTGCAGACGAGAGCTGTACTTTATTATTTTTATGTGGCCGTTCTTACGTGGATTTTGTACATTCAGGTAAATATGTGTTGTGCGCAGATCTTACTTTTATAAATAAACACCACCTCCCACTTAAATTCACACTTATAAATTTTTATTATTAATTTTGCCTTAGCCTTCGTCCGCCCATAATGCTTTCTTTCAGTCTTGTTGCATCACTGCAACAGTGGATGGCACTGTTTTTAATTAATATTTAATGGTGATATTTCGAGTAGCCTGCAACTCCTTTTTTTAAAATTTATTCCATATTATTATCATTTAGCGGCAATAGAATCTGCAGTCGATTTTCTTGTATACTTTTTGGAAGTCAGATGTGTTTGACTTAGTGCTACGGGACGATGCCTCCATGGCTGAGTCTGTGCTACGTTTTATCCGTGCAGCCGGTTTTTACAAGTCTATCTAATGTAGGGTGCTTTCTCTTGACTTTTAACAGTTTTTTAATGTTTTATGTCTTCTGACTAACAGACATTCGTGTCTGCTGTGACATTCGTGACTATCCCGTCCATTATTATCTCAGTGACCAGCCAGCCACGGATTCTCATTTCAAATTTTTGCATGATTGACTCTATTGTTTTATTGTTTTATTTTTTATATATGTGCGGCTGGTTTCTCTATTTGTGTTGTTTATGAAATTTTATCCGTGACATGTACTCCTCTTGAGTATTCATATGGTTATTGTTTCCAATTAAATGGACATTCTTTGTTAGGAACAGGGAACTGATGACCCAGTAGTTTGGTCCCCTTTAAATAACAACAACAACAACAGTCGGTAGTGCGCTTGCCCGCAAAAGGCAATGGTCCCCGGTTCGAGTCCCGGTTCCGGCACACAATTTTAATCTGCCAGGAAGTTTCATATCAGCGCACACTCCACTGCAGAGTGAAAGTTTCATTCTGGCAGTTCGTAGATGTGTATAAACTCGACGGTAGTGTTGTTCAAGTGCTTCCACGGACAGGCGAAGCGTGCGAGGTCATCAGCGGGGTATCGATTGGCCATTGAGGCGCGCTGCGCCCTCTAGCGGCGGGCGATTAGGAAGATTTATCGCCTTCAGCGGAGGCAACTGTCTGCTGTCCATCACGGCGGCAGCACAGTGGCGGGCGCTCTGTCAGCGCTCGGCGAGTGCAGTCGACGGGTTGGGCTGGAGCACCGCCGCTGACAGCTGACCTACACTGCTGTCAGCAGCCGCCGACGCCGGCCGCCGGGAAATGGAGCCCCAATCCCACCCGTCTCCCCGCGGAAAGCCCCCGTTACACTCCGGGGCTTTTAAGCCCGCCGGGAAATATCGTCTCACTGTGTCCAAAGTTTCTGCTCTTTCGAGTGGATGAAAGGGCCGTTTACGTCACCCGATATGGAGGATTATTTGCGTGGCATCCATTTGTGAGGCGTAGTAGAATCATTCACATGAAGTGTTAAGTGCCATCGACAAGGAATTCCATCTTTTTGGATTTCAGGAAGGCTTTTGACACTGTACCCCACAAGCGGCTTCTTATGAAATAGCGTGCTTATGGAATATCTCCCCAATTGTGAGATTGGATTCACGATTATCTATCAGAAAGAACACAGTTCGTTGTAATTGACGGTAAATCATCGAGTAAAACAGAAGTGATATCTGGCGTTCCACAGGGAACCGTTATAGGTCCCTTACTCTTCCTCGTGTTTATAAACGATTTAGGAAACAATCTGAATAGCTCCCTTAGACTGTTCGTGGACGATGCTGTCGTTTATCGGTTAGTGAAGTCGACAAAGGATCAAAAGCAACTGCAGAGCGATTTAGACAAAATTTCTACTTGGTGCGAAAATTGGCAATTGACACTAAATAATGAAAAGTGTGAAGTAATACACATGACCACTAAATCCGCTGAACTTCGATTACGTGATAGATCAGTCAAACCTTAAGGTAATAGATTCTACCAAATACCTAGGAGTTACAATTACGAACAACTTTAACTGGAGAGAACACACAGAAAATATTGTGGGGAAGGCGAACCAAAGGTTCAGTTTCATCGGCAGAACGCTTCGAAGATGCAACAGCTCCACCAAAGAGACTGCCTACATCACACTTGTGCGTCCTCTCCTGGAGTACTGTTGCCCCTTGTGGGACCCTCACCCGATGGGACTGACGAAAGATATTGAGAAGGTTCAGAGAAGGGCAGCTCGTTTTGTTTTATCACGTCACGGGGGGAAAGCGTCATGGAAATGTTGCACGAATTGGGGTGGAAATCATTAAAAGAAAGACGTTATTCATTGCGGCGTGATCTGTTTGCGAAGTTTGAATCACCGACTTTTAGTTCTGAATGTGAAAATATTTTATCAAAGCAAGACTTATTAGTCTTCAGGGAGATATTGCGATCGTTATATGAATAAAATTCTTGAATGTCCGTCTCCAAATCGCTTATATTTTCTAAAACATTACTAGTTTCGGGACAGCTGCCCATCTTCAGATCTGTTAAATAAATGTTATAACTGAATATAAGCTACTATTTATAAAGTATGATATCAAAAAATTTAAAGGCAAAACATTAAAAAACATTAAAAACATACCAAAATTTAGAAGTTACAGAGTAACCTGTCCTGTAATGAACGAATGTTCACAGTCGTTACTAAAACATAATAGTTGCCTGAGGGTTTATATAAAGTACTTGAAATCATCTGATTGGTTGGGATCCTTTTGTTAAAGTTATTGTCAATAAGTAATTATTGACTTACATATAAAAGCAATTCTGAGGTCAAGGTATAAGATAATAGTCAAGGTATAAAAAACAGTTACAAATGAGACACATAGCTGTCAAACTATAAAAGGAAGATAAAATTGGGTTCTGGATAAATATAATAACATTTTAAGTGAAACTGTTATCGAGTTAAAAAATAAAATATATATATGTATATAAAAGTATAAAAATAAAAATTAAAATATTGTTAAATATTAAAATCTCTTAAAAAGGATTAAAAAGAAATATTGTGGACAATTCTTCTTTCCCGTCTGCGGATGAGGCTTCCGTGTGTCAGGTAGCAGTAGCGTCGCCGAGGTTTCCTCCGTCGTGTCCCATTCACCGCCGCCAGTGTGCTGAGGGCCGCCGTAGCTGGTGTTTGGCAGCGCGTTCCATTCCAGGCAAGGCTACAAAATGTCTTTAAATATTTCAAAAAAGTTTTTATGCATGAAGTCTGTCTGCTCATTTAGAAGTTTGTCCGGGTCTTTCTCCTTGTGCGCATATACTTCAAGTTCTTCAAGTACGTTTAAATGAAAGCTTTTCGGTGCCCTGTGCAACACTTCCATTTGTTCGCTTATAGTGCTGACTTGGTGTTTATTGTCTTTAGCATGCGCTCCAAATGCTGTGCGATTGCTGTTATTGCAATGCTCTTTGTATCGGACTTCAAAGTTGCGTCCAGTTTGCCCTATGTAATATTTATCGCAGCTGGCGCATTTAATCTTGTATACTCCGGAGTTGTAATATTTCGTGCGTTTTTTCGTGGTAGGTTTATGCCTTAATCTTTGTGCCATTTGCCCATCATTTTTGAACGCCACCCCTATGTTTCTCGGAAAGTGTTTCGCAATTCTCTCCGACACACGTCCTCTGTATGTTAAAATGACAAACTTCTTTTTATCTTTAAATATGTTAATGTCAGTGGATTTGTTTTTAATTTTATTGAACATCCGCGTGACATCTTGCGTCTTGTACCCATTGGCAGCGGCTACCTGTTTGATAATGTCTAGTTCTTTCTCTAATTCTTCCTCGGCAAGTGGTAGTCTGAGAGCTCTGTTGCACATTGAGTAGAAGTATGCTCTTTTGTGCTGTGCTGCGTGTCGTGATGTCGCTCCTATAATGCTATCAGAGCATGTCTCTTTCCTGTACACGCTGAATGCGTGCCTACCTCTGTCATTTCTTATAGTCAAGTCAAGAAAATTGATTGCCCCATTCCGCTCCAATTCCAAAGTAAACTGCATTTTTGGGTGTTGATCGTTTAAAACTTTTGACATTTCCACAACTTCATCTTTCATCCCTTTATACAGTAAAATAGAGTCATCAACGTACCGTCTGTAATAAATTAGTTTCCGTTTGATTTCGGGATAAGAGGCGAAAAATTTGCTTTCGAAGTCGTTCACAAAAATTTCAGCTAGAATACCCGACAGGCAATTTCCCATCGCTAAACCATCATCTTGTATAAAAACTTTGTCATTGAAGGTAAAATAGTTGAAGGCTAATGTGAATTCTAACAGGTCTAAAAATTCGATGATTTCACCCACAGTCATAGACTTGTTTTTAATGAGATTGTGCTTGATGATTGTTAATGTTTCTGATATTGGTACGTTAGTATATAGGTTCACAATATCTAAAGAAGCTAGGACGGCGTCTTCTGGAATGGCTAAATCCTTAACATCGTTGGCAAAGCTCACACTATTTTTAACACTGTAGGTTTCCTGAAATTTGTACGCATATTTCAATTTTTGGTATAAAGCTTTATTCAGTAGCTCATTAACTGCTTCCCTGCCATTGCAAATTACGCGCATAGGTTTATTACTTTTATGCAACTTTATCTGAGCTCTCGCTTCCGGTGTTTTGGGATTCATATTGATTAATCTAGCTTTTTCACTCGGCGTGAACAAAAACTGGACCGCTTCTAATTTGGCTTTTAATTCTACTTGAAAAATAGTGTGAGCTTTGCCAACGATGTTAAGGATTTAGCCATTCCAGAAGACGCCGTCCTAGCTTCTTTAGATATTGTGAACCTATATACTAACGTACCAATATCAGAAACATTAACAATCATCAAGCACAATCTCATTAAAAACAAGTCTATGACTGTGGGTGAAATCATCGAATTTTTAGACCTGTTAGAATTCACATTAGCCTTCAACTATTTTACCTTCAATGACAAAGTTTTTATACAAGATGATGGTTTAGCGATGGGAAATTGCCTGTCGGGTATTCTAGCTGAAATTTTTGTGAACGACTTCGAAAGCAAATTTTTCGCCTCTTATCCCGAAATCAAACGGAAACTAATTTATTACAGACGGTACGTTGATGACTCTATTTTACTGTATAAAGGGATGAAAGATGAAGTTGTGGAAATGTCAAAAGTTTTAAACGATCAACACCCAAAAATGCAGTTTACTTTGGAATTGGAGCGGAATGGGGCAATCAATTTTCTTGACTTGACTATAAGAAATGACAGAGGTAGGCACGCATTCAGCGTGTACAGGAAAGAGACATGCTCTGATAGCATTATAGGAGCGACATCACGACACGCAGCACAGCACAAAAGAGCATACTTCTACTCAATGTGCAACAGAGCTCTCAGACTACCACTTGCCGAGGAAGAATTAGAGAAAGAACTAGACATTATCAAACAGGTAGCCGCTGCCAATGGGTACAAGACGCAAGATGTCACGCGGATGTTCAATAAAATTAAAAACAAATCCACTGACATTAACATATTTAAAGATAAAAAGAAGTTTGTCATTTTAACATACAGAGGACGTGTGTCGGAGAGAATTGCGAAACACTTTCCGAGAAACATAGGGGTGGCGTTCAAAAATGATGGGCAAATGGCACAAAGATTAAGGCATAAACCTACCACGAAAAAACGCACGAAATATTACAACTCCGGAGTATACAAGATTAAATGCGCCAGCTGCGATAAATATTACATAGGGCAAACTGGACGCAACTTTGAAGTCCGATACAAAGAGCATTGCAATAACAGCAATCGCACAGCATTTGGAGCGCATGCTAAAGACAATAAACACCAAGTCAGCACTATAAGCGAACAAATGGAAGTGTTGCACAGGGCACCGAAAAGCTTTCATTTAAACGTACTTGAAGAACTTGAAGTATATGCGCACAAGGAGAAAGACCCGGACAAACTTCTAAATGAGCAGACAGACTTCATGCATAAAAACTTTTTTGAAATATTTAAAGACATTTTGTAGCCTTGCCTGGAATGGAACGCGCTGCCAAACACCAGCTACGGCGGCCCTCAGCACACTGGCGGCGGTGAATGGGACACGACGGAGGAAACCTCGGCGACGCTACTGCTACCTGACACACGGAAGCCTCATCCGCAGACGGGAAAGAAGAATTGTCCACAATATTTCTTTTTAATCCTTTTTAAGAGATTTTAATATTTAACAATATTTTAATTTTTATTTTTATACTTTTATATACATATATATATTTTATTTTTTAACTCGATAACAGTTTCACTTAAAATGTTATTATATTTATCCAGAACCCAATTTTATCTTCCTTTTATAGTTTGACAGCTATGTGTCTCATTTGTAACTGTTTTTTATACCTTGACTATTATCTTATACCTTGACCTCAGAATTGCTTTTATATGTAAGTCAATAATTACTTATTGACAATAACTTTAACAAAAGGATCCCAACCAATCAGATGATTTCAAGTACTTTATATAAACCCTCAGGCAACTATTATGTTTTAGTAACGACTGTGAACATTCGTTCATTACAGGACAGGTTACTCTGTAACTTCTAAATTTTGGTATGTTTTTAATGTTTTTTAATGTTTTGCCTTTAAATTTTTTGATATCATACTTTATAAATAGTAGCTTATATTCAGTTATAACATTTATTTAACAGATCTGAAGATGGGCAGCTGTCCCGAAACTAGTAATGTTTTAGAAAATATAAGCGATTTGGAGACGGACATTCAAGAATTTTATGAAAATATTTTGCTAGCTCCCACCTACTTAGGGAGAGATGACCATCCCAATAAAATAAGAGAAATCAGATCGAAAACGGTACGATTTAGGTGTTCTTTCTTCCCGCGCGCGATTAGAGAATGGAACGGTAGAGAAAAGTTATGAAAGTGATTAATGAACCCTCTGCCAGGCACTTGAATGTGATTTGCAGAGTATCTATGCAAATTTATATGTAGATTAAAAAATGCTCAGTCTCTTTTGCAATATTTTATTCTCTAATAACGCGTTTCGCGCTGTTAGCGCATCGTCAGACTGGAAAAAGACAAATGTTTTGTTACAGTCCGTGTGCCTGGCGGGCAGCGAATCTAATGTGACTAAGGTGAGTAAATTTGAAAATTCAGACTTACTTGGGCGGAGATGGAGCCACAGAACTATCTATAGCTGTGTAGGAGGTATCTTAACCATTTGTGTTGTCATTGGGCGCCTGCAAAGACGTAAACGTACTATGTACGTAAGGGTTATTTGAACTAGAATAACTAGGGACTAAAAGGGTATGGTATGGAAATTATGGAATGCTTTTTATATGATAAACTCACCATAGCAGCAGAGGAGTCGCTGTCACGGCAGGTCCACGTTTACAACTGGTTATATTGTTAATAATTGCAGAACGTAAATGCGACCGTTAAACAGAGCGGTATGGGCAGAGTTAGGCCTGCGAGAATGAGGATCACTGAAGTAGTCTGTTCCATGTACACTACAACAAATTCCAGTACCACAGGACGCGAAAGCAAGTAAGCCATACGTACATGAGGTCCCCGAAGCTGTCGCACAGACTTAGTTACACCATGAATGCCGGAACGTTCGTAAGTTTAATGCATAGATAGAATGATGTAATTAAATCAAGCCTTGCCTTGTACAACATGTTAGGCAGTGTCGAAAAAATATGTTCAAATGTATGTAAACCAGTTACACTAAACCTCTTTGGGTGTCAGTCCTTAGACTTAATGAATTATCTACACTTACACAAACACCTTATACTAAGAACAAGCCGCGGTAGAGTAGCCGAGCGATCTAAAGCGTCTTGCTGCGGAGCGCGCGGTTGCTCGCCGTGAAGGTTCGAATCCTCCCTAGGACAAGGGTGTGTGTGTGTGTTTGTCGTTAGGTTAGTTTACCTAGGTTTAAGTAGTTTCTAAGCTACGGACTGATGACCACGCAGTTTGGTCCGATAGATTTACAAACATTTGTTACACTAAGAACAAGACACACACCTATGTCCGAGGGAAGACTCGAACCTCCGGCGGCAGTGGCCATCCAGTCCGTAGCATGATGCCTTAGAGCTCGCGGACTCGACAAAAATAAAGAGGCACATGTTAAAAACTAACGACTTGGAATACGTGTTCACTTTGTCTTTAGTAACTCTTACCCTAGCATTAACCAATAGTTATATCTGAGAAGGGGACGGTCTGACATGGGGGTCACCGATTTGGATGGAATTTTGCATGGTCGTTCAATATTAAATATTAAGAGACACGTGGTTTTGGCATTTTGCTAGACATTCAGTAGTTTTTGAGAAAGAAATCAAGGTACAATTTGATAATGTACAATCGCGTTATCAATGCTTTACACAAAAGATCGTCTAAAGATTCACAGGTTTTACTATTGTATACCAGGTTAAAACTTAATGACGGAGTAATTATCTGTTTAGTGTTTTCTTGCTGTAGTTTGGGTACTCGTAAACATGAACGACTTTACAAGCCGTGGAGACACTTTCGAACCTCCATCATGGCCGTTTTAATTAGATTCCTTTTCGCTGTATTTGACAATATTCTCATATTTTAATACCTTTCCTTTCCTTATTTTGAAGTAGAGCATCTAGAAGTGTGATTAATATTCAGTTAAGTATATTATCTGTTTACAGATGTTTTATTTGTGATACTGCGAAAACTAAAATGAGAAATAAATATAAAAATTTCTGCTGTTTATTATTAAGTAATTCCAATATCTGTCCGTCTATTTGTCAGAATTCTAACAACCAGGAAGGACGAAATTCATCATAAATACAACCAAAACACAAATATATCTCACACCATGTAAAGCACTGAAACGAAATAGTGATACAACCACTTGTTCCCCGAGATATCATTTGTGGAAAACGTACCTGATTTATTCCGCTGAAGGCAGGTCTATCAGATATTAATTATGATGCGTACGAAGAGTATAAAAGTTTATAAGCATATCTTGAACGATAGACGCGAACAACTGATTATGGACCAAGGCATGAATTTTAATAGCATTTGCTCTACCACGAATTTCTCTGGTCTCGTGTAATGCGGCATGATTTTGGGGTCTTGGGATAAAATTCTCGACCTGCAGAAACAAGTAAATGTCACAAGGTGTATTACTTTACTAACAGTGGTGGTCGGTTGAGCATCATCATCGACGACAGCCGAACAGCAGTCGTTGTGGCTCGCCCACTACCTCGTAGCGGCCAGCCAGTAAGCTAGCAGCTGTGGTCTGGTCAGTGTGACGTGGCACGGGCTGTTGTGAGTCCTTGTTTGTAGGTGGTGTTGGCCTCGACCGTTTGTCGTAGCTAGGGCTGAAAAGGCGCGACGCGGACACTCGCAGGAGGCGCACGGCACTTTGTCTAGTTTCAAGTTCCAAAACGCGAGATGATTTCCACTTTAACGTTAAGTTTTGCGAATTAAGAGAATAGTATCCCCAGTTCTACGATCATAATCGTGGACACTATTGGAATCGCAGGGTGCACGTCAAAGATTAGCATAACATCGCTAGAGAACTAAATGAAACATGTTAGCCACTACTCCTGAATCGTTCGTCCGAACAACGCTGTAACTAATGAGAGTAAATTTTACAGGAGAACAAAAAGCATTTTTATGTTTATCTATCTTGGGTTTCTTGATGCAGAAACTGTATATGAGTTATAACGCCATTCTACATATTTTTTAACAATTAGCAGAAAGCTGCCTAGCCTGTCCTACATGGGGAACAGCAAGTACAGTACAAACGAATTTTGATGGGTCGTAGGTATATCGTGCAGAAATTACTCCAGACCACCAAGATAAAGGGAGATGAAAGTCCAGTGCGTAACAGTTATATATACTGGTACGTAGTTACCAGCAGTGGGTGAGTCAATGTGGTGCGATTAGCTAAGCTCTTGACTGCAACATAAACAACCCGTGTTCAAATCTTGCTTGGAGTCCACTTCTTATGTTTCACTTGTCCGATGATTGATTTTGCATAATTATATGCTTACCTAGCCATATGTTGATGCTTGAGTTATTGGTCATGATTATAACTTACCGATAGTGTTGATCAGCAACCTCGTATATATATATATATATATATATATATATATATATATAAAGACTTTTACAGGAGAGTCAGATAAGCATTATAATTTTACAGTTTTCTCGATAGGAAATAAATAAAAAACAATTATTGTAACTATAAATTATTTCATTAATAAAATATTCCATAAAAACATATTGGAAAATAATTTTCAAGCCATAAATTAAATAAAAATTGTCATCGATGTTCTTACATGAACAAACAGACATACGAGGTTGCAGTTCAACACAATCGTTATGCTAAATGCTCAATATTTAAGTATGCGCGACGATTATTCTATTTAATTCGTTATTTCGAAGCATACTTTTACGGCGATTGAGAAATCAGTAAACCGCCTGTAGTTATCACATATAACATTTGTGCAGTATTTGCTAGCTGCGTTTACAATCCCCGTCCCCACTGTTGTTATACCGTCGAATGCAGTGTGTGCCCACTTCACGCGTCGCAGCGGATTACTATGTTGCGGCCAGGCGGCTAGTCATTCGTAGCATACCGTTCACATGAAACTGTAATGACGTGATATAACTTTATCTTAGCAGTATGAATTGATAAAATTGATAAAGTGCGAAAAAGGAATATAATTATACACAATCAATAATCGGACAGGTGTAAAAAAATCCTAGCAAGATTTGAATGCGAGTCGTTTGTGTGACAGTCGAGCATTCTGCTAATTACACCAAGCTGCTCACGTACCGATGGTGAGTTAGTACAGGAATAGCTATTACGCGCTGGATTTTGATCTCTATTTTCGTGGAAAACAAGGCGCATTGGAACAAATCCTATAAACTGGGTGCTCTGGAGTAGTTCTTGCACAACATACCTGCGACCACAGACAAATATATACAGACGGGTCAGACGCTCAGGAGTGCGGGGCGGGGGTGCTGAAGCAGTTCCGTAAGATGTTCCACGATGGCGCTGCGGTCAGAAGCAGCCCTTTAAAACTGGCCAGAGCAGGCTGCAGGTAGCGGCTGTCCCCACCACCACCTCCCCTCAAACGCCAGCAAGCCGCAAGTCGGACACAGTCGTGGCCTCGTGGCAGGCGGCGCGAGCTCTCCCCTCAACCTCCCCACCACGCTATCCTCTGACGTGCGAGAGGCACTCTCAAAAGTGCCTCTAGTGTGGACTACCGGTACTAAGCCAGGGAACCGCCTGACACCTGCTAGCATCTTACGGAACTACGAGGGGAGCGTAGGACAGTGGTTTAGAAAGGGCTGCTTCTCTGTATATGTTACTCTGTGCTGCGACCCATCAGAATTCGTTTTTACCATACTTGGTGTTCCCCTTGTTAGTGGAAACATTGTCTTATTCAAATGCTTTTCCAACCTGAATGGCAACCGTCACTTTTTCCAGCACAATGTAGAACCATTCTGCAAATATTCTGGAAACGGTGGGGGTACGTATTTATCTCTTTCATCACATGGAGTATGCCGTATTTCCTTCCTTTTTTCAGCCGTAATGGATGTACCCAATATCTTCTCCGCTGCAGAAAATTCAGTAACTGCCAAAGACCCAGTGCATCAGCATCTTCGCCTGACGAAGGCGACGCACTTTGGAGACTGGTACGACCCGGCGGTCGTGCCGCCTCCCTCTGCCTGCGCCACTGCAGTGTAGTGTGGATCGCTCACTTCTCGCCCGTGATGCGTCCCTGCCTCTCCCCCGCCGGACGTCCGCGTCACGACATTTCTGTGTGAATTGGGCCTAAGGTTGTCGGAGGCCCGGGGCGGCGGCCAAACAAAATGAGGCCCACAGTCCACTTGGGATCACACACATAACTATAAAAAATAATTTGTTGTGATTGTCAGGGCCCCGGACGTGAAGTGCGGGACAGTCAAAAGGAAAGCCCCATTAAACCCGGCACCCAACATCAAAATTGGGAGGTCACAATAAGTCATTCCACATCATGTGAATTAAGGTTGGTTTTTATCAGGTTTTTCTAATTTTGTAAATATTTGCAGTTATAAACCCTGTGTAATGCAGATACCTGAAGATACACCCTTAATGGTGCGAGACCGGTCGTATCCTAATAAAGGCAGATACGAAAGCTAAAGCGGATTACGATAACTCATGGAAAGAAATCCTGGCTTAATCTTCTGTATTACTTTGTAGAATTTCTCTACTAAAAATAGCATTCAAGATTAGCAGGCCACAAAACGAGAGACCCGGGGCGCTCAAATAATAATAAAATAAAAATAAAAACCACTTGATTTCGAGTTATTTGGAGGTCCCCTAAGACTAGAGGCCCATGGCGGTCTGCCACAGCCCCTCCCCCCTTTACTCGGCCACTGGGCGCCACACACACGTAGCCATGAGGCCATGAACGGCACCATTTCTCCGAATCAAGCCTCTCGACCGGAAGTGGTGCTTGTTACGTGGAAACGCCGCAGTGCGTGTGTGGCGCTGCCGTTACTCTCGTAGTGAGTTTAATGGCTAAATGCGCGCAAGTGGCTCCTCTTCTGACGATTGTTCCGTGAACACATTAATGATTAGTTCATTACAAACCGCAGTACATGTTCCACTAAATTCAACTGCAGCGTATATACCTGTTTGAGCGGCAGGGCGAGGGCGGACTGTATCAGCATTATGAATTAGTATACACGTCGATGAAAGCATTACGATATTAATAGGTACTTTTCATTAAAAATCACAGACGATATTATGACATTGCAGATGGTGTGCATATTCATCTAGTAAAACGTTGTATGAAACTAGATAGCGATACACGCATTCACGTGATTTTTAACAGTGTGTGACGTAACGGCGGTGAAATTAATGAACCAATGTGGATGGTAGGAAACGGAAATGGTTCCGCCTTTTTCTTCAAATGTTTGTAAATCTATCGGACCAAACTCCGTGGTCATCAGTCCGTAGCTTACAAACTACTTACACTAAGGTAAACTAACCTAAGGGCAACACACACACCCATGCCCCAGGGAGGACTCGAACCTCCGACGGCGAGCAACAGCGCGCCCCGCAGCGACGTGCCTTAGACCGCTCGGCTACTCCACCACGGCGCCTTTTTATTACCTAGTAGGCATAAGCTCAGTGCTGTAACGAGGTGTAATGTAGAATTCCGCTGATACTGAGCTAATAAGAGCATTCAGTTTCACCATATATGTCACACGAATAAAACAAAGACGCAATAAAAATTGAAGTTCCTAATACTGTTCTGCATTTCCGTACTGGCTTTTCACTGATGTCTCACGGATTTACCTTTTAGAAAATAGTGTCCCCATTCCATTATTGGTCTCCGCACGTTGCGAGTACGTAGGCGCCTGTGCTGAACGGTGCAGTATTCAAAATCTTAACTCGGCGTAAATAAAAACTGGTTCATATTTATGACGCCAATTTTGTTGTCGTTATGGTCTTCAGTCCGGAGACTGGTTTGATGCAGCTCTCCACCCTACTTCATCCTGAGCAATCCACTTCATCTCCTCATTAGACGGGCAACCTACATCCGTTTGAATCTGCTTACTGTACTCATCTATTGGTCCCCCTCTGCAGTTTTTACCCCAAACACTTCCCTCTATTGCTAAAGTCACGATTCCTCGATGTCTTAGGAAGTGGCCTACAAATCGATCTCTTCCTTTAGTGAAGGTATGAAGTTCCTTTTGTCCCCTATTTCGTTCAGTACCTCCTCATTAGTTACACGATCAATCCACCTAATCTTCAGCATTCTTCTGTAGCACCATATTTCAAAAGCCTCTATCCACTTCCTGTCCGCACTTGCTCATTATACTAATTGAATAACATTGGAGAAAGTGTACAACCTTGTCTTACCCCCTGCCCCTACCACTGCAACCCTTTCATCCCCTTCAACTCTGATAACTGCCGTCTGGTCTTTGTACAAGTTGTAAATAACCTTCCGTTCCCTATATGTTACTTACTCCAGATTGCTTCAGAATTGAAAGAGTGTCTTCCAATCAACATTGTCAGAAGCTTTCTCCAAATCTACAAAAGCTTGTAATGTAGGTTTGGCTTTCCTTAATCTAAGATAAGCCGTAAAATGAGTATTTCCTCCCGTTTTCCTACATTTCTCGTAAATCCAAACTGATCTTCCCCGACGTTGGTTTCTACCAACTTTTCCATCCTTTGATTAATAATTAGTGTTAGTATTTTGCAACTATGACTTATGAAACTGATGGTTCTGTAATTTTCACATCTGTCTGAGCCTGCATTCTTTGGAATGGGGATTACAACATTTTTCTTAAAGGCTGAGGATATATCGCCTGTCTCATACATCTTACACACCAGGTGAAACAGTTTTATCACGGCTGAACTATCTTCCTTCTCCTATCCGAGGAGTTGGCTGTTTGAGATCCGGATACGGTCTATAAGGAGTCGCGGTTTTACTCAGCGAATTATCGGACAAGCTGATAGTGGGGCAGACGGGGATCCCAATTGGGAATAAGTGGGACGGGCTTGCCAGTTCCGGACGCGGTGGAGTAGCCGAGCGGTTTACAGCGCCTCGCTGCGGAGCGCGCGGTTGTTAGCCGTTGGAGGTTCGACTCCTTCCTGGGGCATAGGTGTATGTGTTGTCCTTAGGTTAGTTTACCTTAGTTCAAGTGGCGTGTAAGCTACGGACTGATGAGCACGAAGCTGTGGAAGGAATATATAGAGGGCCTATACAAAGGAAATGAAAGCAGTATTCTAGAATTGGAAGACGAAGTGGAGGAAGAGATAGGAGATGTGATACTGCGAGAAGAATTTGACAGAGTGCTGAAGGCTTGAGTCGAAACAAGGCCCCTGGAGTAGATGATATTCCGTCTGAAATGCTGATGTCGTTCGGAGCGCCAGTCATGAAAAAAATTTTATCACCTGGTATGCAAGATGTAAGAGGCAGGGGAAATACCCTCCGACTTCAAGAAGAATATTGTAATTCCAATTCCAAAGAAATCAAGTGCAGCAAAGTGTGAGAATCACAGAACTATCAGTTTAATAAGTCATGGGTGCAAAATACTAACACGAATTATTTACAGACGAATGGAAAAACTTGTGGAATCCAACCTCGGGGAAGATCAGTTTGGATTTAGGAGAAATGTTTGTCGATTTGGTTAAAGCTTTTGACAATGTCGACTATTAGGGGTAAAATATAGGGAGCGAAGAGTTATATTCAAACCAGACAGCGGTTATTTGAGTCGAAAGGCAAGAAAGGGACGCAGAGGTTGGGAAGGGAGTAAGACAGGGTTGTAGCCTTTCCCCGATGTTATTCAATCTGTACATTGAGCAGGCAGTGAAGGAATGGAAAGAGAAATTTGGAGAGGGCATTAAAGTGCAGGGAGAAGAAATAAAAACAATGCGGTTTGCTGATGAGATAGTAATTCGGTCAGAGACCGCAAAAGATCTGGAAGAGCAATTGAATGGGATGGACAGTGTCTTGAAAGGAAGACATAAGATGAACATTGACAAGAATAAAACGAAGGTAATGTAATGTGAGAAAATCAGGCGATGCTGAAGGAATTAGATTAGGTAATGAAACAATAAAAGTAGTACATGAATATGTTATTTCGAAGATAACTTCTGATGGCCGAAGTAAAGAAGATATAAAATGCAGAACGGTTATGGGAAGAGAAGCGTTTTATAGAAGCGAAACTTTGTAACATCCAATATTAATTTAAATGTTATGGAGTCCTTTCTGAAAGCATTTGTCTGGAGTGTAGCATTGGATGGGAGTGAAACGTAGACGATAAGGAGTTCAGATATAAAGATGATAGAAGCGTTTGAAATGTGGTGCTACAGACTAATGATGAAAATTAGATTGGTAGATCACGTAACTAATGAGATGCTTAACCGAATCGGCGAGAAAAGGAGTTTCTGGCATGTCCTGACTAAAAGAAGGGATAGATTGTTTGGACACATTCTGAGACATCAAGGAATTGTCAACTTAACATTAGAGGGAAGCGTGTGGGGTAAAAATCGTAGAGGGATACCGAGGGAAGAATATAGTAAGCAGATTCAAAAGGATGTAGGTTGCCGAACGTATTCTCAGATGAAGAGACTTGCACAGGACAGGGTAACGTGGAGAGCTGCATCAAACCAGTCTGCGGGCTGAAGATCACAACAACCTTAACAACAAAAAGAAAGTCACTGTCTGTATAAAATTTCGTTCGGTGCGTGTTGGAGGGCACTTAACTTACGGAATTTTACAAAATACATAGTTTTGCTCCAATCTTTGTGAATTTTTGCACACATGATTTTTAAACCAAGAGGAAGATAACTGGGTACAAAATATTTGTATGGTACATGACAGAGTGTACATTTCAGGAAACTGTGCCGAGAGAGGGAAAGATGGAAACGAACAGCGAGATGGAAGAGAGAGAGGTGGATGCAGAGAGGGGTGGGGGGGAGGGGATGTAGACTACGAGAGTGTAGTATGAATAAACACTCGGACAACGCCAGGTTTACAGCTAGTTATAAATAAAATTTTCATTTTATCTTCTTACCCAAACGATTAGGTAATGTTACAGACAAATATAGATCTTGGAGATAATGAAATTTAACTGTCGTGATAACAATCTAACTTTATTAAAGCCCTAGGCGTTTCATCATACATCATTATCAAAGGCTCTAAAAGGACATTGGTGTTAATATTCCATCCAACATTTTGCTAAAACATGACAAATAAGTGACATTACTTTTACGGTTACCAAAGATGTGTTAAAAAGATCCCCCTCAAAACAATTTGTCTCGTAGACATGTGTCATACATAAAACAATGTTTACAATTCACCTCATAAATTTCTATAGAAATATATCTACATCTACATCCATACTCCGCAAGCCACCCGACGGTGTGTGACGTAGGATACCTTGAGTACGATTATCGGTTCTCTCTCTCCTATTCCAGTCACGTATTGTTCGCGGAAAGATTGTCGGTATGCATCTGTGTGGGCTCTAATCTTTGTTTTTATCCTCATGGTCTCTTCGCGAGATATACGGAGGAGGGAGTAATATATTGCTTGACTCCTCGGTAAAGATATGTTCTTGAAACTTCGACTATAGCCCGTACCGAGCTACAGAGCGTCTCTCCGGCAGAGTCTTCCACTGTAGTTTAGCGATCATTATAATAAGTGCATACTGAGGTCTGCTTGAACGTCCAGTGACTATGTGGAGCCGACCGCGGTGGCCGAGGGGACTGAGGCGCTCCAGTCACGGTCTGCACGGCCACTACGGTCGGGGGTTCGAATCCCCCCTCGGGCATGGATATTTGTGCCGTCCTTAGGATTAACTAGTTCATAAGTAGTTTGTAAGTTTAGGGACTGATGACCCCGTAGTTAAGTCCCATAAGCTGTACAAACATTTGAACATTTTGACTATGTGGAGAATCTGCGCCCCCTTCTCTCTCTCCCACTCTGTCACGAACATATTTTTTCCTTTTATAACTTACAGTATTTTCTATAATTTTAAAAAACTGAGTGCTGTACAAAAATGTTTTCTGTTAGATTATACGACTTTAAAAGAGTGCTATACACAACATATCCTGTTACACTATAGTTTTACACCTTTCAGGCCAGATATTATTAAGTACGACAATGCTGACAAACAACAAACTGGCAGTCCCTTTACAGAATCAAGATCAGAGAAAATGTGGGGGTGGGGGAGGGAGTTGAGGGGGTGGAGCATATATGCATAGCTGTGAGGGAAGAGCAACCATCAAAAACTATATAGCCTACAAAGATCACTCGACAGTGGTTCCTATAACACAAAAGATTGCACTGTGCTTGTCACGAAGATTTCTATTACATAAATAAGACGTATCACTTCTATTGTCATTACATTAAGGAAAAGTGATAATTCCATTATGGGGGTGAATGATGGGGAGGAGACATAATGTTATTTGTGGGTACAGAAGACAGAGGGATTAAGAGACCAGTACCTTACCTCACTGTAATGTTGATGATCAGCGTTCGATCGTACTAGCGCAAAATAGTCTATTTTTAGGATTTTTTAAAAATTATAACAGTAAGTATAATTAGTAATATAAAGTATTATTAATATCATCATCAAGAGATATTTTTATTTATGAAATGATGATTGCAGGTAGTCAAAATTATAATTACCCGTACAATATTTTCTACATCTTCAAGGATATTCTGCAAGTCACAATGAAGTGCATGGCAGAGGGTTCATCGAACCACTTTTATGGTACTTTTCTATAGTTCCATTCTCTAATAGTTCGTGGGAGAAAAGAATACCTAAACTTTTTTCTATCTAATTTCTCTTATTTTTTATGATGATCATGTGTTCCAAGGTAGGTGGGTGCTAACAATTCGGAAGAGAAAGTGAGTGGAAGAAATTTCACAAATAGATCTCCCACAAGAAAACAACGCCTTTCTTTTAACGATTTCCATCCCAACTCACGTATTTTTTCCGTGTCCCTCTCTCCCCTATATAGCGATAATACAAAACAAGCTGCCCTTTCTAACGTCCTCTAAATCGGTATGGAACCCAAAATATGCAGCACTGTTCCAGAATAGGTAGCACAAGTGTAGTGTAGGCAGTTTCTGTAGTAGGACTGTTCCATCTTCTAAGTGTTCAGCCAACGAAACGTCTGGCAATGAAAAGTAGTTTGTGGATTCGCTTCCCTACAACATTTTCTGTGTGTTATTTCCAATTTGAGGTTCGTAATTGCTGTTCTTAGTATTTAATTGAACTGACGGCATGTATATTTGACTAATTTATTGTGTAGCTGAAGCTTGACGGATTTCTTTTACACTTATCATTATTAAGGGTCCATTGACAATTTTCGCATCATGCTGATATCTAAATTACTTTACAGTTGACCTTATGGTGATTTTAATAACCAATAAATGACACCATCATCCTTGAAGAGTCTAAGAGAGCTATTCTGATTGTTTTCCAAATCGTTTATCCTAGATCTCTTCCCTGCGGACCTCAGATAGAACTTCTGTTCTATCCCATGAGTTACCGTCAATTACAACGTACTGCGTTCTTTCTGACAGGAAATCACGGACCCAGTCGCATAACTGTGGCGATATTCCACAAGCCCGCAATTTGATTAGAAGACGCTTGTGAGGTCCCTTCACAAATCTCGAAGTACAGAATTTATTTATCATCCCTTGTCTATAGCACTCATTACATGCTGTGAGTAAAGAGCTATTGTGTTTCACAAGAACGATACTTTCTGAATTCGTACTATGGGTCAACAGGTCGTTCTCTCAGAGGTGGTTCATAATATTTGAGGAATTTATATGTTCTAAAATCCTGGTGCAAACCGACATAAATGATATAAGTCTGTAATTCTGTGGATCACTCCTAATGCCTTTCTTGAACACTGGAGTGATCTGTACGAGTTTCCAATCTCTGGGTACGTTTGCTGAACGTGCGATTGTATATGATATGTTGGTATGGGGCTATTGCATTAGCATACTATGAAAGAAACCTAATTGGTATACATTCGAGACTTGGAGACTTACTTTTCTTAATCGTTTTAATACTCCAGGGTTACCTACTTCTAAATTACGCATGCTGGCGTAATTGGCGTTCTTGATACGAATTCTAGAATATTCGCTTCGTCTTCTGTAGTGGAGGAATTTTTTTTAAGTTCAATAATTACAAATGAATGTACGTAGATTAAGTCGTTGAATAATATTATCACTTAAAAAAAGTGATGTGAAGATATTATAAATATTAGTCGTAATTTCAACGAAGCGTTCTTCTTTCTTTTTTTTCTTCCCACGTTGAAAAGTACTATATGCATAGAAACAGACAGACGGCCAGAAGGAATGAAATAAAAAAAGATTTCACTGACCGTAAATTCGGACATTGATCGTCAACATGAGAGGCAAACAGTGTATCACGTGAGCTTTACGATCACGGTACAGCACAGGCTTCACTGGCGGGTACATAAATCAAGTATGTGCTGCGCTCGGTTGCTCGCCGTGGAGGTTCGAGTCCTTCCTGGGGCATGGATGTGTGTGTTGTCCTTAGGTTAATTTACCTAGGCTTAAGTAGTTTGTAAGCTACGGACTGATGACATCGCAGTTTGGTCCGATTGATTTACAAACATTTGAACATTTGAATTTGTGCTGCGCTTAGAACCTTAGAGCCTTTTTCCGTGAATTTTCTGGGCAGTACGCTTCAGAAGTTCAATGAGTAGACACCCTTGAGGTATACTAATACCGTATGAAGTCACATCCCGAACTTCCTGAGGAGATCTCGAATCTTCACCGCGAGCAGCTGCGCGATCCATAACGTGTCGGTCCAGACCATATGGCCATTGCCACACGCCACACTAATTACGCATTTTGAAAAATGCCACGTGAGATTATGGGGGGAGGGGGTAAGAGAGGATCGACCGCAGTCTCACGGCATCTCACCATAGCGAAAAGGGGGTTTTTCTTCTGTTCGAATTCTTTGGCGTCCACGACTACGCGCACGCCCATCAGCCCTCTTGGCGCCACCTAGTGCGGGCGCACGTCACTAGGGTTCCTACGCCTCTGCCAGTACGCAGTGCTCACTCGACCTGTGTGTGGCCGTGCTCCACAATTTTATATTGTAGACATTAATTTTAAAATTTTATATTTTATTCCACAACATGGAGTCAGCCACGTATGGCCACTTCATTTTAACAACTACTGTAATGTGAACTAAATGTAAGTAAATTCTCATGTAATGCTGTAAATTTAATGTCTTACTTATTTCAGAAACTTTGTGTATATTACTATTACCCATATGACTACCCTGTTTATTTTATGTTGTTAGGAAAATCTTCTGAAGAAGCAAAATTACTTTTGCTGAAACCCGGGCCAAGGTTTATGTATGCTAATCATTTTAAATGCAACTGGTTGGCTGAAATTTTATACACTATTTGATCTAGTTTTACAATTGCTGAACTGCAGCCATGTTTAAGATTTTTTTTTTTCAAAGACAATTAATGGACGAACTTCACAGCACTGATGACAATTCACAAGTGTTAAAAATCTTATATAAGGAACTCATAGTTCAATGGGGCGATCTATAATTGTTTAATAATGATTTTGCAGCCAAGATCGCAATTTTCATTTATTATGTTACCGGTTTCGGCGTGCTCGACGCCATCTTCAGACCTGTCGTAATTTACATAACTTCACGACATTTTTATATACTAATCCTGGATGAACTCTTTTAGTATGTAAAAATGTCGTGAAGTTACGTAAATTACGACAGGTCTGAAGATGGCGTCGAGCACGCCGAAACCGGTAACATAATAAATGAAAAATGCGATCTTGGCTGCAAAATCATTATTGTTAAAAATCTGTTGCACTGTGGGCCCTACAGAGGGGGTAATGGGAGGGGGAAGGAGGGAGGGAAAAAGAGACTGGGAAGAACAGGGGGAGGGAAGGGAAGAAAGGGGAAGGAGGTGCGCAAGGACTCTGTGGATGAGGTGGGAAGTGGAGGTCATGCAGGGGAAGGAATAGGGAGATGGTGGGGGAGGTGGTTGTTGAATCAATGCGGAGAGGAGTGGAAAACTTGAGGGTTGGTAGGAGCGGTAGATATCAGGACGGAGGGTGCCATCCGGGTGGGGGACGTGGTGGAAGTAACCCTGGGAGAGGATGTGGAGAGTGTAGAGGTGAAGGGAGGGAGGGATACAGTGGTGGAGGCGTGACAGAGGCCCAGAATTGTTGAGGATTGGGTAGACCATGGGGTTACGGGAGTCTATTTTACAGAATATGTATAGGATGAGGATATGTTAAAGGAATTTTACAAGGTGAGGGAAAGGAATTAGGTCGTAGAAGGAACTTGGGGTTTAACGGCCCGTCGATAGTGTGGTCATTAGAGCCGGAGCTGACGTTCGGATTTTCGGGTAGGGACAGGGAAGGAATTCGGCCGTGTCCTTTGAAAAGAACCGGCATTTGCCTCGAGTGATTTAGGGAAATCACGGAAAACCTAAATCTAGAAGGCCGGAGGTGGCTTTGAACCAACATCCTCCAGAATACGAGTCCAGTGTCTTACCCCTGCGCCACCACTTACGTCGTAGAGAATCCGCGTGTTGGAGGGGAGGAGGATACGGTAAGCGAGGCTATCATTTGTTGACTTCAAATGGTATGTAACTTAGTTCTACAGATGTTTTGCGGTAATGTTTATTGTTAAACTGTTTAATATGGTCCAAACGTAGGGGATATGTCAAGATACGTGAAATATAAAGCCATCTGTACTTCCCCGTTGCTGATATCAAAGGCGCAAGGTTTTAACGCGCATGTAGAGCCTGACGAAGACAGCGCGGCTGAGAAGCAGTGAGTGAGTGTGTTTGTGACGAGGCGGGAGCGAGACAGCATCTCACGGAAAAGTGGAGGCTTTTATCTGCTGCAAGTGTGTTTACATTAGGGTCGGATGCTGGAATAATGGCCATTCCATCTTGGTACTGAATATTGGGTAAATAGTTAATAGCTGACGACGCCAAGAAGAAAATATTGTGCTATACTCTAAGAGCAACGTCTGGTCGTTATGCCTCAAGTTGCACAATTACACAACTGCTCGTTCACAGCTCGGGACACACAACTAGGTTACGAACTTTTAGAGTTGTAATGCAGATGAACCAGTCAGAAATTACAAATAATCACTCACTTTAACGAAAAATTGTTTTGACCATAATTTATCTCATGTACTTATCTTCTTAGGGTCCTTTCCTAGTGTATAACTATCAGAATGCCCTACGTAAAAACACAAATTATGAACAATATTCGGTGTTGGATCAAACCCGCTCAGTTACCTGTGCAGTCTAATGCACCGTTTTCCGAGACGGGGAGGCGTATCCGCCGCGATTCCGCCAGGGGACTAACGATGTGGTTTTTAGGCGTTTTTCCACATCCCCCTAAGTGAATACCGGGCTGATCTCCAAGCCCCGCCTCATTTACACGATTCGCAAACATTTCGCAATACTTCACACTTTCACCCATATAACACTACACACATACAATTTGCTCATGACAGGGATCGATCTTATAGACGTATTTAGTGAATAATGAAATCCCCAAGATCGCGTATTTCGACCGGTTTAGATGTACATATCATGTTCTGGTCTCTGCACTAAATTGTAACATTATTACATAAATGCATATTGTAGCCAGTTGGATAGTACTAGTGGATTGTCACAAATTAAAAATGTTTGGTTGTCAGATATAAAACTCATATAGTTCTTTATGTATATAATTATGACGATTCGAGTTTTATATCTGACAACCAAACGGCATATTTTACTTTGTGATAACCCACCAATACCATCCAACTGGCTGCAATATGTAATAATGTTACAATTTAGTGCAGAGACCAGAAGATGATGACTATGGACATCGAAACCGGCCGTCTGTTATAATAAAGACGAAATACCGCGATATTGGCATTTAATTATTCACAAACTACACACAGACATTTGAGGTTGACATTTCCTCCCGGGCGGCGTGGGATGGAAGGACATCCAGCCACCCCGTAAATATTAACGCGCCAAACATAACCAAAGCCGACCTTGCATGTGCGGGGAAATGGCCGAAGAGAGAAAAGAAGTAGTACTTGTTACATCAAATTAATATTTTAAAGTGCTATGGAGCAGTTAAAACCAGTGAATAATTTTGATTTTGGCTCCAGTATAAGTTTAAAATGATTCGCAAACATTTCATAATTAAATCATGAAATGATAGAATGTTAAAAATAAATAGGTATATAGCTAAAACAATTTTAGCGTCAATACGTTTGCTTTAATTAAGTTTTCTATCATTGTTATGAGATGCAGATAACAGTAATTATCACTAAAATAAATAAGAATGTCGAAAATAGCCGAAAATATGTGGATAAATAACTGATATCGATTAGTATAATGAAAAACTGTGAAATGGGCGTTGTACCAGTTTAATGGTCATCACTGTATTAAGAGAAAAACTGTCACTGAAAACATTAATTATATATTTAATGGAAAATTTGAGTACTATTTGATTGTTTTTGCAAATTTTGTATAATTTATGTGTGTATATGTAAAGTGACGTACTGAGGAGAACCTATGTCCAAAAAGTTATTTCCTTTTTGTTAGTGAAGTGAAGAATCTTCCTCCATAATCAGAATCATAATTAAACAGTAAACGAAATAGTTTGGTCTGCTGTGTCATAAGATCATATATATTATTTCTCATCACTGAGTCATAAGATCATATATATTATTTCTCATCATTTGTGGGTACGCCATAGCTCCCGTATTACTTATCCAAAGTTAATGATTGATATATCAATTTAAAGGTTTTGTTCCCCACTAAGAACGAAGAATACATAGTGGAAAGTTATTGTTTTTACAAGAAAATTTATTTAGAAAAAAACATTGTTTAAGGATTATCCTTATGGTCTCACGTTAAAATTCACGATTTTACACAGTAGATGAAGGGAAATGGTGATCCCGTTTTCGCTGAACGGTTACTTAAATTGAGTAACGGTAATTTATAAATTAAAACAATTTCTTCAATGTAGCGATCAAAATTCCTAAAATTTTTTGTTGTAATTACGATAGTTTTATTACGACCGTATTCAGTGTAACAGAAATTAATGAAGAGAATGTTTCGAAATTATATTCAACGGCGATTCTCTGTCCAAGAAATGAAGATTTTACTGCAATTAATAAATTTGTCGTTTCGAAGTTGTTACCTGGGGAGGCAAATCTTAACTTCAGATTTGATTCTGTCCAACTTGAAGTAACAAACGAAGTTCAGTTGTACCCCATAGAATTCTTGAACTTTTTAAATTCGTCCTGTTTACCACCGCATCAATTGCTATTTAAAAAATGCTATAATTATGTTAATTAGAAATCTTAACGCTAATCAAGGATTTCTTAATGGTGCAAGATTAATGGTGAGTCACTTAGGTGAGTACATCAGCTCTTCTAAATTCTCCGATAAAACTGTGCTAAAATCTCACATTCCTTGACCTTCTGATCCAATCGTGGCTTTCAAAAGGATAAGAAGACAATTCGCAATAAAAGTAGCCTTCGCTATGATCGTAAAATAAAGTACAAGGTCAGACGCTTCAAAGGCCAGGATCATATTTACCAGAATTGTTTTTTCGCATGGCTTTTCGTGGCTTTTTTAGGGGTTCACTCACAGTGATATTTATGTTTGTGTTAAAGACAGATACAGCCAAAAGGTAAACTATGAACACATTATAACTACTAACATTGTTTTCAAAGACTTTTGTAAAATAAATACATTTTCGAAACATAAAATAATCATGAAAAGTCAATATCTGATTTTTATATAATTAAATACAATATAATTAATTATATAAATTTTCTTACATTGAGTCTAATATTTGTTACTACTATCCAAAGTTTACAATCCTTTATACATATGTACTTGCATCTGCCATTTCTCCATTACTATCTTATCTATCTGACTCTGATTACGATAGAGTGCAAATTATTTGCACAGGTCAACTAATCGCTATAAAAAGCAAATCACAGATTTTTATATTACTGAAAACACAACGTTTTCTACTTGTCTATTCATACTTGTTTCAAAGTAACAGTAACAGCAGGGTCAGTCAAGTTGTAGTTAATAGCTTTAATATTGTAATGCCCAACTAGGCTGGCGACCGTAAGAACCACTTGGCAAGTCGATAATTTCTTGTAAGTTATGCTTGCGCTCCTTTTTAAAGTTAATAAATTGAAAGTTACATGCCTGTGGGAGGTGTCTTATACTTAGGTACGCGCACAGTTTAATTAAAAAATCCCAACATGGGATTACATTCACTTCTGACCCAAATTCATCTTTTTTTTTGTATATACAGGTTTAGAGTGGTTGGTAGTATGAAACAGCTTCTAAAGAAAATAGCGGAAATTCTTCCATAAATCGGGCGATAGCGCTCTCAAGGACATCCTAGTGGCGTCAGTTGTGAACTAAAACTGCGTATTTACATTGTGAGGACCAGAACACTTACTTGATTCGTCGAGTTGCTATACAAAACTAGCAAATGGTTAGAAGAGGAAGTACACGCGTTGTATAGGGTGCTACGTAATTAGGCCTACTACAAACACCTAAGCACTCCGAAATCTTTCTTCTGGTTCTGGAAAATAAATGATATGTAACTATAATAAGCCTAAGCAGGCTACCACTAGATCGTTTGCTTTTAAAAAATAATGTCTTTTATGGTTTGCTTTCCATTATATTTTATAATTTGTTTATAGATGCAGCCAGTGGGTTATTCGTAAGAGAAGAGCGGACTTGGATGAAAATTAAAAAGAAATAAATGTTCGGAGCATTCGAATAAATGCCTATTAACCCAGAGCACTTTATCCGGAAGCATTTGAGAAATGAGAATTTGTTATAATTTGTCCCTAACAATAAGTTTTTCTTTAAAAAAACTCGAGTAAATTAATACATCAACAAATTTATAATGACAAGTTTTATTTGAATGCTTCTATCCGAAGGGTAGCCTAGGCGATTACAAACACACAAAGCAAATACCTTAACTGCAAGGTTTTTAATTTAAGTATAAGTTATATTTTATGAAGCACAAGGTTAAAAACAAGTTATGTGTCTTATTTTTTACTGAATTTTATTTATTTATTTATTTTGTCGGTGCCTTGGCTTCCAATCGGCTTCCTAAATCCTTATGGAAAGAGCATCCATATATAGGCCTAAAACTTGTCAGCTATTGTGTTATTTTCAGTTCGAATCCTATCTGAATAAACTGTACATATTATGAATGCCATTATTTGTCCGTCTATCCAATTGTAATGCACTACGATCATTTCTCTCCAGACACGTTCCGTTTTATTGAATATAAAATATTTTCAGTGATCTGAAATGTGAGTGATCTATTACTTGATTTGTTACTATAGTTCGAAAACAGTTCCTTACAAGTTTTGTGATTTGTAATTTCTATTTTAATCTCCGACAGAAAATATTTCTCTTTAAATAAATTATCATCTAACGTAATAACTTAAAGAAATTAACCTTTCAAATAGCCGGCCGCGGTGGCTGAGGGGACTGAGGCGCTCCAGTCACAGTCTGCACGGCCACTACGGTCGGGGGTTCGAATCCCCCCTCGGGCATGGATATTTGTGCCGTCCTTAGTATTAGCTAGTTCGTAAGTAGTTTGTAAGTTTAGGGACTGATGACCCCGTAGTTAAGTCCCATAAGCTATACAAACATTTGAAACATTTTGAAACATTTCAAATAAATTTTGGTATGCAGCGAAATAAAATACGGAATCATATACGTCAAAGCAAGTGAGCCGTGTCGGCTCGATTTACTTGTATTGACGCCATTACCCATCGCGCACGTCGATATTCCTTCTTACTTCACCACTGGTTGCGAGGAGTACCTGGTTTCGCTTGTCATTTGTCTCGCGACTGGAGTGAGTCGCCGCGGTCGCCGTGTATATCTGGGGCACCACGCGCAATACTCCGACCCCCCCCCCCGGTCCCCCACGCGGATCCTCTATAATCACATTCCTTTCCCCCGCCTCGTTCTCTTTACTGAACATCTCCGCCTCCGTTACATATTCCGCAAATCAGACCCACCTAATTCTCCAGCCCATCCCCACCTCTTCACACCCGGACTGTTGCCGCGCCTCCGTCACTGTATTCCCTATGCTCTCCACCTGTCCACACTCCAGATCCTTTCTCGTGGCAATTTCCGTACCCTCCCCGTCCCGTTCCGACCTGATATCTACCCTGCTTACCCGCTGTGATCCTTCCCCTTGCTCCCTCTCCCCCTTCTCTCCCTCAGGGCCCCGACTATCCCTCCCTTCCTGCCCCTTCTCCCATCCTCATTCAACCCACCTGTCCCTCCGACTCCTCCCCTCACAACCCTCCTTCTTCCCTGCCCGTGGCTTCCTGGGACGTCTGCCCCACCCCTCCAGTCCCTTCCCCACTGGCCCTGTGGCTCCTCCCCACCCTTTCCCTTCCTCTCCTATTCCCCTTTCCACAACGTCTCACATTTCTCCTTGTGAGTGCTCCGCAATCTAATACAGTGTTATATATATGTACGGTGCACTGCCAACCCATCGCCGACGTCTCAACTTTTGTGTGTGTCGCTTCGTCTTCTAGTGCATCGTGTTATTCAACTGTGAACGGCCCACCCGTAGCCGACACCTTCAGTTTTTAAATTGTGTGTATCTCCAAATGTGTGGTGCCTCTTCGTGTTTCTTGTGTTTTCACACATCAGCGTTCGGCCAATCCGTAGCCGCCGCCCAGTGTTATTTTAATCGTCTGTGTTTATGCCACGTGCCACCGCATCTGCAGCCGTTTGATTTAATCATCTCTTATCGTCGTTTCAATGTTTTTAAAGACTTCAATGTTTTACACAATTTCCAGCAGTTCATGTGTTTTATATGTAACGTACCCCTCACTTTTAATTAACCCTCGTACTTCATCTGTTTTTCCTGTCATGTTTTTAAATACTGTAGGCTAAAGAGCGCCTGCGAGCATTGACAGCCTGCCCTTTATTAGGGAATGAAATGTCAATAAAGGAAAAAAAATCGACAGTAGCGCTCACGGTAGCGCAGCGGACGGGTTGCAGCACAAAGCAAATTGACGCGTTTACCTGCCTTTCTCACAGCAAACAGAGCTAAGTAGAAGTTGACACGGGCTATTGGCGCCGTGTTAGAGCAAAAGGTTGTCGTTTAACGGACGCTTCGGCGGACGTTAGCAAATTTTCGTGTTATTTGCCGCTTTTAGGGACTGATGAGGCATTTGACAGGCGAGATACTGCGGACTAGCTGCAATTTAGGTGGTAGGTTTTAGGGCATCTCAGATCCTAGGCTACTGCTGCGATTGTGCAAGCCCGCGGTCTGTAGACTAGGCTTAGTGTAGGGTTGAGATCCGACGACAACAATGGCGCAGAAAAAGGACATTGCACCGGACTTCACAATCAACGAGGTACCACAAAAACAACCCACTGATGGCACCAAACAAGGACTGAAGATGATGACCATACCTGACACCAAAGAGAAACACTGCGAGGAAAAGATGTCAGAACAACGACGCCGCAGGAAGTAGGCTTTAGAAAAAATTCGTCGAATCAAGAAGCAGTACTTGCAAGATTCCGACGAAGACTGCGGAGATACACGTGACGTCAACGACGACACTTGGACAGGAGACACAGGAGACACAACAGGAGGCGAAGCCATTGATACCAGACCGTGGACGAAACTGGGGATCAGGAGGGATTCCAAGATGTTCCACAGAAGAAATCATGCCGTCGACAACGAGCTCGCAAAGTCGAAACAAAGACAGCTGAGCCGTTGGTGACGTCAAACAGGTTCTCCTCACTGGCTGGAACGTCAAGACAAACGCACCAATCAGACCGCACAGACCACCAACCTGACGACGACCTAGTCCAATCAGACGGTGCCTGCAGCAACACCAGCCAAAACGCCGAGAGTACCACCAATTGCGATTTAAAATTGCAACAATCACGTATAACTTTGCCGAGAGTTTAAAGAAATCATCTCCGGTGGATTAAGAGCAGCATACACTGGCAATGGGATCAAGTTTTTCGTTGACTCCGAGGAGGACTACAGGAACGAATTTGCTTTCTGCCGAGAGAGGCAAATACCATTCCACACCTACCAAGACATCAACACCAAGGAAGTTGAAGTTGTCATCAAGGATCTACCACCCACTATCAATGCTGATCTTGAAGAACAAGAATTTTCCATCCAGAGCGTACATCAATACTAGAAGAAAAAACAGGGAAAACTTTACCCATTTCCTGTGTATGCAGTCATCTTACCCAGATACGGCAAGTCCAACACTATCTAAGGAGCCATGTACGTTCTACACACGAAAGTCAGAGTGGAAGGTTACATATCACGGAACGAACCTAAACAGTGCAAAAAGTGCCAGAGATGGACGCACACAATGGACTACTGTTGGTTACCAGCTCGATGCGTTAAATGTGGAGAAATGCATCCCAGCACTGAATGCAGCATAGCAGAAGGGTCGACACCAAAATGCGCCAACTATAAGTGAGCTTATGCTGTCATGGAAAGGTTGTACTGAGTTAGAGAATTTCTCGAACCGACCAACCAACCGAAACACAGGAAAGGGAACAGAGGAAGCGAAGTGAAACAGGTAGTAGCTCAAACGGATGAACTGACAGGACAACATTCACCTCCACCGCCTCCAACCACAAAGGCAAGAACTAACGAACCAGTACGACAGAGAAGAACATACTCCTCCACATTACAGGGAACAACTGACGTGGACCTTCCACGGACATCAAAAGGAAAGGACGCGGCACTAATGGAGGTCACCAGTCCTAAAGTTCCTAAGTAGCCAAAACTTTCAAACTAAACTGGTAGCTGCCGGCAAGAAGTTGTTGGCAACGAAAGACAATCTATCGAAGATAGTGATACTGGCCGAGACCTTAGCGTTGCTCGAAGATTCCGACTAAGAAACATGTCAGCACATACAAGTAACCTGAAAATCTGTACATGGAACACCACTGGAGTACGAAACAAGAAGGTGGAACTCCAGGACTTCATTCGACGACACAAACTGATTTTACTATCAGAGACACACCTTCGGCCACACCAGAGTTTTAAACTCAGAAATATGATAGGATACCAGACAGACCGGAGGAGGAGGTACGGAGATCTTTCTACGCCGGCACATTACTCACTAGCTGGTAGTGTTGCCGCAACTGCAACAACTGGAAGTAACAGCCGTTACAATTAGAACTGGACTAGGGGAACTGACACTGGTTGCGACACATGTACGACCTGCAGCCCTTTTGATACAACAGGACTTACAGAGCATTCTGGCTCCCAACGGGAAGACCTTCATCGGCGGGGACTGGAATTCTAAGCACCCCACATGGAGTTCTATAGTCATCAACCCTGTAGGAAGGCTTCTACGTCAAATGGACCAGGCTCTCGACCTTCAGACATGGGTACCCACTGACCCAACACATACACCAATCATTGGCAACCAAAAGTCCTTGACATAGTGGTAACCGAACGCCTGTGAATCGATCCTAAGTTTGTCACAATCAATTACATGACGTTGAATCACAATCCAATCATTGAAACTCTACCTGCGACCAACAGACCAGCAACCACCAGGACTTTCAAAGATAACGTTTGGCCACAGTTCAAACGATCCCTTAACAACAACATCAATCCCAAGATGGCAGTTCAAACGCCTGAACAGATAGAAGTCGCAGTGGACTATCTAAGCCGCAAAATACGGAAGCGACACCAAATATTGTCTATTACCATCACGTAACAGGCCAATACGTTCGATCCTCTACCCCTTCTGTTGGAAAAACTCCGCCTACAAAAAAATAGAGTCCGCAAACTCTAGCAGAGAACACGCAACCCAGCATATAGAAGGATGCATCGGTTAGGGGGACCAAAGACGTCTCCTCGAATAGAGAGTGGAGAAGAGGGAAGATAAAAATGTCATCTTTCCTCCTCCAAAGATCCAACATCTGGAAGACCGTTACTTACATCACAGGGACTGACGGACGACCCCCTGACTAAGGCAGAAACTTTCAGTATAACATTCGAAGAGCAATCAAATGTCTGTAAATCTATCGGACCAAACTGCGTGGTCATCAGTCCGTAGCTTACAAATTACTTAAACCTACGTAAACTAACCTAAGGACAAACACACACATCCATGTCCCAGGGAGGACTCGAACCTCCACGGCGAGCAACCGCGTGCTCCGCGGCGAAGAGCAACCCACACTACTCCAAGAACCGCTGAACATGGCACAAAGGGAATATGAACGCAGTATAATCCAACGGGTGAACAGATTCATGACGTCACAAATGCAATAAAGAACGCGCCTGACTATGCCAAGTGAGGTCAAGACGA
The DNA here is from genome assembly GCA_026315105.1 of Locusta migratoria. NCBI lineage: Eukaryota > Metazoa > Arthropoda > Insecta > Orthoptera > Acrididae > Locusta > Locusta migratoria. The sequence continues at coordinate 233,537,793 of CM048751.1, read as the reverse complement.
TTATCAAACAGCTCGGTGCCAATAAAGCCCCTAGATTGGAAAAGATCAACATTCTGAACCCCTGGAACCTCCCAAGGAAACCCCTTGTCCTACTCACCAGGATCTACAATCGCTGATTGCTAACGCACCATTTCCCAATTGCATGGAAGGTGGTTAAAATCGGCAAAACGGCAGAAATACACAAGAGACGCTACAAACTACCGGTCTATCAGCCTGCTCAGTCAACTTGGCAAGATCTTCGAGAGAGTCATTCAAAATAGGATCCTAGAATCCCTGACAGCAGATGGAACCATCCGCCTCGAGCAATTTGGTGTTCAAAGGAAACTTTCAGCGGAGCTACAACTACTACAGCTCACAAAACACATCACAAGGAATCTTAATATCAGCTTTTCCACCGCAGCAGTCTTTATGGATATCGAAAAAGCATACGACAAGGTGTGCGTGAAATGCTCATCAGAAAGCTCTGTAAACAAACAAACGTCAAGCTAATTCACAATTTTCTAATAGATGGGAAAATGAAAGTGGTGACAGAAGGATAGGCATCAGAAGTAAGGATAGCAAAAGCCGGGCTACCTCAAGGAACGGTGCTATCTCCCACACTGTTCAACGTATATGCCAACGATATGCCTGTCGCTGCAGCAGTTCCCATTGCGCAATTTGCGGACGATACCGCACTTTTTATCACAGGACGACACACACAAGCAAACAGCTGAAGATTACGACAACTCGACGCAACAACCGACTGGTGTAAGACAAAGTCAAACTGAACCCAGCCAAGATGACAGCAATTTATTTCTCTAAGAAGAGACCCCAGCTACACACCAACCAGACGATGAATGGACAGAACATACCATGGTAATCTACGGTGACCTACCTAGGGGGCATCATGAATAAGCATTTCTTCTTCCACAGATACGTATGCTATGGCGAAACAGCTATGCCCTTTTTTTCCAGCACGGACTTAAGCACAACAGCAAAACTTAGACTCTACAAAGCCACAGTTCTCTTGAAGATAATGTACGGCAGCTCAGTCTGGGGACTAGCCAGTGCAATCCAAAATGCAAGGATACAAGTCATCCAGAAAAAAGTGCTTCGATACACACAGATCCACCAGAAACGTCGACATCCATGCAGCACTGCGCATGGATACAATCACAGAGGCTATCTGAAAGAGGTCCATCAAGATACACAACAAAGTCGACACAACTTGGGAGGAACTCCCAAGATCTCTAACGGTGTAACAGAACACCACTAAATCGGTTTCAATTATCATACGCATCATTCATGGTTTTTCTCTCACGTTAAGTTGCCTTTGTAAATTTAAACTGCATTGTTAATAAGACAACATGAGGGGTACCTTATGAACGCATATATGTGGCTCTGAAAAGCATCCCCAAAAGTTTATATACAGAATAAATTGTAATGTTATCTTGTAATCCTTAACCGATTAATCCTCGGAGTAAAGATCGTCTAAAGACGATGGAAGTTCTTCAAGCTCGTGCCATCAATAAATAAATAAATAAAATAAAATAATCGGCAAGTTTACGTGTGGAGGGCAGTCTGTACATTTGGGTCGGTGCATAGGTGGCAAGTTGCTGTGGCGTATTGACAGTCCAGAGTGGCTCTTCTTTCTCCTCCTACCTGAGTCAGCGCCTTCACACGTCAGACCACTTGTCTCGTAATTTGGAGAGTTAAGTTCAATTGTCTGTTCGTGCGCCGTTGTTGTATTAGTGGTGCTCATTGTAGTGTGTTTCTTGTTTTGAAACTTATGTGCGCTTAACAAGTAGTTTTCGCGTTCTGGTTGCTGTCCGCAGCGTGGTCGTATATTTGATGGTTCAGCATTTTTACCTCCATCAGAGTTACCTGTACTCAAGCGATTGTAATTAATACGTTTTCTTTCTTTATATCATTGCTGTTTTCTTTTGATCCATTTAGCCCTTTAGAATTGCTTTTGAGTGGGTTGATCATGTTGTAAATCTCTGTTTGAATAAGCTGCATAATATTGGGCACCCTTGGTGGTCCACTGGTCAGGACTAGAACTTGTTTGTTCCTCGGCAGTGTGCTATCTTGTCTATGTTCGAAGGGCGTGTATCAGCAAACTAGTTTTGAGCAGATGTATATTGTAATTTACCTATTTAAACATCAGTACCCAGGACCTAGTAATTAGGAGGTCCCGGGTTCGAATCCCGGCCACAGCAAGAATTTTAATTCAATGCCCCTACTTCTGCTTAAACGCAGGTAGCTATCTAACTGATGTTATTGTATTTTATTGTGCAATAGATCTATTTCTGCATATTGCCATCTTCAAGCTCCTGTGAATTATAATGAACACTATTGTTATTTATCTAGTTTGTCATATAATAGCCTACTGTGGTGATTTTATAACACATTTTTCTTCGAATTTTGGCCTCGATTTCCGCAGTTGCAGTTATACAATTTGTATAGGTTATGGAACCGTCTTATGCAACTGTCAATTAGTCTACATTAGACCAGATGCTTTATTCTAAAGCATTTTCAGTGGTCAGGAATTATTTATGTTTTCGTCTTCATTGCCACTTGCTGTCACTGCTTATATTTATACTATTTACAGTTTTTTTACAGTAACACTTATTACGAAAGTTTTTGAAAAATAGCCATTTCGGTGGCTACACTTTTCAAAAACTTTCGTAAGAAGTGTTACTGTAATAGTGTAAATAGTATAAGTATAAGCAGTGACAGCAAGTGGCAATGTGCTACAAACCACACATGAAGACGAAAACAAAAAAATTCCTGACCACTGAAGATGCTTCAGAATAAAGCGAAACGCGTCTGGTCTAAAGTAGACTAATTTACAGTTTCATAAGACGGTCCCAAAACCTATACAAATTGATTTTATAATGTTTCCAAAAATTTTTGACTTACAATATGTTCTGATCTAATGTACGTAATTCATCTGGTGCGGTCACTCTCATAAGAAAAAGTCGAAAAATCTAATTTATTTAAACGTTTCCAACGTTTTTTTAAATTCGTTCAGTGTTTAATTGTGGATTAAGATTTCGCATTTTTATATGTTGTTTAATGTGACAGCAATTTGACAGAGCACCTAAAATGATGTATTATGTTTACAGCTGACATATGTTCTATGGAAGATTTTAAGACGTAAGTACCATAGCTGTAATTTTTATCGCTGGACTTTCAGTGTTAATATTAAATCGGAGTTTTAATGCAGCAGGAAGTTTAAATCAGCGCACTCTTGGCTGTAGACCGAAAAATCGTTCCAGTACTCTTACTAACGAGCGACGTTATCATGCTTGGTTCTGTCTGTCTTTGTCTCTCCCTCGAAAATCATCACGTATACAACGAACCATTTGGATTATAACAAGGCACTCGTAGACAGGTAAACTGTAACACCATCTGAGTAACATTCGTGATGGACGCCTGCAGTACTTGGAATAAGCTCAGGCGAGTGCAAACTGTTTCGCATGCAGTGCCTGCGTCGCGCCTTCCACCCCTTCACAAAGGCGGCCTGGCAGTGTTCCCTCAGCTGATACCCTGCTGTTAGCAGTAACTAGGTCACAACACAGCTAGCATCATGTGGACGGCACCGCAAGAAGCGAGAAGAGAGAAGAAACAGACATATGTTCAGAAGTTGTCAATAAATGTCTTGTAATACTAACTATATCAATGTTTTAGATGTCAAAGAATCCTGCGCCAGGACCTTTATTGACAACCAGAACGGGACGAGTACTAAACGTTCAAATGTTTGTAAATCTATCGGACCAAACTGCGTGGTCATCAGTCCGTAGCTTACAAACTACTTAAACCTAGATAAACTAACCGAAGGACAAGACACACCCATGCCCCAGGGAGGACTCGAACCTCCACGGCAAGTAACCGCGCTCTCCGCAGCGAGACGCTTTAGACCGCTCGGCTACTCCACCGCGGCGGTACTAAACGTAAGGCAACGACGTCACAACAGTTTTAATGTAGCAGGTAGTTAAAATCAGCGCACTCTTGGCTGTAGAGGGAAAATTCGTTCTAGTACTCTTACTAACGAGGGAAGTTATCTTGCTTGGTTCTGTCTACCTTTGTCTCTCCCTCGAAAATCATCACGTGTACTACGAACCACTTGGCTTACAACAAAGTACTCGTAGATAAGTAACCTGTAATATCACGTGAGTAACATTCGTGATGGACGCCAGCAGTAGTTGGGATAAGCTCAAGCGAGTGCAAAGTGCAGTGCCTGCGTCGTGCCCTCGTCCCTTTCACAAAGGCATCCCGAGGGTGCTCCCTAAGCTGATTCCCCGCTGCGCCGGCCGCCGGCTGAGTGGCGCGCTTTCATAACTGGGGAGTGGCCGGCACGCCGCGGAGTGGCCAGTGGAGCAAGTTGCCCACACACGCGCTACTTTCTGTCTGCCCGTGGCGCCGCGCTGATTAAACTGCCGGCAAACTCTGGCCGGCCACACGGCTTTTGCCTGCAGCTGCCATAGCCGCAGCGGCTGCGGCTGACGTTCCGGGAGGGACCAAAGGTCCGCGCAGCGCCGCACTCGCAAACAACGTCAAACGGCAGAAAGTGCGGCCGCCGCACGTGCTGCACGCTGCTACCACTTTAGTCCTCCAATGAAGGGGGCTACTATTCGTCCACGATAACTTGACGACTGCGCTTGTGCTGCCACAAGTGGAAAAATCTACACTAGTGGAAAGCTATTCATTTGTTTAAAATGTGTTTTTTCCAGTTTATTGATTTAACTATTGTTCGATTAACCTTCAGTAACTTTATCAACTTGTAGATTTTTATTTTACTTTTGCTTTTACACCTGAAGATGATCCAAGTGATCGATACACATAATTAAATACCGGGTGATCAAAAAGTCAGTATACATTTCAAAACTTAATAAATAACGGAATAATGTAGATAGAGAGGTAAAAATTGACACATATGCTTGGAATGACACGGGGTTTTATTAGAACAAAGGATTCTCAAGGAAGGAAGGATGGGTAAAATATAGGGAGCGAAGAGTTATATTCAACTTGTACAAAAATCAGACAGCAACTATTAGAATCGAAGAACATGAAAGGGTCGCAGTGGTTGGGTAGGGAGTAAGACAGGGTTGTAGCCTTCCCCCAATGTTGTTCAATCTGTACACAAGCAAGCAATGAAGGAATTCAAGGAGAAATTTGGAGAGGGAATTAAAGTTCAGGAAGAAGAAATAAAAACTTTGCGGTTTGCGGATGACATAGTAATTTTGTCAGAGACTGCAAAGGATCTGGAAGAGCAATTTAACGGGATGGATCTTGCCTTGAAAAGAAGATATAAGATGAACATTAACAAGAATAAAACAAGGGTTCTTGTTGTTATGGTCTTCAGTCCGGAGACTGGTTTGATGCAGCTCTCCACAATACCCTATCCTGACCAAGCCTCTTCAACTCCATATAAGAACGGCAACCTACATCTGTCTGAATCTGCTTACTGTATCCATCTGTTGGTCTTCCTCTGCGGTTTTTACCCCACACACTTCCCTCCAACGCTATATTCACAATTCCTTGATGTCTAAGTGTGTGTCCTACCAATCTATCCCTTCTTTTAGTCAAGGTACGCCAGAAATTTCTTTTCTCCCCAATACTGTTCAGTACCTCCTCATTAGTTATGCAATCCACCCACCTAATCTTCAGCACTCTTCTGTAGCACCACATTTCAAATGCCTCAATCCTCTTCCTGTCCGCACTGTTTATCGTCCATGTCTCACTCCCATGCAAGGCAACACTCCATACAAATGCCTTCAGAAAGGACTTCCTTAGGCTCAAATCAATATTCGAGGTTAACAAATTTCTCTTTTTCAAGAACGCTTTTCTACCCATTGCCATTCTGCATTTTATATCCTCTGTACTACGCCCATCATTTGTTATTTTACTGCCCAAGTAACAAAACTCATCTACCTTCTTTATTGCTTCGTTACCTAATCTAATTCCTTCAGGGTCACCTGATTTTCTTACACTGCACTCAATTACCCTAGTTTTGCTCTTGCTAATTTTCATCTTATATGCACCTTTCAGCACACTGTCCATTCCGTTCAATTGCTCTTCCAGGTCCTTTGCTGTCTCTGAAGAACATAGGTAAAAATTGAAACATATGCTTGTAATAACATGGGGTTTTATTAGAACAAAAGAAATAAAAAAAGAAAAAAGTTTAAAAATAGATGTCTTGCGCGCACCGTTTGGTGATGATCGTGTGCTCAGCCGCCACTTTCGTCATGCTTGGCCTCCCAGGTCCCCAGACCTCAGTCCTTGAGATTATTGGCTTTGGGGTAACCTCAAGTCGGACGTGTATCGCGACCGACCGACATCTCTAGGGATGCTGAAAGACAACATCCGAAGCCAATGCCTCACCATAACTACAGACATGCTTGACAGTGCTGTTCACAATATTATTCCTCGACTACAGCTAATGTTGAGGAATGATGGTGAACATATTGAGCATTTCCTGTACAGAACATCATCTTTGCTTTGTCTTAATTTTTTATGCTAATTATTGATTTTTTGATCAGATGAAGCGCCAGCTGTCGGACTTTTTAAAACTTTTTTCCTTCTAATAAAACCTCATGTGATTCCCAGCATGTGTGTCAATTTTTACCTCTCTATCTACATTATTCCGTGATTTATTAACTTTTCCAATTTATACTGACTTTTTGATCGCCCGGTACTTAATTACATGTATCAATGACTTGGATCATCTTCAGATCTAAAAGAAAATGTAAAATGAGAATGTACAACTTGATAAACTTACTGAAGGTTAATTGAACAATAGTTAAATTATATATAAATGGAAAGATTTTTTCTTGTAGTTGCGTCAGCAACTCGTCTGGCTCAGTACTAATTGGTACAGAGTGTTACAATTTCATGCAGGAATTTAAAATTTTGTTCCGGGTGGAGGCGGGGATTGGAGTGGATAGCTTGAGCCCTAATAAGCTAGGGTCTTATACTGAACAATTGTTTGTTATATAAACAGTTTCCTAAAAGTGAGGTTCTTGAAAATATCCAACCATAAAAATTATGAAACTATAGGTGGTATTAGTATAAAAATATGGTAAGATAACTAAAACATGCTTACGAAAGAAAAAATGAATAAAATTACAAATGTCATACTTTAATATTTTTTAAACTTCAGTGTCTATAAAATTATCATGATGATTAAACGTTCTGTATAAAATATTAAAATTTTTATAAAACAATATTTGTCTCTAAGCGCTGCCAGCGCTAAGCTGTCCGATGATGCGCGTGTGCACGAAGTATTGCTGTAAGCTACAGACTGCAAGTTATAAGTAATTTTCACAAGCTGGAGTGTTTTCTTTGCATCAAAAACTTGCTATTATACATTTCTTCCAGTTGCTGGGGCAAGTAAACTCCAGGAACATTCTGTACGTAATTGTACGAAAGTTTTATTAATACTCTGAAGAAGAATTTCCACTTCAGTCGCGAGATACGAATGAGAAGTGGAATTTTATGTTTATTCTTAATAACGTGTGCAGCTGCCACCTATTGTATTCTTACTAACGATTGAAAGTCATGATGAAAACGCTAACGTACAAAATTAAATGTTAGCCTGAAGAAGTGGTTGCAGTGGAATTCATATTGAGGACACTAAGGAATGAACTCAAATAAAATGACTCCACTTAGATAGAAATTTTCTGAGAATTTCATATGCACATTTCGAACATTTCTTTTCTGTTGTACAAATATTACTTAACAGTATAGAGAAATAGAGCAAGCTGACGAAGAGACGACCTTTTAATTACTCTTCTGTTTTTTGCACACAGAATTACCCATATGTTTTGTGTATTTAAAGACTAACAATGGTAATTCTGATTCGATCAATTTTTTCTCCTTTCCCATATTGGCATTTCACACCGGTAGTAAACGCACATTGCACGTTGGAGTCAAACTTCCGCAAACTGGCAATGTGGAGAATACTAGAACGAATTTTCGCTCTACAGCGAAGAGTGCGCTGACTTAAACCTCCTGCTGCATTAAAACTCCACTTTAAAGAGATTTTATCAGAGCCTTAATGTGTATTTCAATTGTTTAAAGAAATTAAGATGCCCTAAGTTTGACATTAATCTGTTTCCATTTTTCACTATTTTTAGTAAGTACTTGTACGTATATAATACTGTAGCTGTAGGTAAAACACTCGGCCAGTTATACATTAGGTATCTCCTAGCGACAATGAAGTGAATAGTGTTTGCTTGAGTGTCGCTTTGGATTTCGTATTATGCAGTTGATGGTGCCAGGACTGCTGTAAGCAGCAGACGCTGCCTTCCCCTCACTCCTCTTCCAGTGCCAGCCTTAAAGCGCTGCCAAGGCTGCTCACAGAATTCACTGCATGGTTCGTCAAGTTTTCGTGGACGTATAGTACGTATAGTGAAACTGATCAAAAGCGACTTTCTCCATTATTACCTTTTAAGAATAGTTGATCTCGCCTGAATAATTCCAATTCGAAGTGTAGTATTTATGTATAAAACTTAACACAGGGCATCCCATTTATCTTGACCACCCAAAATACCTCTGCAACAACAATAGCTATTGTAAAACGACATCCACCGGTATCAATGCAAGGCTGGGGCTAAAGAATGTATATATTTTGAAACATTTTCAAACAAAAGTATATGTGTTTTCTAACACAGTCTTATGTATATTAACGGAATGTATGGCATTAACTGCCAATTGTTAAAGTTGAGAAAGTGTATCCAGCCGGGACTCTAACCCAGATCTCCTGCTTTCTAAGCGTTTGCACTGACCTCTACAGCACTGGAGACACGGCAATCACCACACCTGCATGGAATTTCTCAACCAGCCTTCCAGTCACATACAAATTCTCAACTTTACTCCTGCCCACTATAACTGAAACTCGTAGTTATTGTAAATGAATTTCCGTAAGAGTAAGGGCCTAAGAGTGCCTCCACACTGAAGAAAGGATCATTGCCCGCAATTAGCATATATATATATATATATATATATATATATATATATATATATATATATATATATATATTGCTCAGGACATGCACTAGCTGCGCATTTCATCTATTTCAAGCGTCCGTTTCACAACATCTTGGAATGTAACTGGCGTCTTGTGATGCACTCAGTGCCATTGCTTATGTGATTTGTCATTCTGTAGGTTACTGATAATTAATACAGTGTCCACTTAATAACAAATACGTTTGTGTTAAAAACACACATGCTTTCGTTCCAAAATGTTTCAAAATATTTACATTCATGAGCACCTGCGTTACATTGACGCATTTACAGTAATTGTTGTTGTTCCAAAGCTATTTTGTATGGTCAAGATAAAAAGGACAGCCTGTATTTGCAGGTTTGAAAAATATCTACATTTGGAATCCTGTAACCATTCAACAAATATGCATGTGACCTGACCGTTCTTATGATTAATGTCAAATATTTCGGTAGATTGCTGATATTCTCTTCAACAATAGTAGGGGGACAAGAGGAATTCTAGATGGTCTTCACCTCTACCAAGAGGTCATTCCGGAAATGCTGATGTCATGCTTCCAGGAATTACGGTATTGGTCAGCACTTTGCTGCATTCCATCACATTCCTTCTGGGAATCTGGTGACACAGTTACGTCAGTATTTTTACACAAGTGTGCATTCCATCACATCCATTCTGGGAATCTGATATCAGTAATCTAGGAATTGAAGGCTTATGTCATAGCCTCCCACCCCCAGGCCCCAGGACCCCAGGTTATTTGTGTCAGTTCTGCAGAGCCAGCACATTGAGAATGACATATGATGTGTATCTTGACTGCCAATGTTTTCGTACCATTGACAATCGACTTGTCCCAAAGAAAATAGCATATCAGATGCTTGGAGGATCGCAAAGTTCATTGGTTGCATCTGGTGTTTTCATCATATGGTAGACAACTCAATTCTATGAGGTGAATGTACGTTCAACAAAACGGTTAATTGAAAACCAGTACAGTCACTAAATGGGTTCAGCTGATGTGCCTTTGGAGACAGCTCTGAGTGTCATACATTAAATTATCCCTCCAGTGTTTGTGAAAGTACTTAAAAAATTAAAGTGAGGTCAAAGGTTGTCCATCATTCCCAGCTATGTGGGAAAAGAGAATTAGTAAATACGACCCAGTAACTGGTGTATTGAATGTTAGGTTGATGGAGAAGCGGTGGCGTGGTATGCACCTGCATGACGGCAATGAGCAGAACGTGCCTTGTTGTTAGAAAAGAACTGTATTTTACAATTGGTTAAGTATTTTATATGTATGTTTGTGGAAATAAACGATTATGGAAATATTTATTCCTCTCTGTTTCTTTCTATATAAATTCACCTATAGACAAATAGAAGCTAGTAGTTACCAAGAGTTGAGAGAACAACCAGGGTTTGTAGTAACCGATTGGTCCCTTAGTAGCATTGGTAATCAAGTGTAAAAAAGAAGAAGAAGAAATGGATACCTGCTCCTGGGCAATATACGAGCACTAATTGTTTTGCCGTTGGACTGTGGAGAGACGAGCCTTGTTCTCTCTCTGTTAACACACCCTGAGGAAATTGGCTTTGAACATTTGTTTATATTTTCAAAAACACTTTTTCACCAAAGATACCAGGTGTTACAAGAAATTCTACACAATATTAATGGTGTTAGCGACTAGAACTTCAGTGAAAGTAATGACATACCACCTCCTGAGAAAGTAAAACCAAACATTGTATTTATATTCGATGACACAGACATAGTCAACTTGCGGTGGAGCGACTGAGTACATTGAGGTGCTAAGCTATGATGTGCGAGGCAGTTCCTTATCGATGGTTCAAATCCCCCCTCGGGCATGAATGGTCTTTCGTTTTTAATATAAGGTAATTCGTAAGTTGTTTGTAGGTTTAGGGATTGATGAACCCCTAGGTAAATATTAACAGACCACCCAAAAATTAAAGTCACCATAGAAACAGAAAATGACAAAGCTAAACTTCCTCGACCTCTTAATACACAGAGACAAAAATCAACCCAAATTCTCCATATATAGAAAGCCCAACACCACAAACACAGCCATACACAAACACTCAAACAATCCAATTACACAGAAACAAGCTGGATTCCAATACATGCTGCCCAGACTGAACAAAACCCCGCTTAGTGATGGACAGTACAAATATGAACTACAAACAATCAAACAAATAGCAACACAGAATGGGTATGACACGAACATCATAGACAAATTAAACCAAAAAATTAAAGCTAAGTTAAAAGGAATAACCAACACAAAAACAGACTAGAAACACAACACAAGCACACAAAACATAAACCCAATCAACTCTCATACACCAAACACCCACACACATGAACAAAAATCAAACAAAACAACAAATAAATGGCACACTCTCACATATGACAACAAAGCAACACACAGAATAGGAAACATTCTAAAAAAAAAACAAGGTTTGAAAGTAGCATACAGAACAGACAACTCAATACAAAGAAAACTAAAGACAACCAACACCAACACAGACAAACATAACACTTCTGGCATCTACCAGCTGACATGCCAGGATTGTTACTCAGTTTACATTGGACAGACTTGCAGAAATTTCAATACCAGATACACAGAACACAGAAGAGCACTAAAAAGCAATAGTCATTCCACATTTGCAGAACACCTCATAAACATGAACCACAAACCAACTGACATAAACACTGATCTAAAAATTCTGAAAGACAGCAAAAGCCTCCCACAAAAATTAACAATCGAAGCGAACTACCATATACAGAAAGCCATAATAGAAAGAAAAGAAATAATAAATGAATACACAGCCCTCTACAATGGAACCATATTCTCTGCCCTCAAAGAACTTACAGAAAACCCATAAACACACACACATACACACTCACACACACACACACACACACACACACACACACACACACAAAAACGAAAACAACATGATTCAAAAATTCCCGCCCCCACCACAGTCAGCTGTTTCTTAACACTACTCCCAGAATTCAACTGCCCACCATCTTGTTTTCATAACATAAACATTGAGTGAAAGTGAATGTGACACAGTGGCTGTCCACAACACGAAAAACAGCGCATATCCACCAAAGTAAGTGACGAAAACTTGCTATAAACACTTAGACATTTTGTTATAGAAGCAGTAGCTACAATAAAATCAAACCGAAACACAAAAACTACGTCCTGTATTTTCGTAAACATCCCGATATTTACAAGATAACTATTCACCACCTTAAATACACATGTTTTGCTTTGCAGATGACAAACTGTCAAAAAATGTCACTGACGTTTTGTGAGTGGAAGAACCATAAACATAACATCAATTGGTATTAAGGTAGGCCTAGCATACCTATAAAAATAAGAAACGATTTATAGTAGTCTCACAATTATCTGTAGTTTTTACTGTTAATGTACAAAAGTAACAATCATTCCATTGTTAATTTGACAGACAATACGAATTAAAGATCCCACTGATGATGCTGCAACGCCAGCGAAACATTATGGGAGCAATAAACATTTGTGTTTGCTCAAGGCGGACCTTACATATAAAGCAAATTTATTTTGTAAGCAAACACGGAGATTGAAGAGCCTGCCAAACCTCAAGATGAATTAACAGACCAAATTCGATTTAACAAACCTGACTCATCATGTGCGGGATCAAGGCTAAGAGAATGAAGAAGAATATTTGGTCATTGCGTCGTATGGTTTCTTGGTTATCGACAAAACCAGGAAACGGATAACGGTCGATATACGCGCAACTTACAAAAATTTCTCCATCTTTAAAAAAAAAAAAAAAAAAAAAAAAAAAAAAAAAAAAAAAAAAAAAAAAAAAGACGGTGAACGTACGTAATTGTGTCAGTATTCAATGGGTACCTTTGTGCTTATGACCTGTATTAATTGCAAGGTAACAACCAATGCAGTTAAAGCATAAACAGCTGTATTAGACAGTCGTATCAGAGCTCTTGAATCACAGGAAGTGGACACCCATATTAGGGGCCCTGAGAAACGTGGAGTATATGCTAATGAAATGATTGACGCATTTAACACACGCTTAACAGAGTTGTAGAGGTGTTTTTTTTCCTAGGAATCGCCACAGAGGTTGATAAACTGAAGAAGTGAGGGCACTATGTTGAACACGAGCAAAAAATTATCGAAGCTCTCAAAGCCATTCGGCGGGAATTACGGCTGCTGTAATTAGAACAACAGCAGCGAGCAGAAGCGCCGATAACCAATCGTCTGAATAAACTCGCAGACGTTAGGAATGCAGAAAGAAGAGCTGGTAAAAAAAGAACGATAGAAGGATATGCAAACATATGCCGAAATATTACGAATAACAAATGCACACACGAAGAACTACACAAGTACAATAATATTATTAAACCCGCTTTAAGCGGTAAACTGGACTATTGTAAAGGTATTGGCATTCAGAATAAAGAACTGGACAATTTGTCTCTGCAGTGTATATACTTTGATGCTCCGAACGAAATATTAGAACGTCTATGGCTGGCCACATGAATGAGATCATATCAATAATTTCAGAACTTAAAGAAAGAAATATCATTAAGTAACCGCAATGGAAACAGTTGTTCGAGAACTACATAAGCCAGCCCGCAAAACTTTTCCAGAAATGCGTGTTATATTCATGGGCTTAGACGACTTATGGCAGGCAGATCTCGTATATACGAGAAAGTATTCATGTGTCTAAAGGGATTCAGGTACATTCTGATGATTATGGATACATGTTCCAAATTTGCCTGGTGCTTACCATTGAAAGAAAAAACAGGAAAGGAAGTTGCACATGTGCTTGGGAAACTACTACAAACAAGTACTAATCGACGTCCGGATAATCTACAACCCAACCACGGTAGCGTGTCTTACAATACACATTTCGTGGCCATAATGAAATTAATCATCATTCCACATTATCCCAGATGAAAGCTATTATTGTGTAGCGATTGAACAGGATTATTAAAGAACGTATTTGGGTTTATTTAACCTCCTTGGGTCATAAAAGTGGATTGATCATCTACCGACAATAATTGATCAATATAATCGAACTAAGCATCGTACTATAAAATTACGTCCCATACATGTCAGAGACGACAGCCTTCTAAATACAGTTTACAATCACATAAACATGATCGATTCACGCAAACAGAAATTCAGAAAAGGCATTGATGTACGAATCTCGAAATATAAGACTGTGTTTGAGAAATCGTACTTACATAACTGGTCAACTGGTATAATTACAGTTTCCAAAGTTCAGCGAACGAATCCTAGAACCCATTGTTGAAAAATCAGTGATGGAAATGACATTGCGGGGACTTTCTACACGGAAGAACTACAGAAAACTTCTGAACTGGTTGTTTCCCGTAGACAAAATTCTAAAACGCCGAGGTAAGCGTGCGTTCGTGAAATTGTACGGATTTTCATCGACGCACAAACAGCTGGGTTAGCGCGGATGAACTTATATATAAAGGATCATGCAGGTCTCACACAAGGCAGTAGACTGCTATACCTGTTCGGAAACACGTCACATTTGAATTTAACATCGAATAATCATGGCGCTCCTTTTTGACGAGGCAATGTGTGGAAACCTTAAGCACGGAGCTGGGAAAGCCTTCAAACGCGTTCCGAAGGACATTGTAAGCTTTAAAAAGAAGTAGAAAGCAACAAATGTAAGAAAACATTGTAATCCTGGGGTAGTAGCTGTCGCTAAAGGATTTCTGCAAAGAAAAATGAGGGGGAGAAGAAACAGTGTTACGGCTCCCAGAATTTTGAAAATACCCGTTGTTTCTGGTATACTCCCCTTCCACTGTTTCCACTGTTTTAGAGCTATCAGCCGCTGGATCATTGACAGGAGGGGCAGTGACCATAATGCAAGCTGTGAAAAACGCAAAAAAAAAAAAAAGAAAAAATAAAAAAAAAAAAACAAAGAGGTAGTTTCAGGAAGCACGGAGACACAATTTGACAAAGGAGACTATTGATATTGGAAAGGGAATGTATTCATGTATTCAAAACAATATAAAAATGGAGTTTGATTAATCATAGATGAGAAAAAACCAGTAGCAATATTGCCTGTCAGACCGTTGACGAATATAGATGAACTAGTTAGGAAAATTGAAAATCCCGAATTTCCGCGGCGTGTTGATGAGAGATACATTACTCCATAAACTGTAGTCAGGAAGGGAGTGTGGAATAGTTAATCTAAACGAATCGAGTGGTCATGGTACGCATTAGACGGCCTATGTGAAAAAAATTATAGTATATTTAAATGGTTTCGGTGATCTGAAAACAACCTGATGAATTACAAAATTATTTTACGGAAGATCGTGATGTATACAACAATTTCAATCTCTTCCAGGACTTCAGCACTTATATCTCCGGTCATCTGTGCTTAATGTTTACTGTGGAGTATACGAGGGGGAGGAATTCGGCCAAAGCGGCGTTTTAAACGCGAGCCCACAGCGCACAGCTGGGCGGTATCGTCAGCGGAGAGGAATCTGCACTCCACAGCACTGACGATAGACAGCCAGGCCGCCAGATTCAAGCACTCTCGCCGTTATGTGTAGAAGGAAGAAAAAAAATCCTCGTTTCCCATAAAATAAACAGCCAAAAGTATGTGTATTTTTCATCCACCACACGTGACGGGACATCATTTACACTGACTCTCAAAAGTCGGAATTCATCCTCTAAAAGCAAACTATTTTTCACCAATTGCCTCGCCACGAAGTAACTGGAGCATTAAGCTAGCTAATTTGGAAACATACAACAGCATTCCAACATCACTTAGGGAATGATGAAATTACAGTAATCCTTATGGAATCCTGCAAAATTGACGATATTTTTCCAATAATAAAACGTTCAGTAAAAGGCATTGAGTTACGCGATAACATCAATACATCTAAAACGGAAGTAAGAACAGTTGAAAAGAACATTGATTTTAGTCGAAATGAATCAATTGATCGAACACTTGGTGTCACAGAAAAGCAGATTTTGGAAAAACAGCTGAAAAGTTATATGAATCGGATACTGTTGTGAAGATTCAATCCATTAGCACCATATGTGTGGATTGTAATGTGGTAACAGATTCATGTCTCAACAACAGACTCGTACATACAATTTACGAAATTTTCCCAAATGTTCCTGCGGGTCATAAAATAATCCAGACACCTAGTAATCAAATATGTCTACTGGTAATTGCCAAGAGATTGGACCATACTGAATGTGCAATTGTAGATCAGAATGACGTACCGGTCGACTTTCGCGATAATTAAATTGTTATAAGACTGTATTTGAAGAAGAAGAAAAAAAATTGAGTCAAAGCACTGACTGGGTCATTTGACAGTGTGAAGGGGCAAATGAATCGTGGGTGTTCGAAGAGTAAAAAAAATGGACTTTCTCCTCTCCATTGGCTCAGAACCACTAGATACCATCACATCTAGACATAACAACTCTGCGTTATTCGTGAAGAATATTTGTCTCACAAACCATATGCCTCAACAACGTTAAACAACAGTGACGAGGTAAAAATCCTAATTCACTATCAGGACACTGACATTACCATACAAAAGTTTTCTACACATGACTGGAGAATCTGTGAAAAATGATTGTATGTACACTGGTGGTTTCACCACGCCTTACGAGAAAGCATTCGCCTTTATGTTCTAAGAAATTCGCTTCGAACTTAGTGGTGTGGAAATCGAAAAAACGAGAAACGTCGTCATCACTTCAACGCTTAAAACGTTCGTTTCAGCATTGCCCACGGAGCTTAATACTTTGAAAAACGCTGGGTGGGTCTTAGATGATTCAACAAATAACATTTAGTGTATGCATACCACTAAAATTGCTTATGGATTTTTTTCGGTGATAGAAAAATATAAATGAATGCAAAACAGGAATTAATTCTAATAGAGAGTGTGAATGATAATAATTCCTTCATAAGAATAGGCGAAGAAAAGCTGCATAAAGTAGTGTGTAAATGTTCCTCATATAAATGTACCCAATGAAGAACGCGTGAAATAATTACGAGTGTTAAATACTTATATAATCTTACCATTAAGCTTCCGCTCATGGGAACTGCACGAGTTTCCTCTCCTCCCACCGTCGTCACGTCATATCTGGTCAATTAAAACATCCGTACAGATAGAGATGCGTAGATTCATCATCTTGGCGCTGCAGGCAAATCGAAGAGGAAAAATGCAGAATGATTCCAGCGTATTTGATCAGTGCAACGTAATCAGTGTGAAAATATTCTTAAATTATGAATATTATCCATATGACACAAATGGATTGCAGGAGTTACAATACAAGCCTTCTATACCAGACGTATTTACGTTTTCGTTCAACTTACTACGACAATGACAATGATGAAATGGAAAACTTTATTGATCTTGCTCCCTTCGCTGTGATAAATTGTGCTCACCAGAATGAACGTGCGAAAACGGGTCGTGTCGACATCCGAATTGAATTTGAGACAGCTGATATTATACCAGATTTTACAGAGGCCTACGTATTGCTGCTGCACGATCGACTTTTGGACTAATCTCCACGTACGGGACTTGTACAAAGTGTAATACGAATGTTGTTACACAAATAATGAAAGAAATTGAATAAAAAATTCTCTACGAATTGCAAAAAATAAATAAATAAATAAAAAATAATAAAAAATAAAAAAAATTAATCATTATTATTCCCACCGAAAGTTCTACTACCAGTTGGGTGCTCATTGCTGGAATTCTTTTTTCTTGCGCTACTTATAGGCTGCAGGAGAGTATCGAGAATCAGTTCGATAATTTGTGTTAATTCAGAGATTCAACGTTGAAAACTGACGCGATCAGCGGCGGCCTGTCGCCATATTAATCCATCCCGTGAATTCCTATTCGCTACGTCATTACCCACAATGTAAATTGTTTTACGAGCAGCCGGAGCAAATCTATCTTGTCGCACTCGAGCGCCGCGAGCTGTTTCCGCGTCAACGGCATTCGTCTGCGGTGAGGCCATTGCGCACACGGCGTAATCTGAATTTCCGATGTAATCGCTGAGCTTTGAAAACTCAGTAGACAGTGTCATTACGCGCTGAGCCTATGATGACTCCAAATGTTCTAATGTTTGTTTAGCTCAAGAGAATTAACTACGGGATCATCAGTCCCTAAACTTACAAACTATTTATGAACTACCTTATACTAACGACGACACAAACATCTATGCAGAGGGGGGGGGGGGATTCAAACCCTCGACCGTAGAGGCCGTGCAGACTGTGACTGGCACGCCGCAGACCGTTCGGCCACTGCGGCCGACTATGGTGACTCCATTGCGCGCAAAGCGTGATGAGGATTTCTGATATCATCGGTGAGCTTTGAGTACTGGAAAAAAACTGCTGCCTCAGATGGATGGTAGCGTATAACGTCACTGTTTTTTTTTTTTTTTTTTTAAATCTATGGGACTTAACTACGGGGTCATCAGTCCCTAAACTTACAAACTACTTATGAACTAGCTAATCCTAAGGACGGCACAAATATCCATGCCCGAGGGGGGATTCGAACCCCCGACCGTAGTGGCCGTGCGGACCGTGACTGGAGCGCCTCAGTCCCCTCGGCCACCGCGGCCGGCGTCACTGGTTCCCGGGCCCTGCTGGCTGCACTAGGGTTTCTCGGACGCGTTATTCGATGGTAATGAGAACAACCGCACTAAGTCTTCAGTTTTCATTTCCGGGATATAACGAGCTCTTTGCAGCATTGTTAGTTCTATGTTCAAATGTTTGTATAGTCTATGGGACGTAACTACGGGGTCATCAGTCCCTAAACTTACAAACTACTTATGAACTAACTAAGACTAAGGACGGCAGAAATATCCATGCCCGAGGGGGGATTCGAACCCCCGACCGTAGTGGCCGTGCAGACCGTGACTGAAGCGCCTCAGTCTCCGCGGCCGGCTTAGTTCTATGCTGTGGTTTCTGATGTCTGACTGTATTCCAGGAAATAACGTGCCCTTTGCTACATTTATCACACTCCAGACGTTATAAATACAGGATAATGGCTTTGTGCTTGATCATTCCCTCACCGAGAGGCAAAATGAAGCGTCAGCTGTCTTGTGCGTTGGGCGATGCTATTAAATGCCCTCGTAATGATCATGTGGAAATATCACCAATAATCATTGACGAGGAGGAGATGGAATTTATCTGTAGTGAAGGTATGAATTTTTTTAAATGCATGATAATTTTATTCTTCTTCTTCCTTTCCATCTTCACACTTGCAGTGGTACTTTTTTTTCTTATAGCTGGTGAGAAAACCTTCCATTCGTTATGTTGAAATTTGAATTCCTCACCTTCACAGCCGAAAATGTCCCTCATTTCAATTCAGAGCTCCTACGGCATGTCACCACTCGTTCAGGAGTGGATACGTGAGTAGAATCTACCCTTCTCCTTTTTCATTAGCATGTAGTGCTCCTTTGTTATTATTAATTCTATGTTCGTTGTAGGTGCACTCGGTGATGCCATGGAGTGAGAGTTGGCGGAGGGGATAAAACAATACCTAACAAACAACGAGATGATTCACGGCTGAACTGCATTCTTCAGTCAGAGGGTAAATAACTGCTAACGGAAGAGAAGAATAAATTATCATGTGTATTTATAGAAAAACTCCTAGTATTTAATTTTACTTATCAATTGTTCCCGTTTTGTCTGTGCAGAAACACCGCAATCCCCACCATCGGCGTTGTTGGCAACGAAAGATTTTTATCTGAAAATAGATGTGGCAATGTAGAGACATGACGGATGTGATGATGATGTTTACGTTTGGCTGAAATCGCTTCTTCAGCCACCGGATAAGTAACTAAGCGAATGGAAGATATAAATATGTTTATAATATTAATCAATTTCGCTCCTTAAAAAAACTGTATCCCCCATAATATGCGCCATTGGTACTGGAGTCATCATCATCAAATTGGACGCCTGTGTGTCTGGGCCATTCTCGCCGAACAGCAACCCATTCACCGCAGCCAGGACCATCACACTGTACACCAGCAGGTCCGGGTCATTTCCGCCAGGAAGCACCAGACTCACCACAGCCAGGGCCATCAAACTGGCATTTGAAACTGCGACCATCATGCTCTCAGCAACACGAGGCGTCTGGCAACCGCAGCCCTTCCCCTATCCACCTACATAATGAGGAGCGCTAGGTAAAGCAGACAGGAGTAAATTACTCCGTAATTTCTGGCACTTTCGAGGACAGGATCCAGCAGTCTCGCATTTATAATACCAAAGCGGAATATCGGGATCCTGTTACCTTCAAGAATGCCTGTAAAGCGGTTTTTTTTTATAGGGGGCTTCCCAAAATCGTCAATGAGGTGTTGCAGCCCTCCATTAACAGCAAAGCAGTTCTTTACTGCGTTCCCCAAAGGAAGGCAGCGTTGTTGAAGAAAAGTACATCCTTAAAATTTGGGACAAGAATGATGTGATATCGCAGGGCAGTTCAATTGCAGAGTGGTTAGGTCATTTGTTAGGAATGTCATACTCGGCCATTCTGCAGATTTGCAGAGAAGAGGGTCGGGTAACACATTAAGTCTTGTACTCCACTTCGCTGCCTATTCACACGTTTATTGAGTTGGTTTACGTTTTAGGAGGCGATCCAATTATGATATTGTAGAAAGATATAAAAAAGCCAAGATCGCTGATCATCCATTTTTTTGACGACGACCGGTTTCGCTGAACTATTTCAGCATCATCTGGTCAAATAAAATCATTTTACAAGGCCATAATCTTGTAATCAGCGAAACCGGTCGTCGTAAATAAAAATTGATGATCAGCGATCTTGGCTTTTTTATATCTTTCTACAATATCACATGTTTATGATCCAGTAAATGGGGGCAGGGGTGTTATGTTGTCCTTAGGTTAGATTACTTTAGTTTAAGGAATTTGTAGGCTGCGGACTAATGACCAGTTCAGTCCGATAGATTTGAAAACATTTGAACATATGAAGAAACACTGTGGCCGAATTCTACACTGTAAGTGAAATAAATTTACACACAACCGATAGCCGCTGTATATTCAAAGAGTAAAGTTTTTCTGTGGTTGTATGTTTAAATTCGACGTAGTTTCCGCTACGGAACTCCAATAAATACACACTGTAATCAGAAGAGTCTTACGCACATTTAAAGTTCCAACGAAAGTTTGCCACCATAATGGCCGCCGAGGCGGACTCCAATTATTCCTGGTGTTCGCAGTCGGCCGCTTTCGGGATTGTGGAGGCCTGTTAAATCCAGAAGAATGTTCCTGGGCCAACTTCGTAGCAGTTCTGGAATTGTGGGGTGTCGCATTGCCCTGCTGGAATTGCGCAAGTCCGTCGTGACGCACAGTAGACATTAATAGATGCTGTTGTTCAGCCAGGATGCGTACGTTACTGTCAACTGACACGAGAAGTATTATGGATGGCATATCACACCAAGTGCAAACGCCCAACACTTTAAGAGCCTCGAGTAGCTCGAATAGTCCTTTCCCGATATAGCCGGCCGCGGTGACTGAGGCGCGGTGACTGAGGCGCTCCAGTAACGGTCAGCACGGCCACTACGGTCGGGGGTTCGAATCCCCCCTCGGGCATGGATATTTGTGCCGTCCTAGTTCGTAAGTAGTTCATAAGTAGTTTGTAAGTTTAGGGACTGATGACCCCGTAGTTATGTCCCATAAGCTTAACAAACATTTGAACATTTTTTTCCCGATATACAGGGTCCATGGATCCGTGCGCTTGTTTTCGTAGCTGTACATGTCCATCTACTCGATTAAATTGGGAGGCCAGTTTCTAGTCATCAACATTCCAATGTCTGTGTGTACGAGTTCAGGTAGGTCGTAAAGCTTTGCGTCGTGCGGTTAGGCATGGCACATGAGTGGGTCTTCGGTTCCGAAAACTCACGTCGATGATGTTTCGTTGAATGGATCGCAGCATTCGGAACGGTTGCACTTCTGTCACTTTGGAAGATTATGTTGATTCGTCGTTGGTCCCGAATTGAGGATGTTTTCCCGGGCGCAACAATGTCGGAACTTTCAAGTTTTACCGGGTTACAGATATTTATAGTACCCTCATGAAATGGTTATATAGGAAAAACTCCCCACTTGCTGTGTCTCGTAGATGGAGTATAATACCACAACACCATTTTCAAACTCTTTGAAATCGTGATAACCTGTCATTGTAACAACATCAACCGATCTAACGTCTGTGCCAGACACATGCTCTCCTTTAGGTCGTTTGGATGCGTTTTTCAAAAGTTAGGTACACAGGGTGAACTCCATTCCGCTAACCCCTGAAAATAAGAAAGAAGAAATGCGAACACTTCGGCAAATAGCGGTCGTAAATGGGTATGAGGCCGGGTTATCAGATAAATTGGACAGGATGATCAGACGCAAAAATAAACAGATTGAGAAAATCTCCCACAAATATAGTCATGCCATTTTGGGGTAATGTCTCACATAAAGTGGCTAAATTATTTAACAAAGAAGGGGTGAAAATAGCTTTTAGGACCGACAAAATATTAGAACAGAGGTTGAAACACAAGGTTGATTCAGGAGACAATTGGGCAGAGAAAGCAGGAGTATATGAAGTTAAATGTTTAGATTGTGAAATTAAATACGTGGGACAGACTGGTAGGAATTTTAAAATTCGATTTAAAGAGCATAACAACTTTGAGAATGGCTCTTCTGCGGAGGCGAAGCATCTAAAAAAATGAACAGCATTCGTTGGGCAATATTAATAATAGTATGAGGCCAATTCATTATCAGGATAAGGGATGGTTGCTGTCTAACCTGGAGGAAGTTGAAATTTTTTGTGCGTTAATAAAAGAACCGAATAGCATATTAAATGAACAGACGGAATTGTCTAAAGCACATTTCTAGTCTCATTTTGGTAATGTCCTCTTCGATAAATAGTGAAACTTTCCTTCGCATTTGGTTCCTTTGGGTTGGGGTTGGCTGATTTACTGTTAGACGTTTTTTGTATACATTTCAAATTGGATTTTTAGACGGGTTTACTTTCGATAGTAGCAATACGGTAGGTTTATCTTTGCTAGTGGGTAGCGTTTGGACTATCTCTGATATAGCAGAGCAGATAGTTAGGCGTCCACAACTGTGCCTCCAACTAGTAACATGTTATACTATGAGGAATGTTTATCTGTTGATATTGCGCATATGCCGCAAATATTTTACGCTTGACTTTGCCTTAGGGCAGATATGTTTTAGAATTCAAGGTAAGTCAGTCTAGGATGAACATTCTTTGTTATATTGACTTGGATCGTATCTAAGGTTTTAGTGTTTTCGTTTTAATTTACGTTTTCCTGGGCTTTCTTCTTTTCAGAACTTGAGAATGTGCTAATGTAGGCCCGAAACATGTCGTTCGGACATTTTTACATTGTGACAACTGGAGCGGAAACTTTAGTGCGATCTTCTTTAGGTATCTACAATCTCTGTATCTGCATACTCGTTCCTACACTAGTACGTTTGGCTCCTTAGTGTAGATAGGTTTCAATGAGCTGCTAATAGTATAAATTTCATTTCAAATATGAATAATTAAATTGAAATACAAACCTCTAAAGATGGGAATCACAGACATTCAGTTGCATACACAGAAATTTTTCATATTTATATCATGTTTAGTGTACGAAATGAATGAAACTTTAACCGTAAGTCGTCACGGAATTCATAGCTCCCTTTGGATGCTATGTCAACAAACAACACTCACAAATTATTGAGCTTTGTATGTTTCATCACTGCTTTTACATAACATATTAATCTTTTAAGAGGCTTAAGTTTAATGGTTCTGATCAGTGCCTGACTTTCTTAAATTTTGTAATCTGATGATTCATCATAGATAGCTAACATGTGCTACGCTTTTATGGAAACTGCACTGAGGAGCTTTTAACTGTTGTTAGATTTAATATCATGAACATTATCCCCACATCAGTTCTCCTTATTCTGTAACAATACACAGTACTTCCTGACCCAGATCTACGTACAAATAGTAATCAATTTTAAAGTATTTTTATACAATGTACTGCAAGTACTAAGCCAACATTTTAATTTCATGTCCTCCTTTTATCCTCTGTAAACTGCTCTCTTAATCCCCTGCCTACTGCCACCACAATTAAGCTTTTGTCTCATCCAACCCCAAACTCAACATTTATCTTTTCCTTTACATAATGCTAATAGAAGTTTCATCTGTTATTTATGTAACGGAAATCTTTGTGATAAATTACAAGGACAATACAGTCTTGTGTGTTATAGGAACCATTGACGAGTGATCTTTGTAGACTACTTAGTTTTTGGTGGTTGCTCTTACCTCACAGCTCTGCATGTATGCTTCTCCGTCTCACTTTCCTCCCCCTCCCCACATTTTTCCTCACCTAGATTCTGTAAAGAGACTGGTTTTACTGAAACATAAAAAACTATAGTTTAACAGAAAATATTTTTATAGCACTAATTTAAAATTGTATAATCTACTAGAAAATTCCTTTGTACAGCACTGTTTTTTTTTAATTGTATAAAATATTTTAAGTTATCAAAAAATTTATGGTAAGAGGGAGAGAGGGGGGGGGGAGGAGCAGACGACTGATTCTCCACATAGTCGCTGGACGTTGAAGCAGACGTCAGATGCAATTGACCTTCCATAGAGATGTTCTGGGATGAATATTAAACATTGTTTAATGTATGACATGTCTACGACAGAAATTGTTTTAATGGGAAACTTTTTAACATTTTATCACAGCTTTCGTGAGTGTAAAGTTATTGTTACTTATTTGTTATCTTTTAGAAAAATGTTAGATGGAATATTAACACCTATGTCTTTTTATAGCCTTTGATAATGACGCGTAAGACTTTATAGAAGTTCAGTTGTGGTCAAGACAGTTAAATTATTTCCACGTGCGTCAAAATGGCCACAACGGCTTGCAAAAGTCTCATGCAGACAGAGAGGAATTATAATTAATTGTGCCAAATGAAAATGGTCCCTATGCTCCATTAAGGATGACTTTCTTCGTAGAATAAAAATAATCGCACTGAGATGTTTTACGGCCCACTTTAGATTTGTAGTTTTATAAGTGTTTGCAAACATTTTAGACCAAAATAATAATCTAAAAATAAAAAGTTAATTAATGTCTTTCTATCCTTGTAGGAAAAAATATAACCTAAAGTGGGCCAAAAATTTTAAGTACTGGCGGGTTCCGAACCACTGAACTTCAGCGTCACAGCCTAACTCATTGCCCACTACGCTGCAGCTAACAATTAAGAATTGCGTTCTATAATCTCATAATATTCATGGCCGTTGTTAACTGATGCTAATGTGGCATTTGTAGACACTAGATTATCATTTATCATACGAAGAGCGATGTCTTTTTGTTAATTCTTCAGCGCGCCATTGCCTTGAAATGACAACGTGTAAGTTACAATAAGAAATTAATCGAATACGCAACGCAAGATGGCGTATGCCAGAGACAGTTCTGGGGGGGGGGGGGGCGCAATGTCACGTGACATCTGCGAACGGCTGGTTTTCGTTAATTTAACGAAGGGTGTTATTTTTGCAAATAACTCGCAAACGATACGAGATATGAAAGAAACATACGGGAACAAAGTTTTTTCTCCTCTACAAATTCGTTTATTCAATTTTCGCGCCAGATGAACGGTTTATTTGCAATTAAAATTACATTACACTGCTTTTTTTGGTATTGCTAACGTATTTATTGTCCGAAATATTTCAAAAAGTGAGGTTCTTGTCTCTCGTAGCCAACAGTTATGTCTGTAAAATTTGGTGCTGATCGGTTGAACGGTTCGACCTAAAAAGTGGGAACACGTTACAGCCAGACAGACATCGTCAAATCGCTGTTATTTTTGCAAATATCTTTGCAACGATGTAAGATATGAAAAAAAAAACGTAATAGAGCGAATTTGTAGAGAATTTTCCTCTCTACCAATTAGGTTATTCAACTTTCGTGTCAGATGAACAGTTCGTTTGCAATTACAATTATATTACAAACGGCTTTTTTTAGTATTACTACCGTATTTTTTGTCCGAAAAATTTGAAAAAAATGAGGTTCTGGTCTTTTGCTGCATACAATTATGTGTGCAAAATTTGGTGCTGATCAGGTGAACGGTTCGTCTTAAAGACAGGAAACACGTTACGGACAGACAGACGGACAGACAGACAGACATCCCAAAATCGCCAGAATTTTTGCAGATATCTCTGAAATGATACGAGATATGAAAAAAACATAAGATAGCAAAGTTCTAGAGAATTTTATCCGCTACAAATTAGGTTATTCAATTTTCGTGTCAGATGCATGGTTAAGCCGTTATTTTTATTTAAATTTCGAGCTGTCAAAAGACGATCGCAAAGGCCCACTTTTAGTGTTACTACCGTAACCTAAAGTGTGCCAATACTTGTCATTACCTCGCATGAATGACAATTCTATGATTCTCAGTTATATAATTTTTTGTAAAGAACTGACCGCCATTTGACTGACACATATATATTTATTGTCACAACCAGGATTCAGCTATTGTGATCTTATGGCAAACACATATCTGTGTCATTATTTTGAAGTAAGATGTGAGGACAAATGTGTTGCCCATTTTATGCTTCTGACATGAACCCCAAATGTTTTTGTTGTTTTTATTATCATGATCACGACACAGGAAAACCTGTCTGACAACTTTTATCACTTGAGGACGGCTTAAGGCTGAAACCTGGTTGTGACAACAAATATAGAATATCAGTCAAATGGCGGTCAATTCTTAAAAAAAATCCCCCCTCGGGCATGGATATTTGTGCCGTCCTTAGTTGTAGCTAGTTGATAAGTAGTTTGTAAGTTTAGGGACTGATGACCCCGTAGTCAAGTCCCATAAGCTATACAAACATTTGATTTAAATTCTGGTACAACTCATATGTGTATACCCGTCCAAACAAGCTCTGCGACAGATGTCGGACGCGATCGAAGATCCGATACCCCGAGCCCACTTGTCGTTCTCCGACGACCAGCACAGCCACCCTGCTCGCCAGAATTTACCTCGTGTATTTCCGCCTACTGTCTTTTCGCTTGAAGGGCGCTCCCCCCACAAAAAAACTGCACTTGTGACGCTGCCGTAGGTCGGAAAATGACATCAGAGCGGAGGTCCTCCTGGGCGGGAAAAATGGAATCTCCCGAAGTCGGATATTGAGCATCGGCAGGAAACGCAATCTTCTGTTAGCGCTACATACGGGGACCTCCCGTGCCCCGGGGCTCGGGGGAAATCTGCAGGTTTCCCAGCGCGCTTTCCCGGCGCCGGTCGCCGGGCGCAAGTGCATCGCTGCTCGCCGGTAAAACGCATCTTATAACATCGCTGGATTGCTCGTCCGGGAGGGGACGGGGATCAGGGCCGTCAATATGGCCGATTCAGGCTGCAGCGAGGGGTGTGCGACAACGGGAGGCACTACTGGGAACTCATCGATGATCGCAGGGGAGAATGAAGTTCCTGTGGAGTGTCTGTAAGGTACTTAGCTACATAATAATTACTATTGCTCTCGTATAAATACGTGCACAATTTTTTCTTTCAAGATGGCTGATTTCAGTGCCAGTATTTGATATCTGAGGGACTGAAAAGGTTCTAGACTGAGTTAGAAAATGTTGCATATATTCAGCGCCGGCTTTAGGGTAGGGCGACCCGGGCGTCGGCCTGGACGCTGGAACCCAGGGACGCTGTAGCGTTACCATAGGGGTACGAGGGAAAAGGTATACATTAAGAGCGGTAGAAGAATTAATGTCTTCTTACAATATTTATTTTCACGATTGATGTCACGAGTGTACATTTTTTTCTTTACTTTCTGTATATTCATGTATAGATTAATTAATTCACGATTTAAAAAAAAAAAAAAAAAAAAAAAAATCGCACTGACGTGTTTAACGGCCCACTTTAGATTTGTAGTTTTATAAGTTTCTGCAAACATTTTGGACCAAAATAATAATCTAAATAATAAAAAATTAATTAATAACAGTGTCTGAAAACCTTGTAAGGGAAAAAAAGATACGTACTGGCGGGTTCCGAACTGCTGACCTTCAGCGTTACAGTCCAGCACATTGCCCACTACACTACAGCTAACAGTTAGGAATTGCATTCTTCAATCTCATACTATTAATGGCCGTTGTTATCTGATGCTAATATGGCATTTGTAGACACTAGATTATCATTTATCGTACGAAGAACGATGTCATTTTGTTAAATCTTCAGTGCGCCATTGCTTTGAAATGACAACGTGTAAGTTACAATAATGAAATCATCAAATACGCAACGCAAGATGGCGTATGCCAGAGACAGTTCTGAGCGAGGAATGTCACGTGACATCTGCGAACGGCTGGTTTTCGTTAATTTCATGGAGGGTGTCAAAACTCCGTTATTTTTGCAAATATCTTTCAAACAATACGAAATATGAAAAAAACATAAGGCAACAAAGTTGTAGAGAATTCTCTCCTCTACAAATCCGTTCATTCAATTTTTCCGTCAGATGAACGGTTTATTTGCAATTAAAATTACATTAAAAACTGCTTTTTTTGTATTACTGACGTATTTCTTGTCCGAAATATTTCAAAAAGCGCAGTTCTGGTCTCTGGTAGCCAACAATTATGTCTGTAAAATTTGGTGCCGATCGGTTGAACGGTTCGACCTAAGAAGTGGGAATACGTTACAGCCAGACAGACATCGTCAAATAGCCGTTATTTTTGCTCTGCAACGATGCAATACATGAAAAAAACATAATAGAGCGAAGTTGTAGAGAATTTTCCCCTCTACCAATTAGGTTATTAAATTTTCGTGTCAGATGAACGGTTCGCTACCAATTACAATTATATTACAAACGACTCTTTTTGGTATTACTACCGTATTTTTTGTTCAAAAAATTTGAAAATGGGAGGTTCTGGTCTCTGGTGGCCTGTGTGAAAAATTTGGTTCTGATCGGTTGAACGGTTCGCCTTAAAAACAGGGAACTATTTTTGCAAATATCTCTGAAACGATACGAGATATGAAAAAAAGAACATTACAGAGCAAAGTTCTAGAGAATTTACTCCTCTACAAATTAGATAATTCAATTTTCGTGTCAGATGCATGGTTAAGCCGTTATTTTCATTTAAATTTCGTGCTGTCAAAAGAAGATCGCAAAGGCCCACTTTTAGTGTTACTACCGTAACCTAAAGTGGGCCAAAAACAGCAAATGTTAATGTATTTTCTTCAAAGAGGTTCAATTAAAAAGTCAACAGTGCAAGAATTACTTTCAGATGTAAGTGAATGGAACAAGCGAACGAAGATTATATAGAGAGTGTCTATTTTTTTATATACTAGTCAGTATCAGTATGATTTTCGTAGCCGTTCGAGAATGTAAGAAGTGCAAATGTACAAAATGTAAAGTTTTTCGTCCTTCAAAATATAAGTGGGGTTTAATTGGAATTGTACTGTTTCATTCATAACTGAAGAGGAGATAACCCATGTATTATGAAATGGCATTATACTTGGACTTACGCCTGACATTTTCTACGTCTGCTGCAGCATCAATAATATATAATCGGTAGAAAAGATAAAATGATTTATTTAAAAACATTAATATATTAATACTGGCTCTTTTACATAAAATTTTAAATGAGTTAGCCGGAGCTCACAAAACTATACAAAACAAGCCCAACAGTGACTGAACTTCCTAACGATATAAAAAAAAGTATTTTACATTAATTCAGTTATGGACAAAAAATATTGAATATTGTAGGAATTTTAATTCTACCATCATTCTTATTTTAATTAATTATTATTATTTTTTCAAGTATAAACAAATTTTAATTGTTCACAATGTATGTCAAAAAAATTGAAAACTTACAATTTATAATCACCCATTCTCAGAAAGCAAAATATTTAGTCTCATTCAACATCTGTCGCTAATCTCACGAAAGGGTACTGAACTCAGGGTTGTTGTTGTTGTGGTCTTCAGTCCGGAGACTGGTTTGATGCAGCTCTCCACACTACCCAATCCTGAGCAAGCATCTTCATCTCCACATAAGAACGACAACCTACATCTGTCTGAATCTGCTTGGTTTTCCTCTGCGGTTTTTACCCCACACACTTCCCTCCAACGCTAAATAGACAATTCCTTGATGTCTAAGAATGTGCCCTACCAATCTATCCCTTCTTTTAGTCAAGGTATGCCAGAAATTTCTTTTCTCCCCAATTCTATTCAGTACCTCCTCATTAGTTACGCAATCCACCCACCTAATCTTTAGCATTATTCTGTAGCACCACATTTCAAAAGCCTCAATCCTCTTCCTCTCCGCACTGTTTATCGTCCATGTTTCACTCCCATACAAGGCAACACTCCATACAAATGCCTTCAGAAAGGACTTCCTTAGGCTCAAATCATATTTGATGTTAACAAATTTCTCTTTTTCAAGAAAACTTTTCTACCCATTGCCAGTCAGCATTTTATATCCTCTGTACTGCGACCATCATTAGTTATTTTACTGCCCAAGTAACAAAACACATCTACCTCCTTTATTGCTTCGTTACCTAATCTAATTCCTTCAGCATCACCTGATTTTCGTAGACTGCACTCCATTACCCTAGTTTTGCTCTTGTTAATGTTCATCTTATATGCAACTTTCAGCACACTGGCCATTCCGTTCAACTGCTCTTCCCTGAACTTTAATTCCTTCTCCAAATTTCTCCTTGCTTTCCTTTATAGCTTGCTCAATGTACAAATTGAATAACATTGGAGAAAGGCTACAACCCTGTCTTACTCCCTTTCCAACCACTGCATCCCTTTCATGCCTTTCAACTCTGACAACCGCTGTCTTGTTTTTGTACAAGTTGTAAATAACCTTACGCTCCCTATATTTTACTCCTGCTTGCTTCAGAACTTGAAAGAGTTTATTCCAATCAACATTGTCAAAAGCATTCTTCAAATCTACAAAAGCTAGAAATGTAAGTTTTCCTTTTCTTAATCTATCTTCTAGGATAAGCCGTAAAGTGAGTATTGCTTCCCGAGTTCCTACATTTCTCCTGAACCCAAACTGATTTTCCCCGAGGTCGGCTTCTAGCAGCTTTTCCATCCTTCTGTAAATAAATCGCGTTAATATTTTGCAACCATGACTTATTAAACTGAGGGTTCTGTAGTTTTCACATCTGACTGCACCTGATTTCTTTGGAATGGGGATTATAACATTTTTCTTAAAGTCTGAGGGTACTTCACCTGTCTCATACATCTTACACACCAGGTGAAACAATTTTGTCATGGCTGGTTCAGTAGCTCTGAGTGAATATCAACTACTACAGGAGCCTTGTTTCGACTTAGGTCTTTCAGTGCTCTGTCAAACTCATCTCTCAGTATAGTATCTCCTATTTCATCCTCATCTACTTCTCCCGTTTCTACAATATTGCCGCTAAGTTCATTTCCTTCATTGAGCCTCTCTATATACTTTTTCCACCTTTCAGCTTTCCCTTCTTTGCTGAGAACTGGTTTTCCACCAGAGTCCTTGATATTCATAGCGCTGTTTTTGTTATCTCCAAATGTTTCTTTTATTTTCCTGTAGGCTGTATCTATTTTCCCCTATTTATACATTCTTCTACATCCTTGCATTTGCCTTCTAGCCTCTCCTGCTTAGCCATTTTGCACTTCCTGGCAATCTAATTTCGTAGTCGTCTGTACTCCATTTTGCCTGTTTCATTTACGGCATTTTTATACTTTCTCCTTTCATCGATTAAATTTAGTATCTCCTGTGATATCCAAGTATTTTTTGTAGGTCTTGCCTTCCTACCTTTTTTGTCCTCTGCTGCCTTCACTATTTCATCTCTCAATGGTAGCCATTCCTCCTATACTGTTATTTCCCCCCGTTTCTGTCAATTGTTGCCTAAAGCTCCCTCTGAAATTCTTAAGAACTTCAGGTTCCTTCAATTTATCCAGGTCCCATCTCCTTGTTTTCCTACCTTTTTGTACTTTCTTCAGTTTCAGCCTACAGTTCATAACCAACACGTTATGGTCAGAGTCTATATCTGCCCCTGGGTATGTCTTACAGTTTAAAACCTGGTTCCGAATTCTATGTCTTACCATTATAAAATCTATCTGGTATCTTCCGGTGTCTCCTGGTCTCTTCCACGTATACAATCTTCTTTTGTGAGTCTTAAACCAGGTGTTTGTTATAACTAAATCATGTTCCGTGCAAAATTCTACCAGGTGGCTTCCTCTTTCATTCCTTTTGCCCAGACCATATTCACATACTATCTTCCCTTCCCTTCCTTGTCCTACTACCAAATTCCAGTCTCCCATAACAATTAAGTTTTCCTCTCCCTTAATTGTCTGAATAATTTCCTTTAGCTCCTCATATATTTCTTCGATCTCCTCATCATCGGCAGAGCTAGTTGGCATATAAACCTGTACTACTGTGGTCAGTGTTGGCTTCGTATCCATCTTGATTACGATAATGCGATCCCTGTGTTGCTCATAGTAGTTTACCCGCATTCCTATTTTCTTATTCATTATCAGACCTACTCCTGTAATAACCCCAACTGATTTTGACCAAAAATCCTGTTCCTATTTCCACCGAACTTCACTAATCTCCACTATATCTAAATTCAACCTATCCATTTCCCTTTTTAAATTTTCTAGCTTTCCTACGCGAATAAGAAATCTAACATTCCACGCTCCGATCCGTATAAAGCGAATGTTGCCTTTTCTTTTGACAACATACTCGTGAGTAGTCCCCGCCCGGAGATCTGAATGGGAGACTATTTTACCTCGGGGATTTTTTTATCCGAGAGGATGCCATCATCATATGTTCATACAGTAGAGCTGCATGTCCTCGGGAAAAGTAACGGCTGTAGTTTCCCCTTGCTTTCAGCTGTTCGCAGTAACTGCATGGCAAAACCACATTAGCTGATGTCATAAGGCCAGCTCAATCATCCAGACTGTTGCCCCTGTAACTACTGAAAAGGCTGCTGCTTCAGGAACCACACGTTTGCCTCTCCGCAGATACCCTTCCGCTGTTGTTGCACCTACGCTACGGCTATCTGTGTCGTTGAGGCACGCAAGCCACCCCACCTCAGCAATGTCTGTGGTTCATGGGAGTGGGAACTCAGGGTATTAAAAGTGAAAACATGCTGAATGCAATCGAATCTTCCTATTGCCTGCATCCATCCATGTTTCGCGCGAGGTTTGTCTGTTGTCACAAGCAACGAAATGGGATTCGAGACTAACACAACACCTTTCTTATTCGTTTCATGAAGTGCAACAAGAAAGTGCCATTGCAGATGCATCATCTATCGTGCATCACAGAAACTAAACCCTTGACAAATGGAGCTCTTATTTGGTAACATACAGAGAAACAGGTTATGAATAAGCCGTTGTAACTACAACTTCATTGAGGTCAGATCCTTATATGCAACCCTTATTGATTCCATAAATACCATTAAGATGTATCCAACGCAGTCCATTTGAAGAAGCTGTTGTTGGTCAAATAACTGGCCACGAAAAGAAATTTAAAGTAGAGAGTTTTCAATGCACTTTTGACACCGTGTACATATCTATGAGAGACAGATTCGAACAATTGCAAGACTTTTTAGCGACATGATCTTTTCTTGACATTTAAAAAAATCAAAATAAAGAAGAACGAATAAACACTGTACTAAATAACAAGAACAGTTGACTGTCACACTGAGATCAGATTGCTGTTCACCGAAATTTTAGGCTTCCAACATTTTCTTCAAGATAGTCAGGTATGCCCATTTAAGACTTGAACTTCATCGAAAAGTTAAATCCCAGCATCTGGATAACGTTACATATTCTGATAACAATACCAGTGACTGTTGCAAGTGGTAAACGCAGTGTTTCCAAACTGATTTAAGTTTTTCCTGTCTGCTACGTCTCAAACAAGAGTGACCAGTATGGCCTCACTGTGCATTGAAAATGAAACATATTCCAACCTCTTTTTACGCATCTTCTCGTTGTTTCGAATATACAGAAACCAATGTTTTGTTTTGTTTTTATAGATGTGTTTGTACCGTGCGGTATTAAGCAACTTCACACAGTGTTCCAAAACGTGAAGGTTCAAATAGCCAAATACCTGTTGCATTGCACTGCAGATTTCGCTGTTTAAATAATAAAAGGCGTCAAGAGGACGACTCGCCCGGGGCGTCTGGACGGGTAAGGACGACACTGCATACATTGCAGTTAACAATAACCAAAAACGAAAGAACTTACTCCACCTTTATGCCCCTGCAGAAGCATCCATAACAAAAACTAAATGGTGTACAATCCCAACAAACTAGCCAAAACACTTAAATCTTGCAATTCAAATGTTTGTACAACTTATGGGACTTAATTACGGGGTCATCAGTCCCTAAGCTTACAAACTACTTATGAACTAGCTAAGACTAAATACGGCACAAATATCCATGCCCGAGGGGGGATTCGAACCCCCGATCGTAGTGGCCGTGCTGACCGTGACTGGAGCGCCTCAGTCACCTCGGCCAACGCGGCCGGCATCTTGCAATTACTAATCTTTGTTGTTAGTAAGATGCACAACAGATATCTTATTGAACAACAAAGATAAAAGATTTATTAAGCAACAGTGCGGTTTATAAAGTTACTTACAATGTCTATAACAAACAATGCAATGGAGAAACGGGCAGGGCTATAGAAACTAGGTTAATTGAACGTGAGCGTAGCTGGAGGTTTTAAAAGTCAGACTATACATCTGCAACACAGATACCGGACGAAGGACATAGATATCAAATACACACAGGAGGTCTACATATAGCCAACACACGCATAAAAACCTGTTGGAAGTACTTGAAGTAAACAAACATCTAGCCTCATATTCTAAATTACCAATACAGCTGAGAACATCCCCACTATTAAGCTTCACCTAATGCAGTTCAGCCAGACACTTACCACAGAACGTATTAACCATCACACGTTCATTTTATATGTATTGCATATCATAGACAGTAAAAACACTGCTACACCAATATATACAGTTACG
Source organism: Locusta migratoria (assembly GCA_026315105.1). Classification (NCBI taxonomy): domain Eukaryota; kingdom Metazoa; phylum Arthropoda; class Insecta; order Orthoptera; family Acrididae; genus Locusta; species Locusta migratoria. Next base: position 233,502,765 of record CM048751.1, on the reverse strand, counting down.
ATAGCAACCTTGTTTACCTTTAAAAATCCTAATACTAAAAACAGTATAAGAAATTGTAATGCTATAATATACCATATTCAAGTGTAACACAATTTGTAAACCGTAATGTCCGATGAACAGAATATGCAACATGTGATTATTTTGACTTCAAAACACAGGCCAAATGTTCAAAATCAAAGGTTTGTAAATCTATCGGACCAAACTGCGTGGTCATCAGTCCGTAGGTTACAAAATACTTAAACTAAGGTAAACTAACCTATGGACTCGAATCTCCGACGGCGAACAACCGCGCGTTCCATAGAGAGACGCCTTAGAGCGCTCGGCTACTCCACCACGGCAAACACAGGTCACGACACCACAAAAATGTGTCCCACTGATTGCAAAGAAATATTACTTATTTTGGGTAGCATAAGGAACGTGTATAATTTTGGCCTTTCAACCGAATGTTAGTGACAATAAGCAATTTTATTCAGACTGAAATCTTCTCAACGAAAGTCATAACCTAATTCATTCTGCTCATGTACATCTGTGAGTAAAATGTTTCAAAATGAAAGAACTAGAGTTACTTGTCGACGCCAGTCAGTTGTTTCCTGATTTTCGGCGAATAAATGGAAAACTAGTTCGAAGTGAATAAAAAATTAGTAGATCGAAAACCGTTAATTTGTTTTAACCCGAAATATGGAATTGTTCTGCCAACAAGTGACAGAAGAAGCTATACATTTTTTTATGATAACACTTTATTGACAACAAAACGAAATTTGTTTGGCGAAAGTATAAAGAGTTGTGGCTCTTGGAATTCCAGATACTATGTTGAAGGATGAAGTTTTGCCCAATTTCAGGAATATAGGTTTAATACAAAAAGTACAGGTAGTAACAATGGGAACAGTTCGCTACTCAGAGTTGCCGTCTAAAGAATTCTGCGACTCATTTCCGAGATGTTTCTTTTATTCGTTTCAGTATGTATACTAGAAGGTGAAAAATCAACAATTCTGTAAGCTTTCAGCGTGCAGCTATATTAGTAACTAGCCTTTACCCACGGCTTCGCTTCTTATGTCCTTACATATATGTCAAAGACTATCAAAGCACAATAATTTCGGAACTTTGCTCTCAAGTTAGATTAGGATCAGCAGGATAAAAGAAAAATTTCCAATTTTCCGGTTTAAATGTAAACCGTGCATAGAATTACGGTAAATACTGACATTCATTATGGTGAATAAAAATACCAAAAGAAACACTGTTACATCGCGACTAAAACGCTATAGTCACAAAAAGTGTAATTTATGTAGTATTCAAGTGTCATCGAATTCGGCTTGATGACGTTGACGTCTTGTGTAGGCATTCTGTTGTATCGTGTCACGTACAACATATAAACGGTTAAATGTATTTTGATAAATGGAGTAAATTTCAGAATTCAGAGAACAATTACTTTTTCTAAGGAAGCATTTCATGAGCCATAAAGAGAAACGTTGGTACTCAGCTGTTCCCTATTTGGAGTTACATAATTAAAATCAGCAAATATCTTGAATTACCCACTTCTTATAGTAGCCCATGTTCTTCTTCAGCATTCAAGGTATCTTCATTTCCAATTTCATCAAATATGGAAAAGCGGTGACCCAATATAGGCTGTTTTTGCTGCGTACGCGGCCAAAAAGCATTCACTCCGCATCAGCCGAAATAACGTTCCGACCTCTTTTTTTTATTGTTTTTTCTATTCCATAGGACCCAATTGAGGAGTGAGACTCCATGGTCATGGAACAAGTCAATACATTAATTGTTACACAAGAATGGTAATAGAAAATTTTTAGGTAGTCCTTTGCACACAACAATCTTAAGACAAAGTGAAAAGAATCAATAAAGAAAAAAATGAATTAGCTTAATTGTTTAACTTTTCTAGGAGTTCCTCGACAGAATAAAAGAAGTGAGCCATGAGGCAACTCTTCAATTTAGATTTGAAAGCGTGTGGATTAGTGCTAAGATTCTTTAGTTCTTGTGGCAGCTTATTGAAAATGGATGCCGCAGAATATTGTACCCCATTAACAAGTGTTAAGGTGGTGTGATGCAAATGCAGATTCGACTTCTGTCTAGTATTCACCGAGTGAAAGCCACTAACTCGTGGGAATAAGCTGATATTATTAACAACAAACGACATTAAAGAAAAAACGTATTGTGACGCCAGAGTCAAAATTCCCAGACTACTGAAAAGGGGTCGACATGACGTTCGCGAACTTACACCACATATTGCTCGAACCGCCCGTTTTTTTGAGCCAGAAATATCCTTTTTGCATCAGGCGAGTTACCCCAAAAAACAATGCCGTTCGTGATACGTGAGTGAAAGTAAGCGTAATAGACTACTTTTCGTGTTGAAAAATCACTTATCTCAGATATTGTTCTAATGGTAAATATAGCAGAATTTAGTTTTGGAACAAGATTCTGAACATGGGCTTTCCATTACAGCTTACTGTCTATATGAACACCTAGAAATTTGAACTGTTCATCTCACTTATTACATGCCCATTACGTGTAATCAGAATGTCAGATTTCGTCAAATTATGTGTTAGAAATTGTGAAAACTGAGTTTTACTATGATTTAACATCAACTTGTTTTCTACAAGCCATGAACTTATCTCTTGAACTATATTATTTGTTATTGTGTCAATATTACGAGCAACATCCTTCACTACCAAGCTGGTATCATCAGCAAACAAAAATATTTTACAGTCACCGGTTATACTCGAAGGCATATCATTTATATAAATAAGAAACAGCAATGGTCCCAAAACAGACCCCTGGGGCACCCCATACTTAATTGTGCCCCATTGGGATTGCACGTCATAGCTATTTTCTACACTGCGGAGAATTACCTTCTGTTGTCTGTTATTAAAGTAAGAGGTGAACCAGTTGTGGGCTACTCCCCGTATTCCATAATGTTCCAACTTTGCAACAATATTTTGTGATCAACACAATCAAACACTTTTGTTAAATCAAAGAAGACGCTTAATGTCCGTAGCCTCTTATTTAACCCATCAAGTGCCTCACAGAGAAACGAAAATATAGCATTTTCAGTCGTTAAACCACTTCTAAATCCTAACTGCACGTTTGACAATAAATTATGCGAACTGAAATGATCAATTAATCTTGAAAATACAGCCTTTTCAATAACTTTATAAAAAACCGATGGCATAGAAATAGGTCTATAGTTGTTTACATTATCCCTTTCTCATTTTTTATAAAGTGGTTTCACTACTGAGTAGTTTAATCTGTTAGGAAACTGACCATTCTGAAAGGAAAAATTACAAATATGGCTTAGTACTGGGCTAACATATGGAGAACAGTACTTTAGAATTCTGCTAGATACCCCATCATATCCACAAGAGTCCTTGGTCTTTAGTGATTTAATTATTGACTCAATCTCACCTATGGAAGTATCATGAAGGACCATTTCAGATAACAGCCTCGGAAAGGCATTTTCTAAAAACGTTATATGATTACCTGTAGAAACTAGAGTTTTGTTTAGTTCCCCTACTATATTGAGAAAGTGATTATTGAATATTGCACATATATCTAACTTGTCAGTAACAGAAATATTCCTATTACGCACTGACGTTATATCTTCTACCTGCTGCTGCTGAGCTGACACTTCCTTCACGATTGACCAGATAGTTTTAATTTTATCCCAAGAGTTTGCTATTCTTTTTGCATACCACATACTTTTTGCATTCTTAATGACATTTTTCAGAACCTTACAGTACTGTTTGTAATGAGCTACTGCATCTTCATTCTGACTGCTTCTAACATTTTGATACAACTCCCGCTTAGTTCTACATGATACTCTTATCCCTTTTGTCAGCCACCCTGGCTGTCTGTTATTGGAAGTACCCTGTTTTGATTGTTCCAGCGGAAAGCAACTTTCAAACAGCATAATAAATGTGTTCAGAAAAGCATTGTATTTATCACATGCATTATCGGCACTATAAACATCCTGCCATTCTTGTTCCTTAATTAGGCTGAAAAAGGTCTCAACTGCAACTGGATTAACTTTTCTGAGTAGTTGATATTTATGTTTAACATTTGTTTGAGAACAAATACTTTTTAGAATTAAAAGTTGGGCATCATGGTCTGATAGGCCATTTACTATTCTGCTGACAGACTGCCCCTCTAATAATGAAGAATGAACGAAAATATTGTCAATGGTAGAACTGCTATTTCCTTGCACTCTCGTTGGAAAAAATACTGTTTGCATCATGTTATAGGAATTAACTAGATCTAACAGCTGACTTTTCCTTGAGCTATCACCTACACAATTAATGCTGAAATCTCCACACACAATTAAATTTTTATACTTCCTATACAGTGAACCCAGAACCAATTCCAGCTTGGGCAGAAACATTTAAAATCTGAGTCAGGGGATCTATAAATAACAATTATTCCTAGTTTAGTTTCATTTACATTAACAACTCCTGCACAACATTCAAATATCTGTTCTGTGCAGTGTTTAGAAAAATCAATTGACTCCGATGAAAAATCGTTTTTTACATACATGGCCACTCCCCCACACTGCATGGAACTCCTAGAGTAGAAGGCAGCTAACCTGTATCCTGGCAAAGGAAGTCTCTGAATTGTCACACCACTTAAAAAGTGCTCTGAAATACCAATAATGTCAGAATCAGTATCAATAAGCAGTTCATTAACTTTATCTCTGATACCCTGTATATTTTGATGAAAAACAGTAATTCCCTTATTAATTATATTCTTAGACTTTGTCAAAGGTGGTTCCTTTCTTAGATGGACTTCCTTTAAGCAGGAAAACCTATCAGCTGTCTTCAGTCTAAAAAAGGTGCAGCCCTAACACCAACTACTACAGGAATTTTTCCATGAGTGACACCCCCACACTCTACTACACTGTCACATATGAGCTTTGCCAACCTTCCCTTCCCATGCCTATTGAGGTGCAAGCCGTGCCTAGTAAAATCTGACCTTTGGATAGTCTCAACTGGCACCACTGCAATGTGATCCTTGCCCTCCGCCATCAGCGCCTTCTCAAGCCCCATGTTAACACGGCTGACAGCCGTATTAAGACAAGGCCTATCATGACGCTGAAACAGCTGCACGAAATGCACATTCGTGCCACCAGTTTGAGTTGCTATCCTTTCCAGATCACCACCTATATCATATTCCCCGTCCCTATCAAGACTATTCCCGGCCCCACCCACTATATCTACCTGATCCTCTTTTGAAAAATTCTTACATAAGTCCCCTAAGCTACAAGTGACCTGAGCTAACCCTGCACTAGGCTTCACTATGCTGGTGACCTGGTACTCACTCCCAAGTACTTCCTGCAACTGTTGGCCAACACCTCTGCCATGAGAACTGCGTAGCAGCAGAACCTTCTTCCTAAGATCCCTCTCTACAAATTTCGGCTTCCTAACAGCTGAGGTCTGCTGCGTACTTCCTGCACCTACAGCTACAAGAGTTTCATCTCCACTCAACTCTGACAGTTGGTCAAACCTATTTGCAACTTGCAATGTAAAGCTACCTGAATACCTTCTCCTAGCTACCTTCTTGCCAACTGCCAGTTCCCATTCCCCAGCCCCCCTTCCCCTCCTCAGCCTACCTAGTTCCTCTTAAGCGTTTTTCAGCTGCACCTGAAGGGCGCAGATCAAACGCTCCTGCTCCTCTATCCTCTTATTCCTGCTGCAAATTCTACAGTTCCAGGAGAGAATCTCACCACAATGCCCACTGGCTTCCCCACTGCACTCCCCCCCCCCCCCCCATGAAAATACTTACTGCAAATCCCACACTGCAGCCCACTACGCACGACCCTACGACAGAGCCCACATTTTTAACTCACGGTAAAATTTCACAATTAAGTTATTAAGTTACGTTTCTACAAAAGAACTAGCAAGTACCCCTTAACTACAGCAATCAACAAACCTCAGTCTCTACAAAATCAAGTTACAACAACAACTAATAGTATCAGAAAAGAACAAATAACACTACCACTGAAACTTTACACTATTGCTTGTATAAACAAGTTCAAATTCAAGCGTCACTAATAAACTAACTAAACACAGTGAGAGTACAAGAGTTATAAAATACCGTAACTTAAATTTCCCAACCTCAACTACATTAAAAACAGCAAGTCACCTGTTGAAAAGTACTAAATTTAATAAATAACTAGCGTGATAACACCTTCTGAATCTACTCACTTTAATAATTTAACTACAATAACACAAACACTTATTGGAACATAGCTTTCGGAGACCGCTACGGCTGGAAGCACTCGCCACCAGATGTAAACACAGCAGTAAGACGTGGATGCCGGCGCACACGCGAACACAAATAACACCACTTAAAGCAAATACAGCACTACAAACGCTAAAATAACTGACTATCCGTTTCTAGAACACCTTTATATTGAATATTATCACGAAATAGCAATTAAAATAATTATATTAATCCTAAAATTATATAAAAAATCGAGAGCGATGTGCACAGCAGTCCAGCACTCGTGATGTCACGCCAAAGATCTCATCTCTTATTTCGCGTTTCCACCATAGATATATCAAAATTATGCGTGGCAGTTGTTGAGAATCTTCTCCATTTTTGAGAAGAGTTTTATTATCTCTAGTGACTTGATAATTGGGACAGTAAAGATTATTTCGCGAGAAAGGCCTTCCTGAACTGTTCAGAGCGTTATTTAGATAGGTGAAATTTAGTAAAAAAGTGCAAGTACGTTTTTTTAATTAAAAACTATAGACAGTTACATTTCCTCGTAGTTCCTGATTCCTCCGAATATAATAGAGTTTAGGAACATTTTACATCTACATCAATATAAATGCTCTGCAGATTACATTAAAGTGAATGGTAGAGGGTTTATCGAATCACTTTTGTGATTTTTCTCTACCGTTCGATTCTATAATAGCGCGTTTTCCATCTGAACTCTCTTATTTCAGTTTAGACGATCTGAACTAGTTGAATGAAGATTATGAACTACGTTTACCATTACTTTCTGGCTGTTCATAACATTAAATTTCAGGCTCTAGAAAAGCAGCAGTAGATAAATTTCACGTACGAAAACAGCATTTTATATCCCCTCATTCCCTGATTTTTTCCTTCAAATCACTGGTTTCTGCAGAGGTCGTAAATAATGTGTTTTATAGGTGCTACCTTCAGAGTTTCAAAGAGTATCAACTCAAGGCAGAAGCTTTTCCGAATTTACAAATGGTATATACGTTGGTTTGCTTTTCTTCAAGGGTAAGTCGTTGGATCAGTACATGCTTTCCACTACTTAAACCTATGATGGTACCAGGCATATAAATTTGAACGAGTGTGACGGATGTTTGTTTGACTTGATGCTAGCTATGATAGTCCTAATAGCTATTTAAATGTGTAGTATCATGTTCCAATTTGATGAGAGCACAAACTACGGGTTGTTGAATTACATTTTCTCAACACAACTGACAGTAAACAGGAAATGTTAGACGTTTACAGAAATAAATAAATGTTTAGTGCACGACATGTCATGTGCTATAATTGTAGTACACTGCTTTAAGGCACTGGAATTTACCATCTGTTATGTGGGTCACAACAAGAGGCTAATTTTTTAGCGAACTGTTACTAAATTCGACTGCTTTCAACTACATAATGACATAAAGAACATTATTAATGACAGCCCATCAAATGAGTTGATGTTGAAACAAAGTATTTGAAAGTACTAACTTGCTCTATTACTTCCTGAACTAGCCTTACTGTTGTTCCTACTTTTCTTGCGTTTATAACCATATATTTTGTCTTTCTCTTATTAATTTACATTCCAACTTCCTCACAGGTCTTACTGAAATCATTTAACATTTGAATCATAATTCTTTCGCTCTCTGCCAGTAATACCAAATCATCGGCGAACCGAATACCTTCTATTCTCCTACCACTGACCCGTAAACCTCTGTTTTGTTTCATACATTTCTGCATTCTGAATTTCAATTTTTCCCAAGTTCTTTTCTTAAAGTGGCACTGAAAGGGACAGCAAAGTAGGGTATCACCAGAAGGTAAAGGGGCCGTAATGAGTAACGTAGAAGTAGATATCATCGGAGTAGTGCAGCAACTAAAATCACTTAACAAGAACAAGTCTTCTGGTCTGGACTTTATACCCATTAGATTTCTGTCTGATTATGCTGAAGCGATAGCTCCCTACTTAACAGCCATATACAACCGCTCTCTCACAGAAGGATCTATGCCAAAAGACTGGAAAGTTCCACAGGTCACACCTGTATCCAAGAAAGGCAGTAGGAGTAATCGACTAAACTACAGGCCTATTTCATTGACATCAATTTGCAGCATGGTTTTGGAACATATCCTGTATTCAATTATTATGAATTATCTCGAGCAAGACGATCTATTGACCTAAGGTAACAAGGATTTAGAAAATATCGTTCATGCGAAACACAACTAGCCCTTTATCCACACGCAGTGTTGGGTGCTATCGACAAGGCTTCGGAAATCGATTCCGTATTTCTTGAATTTCAGAATGCTTTTGACACCGTACCTCGCAAACAGCTTTTAATCAAATTGCTTGGTTATGCGATTGGATAGGGGATTCCCTGTCAGAGAGGACGCAGTTCGTAGTAATCGTTGGTAAGACATCGTCTAAAACATAGGTGATATCGGGCATTCCACAGGGTAGTGTTATTGGTCCACTGCTGATACTTATTTACATAAACGATTTTATTGGCAGAACCGTTAAAACATGCAACAGAACTACAAAAGAAACTGCTTACACTACGCTTGTCCGTCCATTTATTGGAGTATTGCTGCCCAGTGTGGGATCCTTATATCGGTTTGACAGAGGACATCGAAATAGTCTAAAGAAGGGCAGCTCGTTTCGTATTGTCACGATACAGGGGAGACAGCGTTACGGAAATGATACAAAATCTGGGATTGGAATCATTACGACAACAGCGCTAGTCGCTGCGGCGTGGGCTACTTATGAAACTCCAATCACCAACATTCCCCTCCGAATGCGAAAATATATTGTTGACTCCCACTTACATAGGTATAAATGATCATCAGAATAAAATACGAGAAATCAGAGCTCGAACGGAGAGATTGAGGTGCTCTTTCTTCCCGCGCGCTATTCGAGAATGGAATGGGAGGTAAATAGTATATTGGTGGTTCGATGAACCCTCTGCCAGGCACTTAAATGTGATTTGCAGAGTATTCCACGTAGATGTAGATTTTACTGTAGAACGTCACCTGAATGGCCGCATGAAGCGCATAAACCTGTGAATTTTTCCAGCAAGGGAACCCCACCTAACATCCTTGCCAACATTGCCGTATCAGTTTATCTTCATCATGCAATCTGGCAACAGTCCGACCGTCCCAAGCTGACGTTTACTGCCTGTCGGTTTAACACGTGTGAAGCTACTAGAGAATGAAATGAAAATAAAGAGCAAAACAGGAAAAAAATGTCTGCTAACAGCGGCACTTCAGCTGTCGGCGCGGCAGTGAGAACAGCAGTTAAGCCGACACGCCTAGGCCTTCTCTGAAGTGTCGGTCAATGGCGGACTGCGAACGTTGCGGCTGGCATCCCCAGACTACACACGCCGCTCGCGCGCGCCGCTGAATATTTCACATCAGCTTAATTAAAACGGCAACCGTGTAGCGGGTAGCCTAAATTACGGGAGCAATCTTGCGGCGCGCGCCCTGTTTTATGGGGTCCTCCAGCGTGCTCATCCCGTGTCGCCGCCATGAGGCCCTGCCGCCCGGGTCCTCTGCCGCCCTCGCTCTACTGTACTGGTAGACGAGCCGTACAGAGGTTTATGTGCCGCCGTAAAGTGAAATTTCTATTAAACGGCGCTCCCTCGGCACCGCCGCGGCGTTGTGTCCGTGCCATCAACCGCTTGGCGCTGTTTACTATGCACGCCGGCTGTAATTATAACGCCGGTCACGATATATTGAGATATGTGGACTCCGTTACGGGAGATTTAGGGCAGTCCGTGGCGAACTCGTGGCGAGTTCGCGTCAACTCTTAGAATACCGGAACTTCCCCCAAATATATATCACTTTTGACATATTTTAATGCGTAACCTTATTGTATGATTTCCGAAAGCCACAATTTTGTTTCAGATAGTAGTTTATGTAAGAAATTAAATTGGTGTGATTGTTGAATTAAACCTTGTCAATATTTTGGTGAAACGTCATGCCAAAAACTGGTACATTGTTGTATGGCAAGTGCCCAACTACAGTCCAATATAATTTTGGCCCACTTTAGGTTATGGTAGTAATACTAAAAGAGGACCTTTGCGATCGCCTTTTGACTACTCGTAATTTAAATGAAAATAACGGCTTAACCGTTCATCTGAAACGAACATTGAATAACCTAATTTGTAGAGGAGAAAATTCTCTACAACTTTACTCTGTTGTAGTTTTTTCATATCCCGTATCGTTTTAGTGATATTTGCAAAAATATCGGCGAATTTGGGATGTCTGTCTGTCCGTAACGTTTTCCCAGTTTTTAAGCCGAGCCGTTCAACCGATCGGCACCAAATTTTACTGACGTAATTGTAGGCCGACAGAGACCAGAACCTCACTTTTTCAAATTTTTCGGACAAAAAATGCGTTACACCCAAAAAAGCCGTTTGTAATATAATTGTAATTGTAAACGAACCGTTCATCTGACACGAAAATTGAATAACATAATTTGTAGAGGGGAAAATTATTTACAACTTCGCTCTCATGTTTTTTCTTCCAAATGTTGCATCGTTGCAGAGATATTTGCAAAAATAACGTCAATTTGACGATGTCTGTCTGTCTGTAACGTGTTCCTACTTTTTAGGTCGAACCGTTCAACCGATCGGCACCAAATTTTACAGACATAATTGTTGGTCACCAGAACCATGCTTTTTCAAATATTTCGCACAAAAAATAGGTTAGTAACACCAAAAAAGCTGTCTGTAATATAATTTTAATTGCAAATAAACCGTTCATCTAACTCTCATATTGAATAATCGATTTTGTAGAGGAGAAAATTCTCTACAACATTGCTCTCTTGTGTTTATTTCATCTTTCGTATCGTTTGAGAGGTATTTGCAAAATTCTGTCTCTGGCATACGCCATCTCGCGTTGCGTATTTGATGTTTTTCTTATTGTAACTTGGCCGGCCGCGGTGGCCGAGGGGACTAAGGCGCTCCAGTCACGGTCTGCACGGCCACTTCGGTCGGGGGTTCGAATCCCCCCTCGGGCATGGATATTTGTGCCGTCCTAGTTCGTAAGTAGTTCATAAGTAGTTTGTAAGTTTAGGGACTGATGACCCCGTAGTTAAGTCCCTTAGACTATACAAACATTTGAACATTTATTGTAACTTGTACGTTGTCACTTCTAAAGAATGGCGCACTGAAAAATTAACAATAACGTGTCGTTCTTCATACGATAAATGATAATCTAGTGTCTAAAAATGCCATATAAGTATCATTTAACTGCCATTAATAGTACAAGAACGAAGGTCGCATATCCCAGTTGATACCTGTGGTGTAATGGATAGCGCGTTGGACTGTAATGCCCATGGTCAATGGTTTGGAACCCGTCACTACCTGAAAATTTTTCTTTTCCTTTTGTCCTCAAAGGGTTCCGGGCATCCTTATTAATTAAATAGAGCTTTGTTCTTCAGTGTTAAGAGTTGTTCTTATGTAAAAATGCTCCCTCTGCATTGCGTGTTTCTGCTGCCGTGAAATACGTAACAACTAATTGAACAATGGTCTTCTGCAGCATATGTACGTAAACTGTGAGGATACTGTAATAATGAACATTCTGAGCAACGTGCTGATACAGGTAGTTTCGAATATATAAAGTAAGTTCTAGATTTCTGCGGCAAGTGTAGTTCCTTAATGAAACGAAAGGGAACTGTATACTTTGCAACAAAGTACCTTCATTATTTATTTATTTTTCTAAGCCTTTATTCACTATTTATGGAATAAACTGAAAGTCATTAATTAGAGTCATTGCATCTACTAAAATGTTTAACATGGTTGCATGGACGGTTTTAACGTAGATGTTATTACCTTTCCTGTAGTTCAGATATGACTTCGATCATGTTACTCTGTAAAATGAATAGCAAATATACTATTTCAAACCGTGATTACAAAATCACAAATAAGTGTGGTAATACTGGATTTCACATAGCTCTAGTACTTAACATATAAACAATGTTGTATATGTACGTGTGATAAAGATGTCTATGTTTACAATTCGTTGCTATGTATTTCATGGCATGTTCTCGAAACAGAACAAATGCACTTTTCAGAGAAGGCGATAACGGTCGTTTGTTCATATTCGTTCTGGGTTGTTCGTTGAGAAATGTACTCAGTTTTGTATTTCAGATGGCGTTGAACTAACACCGTCTGAAGAGAAGGCCTGTGCACTGCCGTGCCACGTCACGTCACGCAGAGGAGGTCGCGATCGCGTAGTTCACTGGCTGGCTGATGGGGCGCAGCCCACCGTCTCACAGTGGCTAGCCAGTGAGCTACGTTCGTTTCAGGGTATAGTCATTCGTAACCAGTACAGACAAAGAAAATATACTTTGAACTACCATGGCAATACAGGTGATAATATTTTAACGGAAAAATATAATGAAAATGTGGGAGAGATATTAGAATGTTCAAATGTTTGTATAGCTTATGGGACTTAACTACGGGGTCATCAGTCCCTAAACTTACAAACTACTTATGAACTAGCTTATACTAAAGACGGCACAAACATCCATGCATTGTTTATTTTAACTTTCTCTCTGTATGAAAAACATTTTAATTTATGAACTAATATGTGAAGAGAAATCACGAGACTGAGTTGTTACGTAGACCTTAAACGCCCCTGAACCTAGACATGAATATATGTGGTTTCTGTCTGTCGTAATTCAATTATTGCTAATGCAAGCTTGTTTTGGGAACTCTATGTCATGTTATTAACTAATTTGTCAACTTAAAATATACTGTAATAAATCACTTGTAAATGTAGACACTGAAGGCCGGAATGGTATATAAAAGCATAAAGATAGTACCTTTATTTGTTATTTACTTTGATTTTGCCGAGGGGACATCTTGCGTAAGACGCTTGTGTCGTAATTACGTGATCCATAAATTGTCAGGACGAAATGTACCGTTAAAATGTGTTTGTTTATAACATAAATTATAGAGCAAACTGTGTAATAAACAAACGACTTCGTCTTGTATGCCAAACAGCATTAAGATGATTATGTATATTTTTTATATTTTGTACTTGATGGGATTTTGTTTTCCGTATTTTATAATTTTTTTTATTCTCTTTGTGAGACAACATTATAGCATGACACATATCTGTTTACGTTACATCTATAAGACAGCGCGCCACCTACGTAGAAGTCAGCGACATAGGCTGCCCACAGGTCGCTTAGTAGTGATTTTGACTCTGATAACATCATTTGTATCTGCTTGAAGCTCTGCCTTGTGGCTAGATTAGTAAGGTCAGTAATGTTTCTAGTCTATTGTGCAAGGTATGTAAGCACAGGTATAATACATATGTAATCAATGTTGTATTTCTTGCATTTCTATTTTGCTTGTACTTTTTCAGTTGCAGTGAAGATGGCTACTCAGTAGCCGAATTCGATCTGTAATAATAAATAAACAAATTTACGACCAATGCTGAATTTTCTTTGGATATTTAACATTTTATGGTCGTGGTGCACACTGCTTCTAATGGAGTCTGTATTTCATACATTATGGTCTTTCCCCGAAAGAAGTCTGGTGGTTTGCGTACAAAATGCAAGTTCCTGTAACAATAAAATACCGAAAAGATGGGCCGTGACCGAAATAGCGGCAAGCGAATGGTTCCCAAGATTGTTGAAGAGGCATCCTCAATTCTCCATTCGCAATCCTCAAGCAACATCTTATGCTCGATGCACCACTTTCAACAAACATAATGTAGAACTGTTTTTCACTAATATCCACAAAGTTTTAAAAAGATTACATTTGACTCCTGGGAACATCTGGAACAATGACGAAACTGGAGTAACTACCGTCCAGCGTTCTGATCGTGTAGACGCTAGAAAAGGATTTCGCCAAATAGGGCGAGTGATTTCGGCTGAGAGACGTTGACTTGTTACGATCGCTTTTGTAGTTAGTGCGTTAGGTAATAGTGTGCCTCCATTCTTCATATTCCCTAGGATCATCAGGCCTCATTTTATCTGTGACGATCCGATTAGGTGTGATGGAGCAGCTCATATTTCGGGATGTATGACGGCGACAAACTTTGCAAAATATATGAAACATTTTGTTCCGTACGCTCGCTGCTCAAAAGAACGCCCTTTCTTGATTTTGAGTGACAATCACAGTTCACATCTGCACTCGGAAGTTCTTGATTATTCAAATGTTCAAATGTTTGTACAGCTTATGGGACTTAACTACGGGGTCATCAGTCCCTAAACTTACAAACTATTATGAACTGCTTACGAACTAGGACGGCACAAATATCCATGCCCGAGGGGGGATTCGAACCCCCGACCGTAGTGGCCGTGCTGACCGTGACTGAAGCGCCTGTCCCCTCGGCCACCGCGGCCGGCTCTTGATTATTGTCTAGATAATTGAATCACCTTGTTAACTTCTCCGGCACATTGTAGCCATTAGCTGCAGCCTTTAGACGGAAGTATCAATGGGCCTTTCAAAAAGTTCCTTAACGCCTACGTGACGCACGGGGGTACCAATAATAAACAGCCAATAACCGTTGATGACATCTAGTGTATAGTGCGAACAGCACTTCCATAAGCTCCAACTGCCAGTAACATAATCAGTGGATTCACTGTCATTGGGATCAGTCCCTTTAACTAACATATTTTCACTGACAGTGATTTTATGCCTTCCTACACTTCGTATAGGCCAGATCCAAGGAGTGAAAGCAGTATATCAACTCGAGTAGCGATAAACTATACGCTCACCACCTCTCAGCTTGTTCTATCTATTCCTTCAACGTCAAAAGAGTTGTTACTATCAGAGAATATTTCATTGACACCGGAAAACGTAAGACCAATTCCAACTCCAGACGATGTAAGACCTTTTGATAAAGCAGATCCCAGAAAAGGTAAGGCAGCAGGGATAAGGAAGAGGGTTTCTGCCATAGAGACAGACTCTCCAGTAAAAAAAGCCGTGGAGGAAGAACAAAGAGGTGCAAAAGAAAAGTGGGTGAAAGCTTTGGAACGCAAAATTAAATCACAAACTAAAAAAGCACATTTTCAAAAAGACAGTACAAGCAATTCTAGAAAGTAATTAGGCGTATCAACCACAGTAGATCTAAAACGCAAGAAGAAACCAAGGCAAGATGACGAAGACGAAGATTCATTGTGCTTAAAGTGTCTCAAGCCTTTTTCAAACAGTCGACCTGGAGCACAATGGATTCAATGCACAAACTGCAAGCGTTAGGCTCATCAGTCCTGCGTGAAAAATGGAATTGATATTGACAAGATTTCCACATGCGTAAAATTAAACAGTATTACGTCGTTAAAGTAGCCAAAAATAATGATTCAGTTTTGCGTTTCAGTCCCTTCCTCTCCACCCATCTACCCCAACCTGCCTTGCAATTGTAGGATGGCTGGCTTAGGGCCATAAGGTACCAGGTATTAAGAAATTTTGTAGCTGGGAGGACACATCACAAGTGGAATGGGTGGAAAAACACAGCAAATGGTGTAGCATACTACATTACTGTGAGAAATTGCGCCAATGCTACCCGAAACACTCTCATTGGCTGCAACCCCCCTACCCATGTGTAAGGTCCCCTCTCCGTTTCTTTAGTAATAAAAATTAGATAAAGTAATTTAGAGAAATTGATATGATTTATTGTTTCAAATGTTTCAGATATTTGTATAGCTTATGGGACTTAACTACGGGGGTCATCAGTTCCTAAACTTACAAACTACTTATGAACATAATATTTATTGTAAATGTTATGTTTAGAGTAAGGTTTATTATGGTGTGTTTTGTTTATTTAGAAAGGCTTTAATTATGAATAACTATGTTGGAGAAGTGGCACATTCCGCCAAAAGTAAGAGTATGCGGGAACGGCACTAGGAGGTGGCAGGAAGTTCCACGAGGGCAGTTCAGGGAGAGAGTTCCGCACGGCAGGTCAGCACAAATGTTGTTAGGAAGATTAACAGTTATGTTCCAATGAAATGTTTGTATAATTTTATAACAGGGAACAGTGTGATAGATGTCGTTTGTTGTTTCACGGCATAACAATAAATTATCAAACAACTGGCATCCCAACTTTTTGAAATTTCAACTACGGGCCTAGTCTGCAGTTCCAAACTTTCAACAGCACATCACTTCAAGAGAAGAAGATCCACGACCTTTGCACTGCTTCTGCGTGGGGACATCAGTTTTAAAGAAAAAGCCAGGTTAGTGACCAGAACATTTTTCTTCACGCACTGACGATTCAGGTAGTTCTACGGCCGTCACATATATTGCGATTAAATCTCGCGACATTGACACGAGTGTGGTAGCAATATCGCCGAGGGCAGCGTTGGAGTCAGAGAAATTGACATAATTTAGGTGAAGGCCAACTGACTTTTATCTAAAGCTCTTTCCATGTACCTTTCATCTCTTAAATCCCGCCGTACCATGCGGCCTCGCGCTTTGCTTCGCTACTGGTTGAAACGTTGCGTGGCCTGTGTGAATGGGGCTTAGGTCGTCGCTAGGGTTGCTTGTTACTAAAGCACTCTAAGCCACACAACGAATCAAACTTCAGAAAAAGAGAAGTTCTTGGACAAGTTAATAGCAGCACATTTTCAAAGGTTCTTCTACCAAAATAAAATCGTTGTTAGATGATAACAGATTTTTATCGATTCTTTCTTACATCACACTACAGCACTGGATACATCGGGTCTAAAGCTCCTGGAAACCGAACTCACAAGAACGTACCACAGCTGTCTACGACTTTCAGCAGCTTGCAACTGCTTACAACTTACAACTGCCATCAACTGCTGCTTGCCGTCAGTAGCGGCATGTTTAAATACATAGATTTTGGCGCCCAAGTCGCGAATACGTTACGTCACATCACGTGACGTGACGTTTACACATTCTGTTTCAAATACATTGACTACAAATTTTGAAGAAATTTATACAGTTCGATTTAGTGGTTAACAAATAATATAACTGGTTACAAAAGTTGGCAAAAAAAGGCTACAATTCATGGAATAAATTATTTAAAGGTAAGTGGTGCGTATTTTGCTACACGGCCGCTAGGTCATACAATAACCTTCGAGCTGTAAGTACATGTAAACAAACGAGTCCACACCTGACGTCTTATGATTCAATTCAAAATTTTACTAAAATTTTAAGGCAACGACAATTTACAAGTTAAAAAATGTTCATAATGGTGTATGGTTTACCAAAACTTAATTGATGACAATTCTAGTTTTTCGTAAATACTTCGAAACTGACAAAATCGCTAGACAATCTGTTAGGTTAATAGAATTTACAATATTCTCGTTTCAGAAAAAAAAATCTCAGTAGTGATTGTTTTATCGTGAGGTTTTTTAACTCAGGATCTTTAATATTTCCTATGAAACGTCACATGGTCTCGCTCGCCTTTCGGACGGGCCTGGGTACGTATTTGAATTACACTGCGTTGACTGCAGTTGCAGAAACGAAATTACGTTCTAATGCTTTTCGCGGGTCCCCTAGAAGCGTGGGACGCTTTGTGACCGCATGGTTTGTACATGCCTAAGACCGGCCCTGTTCGCAGTGCGGGTGGATTTCCAGCTGCTGGTGGTCAGATAAGAGTGCATTCCCTAGGACGCAAGGTGGCATCCCAGGGAGACGCAAGCAGCGTCGCTTGTCCGGCATGCCGGCGGCGTGCGGCCCTCGGCGCGGCTGTCATCAGCCCCTGCAGACAGCAGAACCGTCGCCGCCTCCAGCGTGGCGGGCGCGCAGGCGTGACGGCGGTGCAGATCACCTGCCGGCTGCGGCCGACAAAGTGATAGTCCGGCCAGCGCCGCACTCCACTCTGCCTCGCTCCTCTCGCTCCAGCCCGCCGCAGTGTATTATTCAGGTCCAGTGCACAGGAGGCGAGAGCTTGCACTTAGGCCTACTGAGCCTCGGCAAGAATCCGAGAGAGTGCCACCGGGCATGCACTCAGTCCTGTAGTCTACCTTTCGCGCCTTTATTCAACAACTTAATAATTCGACAGACATAGTGATGTGGGCCGGGAATATTCCCAGTGGGAAGGAACTTAATATTGCCGGGAATATTTCTTTGGCCTGGGAAAATTGCAAAAAATTGGGAATTTATGAAAATTCTTGGATTTTTAAAGTTTTTACACTTATTAACAGTTAAAGAACCTCATAGCTAGGTTAACTAAGTAAATTCATACATTTTAATCCAAGATTTATCATTATCTGCATTCATTTCCTTAGCTAATTCCATGCAGAACTCATTTCTTTAAGCCTGGTGGAAAAAATAATTTAAAATATTCCCTAGGGCTACAATTTTTCGGCAAGTTGAAATACCCCCATTTCTCTGAATGTTACCTAAACTTACAAAATACGAGGCGCGTCCAGAAAGAAAGTTTCGTTTGGTAATCAAATGAAATTGTACACAGATACAGAAGAAATTTTTATTGCTAAAAATTCTACAACTCTTAAACTACTTTTCCACATAACTGCTGAAATTTTGCAGGCATTTGTCATAGCGTGGCACCAGGTTTTGTATTCGTTCTTCATAGAAATCAACCGCCTGTGTCTTCAACCAGTCATTGGTGAAGTGAAATTTGGGGGAAGTCCATAGCGAGAGCACTAATTGTAAACCTACTGTTTTCCTGGATCTTGTCATCAATCGCGTGAACCAGTTCTTCTGTAACCAAAGGTGGACGCCCACTTCGTTCTTCGTCGTGCACATCAGTACGCCCGCCATTGAACTGTCGGACCCATCTTCTCACCATAGAATCACTCATCGCATTTGGTCCGTAAACATCGCAATTTTGCCGATAAATTTCATTTGGTTTCACTTTCCTCGCATTCAGAAACCGAATGACCGACCTGATTTCACACGCGGCTGGATTTTCAAACAACGCCGACATTTCAAACAAGCACAACAAAGCGTGCGTAACTGACAGCTATCTTCAAATGGCGCACGTTCTTCTCATTGATACACATTGTCTACAGCGCATGTGCGGAACTGCAATCGCAGCGCTGCAGCGGAGATAAATTGAAACGGAACTTACTTTCTGGAGGCACATCGTATTTCTCTGGAGGCGTAATTTTCAACCGGCCGTCATCTGTAGTATTTTTTTAATTTTTTCCAACGGATGATTAGCGGTGCCTCTCTTTCAGAATACAAAGACTTCTCAATTTCTGCGATGGATTATGATTTATTAAAATTTATTTTCTAAAATATTGCAGTCAATTTCAGTTTTAGAATCTTTAATTAATGATTTAAAATGTTCTATGTTAATAAAATCACTTGTATCTTCAAGTAAATCATAAATCTTGGCCGGTTTATTTGCATAATGTTCCCTCGAAAAGCCATTTTCATTGACTTTTTTACAAATTTCACACCAGTTTATTTTAAACTTTATAGCCTAAAATATCACTAACATTGACAAAAACTTAAAAAATTGAATAAACAAACCTCCCTGTGTATTTCAGTATTTAGTAGCTATTCACTAGATGGCATATCAATATTATACATCCGGTTTTTCTAAAGGTTGATTCTTTCGAGCAGTTCCAGAAAACGTAAGAATCGTAAATTGTAATGCTTGGTAGTTCTAGGGCTAATTCCTTGATATTTAGAATATTGAAAACCGAAAAATGTGTTTGAAATAAACATGGAGGTTAAGTCCAGATCCATATAAACCTAAACCTATGCGAAGAGTGTTGGTGTTTGTTTTAATAACAAAATTACCACATTGACCTATTTACCACATTGACCTATTTACCACATTGACCTACTAATTTGAGCGATTTCATTTTAGAGTTATAAATTCCCAAGAAATTGATGTAATTATTATTTTTTCTTAAAATATAGTTCAGTTTCTATGTTTATGTAATTACTGCCTTAAACCAAAAAATTAAGTTTTATTCAGCTCTCTGGCTAATTGGTCACAATTTCCTGGGAATTTAAGAATTTTGGGAATATTTCCTCGATTTTAAATTCCCGGGAATTTCTCAACAGTAGACAGACATGTTCGGTGACTGGACCGATACGTAAATGGCAACTTTCCTCGAAGTTGCTGTATTTTCTCATGCCGCATTTCGAATAATAAGGCCCTGCATCTAAATTACTTTTTCGCATTCTGTAGTGTTCCTATCAGCCAGCTGGAAGCCATAGCCCCCACTATATATCCCTTATACTGTGTGATAGACAGAGACTCGGATTTAGTGGGAGGTGGAACGAAATGGTTTTATATTGAAAGTCAAACACTTTACTACAAGATTTATTAACCTTCAATAGCCCAAACAAAAAATTTTACATTTGCTGAACAATCAACACCGTGCCCTACCATTTTATCGTACCCTTTGACTCACCAGAGCTTCAAACAAGAAATTACAAGAAAATTATAAACGGTAATTTTTAAACGGCAATATTAAAATATTTTTAATATCAGAACGAGTTTGCATTTGAACCGCTAGAGTTACCAAAACCACAAGCATCAGGCCCTACCAGATTCCAAACAATTCAGAGTAGCAAATGCACTTAACCGCTTTTACCATTAATAATTAGGTTATAGAGCTTTCAGATATTGCCCAAGGGTGTAGCGCTTCGGTTACTTAGGAAAATTAACAGTTCTTTACAGTAATTTACACACTGGCAGTTCACCAACGCTTGCCGTTAAACTTTAACAAGTTAACTCTGTCTAACCAAACCTTACGAGAACATCAGATAAATAATTTTAAAAGCTCACCCAGAAAATTAACTGCTAATTAACTGCTCCTATTCTCATGCAATATTTTCCAAATGTTCAAATGTTTGTTAAGCTTATGGGACTTAACAACGGGGTCATCAGTCCCTAAACTTACAAACTACTTATGAACTACTTACGAACTAGGACGGCACAAATATCCATGCCCGAGGGGGGATTCGAACCCCCGACCGTAGTGGCCGTGCAGACAATATTTTCCAGAGAGCTCTCACTGATATCTGTAGTTACTACTCTGGCAACGCAAGGAACGTTCAGCACTAAAAATAATAATTTTGTGTGGCTCATTGGCCTGGTGCAAGTCTTTCAATTGGACGCCACTTCGGCGATTTGCGTGTTCCTAGCCTACCCCAGTTATCCAACTGGGGAAAGGGGACCTACAGCTTAACGTGGAATCCGAACCACGTGTCGTTTCTGGCGACTCCTCACATAGTTGAGAGGTGAAGGATGGGTTAAAATGCAGACTTAAAATATCTGAGGTCCGCCGAGTTTCGAACCCTCTTCCCTTCGATTTCCATTCGAGCGCTTTACCCTAAGACCATCGAACACGACACGTTTGGCACTACAAACAATAGAACACAACATGATATTACAGCAATTAAAAACAAAGCCCGATTAAAGTAGCACATTTAACATCTACCCACCCCTTAGACCAGTCAACCTTTCGTACCACTAGTACCCCTCGCTACAGGACTGACTTCCTGAACAACAAAATTCAAATGTTTGTATACCTTATGGGACTTAACTATGGGGTCAGCAGTCCCTAAACTTACAAACTACTTATGAATAAGCTAATACTAAGGACGGCACAAATATCCATGACCGAGGGGGTATTCGAACCCCTGACAGTAGTGGCCGTGCAGAACGTGACTGGCGCGCCGCAGACCGCTCGGCCATGGCGGCCGGCCCTGATCAACAGATGTCCAACTAATACAGCAGGTAACAGTTCGTGCCTTAGTTCCAGCCAAGCTAACGAATTATTCCTTACTGGTGCTGTCCGTATTTTTCCACTCTTAGAAAACTTCACAACAGTTCCACCAAAATCACAATATCACTTGATCGGGGCGAATTCGCGTTTCAAAAGTTCCAAGATGACATACTGTCATTCTACACAAGAGGGCTGCCACACCGTGCCGACGTCTTACGCAGAACTAGCGAAAGTCTCTCCGTCGACCCTTCACACATGAACGTTCCTCAGCTTTCAGCCGCTGTCCAAATACACACCCGCTCGCTAGGCGTTTCGGTCACCAACCACACGCACTCCTAGCGCCACCTCCTCACTCGCCAGAGAGCTTCCTCTTTTTCCACTCGCTCGCCTCGCACTCCTATCGATTGCATCAAAGAGTTTCGATCAAGGACCAGCAGTCAAGTCATGGCAAAGGAACGCTCGAACCATGTAACATAGTTCACTGTGCACCTAAGCTTGTGAGCTTGACTGCCCGTGCAAAAATCATGCATTACAATAATGGCGTGCCGCAACACATAAGAGGGTAAGTCAATTATTATCCGCAAAGTAGTCATAACATTTTATTGTAATAAAATACGAAACTTACAAGCACATCATTTTTCGACGATGTCTCCTTGCTTTTCAATGCACTTCGTCCATCGCTTTACAAGCTTCGTTACGCCCTCATAAAAGAAGGTTTTCGGTTGGGCTTCGAGCCAGGTATGCATCGCTTCCTCCACTGCTTCGTCCGAGTCAAATCGACGGCCCCTTAATGCCTGTTTGAGTGTACCAAACAAGTGATAGTCAGAAGGGGCAAAATCGGGACTATATGGAGGATGATCCAGTACATCGAATTTGAGTTTCTGGAGCGTTTCAGCAGTGTGGACAGCAGTATGCGGACGGGCATTGTCGTGCAACAACAC
This sequence comes from Locusta migratoria, assembly GCA_026315105.1. Lineage (NCBI taxonomy): Eukaryota > Metazoa > Arthropoda > Insecta > Orthoptera > Acrididae > Locusta > Locusta migratoria. Next base: position 233,479,968 of record CM048751.1, on the reverse strand, counting down.
GACGCCTTATAACAGCAATCCTTGGCGTTTGCTTCGAATTGCAGGCTTTAGCCTGTCAGTAAGAATCTCACTGTAACGTACACTGTTTATTGTTGTGCCCCTTTCACCATAATGTTCCAGTACAGGACCTCGTGCATCCCAAAGAAACAGTAAGTATCAGTTTTCCTGCGGAAGGTTGGGTCTTGAACTTTTTCTTGCATGGCGAATTTGGATGTATCCATTCCATACTCTGCCGTTTACTCTCCGGCTCGTAATGATGGATCCATGTTTCGTCACCAGTAATGATTCTGTCTAAGAAGTTGTCCCATGCATTACCATAGCGATCCAAATGGTTTTTTTTTTTTTTTTTTTTTTTTTTTTTTTTTTTTTTTTTTTTTGCAGACGTCGAGGCGCGTTTTCTTGTGCAACTGTGTGCGTTGTTTTGGAACACATCTTGCACAAGCTTTACCAAATCCAAGTCTGTTGTGAATAATTTCGTAGGCAGAACCAAGACTAGTTTGAAGACGATGAGCCACTTCATCAATAATTAATGTCTGTCTAAGAAAATCATTTCACGTGAACGCTCAATGGTTTCTTCATTTGTGGCGGTAAACGGTCGTCCGGCTCCTTCATCGTGATTTACACTCGTACGACCATTTCGGAATTTTTCAATCCACTCGCACACACTTCGTTGTTGCAAAACATTGCTCACGTATTGTACTGAAAGTCTTCTATGAATTTCGGCCCCTGATACACCTTCCGCCCAAAAGAAACGTATTACTGTACGTTGCTCTTCTTTGGTGCAAATAGACAGCGGAGCAGCCGTGATTAACAGCACGGTAGCGACATCAAAACTAACGTAGCAGCTTGAAAATTGCAAAGATATAACAACAAATAAACAAAGCATGCGGCACCAAAGTAAAACGACAGTACTACCAACATAAACAAAAATATAACTTTATTGCGGATAATAATTGACTTACCCTCGTACTTAAGTCTGCCTTCACTAACAGCTTCTCCTTACTGCTCCTGACTAACTGTCGCGCGCTACTGTTCGCAACTGCCCTCCCTCAGTCGGAGCGCTCATTCTGCTATCGAACGATATTACCAAATACTACTGCACCATTTACAATGTATATCTGTGGCCAGTTCACAAAATTAACTGCAATGAATATCTTTACTGTAAAATACTTACAAAACAACTTACGTACAATGCAGAACTAGAAAGGGTACCAATACTCAGAATTAATATAAATTAACAGAAAAATTTACTTAACTTCATAAGTTCCGTGTAAACACTATTGCGACTTACAGAGAACGTACACAAATTATAATATTACATAAAATTAATTATATAGGGACCTTACACAGTATCAAAAGTTTTCCAGTAAGTAATGTAAATACAGTGTAAAGACGTATATAATGCGCACCAAACGTGATGGTCTCAACATAAGTCACAAGCTCAATAACCTTACTGTAGCATTTAATTGGTTAATACTAAGTATGTAAAGTCTTTTTCTTCGATCAACTTCTGTATTAAATGTCGTCCAAGAAGCCATTATAAATACAGTGGTAAATGCATTTAAAGCAGACCAAAAGTGAAGATCTCAACATGTCACAACTTCAACAATTTTACTGTAGCTTAAAATGGAATAATATTAAGTATGTAACGTGTTTCACTGTGTAAAATTCTAAATTAGAAGGCATTTTTCACACAGCATAAATCTACAAGGCGGGAGATGAACTTGACAACTTCATCTAATATCATAAGGAAATATCAAACGTTTTGTGCGTCGTATATTTAACTAACATGTTTGCAATATCAGCACTCGCGTTTCTTGTAGAAGCCCGTCATATGTTTTCCTGAATACAGAGTGATTGTTTTCAACCTGAAATTATATGAACTGAAGACGTGATTTTTTCCACCTGGTGCAAATTATAGGGATTAATCGCGCAGGGGATACTGGCAGTAAATATGTGATTGGACGTGGGTCTGGAAATAACTATTCTGGTTATCAGACACTAAACTTACAAACTACTTAAACTAAGATGAACCAAATAGAAGGATGATCGCAATTTTGATTTAATTAAGACGACCGGTTTCGACACTCTATGGTGTCATCATCTAGCCTGCGGGAAACATGTACCTACAATGTGGTTATGTCATTACAAGTTATGTACAATTTGTGTAGTAGATAAAACAAACAAAACGTAACCTTAAAATTTCGATAAAAATAAAAACAAGAAAAGAAATGAAAATCGGTTACAGGCCTCATTGAACTGCTTATTATAGTGCTCTACATGAATTCTGGTAGGTGTATGGGATGATAGTTGTATATAAAATCACGTGCTGGTGGATATTCAGATATAAAATAATAACCACCATAGTGCACATATCTGGTTGAGCACCTCCATATGAATGCCGCTAGACTGCGCTGCTATAAGTGAACTTGTCTTTATTGATATCTATCGGTGATAACCGAATATCAGGTATAATTTCTCATGAATTCCATTTTATCAATTATCTAATTCAGGGGGTCCCTGTCACAGGAGGAATTTCTTTCACTACCTCCAGTAACACAAAAACGCCGCCGGCCACGGTGGCCGAGGGGACTGAGGCGCTTCAGTCACGGTCTGCACGGCCATTACGGTCGAGGGTTCGAATCCCCCTCGGGCATGGATATTTGTGCCGTCCTAGTTCGTAAGTAGTTCATAAGTAGTTTGTAAGTTTAGGGACTGATGACCCTGTAGTTAAGTCCCATAGACTATACAAACATTTAACATTTTGAAAAAAAACGCCTGGCTAAGTGAAATTTATTTCCCGTTAAAATTACAGAGTTCTTTTTGCTAAATTTATTATTAAATAAACACACTCCAGGGCATTAAAATTGCTACACCACGATGATGACGTGTTACAGAGGCGAAATTTAACCAAGAAGAAGATGCTGTGATATGCAAATGATTAGCTTTTCAGAGTATTCACACAAGGTGGCGTCACCTACAACGTACTAACATGCGGAAAGTTTCCAATCGATTTCACATACACAAACAGCGGTTGATCGGTGTTGCCTGCTTGAACGTTGTTGTGATGCCTCGTGTAAGGTGAAGAAATGCATACCGTCAAGTTTACGGCCGGCCGCGGTGGCCGAGGAGACTGAGGCGCTCCAGTCACGGTCTTCACGGTCACTACGGTCGGGGGTTCGAATCCCTCCTCGGGCATGGATATTTGTGCCGTCCTAGTTCGTAAGTAGTTCATAAGTAGTTTGTAAGTTTAGGGACTGATGACCCCGTAGTAAAGTCCCATAGACTTTACAAACATTTGAACAAATCAAGTTTACGACTTTGATAAAGGTCGTATTGTAACCTATCGCGATTGCGGTTTATCGTATCACGGCATTGATGCTCGCGTTGGTCGCGACCCAATGACAGCGGAATATGGAATCTGTGGGTTCAGGAGGGCAATACGGAACGCCGTGCTGGATCTCAACGGCCTCGTATCACTAGCAGTCGAGATGACAGGAATCTTATCCGCATGGCTATAACGGATCGTGCAGTCACGTCTCGATCCCTGAGTCAACAGATGGGGGACGTTTGTAACGCAACAACCATCTGCACGAACAGTTCGATGACAATTGCAGCAACATGGACTATCAGCTCGGAAACCATGGCTGCCGTTACCCTTGACGCTGCATCACAGACAGGAGCGCATGCGATAGTGTGTGCAACGGCGAACCTGGGTGCACGAATAGCAAAACGCCATATTTTCGGATCAATCCAGGTTCTGTTTACAGCGTCATGATGGTCGCATCCTTGTTTGGCGACATCGCGCTTAACTCACATTGGAAACGTGTATTCGTCATAGCCATACTGGCGTATCACCCGGCGTGATGGTATGGGGTGTCAATGGTTACACGTCTCTGTCACCTCTTGTTCGCATCGACGGCACTTTGAACAGTGGTCATTACATTTCAGATGTATTACGACCCGTGGCTCTACCCTTCATTCGATCCCTGCGAAACCCTACACTTCAGCAGGATAATGCACGACCATTCCTGCATAAGGAATATGTTCGATTGCCGTACAGGTCAGCACAATCTCCAGATCTCTCACCAATTGAAAACGTCTGGTCAATGGTGGCCGAGCAGCTGGCTCGTCACAATGCGCCAGTCATTACTCATGATGAACTGTGGTATCGTGTTGAAGCTGCTTGGGTACCTATACACGCTATACAAGCTCTGTTTGACTCAATGACCAGGCGTATCAAGCCCGTTATTACGGCCAGAGGTGGTTGTTCTGGATACTGATTTCTCAGGATCTATGCACGTAAATTGCGTGAAAATGTAATCACATGACAGTTCTAGTATAATATATTTGTCCAATGAATACACGTTTATCTGAATTTCTTCTTGGTGTAGCAATTTCAATGTCCAGTATTGTACATTTTAAATACACATATTTCAGATACTCGTGACATTTATTAATATCGTCGGTGTTCGTGCTGTCTATCTATTTGGTTGTCCCTAAGTTTCATGGGAGCAATATTTGTTCTGAAAAAGGTTGTAATTCCGTGACAGATAACCAGCGGTTGTTGTTCTTCACGGGTTTGCGGCAAGATTATGTCGATCTGGTGACACGATATTTCGGCGGTCCTTCTGGCCGACATCTTCAGGTATGACTGGTGCACAATTTCGCCGGAACTGAGGACACATCAGTTACGGCGGCTCCTTTATACCGCGGGAACATGTCAGTGCGTATGTGCAAGAGGTGGAAGAACGCACTCTGTGAAGTGAAGAGTATTGCAGCGCCACCAGCGGTAGTAGTTAGCCGAAGCGAGTAATCGAAAATTAAGAAGAAGCTGCTCGAAAACTAGACCGTTGTTCTTTAATATCAGGAAAAAATGGGATTCCACGTTTTGCTCAATGGAAATCCTTTTTCCGTATTTATAAGATTATCTAACAATCTTATTTCGATCGAGTCTTTAAGGACACAATCCTAATAACGTGAGGCTGGAGCAATAATTTGCGTGTCTTTAAATGACATGTTATGCCCTTCATTAAAACAATGTTCAGCCACTGCAGACTTTTCTGGTTGGAACAGACTGTGTCGCCTTACCTGCGACACTATGTTCGTGTTCTTTCCAGTTTACGTGTGAAATAGTAATTCCTAGGTATTTAGAGGAGTTTGCGGCCTTAACATTCGACTGATTTATCTTGTAAACAAAGTTTAACGGATTTATTTTCGTACTCATATAGACGACTACACACTTCTCATTATTTAGAGTCAATTGCCAATTTTTACACCATACTGATAGCTTATTTAAATCGTTCTGCAGTTGGTTTTGATCTTCAGATGAGTTTACTAGACGATAAATGACGACGTCATCTCGAAATAACCTCGGAGAGCTGCTCAGATTTTCTCTCAAATCGGTTATGTAGAGGTCTGTGGGTGGAATGTATGTTCTTTGTATGTGTCGAAAAATTCAGTGATCACTTTTATTTGAATATTTATAGACATGTTTAATCCTAGTATCGTACATTTTATTTACCTTTTCTGCTGAAATTTTTACTTGTGTGTAAACTATGACTTTCTCGTATTTTAATCCATTTTCTTGGAGGACGCTATCTATGTATTTTTGTGTTTCAAGCTAATACTGAAATTCCTGCCTGTCTGGCCAACATAAAATTTACTATAGTCGATGCATGTAATTTTTGTATATTCCTGGGTTCGAGGAAAGTGGTAACTACGTTTTTCCTGATTTTATTTATTTTGTAGAATCGATTTTGAGATCCTCTGTCGATAGAATACATCTCTTCATCTAGTTCTCAAAACAATGATACTTTGTAATTCCGTGTTTATGTCAGTTTGTCGTTCTCTTCGAGGTAGTTCAAAATGTTCGAAGTAATTATTTTTCCTAAATCATGCTTCAGATCTATGATATGGGCCTGTAATTTTGTGGAGTCCTCCAATTGCCTTGTCTTAATACTTCAGTGACCTGTGCAACTTTCCTTGCTTTGTGTACGAATCATTCGCTGACCGAGCAATTATACATGATAGCGACGTGTGGAGACATTGCATCAACATACTGTGAGAGGATCCTAATTGATACACACTCTGGACAAGACTTGCTTTGGTTAAATGTTTTAAGTTTCTGTACTATTCAAAAGATTTCTACTACAAGTTTATGTCTGCTGGCAGCTGTTCTTGAGTCGAATTCTACATTTGCTATGTCGTCTTTCCTGAAAGTATTTTGGAATGTTCTGTGTAGCACTTCTGCTTTAGCATCGCCATTTCTATTGCTTAGGGAAGGCATTGAATATGTTTTGTCGCTAGTCCAATCACTTACCACATTCTTTGGTTTTTCTATCTTATATCAAGACGGAGTTTCTTACACGAAGTCCGCAGTACAATTAGGGTTTGTGTAAAAGACTGTCAGTCTTGAAGAATTTGTTTATGTTTATATTTTGCATGCCTTTATGTTTTCTTCTGCAGCACTCATCTAACCTGTTTCGTAGACTACGAGAGTCATCCCCATCTTTTGTTAATTTGTTTGGTATAAATCTCTGAATTTCTGTCGATATTATTATTATTATTATTTTTTTTTTTTTTTTTTTTTTTTTTTTTTTTTTTGGATGTTAGCCACATCTCATTGAAATTTACATTGTTAATTTATAAAGACTGGAGACTTTCTGTTTAGAACAGATAAATCGTTTTCTAATATAGTTGGTAAAAGAAAAAATCATGTAGGTTGTCAGTTTTAATATTTACATCGGTGATACAGTAGACGTATTTAAACACACGATCGATCATAATATATCATATCAGAAACGACTTTAGAGTATGTCTGATGAATACAATAATTTTTAATAAAATAAGCATTAGGTTAAATAAGACAGTAACCATTTGCTGTAACGGTAAAAATTAAAAATTTGAACTGATTACTATTTTCCCAATGTTTCGATTCTATTTCACGCAATCACTTTCTTCCACAACTAAGAGAGAGAGAGAGAGAGAGAGAGAGAATACGTTAAGGTTTGATTTGAACATAGAACACAACGACGCTAATGGTTACGCTGCCTAAGTAGGTAACCTTTATTTTTCTTCGAAAACATTTACTGTTGGCACCTACGCCAAGCTATGTGTTCTCTAATTTTCACCTTTGTTTAGTCTCCCAACTTCCGATTTAAGCTGCCAATTTTTCTTGTAAGCAATTTGTGAAGCAACCTCGTTGTCGTAATTCTTCAATCGTGGAGTTCTGATATTTCTACCGTTTACACGATCTCTCATCAGAGAGAAATGATGCTATAAGTTAAATTGCAATGAATTTCTACCAAATCCTGCATTCTGTTATATTTGCCGATTTAACACCAAGCTGAAGCTCCATAGACCGCGAGAGTTGCGAACACTGCCATTTCTGAACTTCAGCATGCACAATTCTCTATTCTTGATGTCTAAAGTGTTCAGTCCGGGCAGTCTTTTCGCGTCGCGTTGTACATAATTCAACGACAGTAGAGTTCCATTTTTTAAATGTCGTCTTCGATTCTTATGCGTTCTGGCAATTGATTGAATGACTTAATCATGGCTTTACACTTTTAAAAATTTCAGAATGACAAAGATAAGGTGGTTTCTCTTGGGCGTCTTACGTCACGCAAATGTGAAAACATCGGCACGTTTTCTAGGTAGTATGACTATTCAAATAATACCTCGGCAATATACTCTCATTTGCAGGAGACGGTTAAATGTACTTTATGGCTTTATTTAGGCTCCTTGCATGCAGTCACGAGTAAAACTGCGTTCTATAGCTAGGCGATTATAAAATACGGCTTCCAGTGAAATATTACCTCCAGATTAAATTTCCGAAAGAGTCGGAATGTAACAGCACTATAAAGTGATTTTTATTTCTTCCTGACGACAGTTTCACGAGAACACTGTGTTGTTGCTGTTTGAGTTAACGGATGTTCATTTCCTGCCTAATGTCTTTAACTGAATGTAGGAACGTCTGATTTAAACCAAGCTGGGGGAATTATTGACAAAGTTGTTCTATGGGCTTTGCTGATACCGTCTGAAGTATCCGCTATATATAAATGTAAATTTTCTTATACATTTATTTCAGCCATTCATCTTCTAAAAGATAAAAATTAAGTTTTATCTGTTTGTTCATATTTTATGTGCTGGCGTGCCGTTCATCCCATTGCATTTATGTTTTCAAAAAAAAAAAAAAAAAAAAAAAAAAAAAAAAAAAAAAAAAAAAGAGGAGGAAAGTCCTTGCAATGAAATTCACTTCACTGATCACCATGTTAGTTATTGCACTCATCTACATGCTACCGCTTTATCCTTAAGAATCCAGAGTAATTTACTCAACAAGAGGACGTTTTAAAAATTATTGTGTGGTGGTGCCACTGATAATAGCTATGTGAAATGCCTCAATCCATACCCATGCAACAGGGATTACCACTATACTGTGTGTCGCAAAACGTTTCATATTGAGGCACTTAGAATTTGTGTACGTATTAATGACCTTTAACAAACAAAAATTAATATGCGAAACATGATTTGCGTGCAAAACGAGACGCATATCAAGTATCATTGTGCTGACCGATCAGCTGCTGTTTTTTAAGGCTTTAGTTAAAACAGGAATATTCTGCCTATGATTTATCGAGCTTATAATTGCAGCAGAATATCTAATGTGAATCCTGGTCAGCTATGAAATTCCACCCATTCGCAAATAAGAACTTCACTGAAGCTACCCTCAAAGATTCAGCAGGTTGAAAACTTTACTCCACAAATACCAGAGAGCTCAACCAATTTACCTATTAATTTTAAGCGCTTTCAATTTCCAAGCAAGATTTCGTTTGCAATAACAAAAATATCCATAGTCAGTGATCACGGATAACAGACAAGAAAGACGCGGATTATGGACAAACAGAGAGAGAGTGAGTATGTGTGTGTGTGTGTGTGAGAGAGAGAGAGAGAGAGAGAGAGAGAGGAGAAAGAGAGCGCTAGAAAGAGATCCACAGAAAAATGAAAGGGGAGAAAGGTGTTAAAGTCTTGCATCATATTTCCATGCATTTTTAGCAGTAGCAAAACATTCCGGGTGTGCTAGATTCTTGATAAGACCTACATTGACGTCCTTTACATATATGTTATTTCAAGTCAGAAAACTTTTCTGACAATCACAGGCAGCCCTCATTGCAATATACCGCTGCTGATTTTATGGAACAAACAACATTAAAATAAAAATAAAAAAATGAAAATAAAAAAATCTAGAAATCTCACTTCGGAAATGGCACGATGGAATGAATGCAGTTGTAGCGCAATTTATAATCTACTGAAGAGTGATTAACGATGTGAGAGCATTTGTGTAATTCAACGTATCTTGTTAGCATACCATGCGTGCACACATTGCGACAGACGCAAAAATTCACCCGGAAAACCAACACGTGCTTCACTTCTTTATTCCGGATGTTTGCCGCTCTGTTTGCAAAATGCTGATCGCTGAAGCGGAACGGAATTAAACAGTAAATTTATCCAACATTCGACTACCACTCGGGCGTGTCAACTGTACCGAAAATAAACACAAGCTCGTGCTGAAGTATGAGGGAGCTACAGCAAATGCGATAGCACTATAGGAAATTACTGCTGTCAGTAAGTCACTGATTAAACTCACATTATTTGCTGAAGAAAAGTAAAATGGTAAATGTGTGACGAAGAACCACAAAGAAAAGTGAGTAATTTGTTTGAAAAGGGTGGAAGGGTGTACAGAAGGCAGATGATTATGATTGCACTTCATTATATCCTGGTGGTTCCCGTTTGAGTACTTCAGACGATATGACTGCCGTGGAGTATTATAAACCAGCACATCTTGCACGTCATTTCCATGACAGTCATCAAGTCATATTATTCCCTCATGTGTAGAAAGATAATCGCAGAGCATACACTGGTTCTCGCCAGATCATCAAAATTCAGTACTGTCGGGGTTGGATAGCACGTAGATGGGAGCCTTGCTGCGGAGCACGCGCGGTTGCTCCTAGTCGGTGTGTGTGTCTGTGTGTGTGTGTGTTGTCCATAGGTTAGTTTAAGTAGTTTGTAAGCCTAGCGACTGATAACCACAGACGTTAAGTCCCACAGAGGTACAAACATTTGAACATTGTGGACCGATCGAGTCTGTTGAGTGCTTTGGCAAGCGTTATGTTCTCATCCAGCCCTTCAGTCCCAGGACGCACAATGGTGCGTTTCTGGTTTTGCTCGCTTTATTTCTTTCTGATTCACGCTAGGCAATTCGGGCCTGCATCACACAATCGTCGATGGACTGTGATAACGTGCGCAACGTGTTTTACTTCCATGTTTTTAAACTGTGTGGCACCAGCAGTCGGCAAACTTCCAGTACACTTACAATGGCAAGAAAGCATTGTTGACAAGGTGTTGATATCCTTGTTGTGATATATTAAGCTATCATATCTGACAGCTAGTTGATTATATATGGTCCTGTGATGTTATTATTTCATTTATTTCAAAAGCATGTTACTGTAAGACGGTGCAGATCGTAAGAATTTTTAGTGAAGGCCCAAACAAAAAATAAATGTAGTTTCTTTTTTGTAATGAATTACTATATTTTGTATCTTAAACGTACCTCTCTATATTAATGTCTCATTACCTACAACCTAGGCTGTGAAAGATATAGAGCTCCTAAATACCCAGGCTGAATCGTTCCCCAAGTCTCTCCCAGCTCGATTAGTGTCGCGCTGCGCTAACACCGTAAGAGGCGCATGCCCTGCCATCTTTTTCAAATGATTTCTCAAAAATAATCGGTAGCAACATTTAATTTTTACATTACTGATACCATTATATGTCAGCATTTAATGAAGTGCCCACTGTTTCGTTAATAGACACAGTTCATATGATCTTGGCATTGAAGTAAAAGTTTGCAATGAAAAATATGGATTGCTGTGGTATACCATTTGCTGCAGGTTACACCATATGTCGCAGTGAAAGAAATGTTCTTAATGCTTTGAATTTCGTTTTAGATTTGGGAGGAGATCTCTACTTTCACCTACCTCGCGAAAATTTGTTTTATGTAGTACACCAATTTCAGGTTGCGTGCATCAGCGATGAGGCCAGAATTAAATATCTCACATTTCAAACAGCAAATCATAAAATGCAAAGTGGAGAGTATTTTTCCATATGATTACTAGGCAAAACTTCATTAACTATCGCGTTACTCAAGGAAGTAAAGAGATTTTGAATGATAAAAAGTAAAGTTAGGACAGATTAATTGATATACTGGTATTCCTTCATCAGTCGCAAAAGTTTATTTCTTTATTGGTTGTGCAACGTGTTTCGAAGCTGTAATTCAGTTTTCAAAAACTAGCGCAAACAGAACGAAAGAGTTACTAGATTTAACGAGATGAACTGCAATTCTTGCGGATTTTATACGAGAACAGTAGACAATATTTTATTCAGTTCACTATCTATAAACTGACTTGTTCTCATTTCCTCACTTGATGAAGCACTATTTCAGGATCGAGTCGCTGTCGCAATTGCGTTTGCGCTAGCATATTAAAAGCACGTAATTTTATAAACTTCATTCTGTTTTAACAATAAGAAAAGAGGAAACAACTTGGCGTGGTAATAAGATAAACGTAGGTATTCCAAAATTTTCACCAGTAATGGCTGTTGAGATATTTAGTATGTCCTTTCCAAGCCAGAAAATTGAAATTTGATATTACACACAAATGCAGACAGCACTTGCTTGGAAGTTTGATGAAACTAAATGTTATGAGTTAAAAAATCGGTACTAATGTTGTTAAGTATGTGTGCCAAGCACTATCAAACTGTGCCTAATTATTTGGAGCACTAGTACAGGCTGCCACTTATAACCGCTATTTAACGGGGAAGAGAAACTGAGAGCGTCATATTTAACTGAAAGTATGTAATGAAGCTCTCACAGTGTTCCGATTTGGACTGGATAAAAGTCGATGTATATTTAACTTTGTAGAAAATTTCGTAACGTCATCATAAAATGCATGTTATCGCCGCAAATAAACCTGAAATGAAAATGTAGTGTAGCTCTTCACGAACACGTTCACGCAGAAGAAGTGTTTCGCATATATATCGAAAGCATCGTCAGTGGTCATTGGTGTCTCTATCACTCGTTCATGTGTCTTACATCCAATGTATTTTCCTTCGTTATTAGTGGAGTATGGATTATAACAAATTCACCACAGAAAAATTATGTTAGCGGATGATGGATGTTGTCGTTTATCGGTTAGTGAAGTTAACACAGGATCAAAAGCAACTGCAAAATATCTGCATGGTGCGAAAATTGGCAATTGGCACTAAATAAAGAAAAGCGTGAAGTAATACACATAACCACTAAAAGAAATCCGCTAAACTTCAATTACGCGATAAATCAGTCAAAGCTAAAGGTCGTACAGTCTACCAAATACCTAGGAATTACAATTACGAACAACTTAGAGTGGGGAAGGCGAAGTAAAGGTTGCGTTCCATTGGCAGAACGCTACGAAGATGCACCAGCTCCACCAAAGAGACGCCTACATCACACTTGTGCGTCCTCTCCTGGAGTACTGTTGTCCAGTGTGGGACCCCCACCAAGTGGGACTGACGGAAGACATTGAGAAGGTTCAGAGAAGGGCAGCTCGTTTTGTTTTATCACGTTACAGGGGGGAAAGCGTCACGGAAATGTTGCACGATTTGAAGTGGAAAACATTAAAAGAACGCCGTTACATAGGGAGACATGACCATTCCAATAAAATAAGAGATATCAGATCGAAAACGAAACGATTTAGATGTTCTTTCTTCCCTCTCGCTATTAGAGAATGGAACGGTAGAGGAAGGTTGTGAAAGTGGTTAATGACCCATCTGCCAGGCACTGAAATGTGATTTGCAGACTATCTATGTAGGTGTAGATACAACAGCAAGATTTATTTGAAACAAATTTTTGTGAAGTACGGTAAAGAGCAAATAAAACATGCGAGCATCACAAAATGAAGAGACTTTGTAATAGGCAAAAAAAAAAAAAAAAATAAAAAAAAATCGTGGAAGATAAATGTGGAAACAACGTTTTCCAACTCCTTCACCTACTAAGAACACGTAAAAAACCACTGTCTTTTAAAACATATAAAAAATAACAAAAACGTCAATGTAAAATACTTTCAAAAGAGATATTGATGTGTTAAATATGCCTCTGAACCTAAAGTAGTTGGAAACATTAACTGTGAAGGTCACATTTATTGCCGGCCGCGGTGGCCGAGGGGACTGCGGCGCGTCAGTCACGGTCTGCACGGCCACTACGGTTGGGGTTCGAATCCCCCCTCGGGCATGGATATTTGTGCCGTCCTTAGTGTTAGCTAGTTCATAAGTAGTTTGTAAGTTCAGGGACTGATGACCCCGTAGTCCCATAAGCGATACAAACATTTGAAACATTTTCACATTTATTACTAAGACTTACATCTTTGGATTAAATGTAATTTAAAAAATTTTAAGAGCTATATAATCTGGTAGAAGACTTCACTGAAAACTATAAATAGATATATTTTTAATTTAAAATATAATTTATACCTACCGGACGAGATAACAGTATTCAAGAGGTTGGTATAAAATACTCCTACTAGGCTTGGTAGTACGATGTGCGGTTGTGTAAAATGTCAAGTTGTGAGAGAAGTGACAAATCTTGTTCCAGACGGTCCTTGTGATGTTTAATATTCTTAAGTGGTGTGTCGTCTGAAAAATCTTCAATCACGGATACAAAACGCATGATAACACTACTCAGTGAAAGTCTCTATCAGCGGCATGGCCTAATGTACTTACGTGATGAGGTGCGACAGTGTTGGCAACAGTGCCTGTGGATGCTGGAACGAATGGCGGCACACAATTTTTACAAATTGTGAAAAAAAAGTGTTAACATCGCTTCATTACTGTTTCGTACATATCATAGAGTAAAAAGAAAAAAAAAAATGCTATGCTTGCTCTATAGTTGACAGGTTCTTGTGTGTACACTTGTCCTGTCAGTAAAAGTAATTGACCTCGTAAAATGAAGATTTAGAATCACTTGATTACAATTTCATACACGCCGTTGGCTACTCGAAATGTACTGTATTGCCAAGCTAACGCTGCTACGGACGGACCGCGATGATCCCCATGTCGCAGGTCGAGACATTAACCACAGTAATCTGTCAAGTAAGCCTTGTAATTCTACGAGAGATATTGTTATTAGCTTTCACATAATGCGCTACGCGTGCTGCTGAAGTATTCCTCCATTCCGAGTGGGCAAAAGTTGTCTACGCGAAGAAATGCTCGGCCAAAGATAGTGGGTTCGTTCAAAGAGCTACAGGGCTGCTAGCGAGCATGCGCAGTACGGAAATTCGTGTTCAAAGAGCAATCCTGCAGCATGCTGCAGCCTACCGGCTGTTCGAGGAAGCTCCCGGCTGCAGCGTCCTGCAGCTTCCGGGCTGCATGAGCTGCAGGGAAAATTTCCACCTGCATCCTGACTGACGCCATCGGTACCGCGCATGCGCGGTAGTACCTGATTTGCTGCTGCAGGAAGCTGCTTCCCTACAGCTCTTTGAACGAACCAAAGACCTTGTAAGAAATAGCTAGACTCACTAACGGCGCTGCTGTGGCGGGATAATTTGAACCTACGGCCAGCCGCCATGATAGTGTTAAGCGTCAGATAAATAGGAGCGTTGTTAGGAGATAAATCGGTTATTATATAGCTACTGCGGTATATATACCCAATTCATAGTCACGTCTGTACTGCTGGACTATTGCAGTGTGCATAAAGCACGATGGTGAATAGTTGCTCAGCGCTTAACTGCATAAATCTATTTAAGAAAGTAATTACTAGAACGAATACTCTCTTCCCATTTATATTTATCAGGAATGCAAGTAGTTCTACTACTTGTGTTCAGAGATAGTTATTTTTGCTTAACAGGCTGTCAGTCAAGACAATATCCCATTTCGAATGAAATAAATAACAATACTGGTAGCTTTTAGAAACGAGCTACTTTTGGCAGTACTGGTGGACAGGAAGTTCAAAAAGATTCATTTTATGATGTGTAAAATGACTGGGGGGGGGGGGGGGGTTACGAGATCATTTACCTCACTGAAGTTCGAATTTTTGTTCATGAAATTAATATTAGCAAATTGTAACAAACAATTTAATGGTCATCTGTTTTATATATAGTTATAACAACTGAAAGGGGTTTGCAGAACCGTGTATAGTTCCATATATGAATGACACATAGCCACACTGGATTTACATTGTGAAGTTGAACCCTATGATGACAGTTGATGACTTTTGAGCAATTCACACTACTGTAAGGCACCTGGCTTACAACATTGCAAATGCTAATATATGTGCTAGATGCCCTAATGATAATGTTACGTGCACTTAGTTAAGAAAAGGTTATGGCATTTTTCTTGTTCTTACAAGAATTTGGCAGTGGCTGGTTGCTGTATTCACAAGGTAAGAAGCTATTTTATAGTGATATATCAGATAGGGTATTTCATTTCTTCAGTCTATTTTTAACGTTAGCTGTTTCAGGCAGCTCTGTTTCATTTTTTGATGGTATAAAATATCTTAATATTGCAGAATAAAACAGGTACTCAAAACAAAGACGTAAGGTCCGTCATATTTCATATACACAAAGACGTAAAAGTTTCTGAAACTCTTCCGAAATTAATGTTTGTATAAAAGTTTCACCATCGTTGAATATACTGAGAAAGTGCCAAATAACCGTGCCTGACGATAAATTCCATTCATATGCTGCACTTAGAACGCTAAAAAACTAACTGTTCTAATTCGGTTTAGTTGAGAAGAAGAAAAGCTGTGGCCGATTTCTACACCGCATGTGTAATAAATTTTCACACAACCGCTAGTTGCTGTGTATTCAAAGAGTTTGAAGCTGTTTTGTGTATATTTACATGAGACATAGTTTTCGCGATTTAATTCCAATGAATACAAACGCTAAACAAAAGAGTCTTACGCACATTTACAGTTTGCGCTGAAGTGTACCACCATAATTGCCATCGAAGCGCTCTTCAATATGCCCGCTGTTCGCTGTCGGCCGCTTACCGAATTGTGGGGCCCTGGAACGAACCTAGTGTCTACCGCGCGACAATTGACAAGCAATATAAGTTAAATACTAGTAATTCTGTTTTTCGTTCTGCCTAGCCAATCCCCTTCCAAGTGTTCCATTATGGCAACAGTAGGTAGAACGCTTGGGAATCGAATCCGAAACGCTACATATCGATCGAGCTTCCAGAACGATCTCACAGCTCGAGTGGCAGCCATGTTTCGTTGTGAATTATTCCGGTGACGATTACAGTTAATCAATTGAGCGGACAATGGTAAATCGAGAATCTGTCAACCATAGATCAGAGACAACATTAATTATTTAGTTCTTGGTTGGAACGAAATATTAGTCCCGTAAAATTTTACAATTCGTGTCGCGGCGTAGTGCGAGTGTTCAAATGTTGCAAACAGAATCGTATACAGTGACGGGATTAATTTTTCACGCCGACCATGAAGTAAATAATTAAAGTTATTCATGTTCTACGGTTGGCAGGTTCTCGTGTATCCTTGTTCCTTCAGCAAATTAACTGTAATCGTTACATCGAGAAATGTGAAACACCACTTATTTCAGTATAAAGATCATTTAAAAATAACTCAACTTGTTGACAAGTGAAGTATGGTTTCCTTCCGATAGCTGCTGTAATAAGTGATGGCGGTGATACAAATTACTGGTGACTTGTTCCTGGACGGTTCTTTTCCGGTTTTGTATATAATCTACTCATCACAAAACATGCACTATTTTCACACAGCGTACTGAAACATGTCAGGACTCCTCAAATGTTTTACGCATCGCGCGTCCGTCCATTCATCGATATATCGATCTGGCTGCTCGCTCGACATGTAATGTTCCGAATTCGATTCCCAAGCGTTCACCAAATTACCCAACAGTGGAACCACAGTCTAACATATACAGTCGCGACACTAACTACTGTAATAGTTAGTTACCTGTTGATAGTTGCAACGACACTAGCGCTCCTAGCGGTGGGCAATCCGCCAAAGTGATGTTTTTTTAGAATTATTTTTATACGTAATTAACGAAATAGTTTGTACATGTTTTGCGTTACAAGCATTAGCAAAATATCAAGAGACGTACATAATACGGGAATTAATGTAAAAACAGCCGAATTTAACTGATTCAGTCTGTGACGCTTTTCCTTCAGCTACAGCTGTGCTGGCTGATTTGGTAAGTTATACATTGTATTTGTTGCATCTATATACGTTTTCTACGTTCCATGCACACCGATTTTACTAGAATTGTAGTGAAGAAATCTTAACGATCCTGCATGAGAAACAGACACCACTCTGCTAAAATGTAGGACTTTTGGTGTCTCCTAGCCATTTTTTAATCTTAATAGAAAATGAAATTATACATTTAAAGCCTGTATATTACAAGATAATCGTAAATTAACTGTCCACCGGCCGCGGTGTCCTAGGGGACTGCGGCGCACCAGTCACGGTCTGCACGGCCACTACGGTCGGGGGGTTCGAATCGCCCCCTCGTGCATGGATATTTGTGCCGTCCTTAGTTTAGCTATTTCATAAGTAGTTTGTAAGTTTAGGGACTGATGACCCCGTAGTTAAGTCCCATAAGCTATACAAACATTTCAACATTAATTAACTGTCCCGTAATATACCGTTTCGAGCCTTGTCAGGGTTGTTATGATACCTAAGAAAGACAAATATGGAGCTCTTTTTAAATTAATATTCATTTCGAAGTCACTGCACACATTCCTTGATGTAAAAAAATATGTTAACATCAATACAAGCGATATTATACGCAACTCACCCAATATCATATTCATAAATGTAGCTTGCCGGCCGATGGAGCTCTGCCGGCGCAGAGTATAACAAAAATCTGTGGGAGTGTCGCGACTGTATATGTTACACTGTGGTAGAACTGTGAGCCGTGTTAATTTCTCTTTCCAACACAAAAGCGGTAATTTCCAAGAAAACTTGCAATTGATGTAGCTCGGTCTGAAACGATACGTATCGAACATGAAACGTTAAATCGATTACGCGCACGTTGACGTGCGGGATGAGAAGATATGAATATTTACGAATCTATAGTTATGTACAAATAATTCTCTCTGCCCTGACATTCGAGAACCATAGAGCAGGTACCGTATTAATTTTACTGTGAGTGAAACGAGCAGCAATAACATTTACTCTGTAGCTCGCGAAAATTATTACTGCAATTATACACTTCATTATTCATCTGTTGCCAATTATTGACGCAATTCTACACTTCATTATTCATCTGCTGTCAACATAAGCACTGGAGCCCGGCGAGAAGTGTCGTAAAGTTTTACCAGTCACAAGGGTGTGGCAGTTTTTTTTTTTTTAATTGTGATCCTTTACGAACCTGTGACTGCAAAGCCTTTTAAATCACTAACTCACGACGACAGAAGCGAATAAAATCAGTGCCTGGGTGGCACCGATAACGTATGTTCCGGTAACGAGGAACATAACACAATTCATAAGTCGCATGGCGATAGTCAAGTAATCGATATGTATTCGATTGCAAGGTTTTTTGGGAAATAACCACAAAAGCAAATGGACGGTGTTAATCTCGCGTGTAGTGACTACGCTAGAGGTGTCGAACGCGACGTACCTTTTTGATGCTGTAGCTGCTCCGTTCTTCGTTAATGGCAAGAGAGAGGCAGCGTGTCGCCCTCTAACAGGCCACAAATCCACATCCTTTCCGGATTTCGTCACCGGAAACTGTCGCCGTCCTATCCTGAAAGTAAGGAAGTACAACAGATGTTCACCTCAACAGTCTTTATTTACATAACAGTAACAACTGAAACGTGACAGTCAAAGATAATGTATAAGCAGCACAAAGATGAAATGCTCAGCACAACGAAGTAGAATGTCGCTGTCATCCATAGCTCTTACGACTCCGTGTGAGCCCTAATCTCTATCTTATCCTCGTAGTCACTTAGCGAAGTTTACGTAAGAGGAAGCAATATGTTAGTTGATTCATAATTAAACGAACACTCTCGGGACTTTCACAGAAGCCCATACCACAATATCGATCGTCTCTTATCCAGCGTCTGCCACTCGAGTTTCGTAACCATCTCTGACCCTTTCGTGCTTACTAAATGAGTCCGGAATCTAAATGCTGCTACCCTTTGGATCTTCGCTATGTAACCCATTAACCTCCTGACCCGGCACGGATCCCATACGGATGAACAATACTCAATTTCTGGCCCAACGAGACTTTTGAAACCTACTTACTTGACAGAATACACTTCCTGAAGATACTTTCAATGTATCCCACTTTGGAATTTACCTTACCCACGACTGATCTTACATGGCAGTTCCATTTCGAATTGTCCCTTATTTAAGTAACTGGTTCGAGTTAAACTATGTGATGAAAAGTTTCACGATACCCTCTAAATGATATGTTGTTCATATCAAGTGCATCGTGCTGCCACCTACTGCCAGTTACACCACATCAGTGACTTCAGTAATCATTAGACATCATGAGAGAGCAGAATGCAGAGCTACGCGGAACTCACGGACTTCGAACGTCGTCAGGTTATTGGGTGACACTTGGGTCAGAATTCTCTAAGCGAGATTTCTACACTCCTAAACAATCCTAGATCTACTGTTTCTAATGTAATAGTGAATTTTGAACGTGAAGGGACCCGTACAGCACGAAAACGTACGTGCCAACCTCGTCTGTTGACTGAAAGACGGTCGACGTTTGACAATGGTCGAATAGTGTAATACGCAGACATGTATTCAGGCAATCTCAAATTCCAAACTCCATCAGGATCAACTCCAAGTACAATGACAGTTAGAAGGGAGAAAACATAGTTTTCATGGTCGAGCGGCTGCCAATAGCCACACATCACGCAGGTGAATGCCAAATGACGCCTCGCTTGATGTAAGAAGCGTAAACATTGGACGATTGAACAGTGGATGAACATTGTGTAGAGTGCCGAATAACGGTGCACAATGTGGCAAACTGATGGCAGGGTGTGGGTAAGGCGAATGCCCGGGAAACGAAAACTGCCAGTGTGTGAAGTGCCAACAATAAAATTCAAAGGCGGTGGTGCTATGGTGTGGTCGTGTTTTCCATGGAGAGGGCTTGCAGCCTTTGTTGTTTTCCTTGATCACAACACAGGCCTACAATGATAAGTATATTCTTGTTTCTCACCTTGGAACAGCAATTCGTGAATGGCGCTTATGTTAGACTGTGCTTACATCTTTCGACCAGCGAGCAGGGAATAACGAAGACAGGACTTACAATGGCAGTGAAATGAAGCCGGCTGAGAGCGCATCACCCAACCAACATGGCGGTCGCAGAGCATGAATCGTCCTATTGCCTAGCGCCACCCGGCCACAGCTGCGAGCACAGGGAAGTTTATTGAGTTCGCTGTCCGTTAATTCCTTTTTTCATGAAATTTAAGGCGTTCCTTTTTCGACAATCTATTTTCGCCATATATAGTTACAAATTTCAGCTAGGGATAACAAATCATACTACCGTGTGATCAAAAGGTCAATATAAATTTGAAAGCTTAATAAATCACGAAATAATGGAGATTGAGAGGTAAAAATTGACACACATGCTTGGAATGCCATGGGGTTTTATTAGGAAAAAATAAAAAAAAATAAAAACAATTAAAAAAAATAAAAATAACAAAGTTCAAAAAAGATCTCTTGCGCGCGTCGTTAGGTAATGATCGTGTGCTCAGCCGCCACTTTAATCACGCTTGGCCTCCCAGTCCGTGCGATTATTGGCTTTGGGGTTACCTGAAGTCGCAAGTGTATCGTGATCGACCGACATCTCTAGAGATGCTGAAAGACAAAATCCGACGCCAATGCCTCACCATAACTCCGGACATGCTTTACGGTGCTGTTCACAACATTATACCTTGACAGCAACTATTGTTTAGGAATGATGGTGAACATATTGAGCATTTCCTGTAAAGAACATCATTTTTGCTTTGTCTTAATTTTTTATGCTGATTATTCCTTTTCTGATCAGATGAAGCGCCATCTGTCGGACGTTTTTGAACATTTATTTTTTTCTTTTTGTTCTAATAAAACCCCATGTCATTCCAAGCATGTGTGTCAATTTTTACATTATTCCGTGATTTATTAAGTTTTTTAATTTGTACTGACTTTTTGATCACCCGGTATTGTATGAAACAGAAGCACAAAAATTTTCAAATGTTTGTTAAGCTTAGGGACTTAACTACGGGGTCATCAGTCTCCAAACTTACAAACTACTTATCAACTACCTTATACTAAGGACGACACAAATATCCATGCCCGAGGGGGGATTCGAACCCCCCGACCGTAGTGGCCGTGTAGACCGTGACTGGAGCGCCTCAGTCCCCTCGGCCACCGCTGCCGGCACGTAAGCACATTTTCCCTCTGTCTGTCCCTTTAACCTTTTATAACCCGAGGAGTACTGAACGTATTGTCATGTGGTTTCTTTCAGTCTCTTCTTTAAATCCTGCGATAAAAGTAGACTATATTTAATGTCAATAGGATCGTGTGAAACAACTAAAATAAGAATAATAACGTAGAATCGTGTTGCGCTTCTACACTTCGTCAGCTCTGGAGCCTAAACTATAAGAGCTAGGCCAGTGTACGTAGTATAGAATTGTAGAACTCACAAAGATCTAAAATAAATAAACAAAATACGTGACACCATGTGTCTAACTTTTATGAGTGAACCACAATTATCATTTTCCTCTTCTAAAGCGCTGGCGACAGACTGCTTCAGACTACAGAATAGTGATTGTGGGAGAACTGAACACGTTACATATATGATCTCGCAGCCTTTTTTATTTTTTAGCTTTCTTATTTCTATAATTCTATGTACTTTGGCGCAGGTCTCATAGTCTACGCTACAGAGGTCACGAAACTGTGAAAGTGGTAAATCATTCTAAGTTATTATTTTTATTTCAATTATTTCACATTTTCGTATTGTCATTTAATGTAACCTACGTTGATCCCAGGATTATAACGAAGAAACTGAAACAAACCGCATCACTATCTGTTCTATAGTTCTCGATTTAAAGAACTTTAAAGATTAATCGTGCGAAGTAGGTGCAAGTTCAGCTAGTTAGTAATAAAATAAATAGAAACTATTAAGTCATAATTATTTAATACCGAAAATTGTACCTTAGATTAAAAAATGTTTATCGAAATTGGTCACAAAGTACGAGGTGAGTGAACAACAGAATCTGTGTTAGCTAGTGGGAAAGCTCGCTGAATGTAACGAGTACAATTTGAAAGGTGCCACCGCTTTATATTATCCAGATTTGTGAGAACACTATGGGAGCTATAACAGAATTGTTTTTAATGTAAAAAGAAAAGTTCATTTCATTCGATACAACTTTCTCGCTGACGAAAATTTCCTGACCAAAAAAAGTGGCAATTGACTAACTTTTTCATGTCGTAATTTTTATCTTCTATCTATATCTACAAATGTGAATGTCTGTTCGGTGTACGATTATCACGTGTGAACCACAAGACATAAAGTGCTAAAATTTGTACCGTTATTGATGTCTATCCGGGGAAGGCTTTAGGCACGGTTTTATGGCGATCAGATATATATATATATATATATATATATATATATATATATATATATATATATATATACGCTTATCACGCCCGAACGACAAGACGCATAGACTTAAATATTTGTGCAGTTACTAATTTATACCTGAGGAAGGTTTTAGGCACGGTTTTATAGCGATCTGATAAATATTTAGTAATTTGAAGAATATAACGCAAAATTCGGAACAATAATTACTCTTTGAAAATTTTATTTACTCTTTGAAAATGGTTTTATTGGTTGCATTGTTGCTTGACGGTTGATATTGATAAAAGGGCGGAGAATATTGGGATGGAAAGTTATCGGTGTATATAAAATTCTACGTGTGTGTGTGTGTGTTAATATTTCGCTCTGCAGCAAAAACTACAGAACGTAAGGGAATGGACTGTGTGTAATTGTTGTCCGAAGTCTCCCGTTGTACACCATAGCAGTTCCATGCCGATAACTATAAGGGGGTGGAAGATATGGTGGTTGAAATCGTCAAATTATAAAAAAATTCTGACTGAAGGCCAGCGATGACGTTTGCGACTCTATAGCAAGGAGGATACACACAGCGAAACGCGATGCCACAGACCATATCTTTGGTCTATGCGTGCTACAATGTCTTCAGCTCTTTCTCTGTAAGCATAAGCATACGAATAAGGAAATATAAAAATAAATAAATAGCACACTACTGAAAGATAGCTTATCGATCATAATCAACGAACACGCGAGCGGAGCGCGGGTTCAAGCGAGTTTCATATAAAAGTAATAGTTTCAGTTATTATTTTTTATACAAACACAATAATTACTGTACTTGCTAAGAACACTGTCTGCGTGAAAAATGTAATTTTTTCCTATCCTTAGGGGTTCAAATGACAATGTAACTGAGGCGAGCGCCATTTGAATAACGATGCATTTATCGGCTCAAATCCGTTTCTACACCCATCCAAGATGGCTGCCGTGGCTTCACTGCCTATAAGTTGATGAAGGCGGTATAGCCTCTCTAAGTTATTCTGTGCTCGCTGCTTTCGACACGATAGAGTACCTGTCCGTAATGCACGCCTTGTGGCAGAGTGGTTACACGACATTAATAGACTAGCCTGTACAAAGTCCTGACTTGAAAACTATAGAACATCTTTGGGATGTTTGGAACACCGACCTTGCCAGGCGTCGTAGACGTACATCGATATTTCTCCATCTCTCCTCAGTCCAGCAATCTCGAAGAATGGACGACCATTCCCCCAGAAACCTTCCAGCACCTGATTGCCTGCAGAAATCATCAAGGCTTAAGAGTGAACCAGCCAACGCCAACCCAGGAACAAAGCCTCGCATCGTGTCCGTGGCGTGACGTCTGAAACGCCGGGCGGCTTTTGGGTCTGCGCTACGTTTGTTCAGCAGTGTCACGTGTATGAAAACATATAACAATTTCCTAATAACACATTTTGTTGTTATACAAAAACTGTAAATAAAAATTAAAGTTTTTCATTGCAGAATCAAATTTCGTACACTTTAGCCCCGAAAGTGAAAAGAGTTTTTCGTAATTTCCGTCACTCAAGCATTCTGCAAATGCGAATTTTTAATCCCATAACTCTGATCTCACTATTTTAACTGTGAAAGTCGCCTTAAGTAATTTCAATGTAAATGAGGTAACTGGAAAGAGTAACAATCGAAGTACTCTGAAGTTTGTATTAATGCCAAACCTAATTTTCGTATGACAAATACCACATTTGGCAGTCTCCTGCAGTTTCATACTGAAGGAAAAAATAGCGTACAGAAATTAGTGCAAACTTTACTAAACCTTCTACTCACTATTTATAGAGGCCTCTGAGGAAAAGCACTACTATCTCAAATCTTCCTGAGTTCTACAATTCTATACTATGTACTTTTACGCAGGTCTCATAGTGTACGCTACATAGGTCATGAAAGTGTGGAAGTGGTAAAGCATTCTGCGTTATTATTTTTATTTCAGTTATTTCACATTTTAGTACTGACATTTAATATAACCTACGTTGATCCCAGAATTATGAGGAAGAAATTGAAACAAACCTTATCACGATCCGTTCTGCAGTTCTCGAGTTAAAGAACTTTAAAGATTAACCGAGCGAATGAGGTGCGACTTTGGCTAGTTAGAAATAAAATAAATTAAAAAATATTAAATAATAATTATTTAATACCGAAAATTCTATAGCAGATTAATAAATGTTTATCGAAATCAGTCACAAAGTACGAAGTGAGTGAGCAACAGAATCTGTGCTAGCTGGTGGGCAAGCTCGCTTTGCTGGTTTATTACGCGGAATAAACGAATGCATTTTGTTGGACATTTAATGTTTTGTTTTGTAGCTTTATGGCCCGAGAACATATGATGAAAATTAAAAGTTGACTTTACGGTGATAATTTAGTTACCGTATAAGGGTATATACACGGATCTGGCAACCATAAGCCATGAACAATATTGACGCGTCTGCTCATCATTAGTCGCCACATTTCCAGTCATTCTCATCCATTGCCAATATCAATACGCTAGGCCACCAACATCGTTAGTCTAATTTAATCGAATTTATGTTAACAAATTAATCAGTAGCAAATTCTACGTCCGCAGCAATTGAAGAATGCAAGAGGGTTCCAATACGTAACTTTTATCAAGATGAATGGGATACAGTGTATGAAATTAAAACAGACAATATAAATATATTTCACACCATCTTCCCAAGCTTCCAACCTGCAGTAAAATTTAACATTTTTTCAATATTTTGTACACAGTTACTTTACTCCTCTTGGTAAAATTGTGTAGCAAAATATTTGCACAGCAAAATAGTATGCAATGCACAACTGAATCAAGACAGTGTTTACTTTTACAGCGAAACCCAGAAAAGGATTGCTAGGAATGTTGTGGAATACTACCTTCACAAGTACACTTCTCTGATTTGCCTGTTGTAAAATCAAAATTTCCTGTTCCTTCAGAATTTTCTAAAGTGTTATACATATGTTACACATACAAGTACATCTTCTACAGGATATGTCAACCCTCCTCTATCTTTTACAGCAATCAAATCATTACCCTGCTTCGTTTCATCTGTAGTGAGGAATACCTAACAATATTCACAATGATTTTTAAACCAGCTTGGTGTGAGCAGTAACCTGCTATATAATGCAACAATGGCCAAGTATTGTCATCTATGCCACATCATTTTCATCTATCGCTACATTTAAAAATTCTGGCAGTGATGTTTCTTTCAATTTCTGAATTTCAGTATGAGTAGGAAAAAATATCATTGGTGTTAATAACATAACCAACTAATTTCGACTTAAGTACAAGGAAGACATAGACTGTGCCCTTAGTTCTTGTTTATTTTCAAAAGATTGTCTTAGGGTAACATGATAATTTCCCCCACTTAACTAGCGGTATTTGCCGAACCTGTCTTTTAAGCTGTCTGTCCGTACTTTCCTAACAGCAAATAAGATCTGTTTTTCTCAGACAACTAGTGCTCACTGAAGTCAACAGAGCAGAAGTTGTGTGTTTCAAAGCGAGATGGGTCTCTTGTCAGTTTCTTTTCATCACTAAAGTCTTCCGAAGAATATAACTATGACATGAAGCACTGTAAGAATTTTTGTATATGATGCGAATTATTAGTTACAGGTTCTTGGAAAATATTTCTTAACCTTTGTCTCTTAAGTAATGTTTTCACGTTTACAATATCCCACCAACGATTTATTGTTTTTATGAATGTTGCAGTACCTTCCCAATTGTTAACTGCTTTCTTTGAACCAAATTTGTCCAAATCAACAACTGTCATATCACTCAAAATGCGCAACACTTGACATTTGGCGTTCAATTGAGTTAATATACAGGGACTTCAAAGTCAAACTGCCTCATTGCAGTAGTTCATGTTTTTCTATCATGTGCAATACTTTCAGTGCTCCGACAGATCATAAACCTCTCTTCAAAGTGTCACTGATCTCAGGAAAACACAGGATCTGCTCCTTCTGATTGAACCAGTTATTGTGGATACACTTCAATAAATGGACAGTATCCACAAAATAGTACAATGGTCGATTAGCAAAAGATTGTACAAGGTGAATGTACTTAATTTTCATATCTGGAGAAGTAGAAAACTTAAGACACTGTTTTTCTGTTAATTTTCAGGTAGTATACCGACCACCTCAAATTCAACAGCTTCTAATTTAATAATAACAGCTTTAATGTAGGAGAACAGAACATCAGCCTGAATAGTATGAACTGGCAGACGGAATAGAACATATTTATAAGGTTAGTCGATGCTCTGAATCATAATAAAATAGGCACTGGTTGCTCATAAAAATTTGTCAGTATTACAGGCACATCCTACAACATTTCCACCTTTCTATTCAAGATGAGACTTCAAATTAATTCCATCCATTAACAGGAGCACAGTTTAATCGTCTGAGGTTAAATTATGTACTTTATTTGTGATGTACCTCATAAATTGATCACTCTTTTGCTCAACGACAGAATTTGTTAACAATTTACTACAAAACCTTGAGAGGTGTTAGGACTAGGCATAGAAAAACTATCATGCTCCTCAAAATTTGTAAGAATGTGGGCTAACAGAATGTTCTAATGACCACATTATCAAAGAATCAGTACTATACCTAAACTAAGTTCAACTTTTGCACTTCAAAAATGTGATTTTAGTTTCGTATACTGGGAACGTATCTAATAAATTTCGCGTCTCATCAGTTAAAGATAAAATATTATCTACAGGAGTCTCAGGACTATTATACAGACGATAACTTTTCTTAAGAGCATCACTTACCAACTGTATATTGTTTACTTTCATGGGAAATTTCAGGTTTCCATTACATTTCACTTCAGTACCATTATTGAACACACTGAGCAATAAATCACTGCTTATAATTACATAAAAAAATTCTTGGGTAAAGATTATGCTTTAGTAACACTAGGCTACAAACTGTCTGTTTTGTTCATCAGTACCCAGTCACTGTGCTTTTGACATAAACAAAACTTTGTTTTCAGCTTTTTTAAATTATCGAACGATATCGCAGCAGACATTTGCACATGTGTTTCCACACTTTACTGGATAGAAATTTGAAGGGCGCTATTTTCTAAACGCTCTCTGCGACAGTCTGAATCCTCTCGTGTTGCTGTTTCATTCGACAAGTATAGTGGGAATACTGGCAACTTTGATGGAATAGCATCTGAAATATTAAAAACTAAATATGGAACTGATCTCACACCATGAATATAAAATCAACTTAGTTCTTATGGCAGTGTACTTTACTCAGTGTGTGTTACATGACTCATCCTTTTTCAAGCGTCGACGGTCCATCGGTGACGTCAACAGTGTACCAGTTTTTGGGTCATACATGCTGGTAGTCGCTAAAATATCGCTCTTGTTTAAATGCACTTCACATATCTAGAAACAAGCATACAGTTATCTTTAAAACGTGCAATGAAAACTAATGAGGTACGAGATTATAAATACATTCTTTTGTTTACTGTATTTTGTTCTGCTGAACTACATTTGAAGGAACTACGACACATGTACTAAACAAACTTACCACAGAGTACTTACTTGGTATCCAGTCTTGTCTGTGAACAGCCGATATCCATTTGTTTTAAATTCTCCTTCGGTGGAAAATAAAATACCGTACACTGACTTTAGGGGCCATTATTGTAATTCCCCCTGCAGTTTGGCATACAACACCTACCGGGCATTTTAATTGCGTAAGATCGAATAACCGAAACAAACTGAACAACTTCCAACGACAAGCACAGAAAACAATATGGAAACGCTTCAGAACACGCTATGTCGCCACCTAGTGTCAGACCCTTATCCATGACGTCACAGCCTCCTTAGACTCACGATGTGAGGCCTTGTTCCTAGGTGACGTTGGGCCAGGACGATACTGAATTCCAGCAATACCGATGGAGGGCGCCAGGAACTTATAAGTCATTTTCAGTCAGGTGTCGGGATACTCTGGATATCTAGTGTATGAATAAAGGATATATGATTCTATGTTAACGCAGCACTATACACTCGTCATCAGTCCCTAAACTTACAAACTACGTATGAACTACCTAACACTAAGGACGGCACAAATATCCATGCCCGAGAGGGCGCCTCAGTCCCCTATATCGCGCTAATACAAAACTAGCTGCCCTTCTCTGAACTTTCTATCATCGGTATGTCCCACTTCGTGGGGATCCCACAGTAGGCAGTAGTCTTCCAGAATAGAAGCACAAGAGTAGTCAGTTTCTTTAGTAGAACTGTTGCATCTGCTATTCTGCCGGTGGACGAGGGGACTGAGGCGCTTCAGTCACGTTCTGCACGGACACTACGGTCGGGGGTTCGAATCCCCCCTCGGGCATGGATATTTGTGCCGTCCTTAAGATAAGCTAGTTGATAAGTAGTTTGTAAGTTTAGGTACTGATGACCCCGTAGTTAAGTCCCATAAGCTTAACAAACACTTTAACATTTTGCTATTCTGCGAATGATGATGATCGTCTGGCATTTATGGCAGTTAGACCCCCAACTCTGGTCGTGTTCATCCTGGGTGATGCAAGTCTTTTTACCTAACGCCACTTCGGCGACTTGCGTTTCAATGATAATAGAATGATGATGATAACACCCAGTCTCCGAACGGAGTAAATCTCCAACCCGACCAGATATCGAACCCGGAGCCCCTGCGCGGCAACCCACGACGCTGTCCACTAGAATACAGAGGCGTACATTCTGCCAATGAAACGCAGTCTTTAGTTCGCTTTACGTACATTATTATCTGTGTTTTCGTTAGAATTCAAGTTGTTCGTAATTGTTATTCCTATATACTTAGTTCAATTTACGTTCCGAACACGGAAAAAGTAAACTTTTTTCTTATTTTCATGATTTTGTTGGTTTCGTCACATTTCTTTGGCACTCGTTTCATTCTTAAATACTGGATCAATAAATGAAGCTTATTTGCGTGTCGTCCTTCATGCTGGATCAACGTACATCTCATATATGATAACTGTAATAGTTGAGTCATTGTGTTAAACGTTTAGCATACTGTTACACCTCTTAATGAGTAGAGCATGGCAGCGTTTAACAGTTTCGAATTCTGTCAAGAATTACGCACCATGCCTAACCACTCCTTGGATATGGATCTTTCGCTGAGCGAGCTGTTGTATATGATTGATGGGTATGGAGCTATTACATCAGCATGCTCAGAAAAGAACCTAATTGGTATACAATCGGAACCGGAACACTTACTTTCTCAGAGGGATTTAAGTTGTTTTATCCTTTTATAGAGTACTGGTAAGTATACTTACCATCTGGTTCTTTATACAGAAAAATCTGTTTACGCAGGCCTACACTATAAGAAATCACTTCCTTCAACGCTCTCTGGCACAAATAGTTACCACTTTTTGATTTCCTGCCTCACCGCCTTCTATAAATGTAGTGAGTAGGGCAGGAGGTAAGCATTCTTACTGTTGAGACTCTCTGGATATGGTATTTTTTAGTACAGTAGACAGTCAACAATTACTTGCTGCGCAAGTCAGAAACGTTTGAGATTAGTGCATTTCTGCATAAATTGTGATATATTTCATACACTTGCGTTGTATGCTGATGCTGATGCTTTGAGCATGGCAGAAAGAAAATCGAAAGTTGTTCATTTCTCCCGTAGTTAAGTCCCATAAGCTTAACAAACACTTTAACATTTTGCTATTCTGCGAATGATGATGATCGTCTGGCATTTATGGCAGTTAGACCCCCAACTCTGGTCGTGTTCATCCTGGGTGATGCAAGTCTTTTTACCTAACGCCACTTCGGCGACTTGCGTTTCAATGATAATAGAATGATGATGATAACACCCAGTCTCCGAACGGAGTAAATCTCCAACCCGACCAGATATCGAACCCGGAGCCCCTGCGCGGCAACCCACGACGCTGTCCACTAGAATACAGAGGCGTACATTCTGCCAATGAAACGCAGTCTTTAGTTCGCTTTACGTACATTATTATCTGTGTTTTCGTTAGAATTCAAGTTGTTCGTAATTGTTATTCCTATATACTTAGTTCAATTTACGTTCCGAACACGGAAAAAGTAAACTTTTTTCTTATTTTCATGATTTTGTTGGTTTCGTCACATTTCTTTGGCACTCGTTTCATTCTTAAATACTGGATCAATAAATGAAGCTTATTTGCGTGTCGTCCTTCATGCTGGATCAACGTACATCTCATATATGATAACTGTAATAGTTGAGTCATTGTGTTAAACGTTTAGCATACTGTTACACCTCTTAATGAGTAGAGCATGGCAGCGTTTAACAGTTTCGAATTCTGTCAAGAATTACGCACCATGCCTAACCACTCCTTGGATATGGATCTTTCGCTGAGCGAGCTGTTGTATATGATTGATGGGTATGGAGCTATTACATCAGCATGCTCAGAAAAGAACCTAATTGGTATACAATCGGAACCGGAACACTTACTTTCTCAGAGGGATTTAAGTTGTTTTATCCTTTTATAGAGTACTGGTAAGTATACTTACCATCTGGTTCTTTATACAGAAAAATCTGTTTACGCAGGCCTACACTATAAGAAATCACTTCCTTCAACGCTCTCTGGCACAAATAGTTACCACTTTTTGATTTCCTGCCTCACCGCCTTCTATAAATGTAGTGAGTAGGGCAGGAGGTAAGCATTCTTACTGTTGAGACTCTCTGGATATGGTATTTTTTAGTACAGTAGACAGTCAACAATTACTTGCTGCGCAAGTCAGAAACGTTTGAGATTAGTGCATTTCTGCATAAATTGTGATATATTTCATACACTTGCGTTGTATGCTGATGCTGATGCTTTGAGCATGGCAGAAAGAAAATCGAAAGTTGTTCATTTCTGTACTAATATTTCTAGAGCGAAGGGTTACATGCAACTTGTACAAAAACCAGACAGCAATTACTAAGAGTCGAAGATCATGAAAGGGTCGCAGTTGTTGGGAAAGGAGTAAGACAAGGTTGTATCCTTTCCCCAATGTTCTTCAGTCTGTACACTGAGCCAGCTGTGAAGGGATGCAAGGAGAAATTTGGAGAGTAAATTAAAGTCCAGGAGGAGGGAATATAAACCTTGCGATTTTTTTGACGACATATTAATTCTTCTGTCAGAGACAGTAAAAGACCTGGAAGAGCCATTAAACGCAATGGAAAGAGTCTTGAAAGGAAGAGATAAGATTTACATTAACAAGAATAAAGCAATAACGGAATGTAGTTTCAGAAAATTAGTCGATGCTGAAGGAAATAGATTAGCTACTGAGACAATATAAATATTAGATGAATTTTATGTGGGTAGCAAGATAACTTCTGATGGCCGAAGTAAAGAAGATATAAAATACAGAATGGCTATGGGAAGAAAGCGTTTCTAGAGAAGCGAAATTTGTTGACAGTCAATATTAGTTCCCCTGGAGCGTAGCATTGTATGGAAGCGAAACGTGGACAATAAGGAGTTCAGAAAAATGATATAAGCGTTCGATATGTGATGTTACAGACGAATGATGAAGATTAGATGGATAGATAACGTAACAAATGAAGAGGTGTTTAAATGAATTGGGGAGAAAAGGAGTTTCTGGCACATCCTGAGTAAGAGAAGGGATTGGTTGGAGTGACATCCTGATACATCAAGGAATTGTCAATTTAGCATTAGAAGGGAGTGTGTGGGGTACAAATCGTAGAGGGATACCGAGGGACGAATTCAAAGGGATGTAGTTTACGTACGTATTCTCAGATTAAGAGGCTTGCACAATAAAGGGTAGCGTGGAGAGCTGCATCAAACTAGTCTGGGGACTAAAGAACACGACAACAACATTTCTAGGGCTTTCTAATTAATATTGGCTAAGTTTTTAGAGTGTTATAATCGTATGCAGGTCACCCAAAGTAAGGTTACAAACAATTTCAATTACAAATGTGAAAGTTTGACTTAAATTTATGAGTTGAAACACCATCTAAAATTGCTTGTTTTCCCAGTGTTTATTGGTGGTGTTATTTCTTAGCAAAGGCTTCTGTCTGACTTCATGTCTGACCAGAGAACATTATATAATATCCAGTATCACAAATGTTCTGTGGTAAGTATGGTTACCGCCCCATAGAACGGCATGCGTTCAGAAATCAAGAGAAATGGGCATGTTATATATGGATATGAAATAAAAGAATTCAAGTTTAACTTTGGACTTTCACAGTACTTCCTCATGAAAAGTAAATACTTAAGAGATATTTACTTCTAAATTACGCATGCTGGCAGCTGTTCTTGATTCGAATTCCGAATTACTTACTTCGTCTTATCTTATTTTTGAATAAGAATGTTAACAGAAAAGTACTGGGAATATGGAAGAAATCTTGTTATTATATTTGTAGACATCGAAAAAGCATATGACAGTGTTCCTCGAAGCAAGATATGGGAATGTTTGGAAAACTTAAAGGTGCCAAAGTATCTGATTAATAAAGTCAAAATGCCATACCAAAAATATTATAGCTGTGTCCAGATAAGCAACGGACGATCAGAATGGTTCGAAACAAAGAGAGGTGTCCAGCAAGGAAGTGCCCTATCACCACTCGTGTTTGTAATAGTCATGGACACAATTATAAAATCTATCAAGAAAATAGACAGCGAACCTAATGCCCTTGTTTTCGCCGATGATTTGATGGTATGGGGAGAGGCAGAAGCTGAAGCACAGAGGAAACTGAATGATTGGAACAACACATTCAAACATTCAAAAACTAAAGATAAGTAAAACAAAGTCAGTAGAAATGAGCATCAACAGGCAAGGAACAACATCAAATATATTTCTAGATGGGACTAAAGTAGAATCTGTTTCTCATTTCAAATACCTAGGAAGTATGAGCTCTAAAGACAACACAGTTAAGCAGGAAATACTTATCAGAACACAGAAAGCATTCAGTTTTTACAGTCAAATAAGATATCTTCTCTGGGATGATAAAATGCCACAAACAGCAAAAGCAACCATGTACCATGCCTATTTCGTTCCAGTCCTTACATACGGCTTAGAAACATGGACCCTACTAACCAGAGACCTCAGTAGAATTCAGGCAATGGAAATGAGATTCATTAGAACTATGAATCAAACAACCAGGCAGGATAAAATTAAGAATGAGGTAAATAGAAAAGTAGCTGGTATTGAGGTTCCTGTTACCAGCATCATAAGGAAACGTAGACTTCAGTGGTATGGGCACTTAATGAGAATGAATAGTGAAAGACCTGCTAAAAAGTATTTCAACTTCAACCTCATAGGAAGAAGACCTCGGGGAAGACCAAGAGAACGCTGGATAGAGACTGTAAGATCAGATGTGGAGGAGAAAGGACACAAATGCGAAGACATTCTGGAACAGAAGATGTATGGGTCACATTATTGTGTTCCAGTTTTATATTGATTATTACGTATAATATTTATCTCCTCAATGTATTTCAAAGGGGAAATAAATGAGAAAACAAAAAAGCCAGAGATTGTCTAATTTTATAACCTGACAAAGGGTGTAGTAGATGTGTTAGACCAGCTTTGCCACGATAAAACAACAAAAAGAAAAACCAGGCGATGGCCTCTGAAGTATTTTTATGGAGTCCTAGGTATTGCTTATGTATACACTTATGTCCTTTACAAATTGAAACCTGCTGAAGAATTTTTCCCTAAAAACGCACAAAACTATTTTCTGAAAAAACAGGTCAAGGTCTAACAAAAACACATATGAGAAAACGATAGCAGAATAAATACATTCATAAAGAGCTTCGCCTCACTATTGGAAAGTTGTTGGGTAAAGAAGAAAAAGTGTTGGGAAAAACAAACGTACAACAACAAAAGAGGAAAAGATGCCAGTTTTGTGGCTCTTCAAAAGATAGGAAGGGCAATTTCTTCTGCAATACGTGTAATGATTGTGTATGTGGAGAGCATAAAATAATAAGCTGCCAAAACTGTTTTGGTGAATCTGATGTTACTGATACAGATATGTGACTTATAAGTTCCTGATTAGTGATAATAAGTTCCTGACATGTGATATATAATTTACTGATATGTGATATAAAGTCCTGATATGAGATATGTAATTGCCTGATGTGTTATATATAAGGTACGAATATTTAATATGTAAGTTCAAGAATTTGTGATGAATAAGTTTCTCAATTCATGAACTTTATGTGATATACGTTCCTAAGTAACAAAGTTTACGTCATATGAGTTTGTTTAGTCTCTAATCTAAGTATATGTTTACAAATGGCTATAATATAATATTGAAATAATTGTTTTTAAGTTATTTTATTTCATTTGTGTTTCTTCTTTTTTTATAATGTCTTACTTTTTTTATAATGATCAAAATATCCACGGATGTACTGCCGGTCTATAGTGTCCAACGGGCACAATATTTCGGCGATCATACATGTCGCCATCATCAGGTGAACTGTCGGACTGAGCTTCTGGAAACGCGCCGGCACGGAGATCCGCACGCTAAGGCTGCTCGAAGGAAACTGGGTTCTAGCCCGGTAGCGGGCCATTTAAATACCCTCGGCCCGCGGAGCGACCCCTCTGCGGTCCGCGCCCCGCGCAGCGACCGCGCAGTGGAACCGATTGCGCCGGCGTCTGAGAAGACGTCGGTGTGAGGGCTCTGTCCACCGTGGTCGTCACTTCGTTACGTTTGCTAGATTTACTCTTAATTAACCCAATCGCTGGTTCCCAAGCTTTGCTAAGATTATAGGCAGAGTCACGGTTTATGAGGTCGTCACTTGTGCGAATTTCAATGGCCTCTCAAACGACGCAGTCCCAGTATCTCGACGTCTGTACCAGAATCCTAGTGTGTTCATACTCCATGGAGTGATTCTCCGACAAACAATGTTCAGCGACCGCCGACTTGCTCGGATACATCAATCGTGTGTGCCTCTGGTGTTCAACGCATCGATCCTCGACGGTACGCATCGTCTGTTCAATATATGACTTTCCACACTGACACGGAATCTGGTCCACGCCCGCCTTCCTCAAACCGAGATCATCTTTGGCGCTCCCCACCAGTGCACGAATTTTATTCGGCGGACAAAACACATTTTCAACCTGGTGTTTTTTCAAAATGCGGGCGATCTTCCCTGAGAGTGCGTCGGTATATGGAACGAACGCAGTGCCTACATCCTCCCTTGTGTTTTCATCCGTTTCCACAGGTTGTGTTGTAGTGGTTGGGCGGAGAGCCCGCTGAATCTGCCACTCTGAGTACCCATAATATAATGTCTTACTATATTTGAAAAGACTGAAACATTTCTTTCAGGTGCCGTAGTCATTCATTACTTTGAATATATGTAATTAAAAGTTAAATAAACTATATTATATATAAAACTATGTGCATTATTGATTCCCGTACTCAGAAATTGCAATTATGAGGCAATGGGTCGCGTACTACCCAATGTTTATATTTGTGTGGTCACCAGCAACGTTTATAGAGGAGGTTTAAGAAGAAGCAAGTGCAGTTCAGCTCCTTATCCCCCCCCCCCCCCCACCTCTCTTACCCTTCTGTGGCTGCGCCACTGGGACAAGTCACGCTCTTCCTCTCTGTGTATACAGAAAACGCGTAGTGTTATTTTATTTAAAACATTTCCAAGCGAGGCATATCGTCCGAGCTCTCCATTTACGTTTCAAGTTGGTTTACGTACAATCATAAAAATACATTGTGTTAACGGTTTTTAAAATGCCACTATTTTATTGCCGTATGAAAGCGTATCAGTCGATTTATTTTTTGGCATTTAGGTTCAATACTCATAAAGGAAACAAATTTATTGTTCCCCGTCAAGAGTAAATCAAAGCAGCCGTGAGTGAGGATCAAATGCAACCGAATCCGCACACCGCGAAACATCAACGACCGCCGTAGTGATACAACCGGATGATAATTCATCGTGGCGTTTTTCTATTACTTTTTATTTATTTGTTTGAAATGGGCTGTTTGGATGAAATCAGATTTATTCTGTTTCCGCTGAACTGAATGTGAATCTGGCGTAAGAACTCCATTACTTTGAATATCGGTCCTTTATAAAAGTGAATCAGTGGTAAATTTAATAGTATGACTAACAATACATAACTTTGTCTTTTTCAGTAGCGGCCTTTAGTTTTCTCTCGGATTGGCTTCAGACGTAAAGTTTAATCTACAGCGGATGCAATAATGTGATCAAACATGTCTGTAAAACATTTAGTACGCATTAATACAAAGTGTGTCCACCCTTCGCATTTATAATGGATTGAACTGTGCTGAGGATAAAAGTGTTCGTCCGTTTTGTCCTGGTTGGTATTGTTAACTTGGTTGCCTCTTCTCGAATAGGATTTCCACATTTTCCAGCTCATCGCTGGTAAAGTCTCCGGTAGAATACGGTTTATCTGCGCTAACACAGCAGTCATTTAATCCCATTACTGTCTCCGTTTGTTTGTTTTGCTCCTTTTATCTTTTGTTGTTATTTTTTGTTTGAATACTTGTCAATGCCTTTGTGTGAAATCCTTGGCTGAAGTGCAGCCAGTACGATGCTGTCAGCCCGTCTCCTCGTAATGGGGAATTGACATAATCAATTAAGGAAGAAAAAAAGAAACGTGACGGACAGGTTGGTACTTGGCGATGTGTAAGCAAGAAAAAATGTTCAAAGGTTTATTAAGATTATGGGATTTAACTGCAGGGTCATCAGTACCTACACTTAAAAACTACTTATGAAGTAACGTACACTAAAGACAGCACAAACATCCATGCCTGAGGGGGGATTCGAATCCCCGGCGGGGAACAGGGCCTCAATGAGCTTGCCCACTCCACCGCGGCTGTAAGCAAGATGTGGATGCTTTTGAGCAATGACTGACACGCAGAAACGTTGTTGCCTTGTAGCTTCCGGGTAGCACGTTCGTGCACATATATTTCAGAATTCGAATCACCAACAGCATGCGTAATGTAGGAGTAGATATCCCTAGTGTTGCAAAACTACTTAAATCGCTTAGCTACAGCAAGTCTACAATTCCAGTTTGTATACCAATTAGGCTCCTTTCATTGGATGCTGATGCAATAGCAACAGAATGTACTAGCAACACAAAAAGCTATCATACAGAACCACGCGTTCAGCGAAAGATCCGCACCCATATAGAGGTTAGTTGTAGTGTTGTGGAGTGAATGGAAAACTGGCTGGAATTGTGGTTTCCCGTAGTCCCACTGTTAGTAAGTGTTTGGCAACAGTTCGACATGACTTTTTGGGCTCACAAACCCCCCCTCATCTGCGTAGTAGTAGCTTTACATCTGACAGTACTGCTCTTACAATACGAGCATCTTGGCGGACAATTGTGCTTCGTGAACGTCCAAAACCTCGTGTACGGGTATTAGACAGTTCACGTGAGCATTGCAGCGAGTATCCTTGCGCAACTGACTTATTACGTTCAACTTGAGTGTCAGATCTCCGAAATGACAATCCGGTCACTCTGAGGACTCAATTTCTCCCATTTCAAACTCCATTTGTTGGCTTCCTGGTATGGCGCCTGTTTCCTTAACTGGCTGTTGTCACCGTGAGCCTAACATATGTAAACATAACATATCAAAGGGTCCAAGCAAATGTCGCACTGGCAGCTACATAACTACGTTTTCTGACGGCGGATGATGTTGGAACCATTGTCGGCACATCTATTAATTCCCATATGGCATCTGCCGCGATTGGAAAAACCGTCATTCCAGGTTTAAAATTATTGTATTTTTATTTTTCCTCATTTTCTCTTTTTCTTTTGTCGCCAATGCGGCTTAGCCACAACAGGTGAGTACCAGATTTTTCCAGGTTCCGGAATGGCATTTTAGTAACATATATGCAAAGACTGTGTAGCAGGGTGTGCAAAAAATCCCACAATAATTCTTTTACAAATACGTAGCAGTATGCGAAAGATACATTAATATATTTTTCTGCGTAATTGTACGACATTCTAACTAAACTGGTCAATACAATTAGGCGGTCAGCTGAGATATCTAGGTTCAGAAGTATTGTTATCGGCAGCATTGGATGAAATGGTTCGACGTCTTTCTCGGTTCTACGGAGTGGATACATCAATAAGGAAATCGAAATAATAACGTAAGGTTGCTGCAGTTGGTCTATCAATCGAATTACACAAGTAATTGGCTTCGATAGAGTAGTGAACAGGTAGTGCAATGCAACAACAACGTGACATAAATAAAACAATTCTGGGTGTTAGGCCGCGTCATTTTTTAAAACACTTAGCAAATGAAATGCCGACGTGGCTGCCGGCAATCCCTGCCCAGAGGGCCGCGTGTGTGCGTCAGCGTGCGTGACCCGGGCTCTGCAGTGTAAACAGCGGCCACAGTAGGACTGACGCGCGGCCTCAACGTTCGCAGTTGCTGATTGGCTGTTGCCTTCCAGTCAGACATAAGACTTTGCCTACCAATCACTCACTGGGTAGCAAACGTAAGAGACTGTTGATACGCTATTGCCAGCCAATCACCATCTTAGATACATGACGTCGGTATTAGATAACCGAAAATTCACAGTATATAAGGGTGTACATTCAGCAGCATCCAACAGTTAACCGCCCTGAAGAGGACCACTGCAGAGTGGCCGAAACGTCGACAATTTATTTGCTAAGTGTTTTAAAAAATGACGTGGCCTAACACCCACAATTGTTTTATTCAAAATGACACCGGCCATGGGAGCATACGAAACAACGTGATGTACTCGGGAAGCGGGACAGACACAGAAGGTGGTGGCTGCAGCTATTGGAGTGTCCCAAAGTGTAATTTCCAGGGCCTGTACGCGATTTCAACTATAGGAACCGTTAAAAGAAGGCAAGGTTAATGTTTTCTACGAATAACATCAGCAATAGATGGGCGTTATCTCCTGTAAACACTCCATCGAGACAGGGGGCTGCATGCAACTCAGCTGCATTGCACCCTCCAAGAAGCAACAGCCAGAAATCGCCTCCGAGAATGTAGCCTCTAGGTGCGGCGGCCTATTGTGTGTGTGTCCCATTAAGACCACGACACCGTTTAGCAGAAACTAGGCGGAGGAATATCAGGATTGGATTCGCAACGAATGGCGTCGGGTTCTGTTCACAGATGAGTCAAAATTTTGTGATCTCTCGACAATCATCGTTTTCTCACGTGGAGAAAACGTGGCCGGCCGCGGTGGCCGAGGTGACTGAGGCGCTTCAGTCACGGTCAGCACGGCCACTACGGTCGGGGGTTCGAATCCCCCCTCGGGCATGGATATTTGTGCCGTCCTAGTTTGTAAGTAGTTCATAAGTAGTTTGTAAGTTTAGGGACTGATGACCCCGTAGTTAAGTCCCATAAGCTTAACAAACATTTGAACATTTGATTTTTGAGAAAACGTGAAACACGGAACTATCCTGCTTATGTGCAGGAAACATCACCATATCATGGTGTCGCAGGAGTCAGTACTGGCGGACGTTCGGACAGCTACGTCCGATCAGATGTATGGAGACGAGATACTTACACCTTTTCTTGTGCCATACTTTGGTGCCATAGGAGAGGTTTCCTTCTGGTAGACGAAAACGCTCGTCTCCAGAGAGTTGCACTGGTGCGTAACATGCTTGAAGATGAGGGAATTGAACAAATGGAGTGACCAGCTTGTTCACTGGACCTAAACCCGACTGAGCATGTCGCAGACGCTTGGCAACCAGACCAGCATCTTCAACGATTGCAGAGCTGGATATTGCACTCATGGAAGAATGGCCAAATATGCCTAAAGAGCTGATTGATGACCTCATACTATCCAAATCGCGCAGATGTGCAACTGTACTGGCCGTCCGAGGTTTCACACACCATATTAGAGCCTATGAGTAAGACTTTTTCCCTGATATCGAAGCCTCATGGTGCCTCGCAGTAAAAAAAAGCCGTGTAAACAAGTAAAGAGTTGAGACAGCGAAGTATCGTACTGTATTTGTCACAAATTACAATTGTTACCAATATCTGAATAAAATACGTTACCGTATGTAGTGTATGTTATCTCTCTTGATCGTTTAATTGTTTTGAGCATTGTGGATGAAACTTAAGCGGAGGATGGCGTGCATATTGTATATCGTTTACATCTGCTGATTCGAGTTCACACGTTTTGACGAACATCAAACGGAGATTGTAATATGTAAACTTTTAAGGCCGGTAACGAGCCAGGACTTGTATCGGACATTAAAAGGAGCCACGATCCCCCTTGAGAAAGTGTTACGCAGATGGGGACCAAACGTAGGGTTTTAATTACAAATGCACAAGACCACGGCATAATAGCCCCGAACATTTTAACAATATGGAGCAAATGGAGATATCGAGTTACTCCTATGTTTAAGCTAGTACCAAACAAGGTGATGTAGTGGGAACACACTGGAGTCGCATTGAGGAGGACAGTCGTTCAAATCTACCTCCGGACATCAACATTTAGGTATTCCGTCGGTTCCCTAAATCACTTCAGCTTAATGCCGGGTTGATTGTATAGGAAGGGTACAGCTGGTAGG
The DNA here is from genome assembly GCA_026315105.1 of Locusta migratoria. Taxonomy (NCBI): domain Eukaryota; kingdom Metazoa; phylum Arthropoda; class Insecta; order Orthoptera; family Acrididae; genus Locusta; species Locusta migratoria. Next base: position 233,438,834 of record CM048751.1, on the reverse strand, counting down.
TCGAATTTTTTCCCCCATCCTTAGCCACTCTCTGAGCGTCGGCTCCGCCTCTAATTACAAGGCTGTCGACGGTTCTTAACACTAGAAGTTCCGGATTTTTCTGTACTCGTAGTAGTACCATGTGGGTCATTTTTATTCGCTCTAGGTAACTATCGTTTCATTGATATTTAGGTGATGTTTTGGGTTTCTACATATTGACATTACATTGAAGAAGACTAATTTACAAGGAAAATATTCGTTCCCTAAAATGAATACTACACATTGAAAAGTAAATATTAAAAACTATGTCATTTTAATTTTACGTTTTACAGAATAAACTCTAGTCTCCTATCAAACATCATTCAAACAAGTAAGCAAAACAATTTTACAATGTTCATCTTTATAGAAAGATTAAAACAGGGCCTATATATTTAAATTATGCGACCAGTAATAGTATTTGCCCACTTTTGGTTACGGTAGTAACACTAAAAGTGGGCCTCTGCGTTCGTCTTTTGACAGCTCGAAATTTAAATGAAAATAACGGCTTAACCATGCATCTGAAACGAAAATTGAATAACCGAATTTGTAGGAGAAAATTCCCTACAACTTTGCTCTGTTATGTTTTTTCATATCTCGTATCGTTTCAGTGGTATTAGCAAAAATAACGGCGAATTTGGGATGTTTGTCTGTCTGTCTGTCTGTCCGTAACGTGTTCCCTGTTTTTTAAGACGAACCGTTCAACCGATCAGCACAAAATTTAGCACACACAATTGTAGGCCGCCAAAGACCAGAACCTCCCTTTTTCAAATTTTTCGGACAAAAATACGGTAGTGATACCGAAAAAAGCCGTTTGTAATATAATTGTAATTGTAAATGAACCGTTCATCTCACACGAAAATTGAATAACCTAACTGATAGAGAACCTAATTGGTAGAGGGGAAAATTTTCTACAACTTGGCTCTATTATGTGTTTTTCATATATTGCATCGTTGCAGAGATATTTGTAAAAATAACGGCGATTTGACGATATCTGTCTGGCTGTAACACGTTCCCACTTTATAGGTCGAACTGTTCAACCGATCGGCACCAAATTTTACAGACATAATTGTTGGCTACCATAGACCAGAACCTCGCTTTTTGAAATATTTCGGACAAGAAATATCTTAGTAATACCAAAAATAAAGCCGTTTGTAATGTAATTTTAATTGCAAATAAACCGTTCATCTGACGCGAAACTTGAATAAACGAATTTGTAGAGAAGAAAATTCTCTACAACTTTGTTCCCTTATGTTTTTTTTTTTTTTTTTTTTTTTTTTTTCATATCTCGTATCGTTTGAGAATTATTTTAAAAAATAAGAGTGTTCTGACACCGTCCATTAAATTAACGTTCTTCGTACGATAAATGATAATCTAGTGTCTATAAATGCCATATTAGCATCAGTTAACAACGGCCATCAATAGTATGAGATTAAAGAACGCATTCCTGTTAGCTTTAGCGTAGTGGACAATGTGTTGGACTGTGACGCTGAAGGTGGAACCCGCCAGTACCAATTTTTTTTTTCCTACAAGGGTTTCACACACTGTTATAAATTAAATTTTTATTATTTTGATCAAAAATGTTTGCAAAATCTTATATAACTACAAATCGAAAGTGGGCCGTAAAACACGTGAGTGCGAATTTTTTTTTATTTTTTTTATTTTTTTTTTTATTTGTTTTACCTTTACTGACATATAAGGTAAGTACCGAGGGTTGCCGAAGTGTTTAAAATGCAACACGTTTTCTTGATTATTGCAATCAAGGGACAAAAATATAAGAACAAACAATTTCAGTCTATAATTGTAACTGTTTAGAAATATTTAGGAACAAGTAGTTGACAGTATCTTCTAAACTAGGGTGGACACTCAGTGCAGATATTGAACAAGAGTTTTGGCTTGGCAGCTTTTGCCCACTTGTTGGAATTGAAACATACGTATGATGTTTCATTCCCCTGTTGTTGTTTATAGGAAACTTGATTTTGACAATGCCTTCTATTTCCACATTAGCCATTTCCTGTGCCAGATGCTTGCAAGGCGAGATTGGCTACTCTCTGCAGTTTGCAGGGGCGGAAAAGCTCATCTGCTACTCCGAGAATAAATTCTCGCCGTGAAGTATGCTTACATGTATTGATCATTGCTAGGTCAAGAATGTTGTAAAAGGTACAAGACATCGTTGAGTACCAGCTTACACACTGTAATGTCTTGCCATTTGGTCAACTATGCCAATTCCAACCTTGGTTTCATTATAAAACCACACAATTTCTGGAAGTTTTAACTCAGTATTGCTGACATCCAGCATGCATGTTACTCAGAATGACACCCATAAATCTGGCACCTGAAGAATAGACAAAGAAACACGTACAGTGCACTGCTTGCTTACTAGTTCAAATGGTACATGTTTTGCAACTGTCATATGTTTCAGATTCTGATTTCCGATCATCTGAATCACCTGAATTATCAGTTTTCACCGCAACAAAATCATTGTCTTCTTTCCACTCGTCTCACTACCGGATTCGTCACTTTATTTCATCGGTGAAACGTCGATGGCAGACAATCTCGGCCTTCGTGAGAGCTCATCGCCTTGCGATCTACATCTACATCTACATGGGATACTCTGTAAATCACATTTAAGTGCGTGGCAGAGGGTTCATCGAACCACCATTATACTATTTCTCCCCCATTCCATTCTCGAATAGCGCGGGAAGAAAGAACATCTGAATCTCTCTGTTCGAGCTCTGATTTCTCGTATTTTATTCTGATGATCATTTCTACCTATGTCAGTGGGAGTCAACAATAAATTTTCGCATTCGGAGGAGAATGTCGGCGATTGGAGTTTCGCAAATAGCCCACGCCGCAGCGATAAGCGCCGTTGTTGTAATGATTCCCATCCCAGATCCTGTATCATTTCCTTAACTCTGTCTCCCCTGTATCGTGACAATACGAAACGAGCTGCCCTTCTTTGGATTCTTTCGATGTCCTCCGTTAAACCCACCTGATAAGGATCCCACACTGGGCTGCAATACTCCAAAAATGGACGGACAAGCGTAGTGTATGCAATTTCTTTTGTAGTTCTGTTGCATCTTTTAAGGGTTCTACCAATAAAACGAAATCTCTGGTTCGCCTTTCCCCGATATTATCTACGTGTTCTTTCCAATTTAAGTCTGAAGTAATAGTAATTCCTAGGTATTTTATGGAGTTTACGGCATTCACATTCGACTGATTTCTCTTGTAAACAAAGTTTAACGGATTTCTTTTCGTACTCCTGTGGACGACTTCACACTTCTCATTATTTAGAGTCAATTGCCAATTTTTACACCATACTGATATCTTATTCAGATCGTTCCGCAGTTGGTTTTGATCTTTAGATGATTTTACTAGAAGGTAAATGACGGCGTCATCTGCAAACAATCTAAGAGTGCTCCTTAGATTTTCCCCTAAATCGTTTATGTAAATAAGGAACAGCAGAGGACCAATAACACTATTCTGTGGAACGCCCGATATCACCTCTGTTTTAGTCGATGCCTTACCATCGATTACTACGAACTGTGTCCTCCCTGACAAAAAATCTCCTATCCAATCGCAAATTTGGGGCGATATACCATAACCATGCAATTTGATTAAAAGCCGTTAATGAGGTACGGAGTCAAAAGCTTTCTGGAAATCAAGAAATACGGAATCGATTTGCGAACCCTTGTCGATAGCACCCATCACTTCGTCTGAATAAAGAGCTAGTTGTTTCGCATAAACGATATTTTCTAAATCCGTGTTGACCTTGGGTCAATAGATCGTTCTGTTCGAGATAATTCATAATATTTGAATACAGGGTGTGTCCCAAAACCCTGGTGCAAATTGACGTCAATGAAATAGGTCTGTAGTTCAGTGGGTTAGTCTTACTGCCTTTCTTGAATACAGATGTGGCCTGTGCAACTTTCCAATCTTTCGGCACAGATCCTTCTTTGAGAGAGCGTTTGTATATGGCTGTTTTATAAGGAGCTATCGCTTAAGCATAATCAGACAGAAATCTAATGGGTATGCAATCCGGACCAGAAGACTTGTTCTTGTTAAGTGATTTTAGTTGCTGCTCTACTCTGTTAGCCTCAATGATGCAAACTCGCAACAACAAACCACAAGCTGACGTCGCTACCACCCGGAATGACTGAACTCGTTTCGACCAAAGGCGAAGATACAGAGGCAGGAAACTTTTGTAAGGACGATGCGCCTGACATCTGCAGTCGTGACATAGAATTATTAGCAGTCCCTCAGACATAGCTGTGTTATTCCGTGACTGGTCTGCATGGCGCCAGCCCGCAGAAAATCGAAAGCCGCACTGATATTAGGATTCACCCGACCCCCTAAACTTCCGTATTTCTCGTTATTTTTTATCTAAAGTGTCATAACATACTTCTTCATCTAGTGAATAACGTCGAGATACGCCCAGTAATAATTTCCCGTCTAAAAACTGGCGATGCACCTATCAGATTGTGAGAAACTGTGTATGGGTCAAAAAAAGACCCACCAGGTACCGATGGTGTAACAGATAAAATTTTCACACTTCTAGGTGACCTAGAACAGACTGTTACATCTCGCGCGCTCGACCGTGAGCTAGGGAGCGCTCACTTGCTCGCGGAGCACCACTTCTCGGCCGCGAGCTATCGTAGAGTGGGGCACACGTTCGACTCCAGTGTGATGACTCCGATCCAATCTGAATCCTCCTGCCAGGTAAAGAACCGATTCCGCCACTTTCTTTTATAACCTCTTCAGTCCCAGTGCCAAGGTTAATTTAAAATTCTGAAAATGTCAATGTTGTTTTTTTTAATTTTTTTTTTATTATTTTTTTTTATTATTATTATTATTAGGTTGCACAGGCATCATATTTCTCTCTTTTGCGGTTTGGAAAATTTTCATTTGAACGTTAATGGTACACACTCGTGTACCTCGACTTTCAATCGCAAACATATTTCTTAAGTTTTCGTAAGGGAACATATTGTATTTAAGGGTAAAATTAGTTACAGTATGCTGTATTCTTTCTACCTACATATTTTTATTGTAAATCAGAAATTTTACAATTCATATTTAAAAGTATTTGTTACTGCCAGATGGTTTTGTATGATTCCCCATAACAACTTTAATCCCAACATGATGCAAAATTCCTGAAGCGGTTGGTTCGAAATTAAGTGAAGTAGTCTGAACAGATCTGAGGTTTATCTAATATGTCACAACCTCTCAGAATTCAACTGGAAAGAATTCAGTGAAAGATTCCAAGTCTCCTTTGGGTCCACTGGAATCATTTTCCACTCCAGAGATGCGAAAATGCCAGACATGCTAAAAAAGTAACGAACAAACCATAGATAGGCACCAAACCTACATTTTTCTTAAAATTTGATGTGAAAATGTATAAATTTTGTTACAAATAAAGAAACAAAAATACATTTCGTCAAAGTATGGTAAATAGCCCTTCACGTCAAACCTCTCATTGATTTTTAATATCACCATTCATTATATCTTCAATGTTTTCAGACTGAAATTCGTTAGGAGCATCACGTGGGGAGTCAGAATTCGTACGCTGTCGATTCATTACAGCAAATAAGACATCCTCAGATACAGAATTTGAATAATCTGCAACACTTCCATTTAGTACACGTGATATCTCTTCATCACTTAGCACATGGGCTGCAAAAATATGGTACGTTATGAATTGCAGAGATATTGTAAAAGTGCACACTAAGGTACACAGATGTGTACTATGAAAACATCGGCATTTATTGCCGACGAAAATTGAAATAACTCAAATTTGCTGTGTTTCAGATGATTGTTCAAACTTCACTTATTACTCATTACAACAAAGATAAACACATAAAGCTTAATGTATTATTTACTTGTTACTTGCTGTCATAACGACGCTGCCGGGCTGCCAGCTTCACAAACATCAAACTTCTGATTCGCGCAGCTCCAGAAGACTGCTGCAAGGGCTATACAAGTAGCGTCATTTGAAAGCACAAAGGTACACGATTGTGCACTCGCGGTCTGAGCACACAAAATACGCCACAGACAGAGAAAACAGTTTACGAACGAAGGTGCACATATGTGAACTTACAGACTGAAGAGGATAATGATGTTTTGTGGTGTTGTATTTATTCTGACCACTGTTGGCAGGCAGCGCTCAGGCCTTGTATCTAGGTGGCGTTGTCACTACCCCAGCTCGGAGCTGCTGTGGTGGGGGAAGCTGACGTCACGCATGCTAGTACTCGGCAGGCATAAGGAAATAGACGCGCTCGTTCAGTTCTCGTCAATGTATAGTATTGACAACAACAAACACGTCTAGTCGCGGAAGAACTGACAGAGATGGGCTTCCACAATATCCACTGAGTAACAAAAATCTTGTTTGCCCAAAAAAATAATTAATTAAAAGTTTAATTCACAGCATCATTACAATCATCTCACATTCCTATAATTTTTATGAGGAATCAAAATTGGATTCGTATCTTCTTTTACTGACTTTCGAAATTGAAAATCATAGTATTTGTGGCAGTTCTTGAGACTGGTGGTGGATCTGCCGTCATGCAATAAATTGTTGCCACTCTTGACGGACTCGGTGAACATTTAATTCAGACGACGTTTGGTTCCTCTAGTTATTTGCAGTTAACTTGGTATGTTACTCACATGCATGATTGAATGCTGTGAATAACTGGAAATGATGTTTCAAACGCCTTTGATTGTGTAAATCATGGAATTCTTTTAGATAAGCTTAATCATTATGGTTTGACTGGAGCAGTGCACAAATGGTTTCATTCATACCTAACTGGAAGAATGGAGAAAGTTGAAGTAAGTGCTTCATGTAATGTCAAAACATCAGCCGATTCCTCAAACTGGAGAACTATAAAGGATGGGATGCCACAGGTTTCGGTCTTAGGTCCTTTACTTTTCTTGATATACATAAATGACTTGCCATTCTACATTGATGAAGATACAAAGTTAGTTCTTATTGCTGATACAAATACAGTAATCACATCCAAAAACCAAGAACTAAGTGATGTAATCGTAAATAATGTTTTTCACAAAATTATTAAGTGGTTCTTAGCATACAAACTCTCATCACATTTTGATAAAATACAGTATATACAGTTCTGCACAGTAAATGGCACAACTCCAGGAATAAATATAGACTTTGAACAGAAGTCTGTAACTAAGGTAGAATGTTCAAAATTTTTAGGTGTGTGCGTTGATGAAAGATTTAACTGGAAGTAACACATAAACGGTCTACTGAAATGTTTGAGTTCAGCTACGTATGCTGTTAGGATTATTTTGGAGATAAGAATCTCAGTAAATTAGCTTATTATGTCTATTTTTTAGGTGGCGTTGGTAGTGAGTGCTCGTGTGCGCTCCTGCTCACGGAGCAGCCTGTTGGAACAGTCTGGCCTAGAGGGATGAAAATTTGGTGAGCTATACAACTCTATAAATTATTAAAAGTCACGAGAGGGTTTGGTCCTATTGTGAATATGGTGGCGGGTAGGGGTCTCGAAACACCATCATGGTACTTCTAGTGTTAATCTTCCTTCCTTCCGTTTTGGTAAACACGTCCAAAGTGTCACGCCAGTGTGGAGAAACCACTCGCGTCTGACTTTCGATGGTATCGGTACTAATTTTTGTGAAGAGATAATGAGTTGTTTCTAGATGCGCAGATTCGTTCGCTCGACGCCCGCGCAGTGATAGGAAATTACAGTGGCGGCCGTAGCGATCGGAACCGTGATTGCGCCGCGCGCTCGTGCGTGTGTCTCCGCAGGCCGGGGCCGCTTCCGCGCGGTTATCTCGGCGCACGGGAAATTGGGGCGCGCCCACCACGGATTTATCGGATGCAAATGGTTTTTATTCGCGCGCGCGCTAGTTGCCCGCCGGAATTATGCAGCCGCCGCTGTTTCCTTTTGTGGAGTGATACGCGCGCCCAGCGCGTCCGCGGTAATTGTATCGCTCGGTCTACTGGTTCATCGAAGCAGTACAATCTGAAAGCGCGTGCTAGTGCAGTTTCTGTTCCGTGTCCGCGCAGCATCATCGTACGTATTTACAGTTGCTGGGTGAATCGAGTAAGTCTATAGTCCACTTTAATGAACCGGCCATTTCAAAAATGTCATGAGACACGATAGCAAGATATTACAGGAAAAGAAAATAAAACCGCATTTGTACTTATTGTGATAGGACCGCTATTATTGTCTATCTATATAAATGATCTGATGGACAGAGTAAGTTGTAATTTGCGGCTGATTGCTGATGATGCTGTGGTGTATGGGAGGGTGTCGTCTGTAACTGACTGTAATAGCATACAGGATGACTTAGACAAAATTTTTAGTTGGTGCGTAGATTGGCAGCTAGCTCTGAATGTATAAAAATGTAAGGTGATGCGCATGAGTAGAAAAAACAATCCCATAATGTTCGAATATAGCATTAGTAGTGAGCTTCTTGATGTTGTAGCGTCGTTCAAATATCTAGGCGTAACATTGCAGAGCGATATGAAATGGAACGAGCATGTAAGGACAGTTGTGAGTAAGGCGGACAGCCGACTTCGGTTTATTGGGAGAATTTTGGGAAGATGTACTTCACCTGTAAAGGAGACCGCGTATAAAACGGTACGACCACGTCTTGAGTATTGCTCAAGTATTTGGGACCCGCAGCAGATCAGTTTAAAGGAAGACATAGAGGCGGTTCAGAGACGAGCAGCTAGATTTGTTACCGGTAGGTTCGACCAATGCGCGAGTGTCACGGAAATGCTCCGGCAACTCAATTGGGGATCGCTGGAGGAAAGACGACGTTCTTTTCGTGAATTTCTGTTCAGTAAATTTAGAGGGCCGGAATTTGAAGCTGAGTGTAGTACGATCTTGCTGCCGCCTACTTACATTTCGCGTGGTGTTCACACAGACAAGACAAGAGAAATTAGGGCTCGTACGGAGGCATATAGGCATGATTTTTTTCCTCGTTCAATTTGGAAGTAGAATAGGAAAGGAAATGCCTAGTAGTGGTAGAGTGTACCCTCCGCCACGCACCTTACGGTGAATTGCGGAGTATGTATGTCGATTGTATTTTATTGCCATTTATTAGTGAGTCGTCAAGCACTGTCTAACACTGTGTATTTTTCTTTCCTAATTAATATTTTAACCGTAATGTTAATTAAAAAATCGCTGAATCACGATCTTTTTGCAATGAATGCCGGTGTGTTCAAAAATGTATGTAAAGCTTAAGGGACTTAACTGCTGGGTCATCAGTCCCTAAACTTACAAACTACTTATGAGCTACCTTATATTAAAGAGGACACAAACATCCATGCCCGAGGGGGATTCGAACCCCCGACGGCGGACGGCCGCGCGCAACGCAACACGTCGCCCCACTACGCGCGGCCAATCCGCCGCGACACCGGTGTGTTGCAACAAATGAAAGAAATACTTGAAAGTACCCTATGTGATCGAAAGTGTCCGGACATCTGGCTGAAAATGACTTATAAGTTCGTGGTGCCCTCCATCAGTAGCGCTGTAATTCAACATGGTGTGGATGGTGTAGGCCCACCCTTATCCTTATTGCTCCCTCCTATGTATATCTCGCGAAAGGACAGTGAGGATAAAATCAGAGAGATTAGAGCCCACACAGAGGCATACCGACAATCCTTCTTCCCACGAACAATACGTGACTGGAATAGGAGGGAAAATCGATAGTGGTACTCAAGTGGTTGTAGATGTAGATGACAGCTTCCACTCTCGCTGGCATATTTGCAATCAAGTGCTGAAAGAATGAAACTTTTACTCTGCAGCGGAGTGTGCGCTGATATCAGTTGTGAGGGCGGACCGTCAGTCGTGTCGGGATAGCTCAGTCGGTAGAACGCTTGTCCGCGAAAGGCAAAGGTCAAAGGTTCTAGTCCCTTTCCGACACACAAGGTGAAGTTTCAAGTGCTCAAAGGTTTTTCACAGAATGGCAGCCTATTCTTCACGGAGTGCTGCACTGGGGAGATCAATCGATGTATTTCGGTTAGACACGATATGAAGTCGACGTTCCAAAACATCCCAAAGGTGTTCTATATTATTCAATTCAGGGCTCCGATGTTATTGTCATGTAATCACTTCGCCACAGGTGTAGCTCGATCGTGTTGAAAGATGAAATCGCCATTCGCGAATTGCTCTTTAACAGAGGGAAGCATGAAGGTGCTGAAGCATCGATGTAGGCCTGTGCTGTGATAATGCCACGCAAAACAGCGCCGCCCCCGAATTTTACTGTTGGCAGTACACACGATGGCGGATAACGTTAAGCGGACATTCGCCACACTCACACCCTGCCATTGGATCGCCACATTGCGTTCTGTGATTCATCACTCAACACAAATCCCCCCCCCCCCCCCCGTATGTACTTTTCATGTTCAGAAAGCCTCGTGAAGATTGCTCGTCCGGTCTCAGGCTTTCTGAACATGAAAGGTACGTACGACTTGGACAGCACACGAAGTCAGCGGTTTCTGAGCACCACAATCAGTGCCGAAAACAGTTATCTTTCGGTGACGCCCGCATGCTGGCGAAACAACCATTCTCAGCGAGGAGGAAGATTAGAGAGGCTATAGAAATAGCGAAGCGTCCTGTCAATATGAACAGGGAGGATGGCTACAGACTGCCGGCGTCTTGGCTGCCAGCAGTTGCAACGCTACGTGACGGTAGCGCGCGCGGAAGGACTCGCGCAGGCTGCCCCGGAGACCACAGCGGCTGCTAACACGCAGAGCACCGGCCCGCCGCCGTCTGCTCCAGGCGACAAGTCAACAGCGGCACGCCACAACCGCCGTCCGTTCTCTCAGATCAATTCCGCCAATAGCAACTTGTAATGTAAAAGCCAATCGGAAACGTCCATTTTGACCAATAAGGGGGAAGATTGCAACTTCCAATCTTATGAAAAACAAGCCATGAAAACACCAATCATCAATGCCCCTTTCCACTAATGGCGTGCAATAATGTAATCACCAATAAAGGAAAACCAACGTCGTCCTTCCTGTCCCTCATCCGCTACTATATGAACCCCAAGTGATCGTACATTCAGCTGTCAGACCCTGATGAAGACCGCCTGCAACAGCGGCCGAACGTCGGTATAGTTTATAAAATGACGACGCGGTCTCATACCCGGAAGAATTTTATTGATAGTGATAACAGCCGCGAAAGCCTACGTTTGCATTAAATTTACACTACTTCAAATTCAGTTATATAAAAAATTTTGGGATCTCCAATTCCACATGTTTTGTCAGTTTTTCTTCATGTTCATGGAGACGAGCTGAACAGCTAAAACGATAGTTGAGTAGCTTAGCAGCTTGGAAGGTCATTAGTAGCAATGGTGATGACTTTCTTAAAACAGTGTCGTAGATAGTACTGTAAAAAAAATGTAACTTATGTTTTTTGAATGAAACCATTATAATTAACAATGTTTTATAAAATATAGAAATTTACGACTCAACAAAAAACGTGCATTTTTGAAAAAATTACCATTAGGAATTAAAATCGTGGAGCTATTCAAACCAAAAGAAAAAAAAACTGTCTGACGGGATTCAAGCACCGACTTCATGATTGTAAGATCAGAAAAATATCACCTGAGTTACATCGACACTTGCTACAACTGTTTTAGTTAGTGGTACTTAAATGTACTTGCAAAACTTAAAAATCGATTTATTCGAGAACTTTTGTCAGTTGCGTCGAATGGCTTTGGCTAATTATTATTTGAGTTCTGAACTTCAAGTACCACCAATGTCAAAAAATCCTACACATATGTGGTGTCCTTGTCAGATCACTTCTTTTTCTGTCTCATTTCCGCCGGTTGTCTTAGGTGTCGGTGGCTGAGTAGAGAGAGACCGACACAGGAAAATAGTATGCACGCGTGTGCGGGTCTGAGGTGACCAGCCAGTGGGACAGCAGAAACTAGAAACACTAAGCTAGATTAGTACAATATATTTATTTCGTACAGATAGTACAATACTTAACTTTGTTAACTGAAGACTAGTGGAATACAGATACATAGTTTAACTAGATAGAGGCCTGTCTACTGATGAGAGACCGTTCTAGTGCCTATCCTATAGCCAAGTGACCGATGCAGTTCAGTGGTGGCCACGAGCGGAGTTGCAGCAGAGGGCGCTCGTGGCCGACGTCGTAAGAACGCCGCGCCGTGCTTGCATGGCGGCGCGCGGCGAAAGTACGTGGCGTGCACTTCAGACTTGTGCGACACCACACTTTTAACGTCTGAAGTCTTCCCTTTCTTGAGAATGACTTGCTGCTTTCCGTCATCTAGGAAAGCTTCAATCCAATCACACAGTTGGTCTGATATTCCACTTTATTCATCAGTCGACGGTGCGGAACTGTAAAGAACACCTTGCGGAAGTCATGAAACACGGCGTCTACTTCCGATACTTCCGAGCATTTACCTACTGCTTTCTAAACCTCTTGATTGGGACATTTATTTGTAACGAAGACACTGAACAGACACTTACTGAGATAATTCAAAGAACTTTTGTTCAAATGTTTGTGAAACGTATGGGACTTAACTGCGAGGTCTTCAGTCCCTAAACTGCCAAACTACTTATGAACTACCTGATACTAAAGACAGCACAAACATCCATGCCCGAGGGGGGGGGGGGTTGAACCCCCGACGAGGAACGGCCTCGCGCATCGCAGCATAGCGCCTCAATGCGCTCGGCCGCTCCGAATAGACATAAAAATTAAACTCTCCAAAGGAAAACCAACCCTCATGACACTGCCGAGGTTGGGGAGCTTATGCCTCAACGATACAGGTAGCCGTACCGTAGGTCCAACCACAGCAAAGGGATATCTGTGGAGAGGCCAGACAAACGTGCGGTTCCTGAAGAGGGGCAACAGCCTTTTCACTAGTTACAGGGGCAACAGTCTGGATGATTGACTGAGCTGGCCTTGTAACATCAGCTAACGTGGCTTTGCCACACAGTTACTGCGAACGGCTGAAAGCAATCGGAAACTACAGTCGTTACTTTTCCCGACGACATTCAGCTCTACTGTATGAATGTATCATGATGACGTATTCTTGGGTAAAATATTCCGGAGGTAAAATACTACCCCATTCCGATCTCCAGGCGGGGACTACTCAGGAGCATGTCATCATCAAGAAAAACAAAACAGGCATTCCACGTGTCGGAACGTGGAATGTTCTAACCCCTAATCGGGTAGGTAAGTTAGAAAATTTAAAAGAGAATTGAATAGGTTAAAGTTAGATTTGGTGGGGATTAGTGAAGCTCGCTGGCAAGATGAACAGGACTTTTGGTCAAGAGAGTACAGGGCTATAAATTCAAAATCAGCTCATGGTAACTCAGGAGTAGGTCTGATAAGAAAATAGGAATGGGGATACTATGAACAGCATAGTGAACTCATTATCGTAGAAAATATAGACACGAAACCAACACCGACCACAGTAGTACACGTTTATATGCCAACTAGCTCTGCCGTTGATGAGGATCTCGAAGAAATAAATGAGGACATAAAAGAAATTATTCATAAAGATAAAGGAGAAGAAAACTTAATTGTGATGGGGATCTGGAACTGGGTAGTAGGAAAGAGAAGGAAATGTAGTAGATGAATATGAAGTGGGGGAAAGGAATGAAAGAGGAGATCGCACATTTTAATCACCACAAACTCTTGGTTCAATCATCGTGGAAGAACTATATGTGGAAGAGACCAGGTGACACTGGCAGGTGCCACATTGGCTTTACAATGGTAAGGAAAAGGTTTAGAAACCGATACAAAAAATTGAAAAGCAGCCCTCGTTCGCAAATTAAAAATTATTTGACCTGGTTTCGGCAATGACTATGATTGCCTTCATCAGAAATTATAAAATAAAACAAATCATATAATAAAATATACAATTCAGTTGTAAAGCTTGCGTCACAAAATTTAAAAAGAAGTTTTTATAAAAAGCTAGCCAGTATGTGCTGCACGCCTACACGGAGGCATCAGACTAAAATTTTATGATGTAAGCTTTACAGCTGAGTTGTATATTTTATTATGTGACTTGTTTTATTTCATAGTTTCTGATGAAAGCAATCATAGTCATTGCCGAAATCAGGTCATATAATTCTTAATTTGCGATCGATGGATGCTTTTTTATCCTTTGACGTTGTAACAGTCGCTGACAATAGCAGCTATGTTTAAAAGAAATTGTTTAGAAACCAGGTTTTAAACTGTAAGGCATATCCAGTGGATATATAGACTTTGACCCTAACTTACTGGTTTTGAACTGTAGATTAAAACTTACAGCAAGAACCTGGACAAAATGAAGGAACCAGAGGTGGTTGAGAATTTCAGAAGGAGCATTAGATAAGGATTGGCTAATACATTAATACAGTAGAAGAAGAAGAATGGGGTGCTCTGAGTGAGTGAGTAGTGAAGGCTGCAGATGATCATATAGGCAGAAAGGCAAGGCCTAATAGAAATCCTTGGATAACACAGAAGTTACTGCATTTATGAAAGGAAAAATATAAAAATGCAGGCAAGAGGAGTAAGGCGTATGAAAACATGAGGTTGACAGGAAGTGCAGACTGGCTAAGAAGGAGTGGCTTGAGGAGAAATGCAAGACCGTAGAAGAATGTATAATTAGTAAAAAGATACATACCGCCTACAGTAAAATAAAGGACTTGAGAAAAGCAGCGATATGAACATCAAGAACTCGGATGGAAAACCAGTACTAAGCAAAGAAAGAAAAGCTGAAAGGTGAAAGGAATATAGAGGCCTTTACAAAGGAAATAAAGTTGAAGGCAATATTCCTGAAATGGAAGACGGAGATGAGAAATGAGGTACTATACAAAAACACTATAAAATCTGAGTAGAAGTAAGGCCCATGGAGTATATGATGTTCCGCCTTAACGGCTATTATCGTTAGGAGAGTGAGTCATGAAGAAATTGTTCCGCCTGGTATGCAAGATCTATGAGACAGGGAAAACACCCTCAGAGTATAGAATATAGTGATTCCAA
Source organism: Locusta migratoria (assembly GCA_026315105.1). Classification (NCBI taxonomy): domain Eukaryota; kingdom Metazoa; phylum Arthropoda; class Insecta; order Orthoptera; family Acrididae; genus Locusta; species Locusta migratoria. The sequence continues at coordinate 233,423,829 of CM048751.1, read as the reverse complement.
TACCTAAGAAAGAAAGTGCAGACAAATGTGAACATTGTAGATCTAACAGTTTAATAAGTCATAGCTGGAAAATTCTAACATGAATTATTAAAAAGACGAATTGAAAAATTGGTGGAATCTCACCTTGGAGAAGATCAATTTGGATTTATGAGAAATGTAGGAACACTCGAGGCAATACTCATATAACGACTTATTTTAGAAAAGAAAGGAAAGCTATCGTTTTTAGCATTTATGGATCTTCAGAAAGCGTTTGACTGGGATACACTTTTTCAGATTCTCAAGGAAGGAAGGATGGGTAATATATATGGAGCGAAGAGGTATATTCAACTTGTACAAAAATCAGACAGCAACTATTAGAGTCGAAGAACATGAAAGGGTCGCAGTGGTTGGGAAGGGAGTAAGACAGGGTTGTAGCCTTCCCCCAATGTTGTTCAATCTGTACACTGAGCAAGCAATGAAGGAATTCAAAGAGAAATTTGGAGAGGGAATTAAAGTTCAGGGAGAAGAAATAAAAACTTTGCGGTTTGCGGATGACACAGTAATTTTGTCAGAGACTGCAAAGGATCTGGAAGAGCAATTTAACGGGATGGATATTGCCTTGAAAAGAAGATATAAGATGAACATTAACAAGAATAAAACAAGGGTAATGGAATGTAATGTCATAAAATCAGGGGATGCTGAAGAAATTATATTAGATAATGGGATAACAGTAGTAAATGAATTTTGTTATTTGGGTAGCAAAACAACTTCCGATGGCCAAAGTAGAGAAGATATAAAATGCAGAATGGGTATGGGAAGAAAAGCGTTTATGAAGAACCGAATTTTGTTGACAACCAATATTAGTTTATATGTTAGGAAATCCTTTCTGAAAGCATTTGTCTGGAGTGTAACATGGTATGGAAGTGAAACGTGTACGATAAGGAGAGGAGTTTCTAGCGTACTAAGAGAAGGTATAGTTTTGTGGGGCACAGTCTGAAACATCAAGGAATCGTCATCTTAGCATTACAAAATGTTCAAATGTTTATTAAGCTTAAGGGACGTAACTGCGGGGTTATCAGTCCCTAAACTTACAAACTACTTATGAACTAACTTATTCTAAAGACAGCACAAACATCCATGCCCGAGGGAGAATTCGAACCTCGGACACGGGAGGCCGCGCGATCCACAACGTGGCGCTCCAGACCGCTCGGCTAATCCCGCGTGGCAGAATAACATGGAAGTGTGTGGGGTAAAAATCGTAGAGGGAGAGAGAGGGACAAATACAGTAAGCAGATTCACAAGAATGTTCGTTCCCGTACGTATTAGTAGATCAAGAGTCTTGCAAAGGACGGGATAGCGTGGAGAAGTGCATCGAATCAGTCTGCGGACGGAAGAGCACAGCAACAACAAAGGTGTTTCCAAATTACTTTATGGCAGAGAAACCTAGATGTCGACTCAAAATAACTAACGTAAGTAAAATGTAGTTGGCACAAATGAAATGTTTAATGATTGTTAAACATTGCATAACAATGGACAGGTTACGAAATTAGGATATTATGAAGGTGTTAAACTAGAAGCAGTGAATTATACGATAGTAATTAACAGACAGATCAGAACAAAGAAAGGCAAACCCCAGATTTCCCATAGCAGCACTGGATTACATAAGCTACTTTTGCTATCAGTCATTGCGCAATTTGGTGATATACATCTCAGTAAATCAGCTTACTATGCCTATTTTCGTTCACTGCTTTCGTATGGGATCATATTCTGGGGCAATTCAACATTGAGTAAAAAAGTATTCATTGCACAAAAGCATGTAATCAGAATAATTGATGGAGTCTACCCAACATCATCCTGCAGACATTTATTTTTGGATCTTGGGATGTTCACTGTAGCTTCAATATATATATTCACCCATGAAATTTGTGATTAACAATCCGACCCAATTGAAAAGTAATAGCAGTGTACGTAGCTACAACACTAGGAGAAGGGATGATGTTCAATATTCAAGGTTAAATCTAACTTTGGCACAGAAAGGGGTGAATTATGCTGCCACAAAAGTCTTCAGTCACTTAAAAGTAGCATCAAAAGTCTGACAGATAGCCAACTAGTATTTAAAAAGAAATTAAAGGAATTTCTAAATGGCAACTTCTACTTCAATGTAGATCAATGTTTAGATAAAACTTTAAAAAATATGAAATTACAAGAAATGTAAATAAAAATCCTTAAAATGTTGATTGGCATGTATAGACATTTACTAAACTCACACGTTCCACATCATTACGAAATGTCGTAAATATGATCTATGGAAAAAGTATTAATCTAATCTCATTTAATCATCAGAGCTGTCAGCTGAACATCAATTGGCATTTTCGCTGTTAGCGGTTACAGGTTTCACGTTTTCGAGATTCTGTGAAGAGATTTCACAGAGTTTTGTTAGCGTGAAAACTTACCCAAATATCTGGAGTTTTCGTGCTCTCTGGGTCTGACAGACATGACGTAGTTGCACTGTAGCACAGTCTCTTGTTACGGACCCACGAGAGGAGGAAAATCTGAAAATGTCCACCACAGGTTTCAATAGCCTCTCAGGAAACGTTACGTTTCTTGAAAATATGGAAGAGTGTCTTTTCCTCCCTGGAATACGTGTCTCTCGCATGGTGCCTTCAAACGGACTTTTACGTAATAAATCCCTTCAACTGAAGTTCATTACGAGAAATGACAATATGTTTCTAGTAATGTGAGAGGAAGAACGTGGAAATAAAATTAAAAGCGTTGAATATGCAAAGCCACTCATGCGGAGGTACTCATAAATCCGGTCGAGGACCGCAGTGCTGCACAAACTCGACGTCATAAATTCCGAGAAAGAGCTCGACAACAAAGTGCACGGGCAGATAAGATCAGAGCACCTCCTCTCTCACTTAGAGGTAATTTATGGTTGGCTTTGTGGCAGTCGGTTAGAGTAGGGGGGTGGACAGAGATACGGAAGAGCAGGAGTTTAATAAAACGCAAAACTTTGTTTCCGGGCGCACTCCGAATAATCAGAAATTAGACAGAACGCTTACTCTCGAGTTTAACAGAGTGGATCGAGCGACTCTCCTCAGCATTCTGAAGTTTCAGACATGTAGCAGTTTTCAGATAAATACTTCTCCGTGAATTACGACAACTCAGAAATTATTTCGCAGTTTTCCGTACACAGGAGTTGGTAACTCGAAGTGTGAATGTAAAACGGCAGTCGATGGAAGAGTGTTTCTGAAACTCTTATACGATCCTGAAGTTACAATACTCACGCTTGAAACTCTTATCAGATTTGGTAAACAGATAACATAGTCTTTCTACAGTGAGATACAGATGTGAGGCACTGAAAGCATCTCTTCCTCCTGCGATTACAAGAAAGTAAATATTTTGTGCTTTTTTTTAAATTATTAAATATAAGGAGATACACTGTATTAAAATTTATGCTGTGCCCGGGATTCGATCCCGGGACCTCCTACTTACTAGGTAGGTGCTTTAGACCACTTTTTTTTTTTTTTTTTTTTTTTGTTCTCTGGGTAGTTCTCCTCATTGCGGTCGCTGATCTTGATTGTTCGTTGTTGTTCTATTTGTTGTTGGCTCAGCTTTTTTATTACAGAGGGCGTTCAGCCCTCTGACCGGGCGCGCTGAGCCACGGCGCCCGGCTACCACTCGGCTAACACAGCGTTGTAGCCAAAGAAACTACATCGACTGTCTGTGTAGTTGCTTTGGCAACAACGCTGCGTTAGCTGAGTGGTCTAAAGCACCTACCTACTAAGTAGGAGGTCCCAGGTTCGAATCCCGGTCACATAATAAATTACAATTCAATGCCTCTCCTTATGTTTAATACCTTTGGTATAACGAGGCAATGTTGTCTCAAGGAATTGTATTATTTGCTGATACTTTTTAAAAATGTTCAAATGTTTCAACTTTTTGGTCCAAATTGCTTTGGTCATTGGTCCCTAGACTTACGTACTACTTAAAGTAACTTATACCGAGGACGACACACCCACCCACCCACACACACACACACACACACACACAAACACACACACACACACACACACACACATGCACGCACACACATCCATGCCCGAGGAAGGACTCGAACCTCCGACGGCCAGCAACCGCGAGCTCCGCAGCAAGGTCCTTTGAACGCTCGGCCACTCCACCGCGGCTTATTTTTTCAGAGACAATTCAGAATCACGTTAGTGTGTCTCGAAGGGTCCATTAGTGTCAAAATAGGTTTATGCATACAACAACGGTACACCGATAGAAACTGTGTAGGGAAGCCTCCATTGGTGTGTGGTAATTCAAACTGAATCACCCAGGGCAGGCGGCGAGAACGCCCCATTGCTTAATGTCCCACGGGGTTTCCCCCTTCTACTTGTTAAATTGCTCAAAGTAGAGTACAGTGGAGGAATGTCGATCAACTCTAGCAGAGAGCATTACTCTTTTCCCGTTACTTCACGGAGAAACGTTTATAATAGCTATTGGCGTCATAATTTACACGTAAGCTACAAAACTGCGTATGCGAATAGTTGCCTATGCAACTTAAGCCGCTTATATATGAGTTTAGTGTAACACTTGTCATTATTTTACGAAATTTGTATTACATAGGTGTAATACCAAATCTTACCTTATTGTTATATAAGCAGCGTGACATTGCCCAAAGATTTCATGATGATGCATAATTAGCTGAAATGGATCCATCACGTTAGAATAACAAACTAAAGAAGCAGCACATTGGTATAAGATGCGATTGATACGTAATAGTACTACTTAAAAATATTCTGGATGACCATTTTGTACTCAATTCTCTTTCCATTATGGCGGGGCTTTAATTAAAAAGACAGGGAGGAAAGGTCAGTGCATATTTACAAAGTTCCTAAAACACCTCCCATCTTTCATGCCTTCCCTCGGCGATGTTACCAACGCACTCCGCGCCAGTGCCCTGGTTTGTAAACAGGGCAGCACTGCACGCGAGGTGCCGCGTCGATATGCAACTTCAGTGCACGTCTAAAATCACTCTTTTACTAACCTTGGGTCTTCTGTCGTAGTTGATGTCTCATTGGGCAGGTGAAGCACACAGGTCGCGCATCTCTTGTACCTGAAGTGATGCTTAAAGAGGTGTTGAAATGTGGCTAGGAAGTACTGCACTACGATTAACTTTAGCTTTTGTAGGATGCCAATGCTTGTTTTTATTGAAAAATTGCCAGTGTATATCCAAGCACAAATATACAGTCTAAGTAATACTGAATACACAAACGATACATAACGTATAAACTGTCCCTGGCCCGCACTGAACTAACATGAATGTGCAAGGTATCGCGGTCGGCGCTCGACTGACTGCCGCCGCCTCTCGCTGCGCGCCACAAGCCACCGGTTTGGCGCCAAGCGAAACTTCTAGACTAACATTGTTCAACTTATTACAAAATATACAAATAATTAAATCTTTGAATTAACCGAAATATAGCTTAGCACAAAAGCATTACAGAAAGTATATAGATAAATAGACATATGAAAGTTAAATATTAATAAAAGAAGCTTAAAGTTTTAGCGGATAACCAGTATAGGCGGGAGCCAATCAGATCTCAACTTGCAATAGGGACGGAGCTTTCCCACGGGATACAAGCTCATCTACTGTCTCTCTCTCACACCCTTCACACACTTCCCAAACCAAGAAAACGTCTTTAACATCTAATACATTGATATGCGAAATAAACGGCTCCATGTCAGCCCCCTCACACCATACGACATAAAAATAAATCTAAAACTTCGTACCGAAACGGATGACCGCTCTCCGGAATGTTACGAAGCGATATTTCTGATTAAGAAATAGAGGGAGCCCGCATAAAATCGCCATTTTTATCCTTTCGTAAGGAGAAAATTGGATGTCACAAGGAACGTTTCTTTTCCATTCGATTTCCAGACGTTCCCCGTTGCCGACGATAATAAAAGAAAAAAAGAAAACTGCGGACGCAAATCCCGGCGATCCGTTCCGTTACCGCCTTTTTCCGAATTCAAGAAGACTGACCTGACGAATACATCACTGTAGCGCCGTATTTCACGCGCACGCCACGCTTCCGGGCTGTGATAGCTGCCGTCACGGGCACCGGCGGGGAGGGGGAAATGGAATATAAATTCTTGCCGTGACGTATTCGGCCCGGTAGCCAGGTGCGCCCGGTCCGTGGGGGGCTGCGCGAATTATACGGCCGGCAATGCGCAGAGCGCGCACGTCACTGGTCGACGTACGGCGCCGGCGAACACTGTGCGTACGTCACGCGGCCGACGACCTCCGGCGGGAGCGGGCCGCATCTGGCGCGCGTGTTCTGCCGCGCGTTTCAATCATCCATGCAAATGTGCGCCAGGGAGCAGCATAGTGTGGTACGTAAAGGAAGGCGGTAACAGTTACTGTCTTAGTTGCCGGCTTCGCATGTCGTTTTCAGAAGTCTTTCATTTTGTTGATAACATTATTGCAAGGCATTATATGCTCATGTCTGAGGTGTCTGGTGGCCAGAGCAGGTTTTTATACTCAGAAGTACTTCATATACAGGGTGTTACAAAAAGGTACGGCCAAACTTTCAGGAAACATTCCTCACACACACAGAAAGAAAATATGTTACGTAGACATTTGTCCTGAAACGCTTAATTTCCATGTTAGAGCTCATTTTAGTATTTCACTTTAAATATAAATTGAAATAATTCGTCCAGACATTTGTCAAAATACCCAATTGTTTCGTTAGTATGTACTGTACTTCCTCTATTCACGTCATCAACATAGATTTTCTGTGAACGTATGCGCAGGAATTGTTGATGTTTTGATTAGGCCTCATGTTCTTCCACCTACGCTCACTGGAGCACGTTATCGTGATTTGATACGGGATACTCTACCTGTGCTGCTAGAACATGTGCCTTTACAAGTACGACACAACTTGTGGTTCATACACGATGGAGCTCCTGCACATTTCAGTCGACTTGTTCGTATGCTTCTCAAAAACAGATTAGGTAACTGATGCATTGGTAGAGGTGGACTAATTCCATGGCCTCCACGCTCTCCCGACCTCAACCCTCTTTCATTTATGGGGGCATTTGAAAGCTCTTGTCTACTCAACTCCGGTACAAATGTAGAGACTCTTCGTGCTCGTATTGTGGACGGCTGTGATACAATACGCCATTCTCCAGGGCTACATCGGCGCATCAGGGATTCGACGGAGGCTGGATGCATGTACCCTCGATAACGGACGACTTTTTGAACATTTCCTGTAACAAAGTGTTTAAAGTTACGCTGGTACGTTCTGTTGCTGTGTGTTTCCATTCCATGATTAATGCGATTTGAAGAGAAGTAATAAAATGAGCTCTAACATGTAAATTAAGCGTTTCCGGACACATGTCCACGTAACATATTTTCTTTCTGTGTGTGTGAGGAATGTTTCCTGAAAGTTTGGCCGTACCTTTTTGTAACACCCTGTATAAAACCTGTTTCGGTCCTTTTTTGGACCATCTTCAGGATTGAAACTCTGAATGTATCATAGTTACATTTAGAGGACCTTCAAGCAACATTCATTAGTGCCAACATTAAGCTAAGTTGATACAGAGAAATAAAATAAAGCGTTGTTATACCTACTGATGTCGTGGAGCTGGCAGGTAACTGGGATCCTTCCAGTGCACCACTGCTGGCTAGAGCAAGGTTTACTGCTCTTACATAGCTAATACTCCGCCGCTTTTCCAGCTCCACCTATCTTTGGTAGCCAATGAAAAATCTACATACATAAATTTACCAATTATAAATAACTATAAATTTCTTTGGTGTTATCTGAAATCAGATAAATACGCTCATCTTTCGGATATGTAAAATGAATATTAAAACACTTAAATACTGACGTAAATTGTTCCAGGTTCTTATCGATATTTTCAGAGATATTCTATAAGTGGTTCAGCAGTGTTGTATGCAAATTTGCTGGTATTAAAAGATTAACTATAAAACTTATTTAAGGTACATCTACATACATACTCCGAAATCCACCGAAAGGTGCATGGCGGAGGGTAAACTGTACCACTACTAGGCATTTCCTTTCCTATTCCACTCCCAAATACAACGAGGGAAAAAGATTGCCTCTATGTCTCCGTACGAGCCCTAATTTCTCTTATCACGTCTTTGTGATCATTACGCGAAATATAAGTAGGCGGCAGGAAGATAGTTCTACAGTCAGCTTCAAATTCCGGGTTTCTAAATTTCCTTGACAGAATTTTTCGAAAGAACGTCGTCTTTCGTCCCGCGATCCCATTTTATTTCCTGGAGCATTTCCGTGGAACTCGTGCATTGATGGAACCTACCAGTAACGAATCTAGCTGCTCGCCTCCAAACTGCTTCTATGTCTTGCTTCAAATTGTTCCGCGGCGGGTCCCAAATACTTGAGCAATACTCAAGACGTGGTCGTACAAGCGTTTTATACGCGGTTTGCTTTACACATGAAGTAAATCTTCCCAAAATTCTCCCAATTTACCGACGTCGGCTGCTCGCCTTACTCACAACTGTCCTTATATGTTCGTTCATAGAAAATAAATCAAGATAGCTTATTTTGCATTCCAAAACTATTATGTTCTTTTCTCGTTGTTTTCGTTATACTTTAAATAAGTTTTTAGATAATATTATAATGCCAGCAAATTTGCATACAACACTGCAGAACCACTCACAGAATATGTCTGAAAATATCGATAATAATCTGATGCAATTTACGCCAGTATTTAAATGTTTTAATCTTCATTGTACATATCAGAAAGGTGAGCATAATTATTTTATCTCAGACGATGACAAAGAAAACTATAGTTAAATATAATCAATATTTTTGACTAAATTTATGTATGTTGTCTTTTCATTGACTATCAAAGATGCGTGGAGCTGGATAAGGGGCGAAGAATCAGCTATTTATGAGCAGTAAATCTTGCTCCAACTAGCAGTGACGCATTGGAAGGCTACCAGGCATCTCCCCAGCTCAGCGACAAAGATTTGTCTAACATCTTTGTATTTTATTTAGGTTAATGTTGGCGCTAATGTATGTTGCTTGAAGGTTCTCTACATGTAACTATGGTACATTTAAAAGTTGCAATCCTGAAGTTGCCCAAAAAAGGACCGAAACTAGTTTATATCAATACAAAATCATTGACTGTTTTTATACGTAAATTTAAATGAAAGAGTGCTGCTATCCCAAAAGTGGAACCTAAATGTTTCCAAAACTATGACTTAGAGGAACGTTCCTGGAGACATTCTGTAGCAATTCTGGACGCGTGGAGTGTCGCATTGTCCTGCTGGGATGGGCGACAGCCGTCGGAATGCACAGTGGACATTAATGGATGCAGGGTGATTGGCCAGGATGCGTACCTACGTGTCACGTAAAAGAGTCGTATATAGACTTGTCAGGGGTGCCATATCACTCCATTTGCAAACGTCCTTCAATTTAGAGGCTCCAACAGCTTTAACAGTCCTTTTATTAACCTCCGTCTCAGGTTGTTAAGCCAAGATCGCCAATAAAATTGTTTCTTTTAATCGGGTTCGATGATTTGTATAGTCAGCTTCAAAAGGGTTTAAAACATCTTTAAATAGAAAATGTAAAATAAAGGTTTCGTTGTCAAAATGTGAAACGAATTAAAATATACGTAGGCAAAATAGATCGTCATATAAGATTAAAAAGATTTTATTGGCGATCTTGGCTTAACAACCTGAGACGGAGGTTAATAAAAGGACTGTTAAAGCTGTTGGAGCCTCTACATTGAAGGACGTTTGCAAATGGAGTGATATGGCACCCCTGACAAGTCTATATACGACTCTTTTACGTGACACATAGGTGTCTACCAACAAGTCATGAAATAAAAAAAAAAAAAAAAAAAAAAAAATAAAAAAAAAAAAAAATGTGCTATCTGAACTGTTTTAATTTTTAACCATTATTTTAAGATCGCTGTTCTCCATAATGCTTTCTAAAAATAACTATACTTTAATTTGAATGAAATACAGGACAATCTTACCGTACACGTCACTGAACGGTTCAAAGAAACTGGTATAGGCATCCGATGTAAACACATACGGAAAATTCTTCGGAGTTATTGGCCGCATTGTCAATCTATAAAATCCGACGTTTCGGCCACTGTTGCAAGTGGCCTTGGCAAGGTGTTAGGCTGACTGCTGAATCCAAGGGATTGCTGGTACTTATATAATAGCGGGAGGAACTGTTATCAAAGTATTAGGAGTTCTTTATTGGTCTTTATATTATGGCCTGTGATTGGAGGGAACAGAGGTACTGCATTGGTGTTCGCATTGTTGATTGCTATTGGTGGAAATTGGGGGCTGAGATGCGGTCGGCGGTTATGACGTCACGCTGTTCACTTGCTTCCTGGCGTTGGCTTGGGCGCGCCAGTACTCTGTGTACATACGGCCGCAGTGGTCTCCCGCGAATTGGTTCGCGCGTCATCGTCCCGAACAGTTGTCACTGCTGGCAGCCAGGACGCCGGTAGCTGTACCCATCCTTTCTGTTCAGGCTGGTGGGTTGCTTCGCAATTTCTATGGCCTCTCTGATCTTCCTTCTCGTTTGAAATGGCTGTTTCGCTAGTACATGTGCTTCTGGAATTATTATATCTTTTGCAAGTGATTGGTAAATGAATTGAAGAAAGAAGGATAGGAAAGAAAGGATTGACAATGGCCGCATTTGGGCATTGATATTAAGCAATGGCGACAAGTGAAAATGTGAGCCAGGCCGGGAATCGAACCCGGGTCTCCCGCTGTGGGCCAGCGGTCGCCTTAACCACTTGGCCACCCGTGCTCGCTTCCCGTCCATCTCAAATTCCCACAAGTCGCACGCTATATTTGTAGCGCCCCTATCGTCCACGCCCTCTTACACTCGCCATTACGGATTCCCGTGTGAGGTCGGACGTATGACCGCATCTGCGGTGAGCCGACCGCGGTGGCCGAGGGGACTGACGCGCATCAGTCACGGTCTGCACGGCCACTACGGTCAGGCATGGATATTTGTGCCGTCCTAGTTCGTAAGTAGTTCATAAGTAGTTTGTAAGTTTAGGGACTGATGACCCCTTAGTTAAGTCCCATAAGCTTTACAAACATTTGAACATTTGCATCTGCTTGAAATAACTGAAGCTAACACCGTCGTCGCGTGTAAATACTTATCGTATTGGTGTGGTGTCTGTTCTTCCGGCCGTCCGAAAGAACAGACACCACACTAATACGATAATTATATCTTTTCCGCACTCCTGGTGTTCTGCCACCATGACTTTGTGTGTTGACCCAGACGAATGTATCTTTCGTGTACTGACGTTCGCGTCTTAATCTGTCTCCCCGTTTCGTCTATATATATTGCTCCATTCTCAAAGCCGACTTTCTAAACTCCGGCAGTATTCAACTTGTCGACTGCGTCTTTCGTTGAACGAAGAACAACTTTTGTTGTTGCTTTTGAAGATAGGCTTGATGTCCACTCTGCGTAGAATTTTTCGAACACGTTCTGTTACCCCTGGCACGTATGGTAATGAAGCAACATGTTGTGTTACTTTCTGGTCTTCCCGATTGCCTACTGAGCGCTGATGACCACGATGTTGAGCGCCATAAAGCTCCAATAACAACAACAACAACCGATTGCCTACATAATTTGATCACGCTAATTATTATACCTTACACATTTTTGCAGCTATCTGGTATGACTTGTTATGTGGATTACAAATACAGCTTTGTTGAAACTATTTTGTTTCAATTTAAGACCAGTTTCAGCAGAAGTAGGTGCCATCCTGAGATGCTTTCACATCATCGGCATCGATATGACAGTGTGCTCTAATTACAATATATAGGCCTATTACGATATTACCATGTGACGAGCCTGAATGGTAACGTATTTTGTAACTAGAGATCAGTGCCATCTCGACGATGATGAAGCTACAGCATCTGACGACGACAGCTACTTCTGCTGAAACTGGTCATGCGTTGAAATAGTTTCAAAGAAGTGGTCTTGGAAATCCATATAGCACGTTGAAACACGCTGTGTTATCTGTGATATAGCAAACGTCTCACGATGTGGTATACCTTTGTCAAAGAGAGTAGAAGCATGGTAGTCCTGGTTGCGACCAGTTGTACAGTAGTGGCTGTGACGAGTGGTGTGGAGTAATTACAGATAAATTGTACCTCAGAGTTATCGTTTATTGGAAGGACAAACCAGACCACTTCTTGTTTCTGTTGTTTATGTACAACCCTGAAAACTAAAGTAATGTACATCGCTGCTCTTGAGTAATAATATTTGTTCAATGTATTTGCAGCATTAAGTAGTTAGTTGCCTCTCAAATTACAGTAAGTGTTAAAAGAAATATTGAGTATAGGAGAAATCATACTGATTAGTTTTTAAAAAATCCTTTCCTTGATCCTGCTTGGAATGTCACTATTATATGAATATGCATATCATTACATTTTATAGAGCAGAATAGATCCTCATAGGTGATATAAATTATTCTTTCAGTCACATTAAAATTCTTTCTCGCAGTCAGATTTAGTTCAGTCACTCAGTCATATAAACGCTACATATCGTAAATGTTTAAAGAAAGTATTTTGTACGCACTAACTATTGTAATAATATTTCTTAATAGAGCCATGCTAAATTAGCCTTAGACAGGATTTATCATTTCAAAAATATCTGCACACGGCTTTTACCAATCATCATACGGCTTTTAACGTTTAATTGAAATGGTGCTCTTTAAAAACAATTGCTTTGGAATAAAGATTACTTTCTATTTTACTTTTGACTTTGATAGCCGTATTTCTAACGAAAAGTATCGCTACCACATTATAAATACGCCCACATGAGACCACCCGAATCCAGTCGAAAGTGTACGTCGTTGAGAAATGTCACCGCATGAGTACCACGTATTTTTGCAATGTAGTTGATATATGAAAACTTGTTGCTGCAGCAGGTTTTTCACCCCGACTCCTCGTCGGGACTGCGAAACAACTTCTGCAGCTCTATCCGTAGTACTACACACCCAGGGCTGTACATAAATTATTAATTCACGGATCTCAAAGCACAGCGTGGGCTCCGTTGCCAATAGGTAACTATTCCAAGATGCACAGGAATCCCGGAACACAGACAGGAATACGTTCCCGAAAATGTTCCACGAAAAAGAGGCTATCAGATGTTTTACTCGGGCTACTTGCATCTTCGGATCCGCTCATTACGAGCTTGAGAAATATGCAGCTCAAGCATGGGAAACGTTTTTCATCTGAGGCCTTACAAGTTTCACTGCCTCCAGATGAATCTGCAAATCAATCTATTGATGCTCTGGCAGACAAATAAGAATCTGCCTTCGCAAAGATTCAGGTAAATTTGGTAGTCAAACATATATATATTTTTTAAAATTTAGTTAATCCCATATTTGTGATTAGCGATCCCAATAATACTCATTCTAAAAATTTTGATTAAAATATGAAAAAATTTTCTTAAATAATTGGGTCATTTTGGATTCGCCGTTTGTAATTTTTACTTTTACCGTCGATTACAAATTCAATGCTTCCAAAAAATAAATAAATAAATAAAAAATTTCCTATCATATCCGTATCTTTTTCAACCCTCGGCCAGTTTTCCGGAAGTTTTCAACCACTGTCCGCTACTTGGATTGCTGTGTTCGTTACTACACTGCACCATCTGCAAAGTTGAAGGGTGGAGGGGTCGTGTAGGCTACAAGCCTACATGTAGAACCCGAAGGGTTGCCGCCTCTGTACGGGTAACCTACGATTTAAAGTAGAAGGAAGAGTAAACGCTTTCGTATACAGGGTGAAGCGAAATTCGCGCACTTGGGCTTTGCAACGCGATTTCTCACATGCCAGCAACAGAAAATGTCTGTCACAAAATTTCGTACTGTCCATATTTCGGCAGTACATGGACGTCGAAAACTGAAATTGGTGTACATTCCATACGTCAGTGTGTTTCAGAATGACAAACATCCACCAACAAAGTTCTAGGGGATGTAGAAAACGTCTTGAGGAATAAAGAAGAACGTAGAAATCCATGCTAGAAAATTTTATCTGACGACGCTACTGCGAACACTGCGACTGGCAAAATGTCGTACTAGAAGCATGTTGTACATCAACAAAAATGCAACTTTAACCACTGATGCACAAAATACGGTATAAATCAACTTTTAATATGTTATTGTACTGGAACAACACTGGGGAAAAAGGGTTAAAGTACTTTCGAATTATGTAAGCAATATTGTGAGCTACTTTCTAGATCAAAATATAGTGTCTGTAAAACCAGTGACTACTCACAAAAAGTTAAGTTTAGAATTGCTTTATAATTTGGTAATATGCTGAAAAGTAGCTAATCGATCCTTCTTAATATGGTATCGAACAGTTCAGTTTGCACTTGAGCTCTTATGGCCTGTTATAAGCCACAGCCAAAAGCTCATGCCTTTTAAAATAGTATTTAAATATTCTAAAGATATCTAGGGTGGAACTTGTAAGTGCGACTCCCTCTATTTGACCACTGCCACGTATTAAACGAACTTCCATTTTTCTGCTTAGCTCACAAGGAAAGTACTTGGGCTCGAACAAACATATCTGTATGAACGTTTGGTTACAGTATCTCTACGTACACCTCAATGTGCTGGTGGGTGTCGTTTTTATGCAAACCTTTGCAACCATGCAGCTAGATAGCACTGTAGATGTAATTGTAGACGCCATACGGAATGCCGATATCTGAACGATAACTTATGTAATAATCGTCGTACATGTTCTCTAGCTTATTGTCATCAAAAGCCGTGATGATAGTTGCACCTTTAACCTTCTCCTCGGAAGACTGTTGGTATTCACTGCCACTGCTTCCATCGCCTCTTCCCGCACTTACCGTAGCACTACCGCTATCAATGAGTTCTTCATCATCATCATTATGTGTTAGTGTTACAACGGTATCTAACTTATGCTCATATTTCTGTACCATAACAGATACGAGAAAGCATGCGAATGATTCATCTTCTACACTAATACCTTCTTCTCGAAGAATGGTTCTTAGTAACTTCATCTCAACTAATCGCAATACTTTATCAGGATTGATTATCAATCGCTGCTCCGTCTGACGCTTCACCACACAAATAACATCACAAAACGCAACTTCGGAGGCACACTGCACCGTCCCTACTGGCGAACCGACAGGTGAAAGTGGAATGTGGCAAGGCACACGCAGATGCGTCTAACGGACGACTGCAGAGTTTTGCAGATGCGGGAATGTCACTAGTGCAATGGGATCTTTACATTATATCTCGTACGATTTTGATGTATATGTGTTTGTTCGAGCCCAAGTACTTTCCTTGTCAGGCACTCGTTGTCATTTCCTCTCGTCGGGGTGAATGACCTCCGGTACGCAACAGAGAGCACAGAAACTTGGTGGTGGCACGGTATGAATGCGCGCGGCATTTGTTTACGGCGTCACAAATAGCCGGCGAAGACAAACAGCGATCGGCTGACAGAGCTGTTCGGCAGGCAGGAAGCGTGGCCCGCCGGAGCGAACGCTTCCAAATGCTGCGGGCGACGGCAGCGCCGTGCGGCGGCGGTTTTGCTGACTTTGGCTATATCCGGTCGGTGGCCACTGGACGCTGCAAAAAACAGCGCGCGAGGAACTCCGCAACTGTAGGCTACAGTCACTGGTCTGTCTGCGGACTGCTGTTCAATTAAACCTATTGCTCTGCCATTTCATTACTTAACACGAGACACACTATTGAGGTTAGCAGTCTGCACCTAACTCTTAATCTAACTAACTCCTACACATAAAGAAGCTGCAAATTCGAAACTCTTCGTCCCCTGCGGGGTCTTCATTCAGAATTTTAACTCGTGTGCCAATGTTTCTCGTTCCAGTGTTTTGTGGTGATTCATCGTCTTTTAAAACGTCAGCAACCGCCGCATCGGCAGAACAAAGTGTTGCCAAGTTTTTTTAACGATGCTCTCGTTTCGTCGTCTGTGACATCACTGTTTTAGCCATCGTGACAATTTTAACTCACAGTTGTGTATGTCTCAATCCGCTTGCAATGTTATTTTATTCACTAATCTTCACCCTTTGTATTTTAAATTATTGGTTATTTCACCTTTTTAAAAAAATTTTCGTCTTGTTATTTACATTTGTCACCCGGCTGAAGAGCATTGTTGAAACTGCTGATAGCCTGCCCCCGTACAGGGGTTTCAAAGCTAATCTATACCTATAAAAGTGAATGTTTGTTCGGTGTACGTTTATCACGTTTGAACCACAAGACATGAAGAGCTAAAGATTTCTACAGTTACTAATGTCTACCAGAGGAAGGATTTAGGCACGGTTTTATAGCGATCGTATAGCTTTTTATCTATATATTAATATGAATGTCTGTTCGGTGTTCGCTTATCATGTCCGAACGCCAAGACGCTGAGACTTAAATATTTGTACTGTTACTAATTTATACCCGAGGAAGGTTTTAAGCACGGTTGTATAGAGATCTGATAGATATGTAGTAATTTGAAGAATATAACGCGAAATGCTGAACAATAATTACTCTTTGAAAATTATATTACTCTCTGAAAATGGTTTTAGTGATTGCATTGGAGCTTGAGGATTGATAATGATAAAAGGGTGGAGTATATTGGAATGGAAAGTTATCAGTGTATATAAAATTCCACGTGTGTGTGTTAATCTTTCACTCTGCAGCGAAAACTACAGAATGCAAACGAATGGTCTGTGTGTAATTGTTGGCCGAAGTCTCCTGTTGTACACCATAGCAGTTCCATGCCGATACGTATAAGGGGGTGGAAGACATGGTGGTTGAAAGTCGTCAAATTATGAAAAACTTCTGACTGAAGGCCAGCAATGAAGTTTGCTACTCTATAGCAAGGAGGTTACATACAGTGAAACGTGATGCCACAGACCATATCTTTGATCTATGCGTGATGGTCGAAGGTGCTACAATGTCTTCTGCTCTTTCTCTGTAAGGATAAGCATACGAATAAGTAAATATAAGAATAAATAAATAAAGCAGAAAAAAAGATATTTCCTTTAATACATATCTTTAAAAAATCGATTTAACGTTTCGCGCATTACATCGAGTGATCGATCTGTGATATTATTACAATCATTATTGTTGAATTTCGTGATTGGATTCTTCGGAACGAGTGCATTTTTACGTGTTATTTGATCTACACTACTTACATTCCTGATAAACGGTAAGTGCATAGACTTCTGCAACCTTATAGAAATATTTTTCAGTTACACTTTATCAGGGATAGTTCCTCAAAAATGAGTGAAATTAATTGCATTAATTTAATTGGTATTTAAACTTCGTTTCTTATATATTTTCGAATAATGTTTTCAGAAACAAGGAAATGGATAGAGAGAAAGCATAGGAGAAGTACTAACTCAAGGCAGGAACAAATAAATAAATAAATATCCAGGCAACGACTGAAGGAAGAGGTAGGAAGGATGGATAGCGGTTAAAGTACTCCCATGAGCGTGGTCACTGCATATTCAGGCTCGATGTTTGGGTAAAGGAAGTAAGGGAAGCAACTTTCTCTTTTCAAAGGAACCATCCCCGCATTTCCATGGAACGATTTAGGCCTAATCACGGAACACATCTGGATAGCCGGAGGTAACTTCGAGCCACCATCCTTCCGAATGCGATTCCAGTTTATTACCACTGAGCCACCTTTTTCGGTAGTCGTCTATGGCTCCCGAAAATTTAACCCACTATGGCTAGATAAATCAACTACACTGAGGAATCAAACAATATGTTATAGGCATGTGTATCCAAACACAGAGATATGCAAACAGAAGACAGCGCTGCAGCCGGCAAAGCCTATATAAAACATCAGGTGTCTGGCACAGGCTTGTATCGGTTCTTGTTGCTACAACGGCGGATTATAACGATTTACGTGAATTTTAAAGTGGAGTCATAGTCGGGGCGTAAGAGGTGGGACAGAATACTTCCGAGGCAGCGATTCTCAGGGGATTTTTCCGCGCGAACGTTTCGCGAGTGTACCGTGGGTATAGGTAATCGGATAAAACATCACATCTCCGCTGAGAGTGCAAAAAGATACTACAAAAACGGAACAAACGACGACTAAAGAGAATATTTTAACGATACAGAAGTGCAGCCTTCCTGCAAACTGCTGCAGATTTAAATTCTGAGCCTTTATTTAACAAGTGTCCGCGTGCGAATCATTCAACGAAACATCATTGACGGAGGCTTTGCTGACACAAAGGTTTACGCCTCAACTGGTCCCGTCATTCCATACTCTGGTATGTTGATAATTCAAAACATATTACCTTATGTGACGAGTCTCGTTTCGAATTGTATGGAGCGGATGGATGTGTACCGTATGTACACAGCCTTATGAGTCCATGGAACCTGACTGACCAAGCTGGTGGAGGCACTGTAATGGTGTATAAAGAAGAAAATGAAGCTTTGGGTTTAATGTCCCGTCGACAGCTTGGTCATTAGATAAGGAGCCAGTGCTCGGGGTTTTGGGTAAGGATGGGAAAAGAAATCGGCTGTGCCCTATGAAAGGAACCATTTCGGCATTTGCCTGTCTGTAGTGATTTAGGAAAATCACACAACACCTAAATCGGAATGGCCGGAGGTGAACCACCGTCGTCCCGAACACAAATCCAGTGTGTTATCACTGCGCCACCTAGCACGCTGTTTAATGGTGTAGGTCGTGCGCAGTTGGAATGACATGGGACCCCTGATACCTGTAGATACGACTCTGACAGGTGACATGTACGTACACATCCTGGCTGATCACCTGCATCTGTTAGTGTCCTTTGTGCATTCCGACGAGCTTGGTAAATTCCAGCAGGACAATGCGCCACCCAACACGTAGAGAACTGCTCATTTCTAAATTGCCTACTGCAACGGTGAGGTACCTGTTGCGCTGTAAAATACCAATGCGAGTGTCTCGATGCGAGAGAAGAAACAAGAGGTAAACCAATATTGTCGCATTGAAATGGAAGCAGGCTTGACTTCGAAGACAGGGTTGTGAATTGAACACAGCACTTACACTCAAAGCAGGTTTATTGCGAACAGAAAGCAGGACTGACTGCCTTTCTGGCTGAGTGCTCTGCTATTTATACACAGACAGAATGTACCAGAAATTAGAAGAATATTAACACAAGTAACAAGTAGAAATTACAAGTGAACTTAAAAAAACATGTAGAACATTCTGGAAATGATAATTACAAAGAAATAAATTTTTGCCGGTGGACGGGTTTGAAACGGGGCCCTTCAGCTCCGCAATTGGCGACGCTATCCCCTGCGCCACGCCGGCAGTCGGTTACCGTGGCCTCTCGCGGCAGTAGTTAATGAATCTGAGAGCCCTGTCAACTCGTGAAATGCTTAATGACGGAGAGTGTATGTAGAGAGATAAATCAAACCACCAGCTGTGAAGGGGCTGATCTGTAGCCATTTTTTTTCTTTTTCATATTTCTATTCTGTAAGCGCTCTTTAGTGTGTTGGGAAGAGCATTGCGTATTATGTAGTATGAGTAAAACATGGAGCATATGGACCGGTGAAAAAGTATCCCTTGGGAAAACTCCGCTCATATTTCCCTCTAAAATTGATCCGTTTGTACAAGTAACATCAGTTCACCAAAAACTTACAGAATTTTTATTAATACTTAATATACTACAATTAATTTAATTATGCCTTCTTATAAAATGTGATTACCATGTATTAAGGTTTGATTCTGTTATTTGTTAGTTTAATAGAAAGATGACAGGCGTGACACTTCTAGAATGTTTCGATGGCCCCAATTATAAATAAAACAAGAAAAAGCGACTGGCATACTTCATGATAGAATCAAAGCCTAGTCACATTATACTCCTATTTCAGCCTCACATCAAGAAACTACGGATTCACGACTTGAGTGCTGCTTCATACCCTGACGAGGTAGGGAGCAATACGTCCCCTCACGTGCAGTGCATTTTTCTATCACAGACAAACCGAGGGTGGAAGAAGGAAAAAGTTTGAAACTTTTGTGTTCACGTTCAAATAGTTAACTTTCTGGAATGTTAAAGACAATTACCACATCTTTTTCTCTTCTTTTAATCACGCCGTACAGCACAAAACACTTCAGCTGAAGCATACTGAAAATTAACGCGCTAGGCGATCGAAATGCTAAAGCCATGATCACACGGCACGTGTTGTTCTATGTGGCACACGACAGACGTTTTGTTTGTCTAGCTACAGCAGGTCTGAACCGAACCGCCACTTCCGACGGAACGTGCTGCCCATTGTGATTCGCTGGCGACCGAAGCCTTATCGTGCGCCCGTTGCGGCCTGGCGCGTACATCAGTCTCATTATAAAGACGAATGTGCGTAAAATTGTACGGTATCTCTGCTAGGGATCGAAGAAAAAACAAGCCAAAAACTGTTGCTTTTTTATGCTTGCACGTGGCATTCAATACTCTTCCAGAAATTTATTTATTTATTTATTTCGAGAAACACAAACACGTCACAATATCTGAGAGCACTTAATAATGATAACAAAATGTACGACCAAATCACATTTGACAAAAACTCATAAAAACTGTCAGCAGTGAAATATATCATCTGCAGCAGCTCTCTCTCTTATATTCCTATTTTCCACGTTTTACATATTCTGTACATCCAGATATTTACTTTGGTATTCCATCGGAGATAATAGGTTCTACTTGATACATTTAACTTCTTCATACATGCGGGATAACGCCTCAGCCCGATAACTTTCGTAGTAATAATTTTTGCTTTTAGTATTGTGCGTTATCACTGTTCCTCCTTTTCTGCATCTAATTCCGTAACTACATGCTGCCCACGTTTTCTTTGCACTGAGAAACTAACTATCCTGTAGTGAACTCAAACACTGTGGGGCATACCAAGTGACATAGGATACTCTCTTGAAATTTATTGGTTCTTGTGTCATAGCACGAAAAACTCAACAAATTACCTCTGACAGAATTCGTTCTTGTTGGTAAGAAATAACGTCAAACATTGGTTGCTATAATTGTATTAAATTAACAAAAAAGTTCCATAAACTGTAATTAAACCAAATCGTTAAAAATATCTGGGAGAGTTTAGGTGCAAACCTGTTATTTGCATATCTTATCCAGCACAACTCGTGACGCTAAAAACCGCATTAATCTGAACTTTTAAAATAATAACAGCGAAGGTCCGATTACACCTATATTAACAAGAAAGAAATAGAAATGTAAAGGAAACAAAAGAAGAAAAGCAAAAATAATTTAAAAGTATGTGGACACGAACCCGCAACACTTTAATCTCAACTTACGATACTACCAAGTACGACACACAGAAAGAAGGAACGGATTATAGACTTTAGTTTGCAATATGGCGGTTCGAAAGTTCAGCTTGTCACGTAGAAACCAAGTCGCATCTCATTGGACACGCTGCACTCCACGAAGCAAAATTCTAACATGTCAGATCCTTCATTCGACGCTTCTCAGGGTAGTGGAACGTGGAATTCCACGCCACGACGTAACCACTTCCTCCTCCACGTGAGTTTCCACGTCCCTTGAGAGGACTACTCAATTAAAAATAATATTTGCTGAATTAACTACTGCAATGCAGAGGTAAGCCTGTTATCATTTAGAATACCAAGAAACACATAAGGTAGAACAAATATTCAATGAAACTGAGATTTCTGTCAACTCGTCCAATGATCAATGAGAGAGAGTGTATTCAGAGACATAAATGAAATCACCATCGGAAAAAATATGCTTTGAATAACAGGACATCACCATTTTGTGATCTCTCAAAGGTTTTTGATTTTGTAAATCATATGATTCTTCTATATAACCTAAGTATTGTGGTATGACTGGGACAGTGCTCATATGGTTTAAATGATACTTAACTGGAAGAGTGCAGAAAATTGAAATAAGTAGTTCACATGATATAGATGAAACAATCATTCCTCTAACTGGGGAGTTATCAAAAATGGGGTCCCACAAGGTTCGGTCTTGGGTCCTTTGCTGTTCTTAATATATATTAATGACTTGCCATTCTACACTCGCTAAGATGCTAAGCTAATTCTGTTTACACCTGACAAACAGGAATTAACTGATGAAATTATAAAAGATATCTTTCAAAAAGTTATTAAGTGGTTCTCTACAAATGGACTCTAATTAAACTTTGATAAAACCCAGTATATACAGTTTCATACAGTAAATGCCACGATACCATTAATAAATTTAGACTTTGAACCTAAATCTGTAGCTAAGGTAGAATATTCAAATTTTTTAGGTGTTTGCATTGACGAGGGATTGAATTGGGAAAAACATATTGAAGATCTCCTGAAACGTATGAGTTCAGCTACTTATGCTATCAGGGCCATTGCAAAATTTGGTGATATACATCTCAGTAAATTTGCTTACTATGCCTGTTTTCAATCACTGCTCTCATATGGGATCGTATTCTGGAGCAATTCAACAATGAGTAAAAAAGTATTCATTGCAGATAAGCGTGTAATCAAAATAATTTCTGCAGCCCACGCAAGACCATTCTGCAGACATTTATTTAGGGATCTAGGGATCTTCACTGTAGCTTCACAATATATAAATTCACTCATGAAGTTTCTAACTAACAATCCGACCTAATTCAAAAGTAATAGAAGTGTGCACAGCTACAACACTAAGAGAAAGGGTGATATTCACTATTCAAGATCAAATCTATCTGTGGCACAGAAAGATGTGAATTATGCTGCCACAAAAGTCTTCGGTCACTTACCAAGTAGCATCAAAAGTCTGACAGATAGCCAACTAGTATTTAAGAATAAATTAAAGGAATTTCTGAATGGCAACTCCTTCTACAATGTAGATGAAATTTCAGATAAAACATAAAACATGATCAATAAAAAAAATGTAAATAAAAATTCCTTAAAATATTGATTGTCACGTATAGACAACATTTACTAAACTGACACGTTCCACATCATTACGAAATATTGTATATATAATCTAAACTAATCTAGCGAAAGAATACTCAAAGTTAAAGCGCGCAGCGATCCAGATGCAAACCGTTGCAACCGTGATGGCTTACCACGAAATGGCCCTCTTCGGAATCGTGAAGTCCATGGCTGCTACTTGCAACAGCAAGCGAGCACAAAGACTTCTATATGGCGGAGAATACACAAGATATGCTCATCGACCTACACCTTCTGAAAAGCAAGGAAATGGGCGTGAGAGAGCCTGCCTCGTCGAGTTTGTTATCGCCTGTTTCGCACAGCTCTAGGCCTCCGCTGGTTTCGCCAACGTGACCAGAGGTAGTTGTAGGATACCATCCAGCCCCCAAGAACCGGTCTCTTCGTTCCGAGTTTGCTAGTTTTGGAGTGACGGCAATTTAGCGTATTAGAAGGGACTGATTGGCTTTCCTCTGTCAAGGGGGAGCCCTGTCCCAAAATTGAAATTAACGAATCCAACAGAACTTTGGCTAGCTGTTCGCTAAATTGCGAATTTATGAGAGCAATTAATGATCAAACCGGAAAATCACTCCGGCCTCTCGAGACGTACGACCCTCCGCACAGGTATGCCAATACGGATTTTAGATTTCCGGGCAAAATTAGTTTGAATTTTATTTTTATCGACCTTTCTGCCACATCAGATGATTCGTAGTTTGCAAACAGTACGCATCCATCATCAGAATAGTAAGTGTTATTTAATTGGGGCACTACCCCTTAAAATGTGGACAAGGTGGTGCCAGGCCTCCTCGTGCTCTGTCTAGACAGTATCTCAGGGCTACACCGTAATGTTTATGCAAACTAAGGACCGAGCGAATATTCGGTTGCGCTTTCGGGCGAAACTGGAAGTTGAGCGGAATATTTGGTTACGGTTTCAGTATCCGCCACAAATTATGTTGCGGTCGGAGATAAATGCAAAGTTTATGCTTTGAGTATACTTTTTGTTTGTAATGCCTTAATCTGGATGATTTAATTTTTATGAGATAAAGAGTGTCACACCTTACTTTACAATTTGGTGTTTAAACTCTTTTCTAATTATTTTTCAATTTTCTCTTTAATAATTATAAAGGCATCCAATACCGTGTAAACCTAAGGTAAAATTTTAATATACATATTAAAAAAAAGATGTAACCATATAAGAGCTTACATTAGTTTAAAAAGTTACACAAAAATTACAACCAATTTACGTATATTACTTCCAGCTTATCCTATGAACTGACTCGTTGTAATGTGCGTGTCCTTTTTTTTAATTTTTTTTTTTTTTTTTTTTTTTTGTCATTCTGTATAATTATTTCCAGTGGAGTGTAATCGGTTTGTCACCTTGTTTCAGACGTACCTGTCGTTAACTAAATTAATTCTCTACACTTTCAACAACTGTACTTTTCTAAATGTAAACATAAATTCACAAACCCTGAGACTGTTTTTCGTCTCTAACATATGAAGACATTAAGATAAAGGTGAAGCAATGAATTATAATTTGTGATGCGGCCAGTAATCGGACCTCCATGCTTACTAAACAGATATATTTCCACTAGACCACCTCACCACTAGTGATTAAAGCGCATAACAACTTCCCTCCACGTCACAAACTTTAATTCAGCTTCTGTGCTCCATAGAATATTGCCACTACTGCCAAGACTCTCCATGCAGTGGAACAGCACCTCAGCAAAGGACACATTGGAACATTCTTGCCTTTAACCTTAGGCTAAGGTGATAGATATTTATTTATATTTATTGATATGTGATGTGGAGGGAAATCGTACTTAAGACTATTCTGAGACCCTTTAATTGATGGTGGTGTGGAGGGCTAGTGGTAACATGTCTGTCTAGTAAGTATGGAGGTCCAAGTTCCATTTCCGGCCGCATCACAAATTTTAATTCATTGTTTCACCTTTATCTTTAATGTTTTCGGACTTTTCTCGTTGTAATATCACGGATTGGGTAGGCGAACATCCACTAAGACTTTTTCTCCGCAGGATTAGTAATTTATTTCAGTACTTGTGCCGGAAGATTGTAGAACCTGCAGGACTGAGTTTTGTCCGATGTCATATTTCTTCAACTGTTTGCTGGACGGTTATAATGTATACATTTTTACCGATGCAAATAATTCAAGATAACGCACTGCTCCAAGCGAATCTATCTATCAGCTAAAACCTCAATTTCAATAGTAACGTTAAGTATCTGGAAAATCATTTGTTCATGTGGACTGAAATAAGCTATTGTTAAACCACTCCACAAAAACGGGAAAACATCTGATGTCAACAACTACCGGCCACTTCTGACAGCCTTATCCAAAATTCTCGAAAAAGTAATGTATTATAGAGTAGCTTTACACATAGGTAAAAATAAAGTTCTAACAAAATGCCAGTTTGGTTTTCAGAAAGGCTTTTCAACAGAAAATGCTATATATACTTTCACCAATGAAATATTAAATGCTTTGAATAACCGGACATCACCCATTGGAATTTTTTTGTGATCTGTCCAAGGCTTTTGATTGTATAAACCGTGGAATTTTCTAGATAAAGTATTGTGGTATAAATGGGAGACTGTACAAATGGTTTAAATCATACTTAACAGGAAGAGTGCAGAAAGTCAACATAAGTAATTCATATAATATGCAAACAACAGCTGATTCTTCAAACTGGGGAACAATCACAAATGGGGTGCCACAAGGTTCTATCTTGGGCCCTTTGCTGTTCTTGATATATATTAATGACTTGCCATTCTACAATCATGAAAATGCAATGTTGATTCTTTTTGCTGATGATAAAGGTATAGTTATCACACCTGACAGACAAGAACTAACTGATGAAATTGAAAACGACGTCTTTCAAAAATTCATTAAGTGATTCCCATCAAATTGACTATCATTAAATTTTGATACAACACAATACATACAGTACCATACAGAAAGTGGAATGACACCATTAATAAATATAGCCTTAATCAGAAATCTGTAGCAAATTTTTAGGTGTATGCATTGATGGGGGTTGAACTGAAAAAAACACATTGAAGATCTTCTGAAATGTTTGAGTTCAGCTACTCATGCTATTAGGGTAATTGCAAATTTTGGTGATATACATCTCAGTAAATTAGCTTACTATGCCTATTTTCATTCTCTGATTTCGCATGGCATCATTTTCTGGCGTCATTCATCATTGAGTAAAAAAGAGCTCATTGCACAAAAGCGTGTGATCAGAATAATTGCTGGATCTCATCCAAGACCATCCTGTAGACATTTGAAGAGCTACGGATCTTCACAGTAGCTTCACAGTATATATATTCACTTATGAAAATTGATATTACCAATCCAACCGAATTCAAAAGCAATAGCAATGTACATAACTACAACACTAGGAGAAAGAATGATATTCACTATTCAAAGTTAAATCTAGCTTTGGAAAAGAAAATGGTCAATTATGCTGCCACAAAAGTCTTTGGTCACTTACCAAACAGCATCAAAAGCCTGACAGATAGGCAACTAGCATTTAAAAAATTAAATGAATTTCTGAATGGCAACTCCTTCTACACTATAGATGAATTTTTAGAAGTAAATTAGTAAATCGGAGAAAATAAAAGTTGTGTCATATAATATTTAGTACAAAGCATTCATTTGTAAGGACACCTTTCATTAACCTGATACGTTCCACGTCATTACGAAGTGCATTCATGATCTATGGAACAAGTACTAATCTAATCTAATTTGTCTAAGAAAAAAGCCACGATACCGCGTGAATAGATTCCTAATACTGTCTACAAGGACTGTTTTTGGGACTGAAGATGGTGAAGCCGAAACTGATCACAAAAGAAATCTATATCTATAAATGTGAATGTCTGTTCTGTGTGCGCTTATCACGTCCGAACGACAAGACGCAGAGACCTGAATATTTTTACAGTTACTCATTTATACCTGAGGAAGGTTTTAGGCATGGTTTTATAGCGATCTGATAAATATTTTGTAATCTGAAGAATACAACGCGAAATGTGGAACAATAATTATTCTTTGAAAATTATAACAATCTTTAAAAATGGTTTTATTGGTTGCATTGTTGCTTGAGAGTTGATAATGATAAAAGGGTGGAGTATATTGGGATGGAAAGTTATCGGTGTATATAAACTTCTACGTGTGTTTGTGTGTGTGTGTCTGTGTGTGTGTGTGTGTGTGTGTGTGTGTGTGTGTGTGTGTGTGTGTGTTAATATTTCGCTCTACAGCGAAAACTACAGAACGCAAACGAATGGTCTTTGTGTAATTGTTGTCCGAAGTCTCCTGTAGTACACCGCAGCAGTTCCATGCCGATAGCTATAAGAGGGTTGAAGATATGGTGGTGGAAAGTCATCAAATAATAAAAAAAAATCGGACTGAAGGCCAACGATGATATTTGCGACTCTATAGCAAGGAGGTTACTTATAGCGAAACGTGATGCCACAGACCATATCTTTGGTCTATGCGTGCTACAATGTCTTCAGCTCTTTCTCTGTAAGGAAAAATAAGAATAAATGAAGTAGTAAAAAAGGAATTTCTTTTAATACATCTCTTTACAAAAATCGATTTGACGTTTCGCGCATTACATCAAGTGATCGATCTGTGATATCATTACAATCATTATTGTTGAATTTCTTTTAATCCGTTCAGATATACCATTTCAGTTCAAAAGACTTTAGTTTCCAGTTCGTCTAGCTTTTGCCATGGCAATTAACACAGTTCAAGGACAATCATTAAACATCACAGGAATCCATTTAGAGCCCTCATGTTTTTCACACGGTCAATTATACGTCACTTGCTAAAGGATGGGCAACCCAAAAAGTCTCTACATTTACGCTCCAAACAATTCTACAAATAACGTAGTTTACTAGAATGCCCCAAACTGAAATTAAAATGAATTTGGACATTACTCTCATCATACGTGTTGAGATATTGCAACACAGGCTATAAGGAATAATGTGAATATTATTTTTTATTCGAATGTTGATTAAAATGTTTGTTTCTAAAAAAGATAGTGTATTTCATTTCATCCTTCGAAACCAGTCTCATAGCACACTACTAAAAGATAGTTTATCTATCATAATCAAATAACACGCAAGCGGAGCAGCGGGTTTAAGCTAGTTACTAATAAAAATTAGTATTAAAAATTAGTGTAACTGTACTATGGTACAGATAAGTTTGGTACCGCTTTTTTAATTGCCCGCTCTACTCGGCGTTCCTTCAGCCTGCGTGAAACTTCCAAAAATAACCGTCAACAGTGGGCACTGGCGTCCAATATGGCTGCCACCGGGGCTATCAGAAACAGGCGATGGCAGCAGGACAGGGGTGGGCATTCATTGCACGCCGTGATTAATAACGCAGTGCGTTTCACGGTCGTGGCACTTTAATTAAACACGCTAATTTTTTATGCGACTGTGATAAATCGTTCTTTGGCGTTTGATAGAAGATGCAGTGTCACATCGAACAATATCCTACCAGTGTAAAAGAGGATTCCTCGAAGAGAGAGCGGCAAATATTGCCAATGGAATGACGGTTTACAGACGTACCGAAAGTGATTACGGAGAAATTATTAGCCCCTAGAGCGAGAGAAAGTGCAGAACCTCTCCGGAAGCGGTAACGAACTACAACGTTCAAGTCTAAATGTAAATTAGTGCTAGATTTAAAGCCCCCCAGGAAATACGAACGAGAATTTTATGAGAGGAATAGGGATTGCACACATTTTGTTTGTATTTCTCCGTTTAGTAATTACATATAGCCCTGCGTACTGGGGCGCCGTGCTGCAGTGCGCGCGGCCGTTCGCCGTCGGGGGTTCGAATCCCTCCTCGGGCATTGCTGTTTGTGTTGTCCTTACTTTAGTTAACCTTAGTTTAAGTAGTTCGTAAGCTACGGACTCTTAAACACGTAGTTGAGTCCGATAGATTTACAAATATTTGAACATTTTGAAGTACATATGAAAAGTACAATTAACTGTCCTATATATTATTTATTTGTTTACTGCACACCTTTTCTTAGTAGTCTAAAACATACACATGGTAGACACTGAGGTCCATAAATTTCAGGATTTCTATCATCGTCATAAACAATGAGTTGAGTCTTGTTAATAAAACTTTATTTCAGCTGGTCGTGTAGAGACAGAAACCAAACAAATGTATACAAATATTAGCCGGAAACCACTATAGTCAAACAATGCTCAGTGATACTATGAAATAAAACAGCGATGTGACACAAGTAACATAAATGACGGGGCAAATTTTACTCTGACAGGGTATTACAGAAAATCTTTGTAAACCTGACTTGATGGATTTGAAAAGTTATTGTACACAAGTATTCACTCTACATATATTTGAGAGGGATATTACCTTTATACATAAAAGTATGCGTATTTCAATTGTGTCGTTGCATTCACAATTTTGTATCACAAAGGACACAGTTCGTAGTAATTGACTGTAGTTCATCGAGTAAAACAGAAGGATATATAGGGTTCCCCGGAGAAGCGTTTCTTGTGTTTATAAAAGAATTAGGAGACAATCTGAATAGCTGTCTTAGACTGTTCGCGCATAATGATGTCGTTTACCGGCTAGTGAAGTCAACAGATGATCAAAAGCAAATACAACGCGATTTAGACAAAATTTCAACATGGTGCGAAAATTGGCAATTCACACTAAATATTGAGTATGAAGGCCATTGTATCGTTGGCCGAAACGTCGGTTATTTAAGTAATAGCCTTCTTACATCATGACGCGGTACAATACCCAGAAAACTTTTCTGTCATCTAACTCTGGTCGCGGAAGCCTACGAAAATTCAAATGTTTGTAAAGCTTATGGGACATAACTGCGGAGTCGTCAGTCCCTAAACTTACAAACTACTTATGAACTAGCTAAGACTAAGGACGGCACAAATATCCATGCCCCAGGGGGGATTCGAACCCCCGACCGTAGTGGCCGTTGCAGACCGTGACTGGAGCGCCTCAGTCCCCTCGGCAACCGCGGCCGGCCGGAAGCCTACGTAATTATATTTATTAACATTTATGTATAAGTTTACGTTTGGCACTTCGAATGTCAGTAGCGCTCCTAGTGCATAATTATACATATGTGCGACAACGTTCAAACGGTGTCAAAGTCGCAAACATACATTTATGTGTTAACTTTTATGGTGACCATTCAAATATTTTGGAAGTTTGTTGTAACGTATCCTCCACCATGCACCTACGGAGGCTTACAAAAGGTATTAATTCGAGGTATAAGCTATCTTTATTCTAAATTTCAGTCAATTCCGTCCTACCGTTTCAGCGCGAAGAAAAACAAACGTCTTAACCCATTTCAAGGTACCCTCCTTCACGCACCGTACGGTGGCTTACGAAATGTAGCCCATATATTAATCATACTACAAACTACGTCGATTCCAAATTTTATTCATATGCGTCCAGCCATTTCAGGGTGAAGGGGTAAGAAATGAATTAACCAATTATAAAGCACTCTCCGCCATGCACCATACGACGTTATTTTAATACGCCTATAACCTTCGCGCGAGTGCTAGCAATCAGCCGAGAATGTTTTATCTCAATTGGATACACGGTATGACCATGCGTAAAATACGAACAATAGCCGCGCGCGAGTAACCGAGCGGTCTGGAGCGCCACGTAACGGATCGCGCGACATCCCGCGTCAGAGGTTCGAATCGTACCTCGGGCATGGATGATTGTGCTGTCTTTAGCATAAGTTAGTTCATAAGCAGTTTGTCAACTTAACAAACATTTGAACGTACGAACAAAAAAACAAACAAGCAAACATTAATTTTTATATATTAGTTAACGGGAGCCCTGAGGTACAAGGCGGGATGGCTTCAGCATCACCTGATTTTCTTTGACTGCACTCAATTACCTTGTTTTGCTTTTGTTAATGTTCATCTTATATGCACCTTTCAGCACACTGTCCATTCCGTTCAATTGCTCTTCCTGGTCCTTTGCTGTACCTGACAGAATTATTATGTCGTCCACAAAACGCAATGTTTTCAATTCTTCCCCCTGAACTATAATTCCTTCTCCAAATTTCTCCTTGCTTTCCTTTAAAGCTTGCTCAATGTACAAATTGAATAACATTGGAGCAAGGCTACAACCTTGTCTTACTTCCTTTCCAATCACTGCATCCCTTTCATGCCCTTGAACTCTGACAACCACTGTCTGGTTTTTGTGCAAGTTGTAAATAACCTTACGCTCCCTGTATTTTACTCCTGCTTGCTTCAGAACTTGAAAGAGTTTATTCCAATCAACATTTTCAAAAGCCTTCTCCAAATCTACAAAAGCTAGAAATGTAGGATAATCTTATAATTATTAAAGGGTTCAAAAATGTTCAAATATTTGTAAAGTTTTTGGGACTTAACTGCGGGGTCATCAGTCCCTAAACTTACAAACTACTTATAAACTACCTTATATCAAAGACGGCAAACACAAACATACCCGAGGGGGGATTCGAACCCCCGACGGCGAACGGCCTCACGCATCTCAGCATAGCGCCCCAATGCGCTCGGTCACTCCGCCGCTGCTATTAAAGAATGCCATGCTCAATTATCGCATATTTCATGTAGGGAAAGATACAATTTCCATAAGACTGTCAAATATGTCTGCTGCGAATCCGGGGCGAGTCGCTATCATAATTATTAAAGAGTGACATGCTCTATTATCGTATAATTAGGAATGGTACAACTTACATAAGAGACAGTGAAGTATGTCTGCTGTAAATTTTGTTGCGAATCCGGGGCGAGTTTCTATTATAATTATTAAAGCGTGCCATATCGAATACTTAGGAATGATACAGCTTCCATAAGAGACAGTGAAGTATGTCTGCTGTAAATTCTGTCACAGTCCCCAGTTGCTGTCGCCGAACACACTGGCGCACTGAACTAAATCTTTCGGACGTAATTTCTTTTTTTCTTCTCAACTGCCGTCTGCGGAAGACAGTGACTACCGTTTTCTTGTGCCTGCGAGGGAATCCGCAGGCCACAATTAAAGTCTGGGGAAAAGCGCGCCATGTGTTAGGGCAGACGCAGCCCGGCGTCGGCGGTGCCAAGTGGCGGAAAGGCGATTGTTCTTCCCGCCCGCGCGCCGCAAAGTGGAAACAGATGAAGACGTAGCGCGGCCGCAATTCACTGCCGGACAGGCTGGGCAGATAGGGCGCCGGCCTGGGAGATCTATTAGGGGCCGAGCCGACGCCGTGTCCAGATAGCCGGCCCTGATAAACGGCCTCTGATTCCCCCGATCGCACCCACCAACAAATTTCCTCCCACTCTCTCTCTCTCGGTTCGGTTGGAAGAAAAAAAGACTTAGAGCGCTCCGGGCTCCGTGTGGATCTTCTCATAAATTAAGCTCAGGATGCTGAGATCGGTTTTCCGTTTGTGCGCTGTCTTCGGAGTAATAGTTTTCCTTATATATTGTTCTTCGATTAAGCTCATCCGATATTTCATAAATAAGCTTTTTATGTGTCTGAAAGAAAATATAAGTGTATGTACAATAGGTACTGCCCCACAGCTCGTAGGTATATAAAAATAGCGGGGCTTGCTTACCTGAAAAATCAGTTTCGATGGAGTAACCAAGATCAGGTTCTGAACCTTTATATTCTCACCGTCTTAATTCCGATTTTTAGAAATCATAATCAAATAAAATATGTTTTGTAACAACTCACTAAATGCAAATATGCTATCATGTCCACCCAAAATATCTCTGGAACAATAACAGCTATTGGAAAACATCTTTCACCGGTAACAATGTACGGTAGGGGCCCATGAATGTACCTATTTGGAAACATTCTAAAACGAAAGTAAATGTGTTTTTTTAACACAAGCTTATGTTTTTTTTTTCTTTTTTTTTAAATGGATTCCCTGTTTTTTTTTTCAGCAATCTATAGCATGACAAATCACATAAACAATGGCGTTGATTGCATCGCAATATTCCAATTACATCCCGAGATATTGCGACGCGAAGTTGACGCTTGAAATACGCGAAACGCGCGGCTAGCGCACGTCCTGAGACTCAGGCGAGAACCCCATGCTGCTCAGGACGAGCGCTAGCCGCGCGTTTCGCGTATTTCAAGCGTCAACTTCGCGTCGCAATGTCTCGGGTTGTAATTGGAATATTGCGATGCAATCAACGCCATTGTTTATGTGATTTATGTTGCTATGGATTGCTGAAGAAAAAATATAGGGTGTCCATTAAAAAAAAAAAAAAAAAAAAAAAAAAAAAAAAAAATATGTTTGTGTTAAAAAACACATTTGCTGTCGTTTTAGAATGTTTACAAATATGTACATTCATGGGCCCCAGCCGTACATTGAGACCGGTGAAAGTCGTTTTCCAATAACTGTTGTTGTTCCAGAGATATTTTGGGTGGACAAGATAGCTGGAACACCCTGTATATATAAATATATAACAAAGTTATTCCACTGAAAATTTGATATATATATATATATATATATATATATATATATATATATATCAAATTTCAATATATGAAATATATGAATATATATATATATATATATATATATATATATATATATATATGAAAATTTGATATATATATATATATATATATATATATATATATATATCAAATTTTCAGTGGAATAACTTTGTTATATATTTATATATACAGGGTGTTCCAGCTATCTTGTCCACCCAAAATATCTCTGGAACAACAACAGTTATTGGAAAACTGAAACTGAAAATTTGATATATATATATATATATATATATATATATCAAATTTTCAGTGGAATAACTTTGTTATATGTCATTTTTTCACGCACAATACACACATGTCTAGGAATACTATTACATCTGATTCTGATTGTTCTCTGTTCGCATTTTCAGTAATGCTAACATAATATTCATCACAACAACAAAGAAACCAGTTCAGTACTAAATTAAAAAGATGGTGGTAAATACACCAATCTAACAGCTACATATAAGGGTGAATTACCTAACAGTTGCACCGCAAATATTGCTGAAACGGAAAGTGCGATTGATGTGTGGTTTTTCACAGAATGGATTGTAGTCAGGGGCTCCTATTTTTAGCCAACACGCCGATTGTAATATTACTTTGGAAGAGTATTTTTATGGAAACATAGTTTTTTTTAATGGAACAATGGTTGTTTCTATCATGAACTGGAACTTTTGACTCCAGCTGTGTACAAGGAATTTTGAATGACATTTTTATCACGTTTAGTTTGGCAGATACAACGGTTTAAAGTTTCGGGGCCGGAGGCTGCGATAGCGTAACTGACTGGCCGAGTGACTAGCCCCTGGGTCACGGCCAACTGTCTCATGACCACCAACCAGTCAGCTACGCTGTTATAGCCTCCACCCCCAAATCTTGAATGGTTGTAGCTGCAAAACTAAAAGTGATAAAAATGCCATTCTTTGTACACAGCTGGTGTCAAAAATTCCAGTGCACGATAGAAACAACCTTTGTTCCATTTTAAAAAAATGAATTTTTGCATTAAAAAATACACTTTCTACGTATTTTTACAATCCATTCCAATCCATTCTGTGAAAACCGCACATCAGTCGCCCTTTCCGTTTCCGCAATATTTGCGGTACAAGTGTTAAGTGATTCACCCTGTATATAGCGACGTTAAGACTTCCACGCCTCTGAAATGTGTACATGCCCCACCAAGTGGGAAAACGTTACATGTTGTCTCTGTACAAATACTTGACTGTGAGGACGGATAAAAATTCT
Source organism: Locusta migratoria (assembly GCA_026315105.1). Taxonomy (NCBI): domain Eukaryota; kingdom Metazoa; phylum Arthropoda; class Insecta; order Orthoptera; family Acrididae; genus Locusta; species Locusta migratoria. The sequence continues at coordinate 233,389,129 of CM048751.1, read as the reverse complement.
GTCTACAAATAACGCTGGGTATGAAACGGTTAAGAGTATTGCCATCATATTGCACATATATAAAATCATCTATGAGAAAACTATGGTCTGCGGCGTGATAAGCTACATCTCTCGTTTGGTGTTTGTACGGAACACTGGCTTAGTGCGGAATGTTGTAAAACATGAGTTTTAGCCATTCTTGAAACACAAAGTTGATGTTTTGTTCCAGAAGTATAATATTCAACTAGAGGACCTGTGCGAATACTTCGCACCGTTAGTAGAATGACAAAAAAATCGCACTGACGTGTTTTACGGCCCACTTTAGATTTGAAGTTTTATAAGGTTTTGCAAACGTTTTGTACCAAAAGAATAATCTAAGTAATAATAAATTAATTAATAAGAGTGTCTGAAACCCTTTTAGGAAAAAATAATAGGTAGTGGCTAGTTTCGAACCGCCGACCTTTCGCGTCACAGTCCAGCACCGTGCCCACTACGTTACGGCTATAAATTAAAATAGAAGTTCTTTAATGTCACACTATTGATGGCCGTTATTAATTGATGTTAATATGGCATTTGTAGACATTAGATTATCATTTATCTCACGAAGAACGATGTGTTTTTGTTAATTCCTCAGTGTGCCGTTGCTTTGAAATGACAACGTATAAGTTACAATAAGAAAATCATCAAATACGCGAGGAATGTCATGTGACATCTCCGAACGGCTGGTTTTCGTTAATTCAATGGAGGGTGTCAAATATCCGTTATTTTTGTAAATATGTCTCAAACGATACGAGATATGAAAAGAAACATAAGGGGGCTAAGTTGTAGAGAATTTTCTCCTCTACCAATTAGGTTATTCAATTTTCGTGTCAGATGAACGGTTCGTTAGTAATTACAATTATATTAAAAACACCTTTTTTGGTTTTACTGCCGTATTTTTTGTCCGAAAAATTTGAAAAAAGGAGGTTCTGGTCTCTGGTGGCCTACAATCATGTCTGTAAAATTTGGTGTTTATCAGTTGAACGGATCGTCTTAAAACAGGGAATACGTTACAGACAGACGGACAGACAGACAGACATACATCCCAAAATTGCCGTTATATTTGCAAATATCTTTGAAACTCTACGAGATATGAAAAAAACATAAGAGAGCAAAGTTGTAGAAAATGTTCTCCTCTACAAATTCTGTTATTCAATTTTCGTGTCAGATGAATACTTAAGCTGTTATTTTCATTTAAATTTCCAGCTTTCAAAAGACGATCGCAAAGGCCCACTTTTAGTGTTACTATCATAACCTATAAAGTGGGCCAAAAGTTGGGAAAATGGAAGTAAAGTTGAATGTTCACGCATTGCTTTCTTCAGAAACAATAAATGCAAGAGTTTAAAAGCGCAAATGAAAAAGCTTGATCCGCTGAGTGTTGTTAGGTCAAAAATAACTGCGTACCAAAGATATCGTAAAATATTCCATGCAAGGACAGAAGTATACCGCGTTTGAATAAAAATTAAGGATGGAGATACTTAAGTTAATTCTGATACTTGATGACAAATGTGTGGATGAATACCTTTCGTTTAAAACAAAAATTAAGGAAATCGGCCGGGTAATTGGTATGACGACTGACTTTTGGTAGATTCTTTTAATATATAAGGTATTCACCTACAGACTGCGCGTGAAGCATAACATGCTGTGCAAGACGTGCAGCAAACCCCAAGGCCTCCACGATCTCCAGACACGGCTCGAATTAAGTGTGGGATATGATAGGACTAAAACTGAAGTACGACTCGCCAACCCCAAGTACTGTAGAACTACGTGAACAGGTCGAGCAGACGTGGAATAATGTATCCCAAGATTCTCCAGAGCGAATGGATGCCAGAATTTCTCCAAGGGGGCTCACGGTTCTTCCGAGAGTACGTGCGTAACGATCAGGGGCCCCCGAGCTAATACAGACTTTCTCACTTCTTTTCTCCCTGAATTGCATTTCCCCTCCTTTCCTATCCTCACTCTTCCCCTCCCCACCGGTGGCAGTTTGGTCCCACTGTCCCCAACAACCCATCCAAACATCCATGCTAGGATAAGCGCCTACGTTGCCGCCTGTGGATGACACATTACGTACTAAAATGGACACATCAGTGTGGATTGATTCCTGGTACCTCTGTGCCGCTTGAGCTATTGACCTGTAAATGTAATCATTTCATGTATTCCATGTGCACTGTTTCAGCTATAAATATTGCGTGAATTAAAAAACTCTGAACTTGGTATAGGCCCTACTATTATTTTATTACTAGTGGCTATCCCATAACCAGGAACGATCAACATATATCCCTGGGATACTCAATGTCACCACTTTACTCAGTTCTACTAAGGAGTGAATTTAGTGATAATTTGAATCCAGGTTGTCTAAATGTCTAAATCATATTGCACGATGTCTTTACCTGTGCCCACTGAAGCTCGACACTGCCAGTGCTTGAGGTATTTCTCGCATTCTTGTAACGGCATTATCTCTTGTTCTTCCCAGAGTAAAAAAAATTGCGTCTGTTTTTCACAAAGGTCTGCTATCATCACCATTCTGTATCTGTTTAACTGCAAAGTAATTTTCGAGCAAAACACTTAGAACAATTTTACGGACACATACTCCTCATATCACATAGTTATTCTAATTCTGGAATTGTAGGGGAATGCAAAGACATTTGGAGACAAGAAAAGCAGCGGTATGAATATCAAGAACTCAGATGAAAAACCAGTACTAAGGAAAGAAGGGAAAGCTGAAAGGTGGAAGGAATATATTGAGAGCCTATACAAAGGAAATAAACTTGAAGGCAGAAGTAGAAATTGAAGACGAAGTAGAGGAAGAAATATGAGGTAGGAGCAATTCCGTCTGAACTGCTGTTTTCGTTAGGGAGCCAGCCATGAGGAAGTTGTTCCAACTGGTATGCAAGATGTGTGAGACGGGGGAAATACCTTCCAACGTCAAGAATAACGGAATAATTCCAATTCAAAATAAGACTAGTGCAGAAAAATGTGAAAATTACCAAACTATCGGTTTAAGAAGTCATGGTTGCAAAATAATAACACGAATTATACAGAGACAAATGGGAAAAACTGGTGGAATCCGACATTGGAGAAGATCATTTTGTATTTAGAAGAAATGTAGGAAAAAAGAAGGCAATACTCACGACCTGTCTTAGGTTAAAGAAAGGGAAATCTACGTTTTGAGCTTTCGTGGATCTGGAGAATGCTTTTGACAATGTTGACTGAGATACACTCTTTCAAATTTGGTAAAATATAGGAAGTGAAGAGTTGTATTCAACTTTTAAGAAACCGGACAGCAATTAATAGAATTAAAGGACATGAAAGGGACGTTGTGGTTGGGAAGGGGGTAAGTTAGGGTTGTAGCATTACCGCAATGTTGTTCAATCTGTACATTGAGCAAGCTGTGAAGGAATGCAAGGAGAAGTTTGGAGACGGAATTAAAGTCCAGGGAGAGGAAATAAAAACTTGAGGGTTGCTGATGTCATTATAATTATAACAGCAAAGAATCTGGAAGAGCAATTAAATGGAATGGATAATGTCTTGAAAGGAAGATACAAGAGTAAAACGACGGTAATGGAATGTAGTGTCAGAAAAGCAGGCGATGCTGAAGAAATTATATTTGGTAATGAGACGATAATAGAAGATGAGTTTTGTTATTTTGGTAGCAACAAAAATTCTTATGGCCGAGGTAAAGAAGATAGAAAGTTCAGAATGGCAATGGTAGGAAAAACGTTTATGAAGAAGCGAAATTTGTTGACATGCAATATTAGTTTAAATGTTAGGAAGTCCTTTCTGAAAGCATTTGTCTGGAGTGTAGCATTTTATGGGAGTGAAACGTGAACGATAAGAAGTACAGACAAAAATACGGTATAAGCTTTCGAAATGTGGTGCTATAGACGAAATATCGAAGATTAGATGCGTAGATCAAGTAACTAATAAGGAGGGCTCAACATAATTTGGGATGAAAGGAGTTTCTGGCACATCCTGACTAAGAAAAGGGATAGATTGGTGGGTCACATTCTGTGACATGTAGGAACCGTCAACTTACCATTAGATGGAAGTGTGTGGGGTAGAAAATGTAGACGGAGACCGAGGGACGAATAAAGTAAGCAGATCCAAAAGGTTGTAGGTTGCCGTTCGTATTCTCAGATGAAGAGGCTTGCACAGGAACGGGTAAACCAAACTGCGGACTGAAGACCAAACAACTACAACAACATAGAATGTTGAGCGAAGCGTACAGCTCGCGTTCAGGAGGGGAAGGCCAGCGATCAGGGATTTCTCCCCAGCCGCCTAAGAATGGGTAAGACACAGTTGGAGAATGGGGAAACGTCCGAAATGGAAACCCCATGCTATTAAAGGCGAGCTGATACTACAGGGAAATCTATTAATGGGCGCTCTGGCAAATACGCAAAAAGATGGACGCCATCTTGGAATATAAAACTTGCTATAGATATATATGTGTGTACGTAGGGTCCACATCTCCTCCTAAGGTACTGGACGGATTTCAACCAAACTTGGTACATTGTTCCTTTTCATAATTAAACGATGCTATAAAGGGACGCTTTAAAAATGCGAAGGCCACAGCTGGTGATGCGGCTGTTATTTATTGACGCGTTTCAATCTTGCGTCAGAATCTAAAATTTAATAACCATCAATTAGCATAGTGTTACAAGAAGAGAATTATTACAAGAGATAGATACAATATACCGTAAATACAATAAAATAACTACATACCTAAAACAGGGTAAAGTTTCGTACAATTGTACGACTTTATAGGCTTGCCGAACTATACTAAAGAAGCCGACATCACCGTCCAAGCTAACGCAGGATGGCATTAGTGTACATGATTAGAAATGTAAAAGTAGGTACCATATAAAAATCATAATAGTAACAAACTAGGCAGCCATACGCACTTAAGAAATTTTTTAAAGGTAAGATGGAGAAAATGTCGTACGAAATGTTATTAAAAGCAATTAAAAAATTAAAGGCATGCGTCTATAACGGTGACCAATGGCACGGCAAGGATGTGAGCACGAGAGATACGATGACATTCAAATGGGCACAAACTAGTGAAGTAAGTCATTTAAATAAAATGCAATGGCTCTAAGGCTACCATGATAAAACATGCCTCCATTACATTAGTAGACTTACAAAAGTGATGTTCAGATGATACCATGTAACTGTCACGAAGTGAATTAAAGTTGGATAAAAAGCCTACGTTGCATTAGCAGGCTCACAAAAGATTAAAGAACTTCTGGACGCTTGCACTGATAGAACAAAAGTTTAAACAAAAGTGTTAAACATAAAACCGTATACAGGTATAAAAAATTTGAGTCATATTAAAAAAGTCTTATTTGGTAACGACAATCATCACCTCTTGTTTAAGATAACATAAACTCTAGAGACATTGACATTAGAGACATTATAATTTATTTATGGTGTTTCCAATTTCAAGATCGTAGCGGGAGTCCCACTATGGTTGAAACAATAAAATCATCACTCCGCATTATGCAGAGATAATACAGCTGATAAATAGCTATGTGGCCAGACTGTAATGTTACATTAAGGCGTTGAAAGAGAAGCTGATAATAAAAACTATATCTAAGACCTAAGGGCCAATTCATTTAAAAACACATAACAGAAAATGTTAGTGTACGGCCAGGAGCCAGATGGAGAAAAAGGTGAAGTGTATGCAAGGGGATAGCGGGTTTAGGAGGTGAACAAATCGTCAAATATATTAAACTACCATTGGCCTGGTATCCCCATTTGTTCATTAACTGTTTGTAAAATTTTCATGTCAGTTGCCATATCCGAGATGCTATGGTTCTCTTCTCTAAGTGGATGCACTGTTGTCCGTGGAGCATGTTGCAAAGTCCACGCCTGTCTTCCTGATGTAGCAGATGTGACAAGAACCACAATTAATTTCAAACAACTCCCATATTTAAAAGAATCATCTCGGAATTCTGAAAGCATCTACGATATCACAAAACGTAGCACATCTCATGAACCAACAATAATTTGATTATTTTCCAAACTACAAAAGTTAATGTTTACAATATACGATTATAGGAAAATTAAATTTAAAATTAACAACTTTTGAATGTGTCATTTAATTTCAGCAAAGTACTTGTTAGGTGAAAGCTTATTAAGTCAAGCCATGATCTTGAAAGTAACACACCTTTATCTCTTCAATTAAGGATTTATTACACATAACTTAATAATTTAATATGAAATACAGTCAGAACATCGTATCGTCCACTCAGAAATTGTTAGTAGCATGAGATGTTCCTCGTGTCCTCATATTCGTATAACTGTTCATTGAATATTTGTCTATTTTGCCTATAATGTTACGTAAATATTTTGTAGAACGAACGGCAAACTCATAAAGGCTGGCTAATTCATTTATTTATTCTATTTTGTCAAAAACTGACGTGAGAACCGTGGTTGTGGTATTATAATGTTTGTAATTAATACAGCGACCAGCCACGAGTGAATACAAGTCTACTTCCATTTGTGAAACAACATTTTAGTGCTTTGCCTATGAATGTGTCGTATTGGCTCAAATGTTGAAAGAGCCCCTATGAAATTTTTTAGGAAGGGAGTCTTGGATGACTCTGTTTATCCATTCAGGTTGAATTCGCGATAAGTATTATTATGTATATGTATTTCAATATCTTCAAGAAGTTTCATGGTTCCACCTTTATCTATAAGGTTTAAGATTTGTAAATTCTTTTCTATATTAACCACTGAAGTAGGTGGGTGGCAAAGCTTGATTTACTTAAATTTTTTAGTGGTAGAACATCCAGATGTTCCTTGAACCTAGTTTGAAATGGTCTACCTGTTTAGCCAGTATAGAATTTGGGGCAGTTGTTGCATTTAAGTTTATAGGTACCTGATCTTGTGGGGTTGCCAGTTTGTGAAAGTGTATGTACAACCTTCTGCTGGAGTTTAATACGAGTTAAAAAACTGATATTGACATTCCTCTTTTTGAACAAATTGGAAACTTTATATTGGAGTTGGCCTACGAATGGTGTGACTACATTTTGTGTTCTTCATACATGCTGTAGGTGCTGTTTACTTTTCAGACTTTTCATCAGCAAGTTTTGCATTTAAAGCTTTAGGCTGGTCGCTGTTTTAATTGTAAACATTATTTACTTATTTCATAATTTATTTGTATTGCTGATAAGTAGCCCCAAGGTGACTTAATGTTTATAATTTTTCTATTGATTATTCTCAAAATGTTAATATGGTAGTGGTCAAAGTCAAAACAAGTCTTTCATGTTTTAGATCTCTGCTACTTTTTGAGGGGATGGCGATCCTCGTGAGGGAAACACCTAGGAGTTTAACATTTTACGTCTCGTCTTGGAATAACGAGGACGTGTCTGGGTAGCTGAAGTGATTCTTTTTCATCGATGATAGAATCTGCGCGGAAAATAGGCGCTTGTTCGGGAATTGAACATTGGCTAATGTGTGCCAGTTTAAGATATTTACCTTTTACCGATTCCACATCTAAATTGTAACTTAACAGTGTATGTGATTCTACATTACAATATACGAATGGTGATATTCGAGGTACCAGAAAGTAGACTATTTCTAGTTCGCCGCGCGAAATCGCTGCGTGGTCTAAGGCGTCATGCTACGGACTGGACCGCAGTCCCAACCGGAGGTTAGAGTCCTCCCTCAGGCTTGGATGTGTGTGTTGGTCTTAGTAATTACTTTATGTAGTTTGTAAGTCTAGGAACTGATGACCATAGCAGTTTGGTCCAATAGATTTACAAACATTTGAACAGTTGGAGATAGTGTCTGAAGATCGTCAATGATTATCTTATTGACGATATTGCTATCATTTCTCATAGAGTGGTTAACGCTTACGTTCTCATAATTTTATAAGGTTTAATTATAATATATTACTTTTTTGTGTATGAACATTTCCAATAAACCAATACATCTGCTTGAATAAACAGTGTTCTGCTGAGTTATAAACGCTGCTCACCCACTACATGGACGCCAACCCCCATGTAGGCTGAAATCCAGGAAGAGTTTTATGAAAACTACTGTCAACTGTAATACATCACCTTCAACGGCACGACAAAACCTGTGGACAACCAGAAATACTGATATCCCAACATGGATTCCCCCTCTGGAGACCCCGCTTCCAGGCGAAAATCTGCCGTGTAAAACGTGGAAGTCCCTCAACAGATTAAGAAGCGGGGTGGGCAGAACAAAGGACTACATGGCCAAATGGAACTACCTCGGGGATGATCAATTCTCTGCGAATGTGGATCCGAACAAACCACCAATCACCTGTACAGCTTTCCTCAGTGCCCAGTGTCCTGCCCGCTGGAGGACCTATTGCAGGCCAAGGAGAATGCCGTCGAGCTTGCTAATTTTTGGTCTCATTATATTTAGTGGCTTTTAATTTGTTTATATATCATAGTTGTACTCTTGTCTTTGACCTTTGTATGCAACGCTTTTGACACGAATAAATAAATAAGCTGAGTTATCTGGCGTTGCCCACATCATTGGCAAACAGTAGAATAAAAACTCTTTCACAAATTAATCATTTATCTTTATTTTATTTTTCTTCTTTGTTTAGCAAATGTTACCCAATACATAGAGTGTTTGACTGTACGATCACAAGGTGCTAACAGCAGCTGTTGTAGTGGCTGGGCATGAAATCAGACTATACGGTTTGGTCCTAAGACCACATCGAGCCACATTCCTGTAACAGAGTCCTATATAGTCCAATACGTGAACATTGTGTTTAGCCAATACAGCTTAATTTCGTCAACACGTGGAGGCACGTGAAGTCGCATAGTTCGGAAAGTTAAAATCAGCACCTAATACTGCAACATGGCTGAGAAATATATGTGCAAAACTTCTCAGGTTTTTCTTAATATATTCATGCACTACTGCTACTGAACCAGGAGATCTATCAAAGCTTCCCAGCAATATGTTTGAGCCACTTTCAAGCCTAATTTTCACCGAAATTATGTAAAATTCTGGAGCTATATTAAGTTCTCTAGACATCACCATGTCTCTCAAAACTATAATCACGTGTCATGGTCCATTTTCAGCCTACTTTTGCTATATATATTCTATTTGTAGTTCAGAATTAGAATGCTACTGGCATTTGTTTCCAGCCAGCTTTCAGTCCCCAGTGTTGAGCACTGTGGCCATTTAAAAGCTAGGGGAATTCTGCGATCTTCGATAGACCGTTCCTATACAATCAAAGAGCAGTGGACTATCAAATTAAATATATATATATATATATATATATATATATATATATATATATATATATATATATATATATATATATATCATTAGCAGATAGTTCTGCAAGGTAAAATGTTCAAAACTGATAGGGTTAGACAGTTGTGTCTGACACATATGAAGACTACAGAAATGTTCTCTTATGACAAAACTAATACACAAGAGTCTCAGTCCCGATACGACCACTCGTAAAATGGCTGCATTAACTAATTCTACTACTGCAGAAGTGACTTATTATTATAGCCGTTGTGACATATCATATCTTGAAACTTCATGGCAGATTAAAATTGTGTGCCGGAACCGGGACTCGAACCAGGGACCTTTGCCTTTCGCGGGGAAGCGCTCTACCGACTGAGCTATCCAGACACGACTAACGATGCCGCCTCACAACTTTACTTCCGACAGTACCTCACCTCCTGCGAACCTTTCAAGACTAGCACTCCAGGATATGGTGAAGTTTCGGAAGTAAGTGTCGAGGTACTGTCGGAAGTAAAGTTGTGAGGTGGCATCGTGAGTCGTGTCGGGATAGCTCAGTCGGTAGAGCGCTTGCCCGCGAAAGGCAAAGGTCACAGGTTCGAGTTCCGGTTCCGGCACACAATTTTAATCTGCCAGGAAGTTTCATATCAGCGGACACTCCGCTGCAGCATGAAAGTGTCATTCTGGATATCATAACTTCTATGCTTTGGCCATCATCAGTTATCCAGCTGCCTAAGTAGCAATTGGCACCTAGTACTTCTAATGCATCATTTCCTAATGTAACTCTCCAATCATATTCTGAAGCGACTGCTATCTGTGACTATGGGAAATTAGTAGAGCTGCAACGTCAATAATTTTGGAAATCATCTGTCCTGGGCTTTGCATTCAGTCAATGTAATATCTCTTCCACACTCTTCTGGTTTACCTTGACAACGCGAACAGCAACACACGCTGACGTAGTCTCTCTCTTTCTCTCCTTCTCTCTCTCTCTCTCTCTCTCACTCACTCACGCACACACACACATTAAACCTTCCTCTTTTAGTCTCTGAGATACACGTGTGGGTGGACACGTGGCAAACAGCACTCCCCCCTTCCCCCCTTCCTCCCCCCCCCCTCAACGCCAACCGCCTCTCCACAAGAGCCCGTATTATATTTTGTTTTTCAGACTCCATGAGGCAGAACCGAGGCAACGTATATGGCATCATAATACCTCCATTATCTTTGTCATAAAACATCTGGGTTTCGGAGATGGAAGCCTTTTCAGATACTACTTCCCCAGGAGCTGTATTAACATCACTTTGTAATAAAACCGTTGTTCCACAGAACTCAGAAACAACAGCCCTCTCCAGGAAGGACTATTACTTCTTGTATGTGTCCTTATGTATTAGAGATAAAGCTTTCGAATGATTTATGAGTATGTTTATCTGTGCATATTCATTGATAAATATTGAAGAACCATTTCCTCTACATCCTACTCATTCGTTATAAAAGTTGACATTAGAACACATTTATGCTTGCTGTTACAATCTCATTTGTTGTTATAGTTATATCTAAGTTCTCTGCCTGTATGTGGTGCTTTCAAAATACATTTCATAGCTCCCCAAGATGTTTTGAAATCCAGAAGACTGTCAACAGAATGCTTTAGATCCATCAACTCTTAACTTCTATGAAAAAGCAAAACAGTTTTCACTTTTGAGAAAGGTATGCACTGGGCATAAGACTATATAAGTACTACAAATACTATAGTCGGGATAATCGAATAATGAGAGTCAGCTTCTGCACTAATATTTAAAACAATTTATTATTATTGATATGATGTCTGTTCTTTCGGACCCCGAATCCCCCAGCTCAATTTTTCAACATTACCACTGAATTTATTTCAGTGCCCTGAAACGGTACAAACGGTTCACGATTTCAAATTAATACAATTTATTACTTTTACAGTCAGCCAACAGCTGCAAATGGTTTTTCTCATGCATATATTTCAATCCTTTTGAATCATCTTCAGAATCAAAAAGAACATGAAAACTAAAAAATTCCTTACTAAGAACTCACGACCGGTTCGCAAATTAGTCATCATCAGGTGGTTACTTCATTCAGGTCATAACCGTACGTTACACTGACTTTAAACTAGCTGATCCCCAACATGATTCTCGAGTTGTAACCATCTTGCCTATAAAACCATCTATAAAATACCTCCTGTCCAAAAAGGGGGGCTCAGTCAAACATGTATTTAAAACCGAATAAAATCCCAAACATAAAACAGTAAATTTTCATCAGCCAGTGGCCTACATCAGATATAAAACATTACACCGAGACAGGTATTCAACATAAAGGCCGCGTCAGGGATTAAAACCTGTTAGAGTACTGGCACTTTACCTCCAGACGAGACAGCTGGAGGCAGAGGTGTGTTGTCAAGAAAATGAATCCATTCGACTGTGGTTGCCAGATGAATAAAGTATTGTGTTTAAATGTGTACTACCTGACATTTACACAAAACTGTACTGTGCTGTTCTGTAATGTATTTATATATCCCCAACATCCTGCTCTTTTTGTTTCTTTTTGTTCACTTCCAATCAGTCTGGCAGCGGTTTCCACTTCATCTGCCCGAAACAGATATACAATTAATTTTAAATACACTCATTATCCACAGTACTTCTCGCAATACAGGGTAAACCTCTTCAGTTATGTATAACTCTGTTAAACAATTTCAACCATTGTGCAGTCAAATAATTTTATAAATTATTATCGAAAAGGACCAAATCATATAAACGGTAAAAACATTCTCAACTTTTGGCTGACAATAAAAGATAATAAGTTTAGCTGCAAATAACTTATCCACCTAGTTTGATGCATAAACTTGAACCAAACTTTGAGGCTGTTGGAGGCTTTCCGTTATCAGTATTGTACACAAAGCAAGAAAAGTTTTGCCTTTGTTAGGATACTGGCAGATGGTCAACAACTAATTCAGATTCTAACAGGTAACACAACACAGACGTATGTGGTAAAGACTAAAATTACCCATTCAGTTTTTCCACACGACTAGTGATCACACAGGGAGTTTGTCCCTAGCGTCAGATCTTCGTTTTTCTTCTTTTTTTCCGGAATTTTCATAGCCGTAATATTGAAGAAAACAGAAGGGACCTTCGAAGTGAGTTAAAAGTTATTAATTCAGGCCAAGTAATTTTTACGGAACGCTGCGCTGCTTGAAAAAAAGGGCATATCTACTGCACAAAAATGATTTTTCGACACTAGCCTATGTAGATAGCAGCTGTAGGAATAAAACACCAACCAAATCTTCAAATGTTTATGAATCTATCGGGCCAAACTGCGTGGTCATTAGTCCGTTGATTACAAACAACTTAAACTTAGGTAAACTAACCTAAAGACAACAGACACACACTCATGCCCCAGGGAGAACTCGAACCGACAACGAGCAAGGCGCCTTAGACCGCTTGGCTACTCCACCGCGGCTGTAGGAATCAGCATTGGTTTCGAAAAGGCGATCGTGTGAAACCCAGCTCGCGCTATTCGTCCACGAGAGTCAGAGGGCCATAGACATGGGTTCCCAGGTAGATGCCATGTTTCTTGACTTCCGCACGGCGTTTATTCAGTTCCCCACAGTCGTTTAATGAACAAAGTAAGAGCATATGGTCTATCAAACCAATTGTGTGATTGGATTGAGGAGTTCCTAGATAACGGAGCGCAAATTCTAGACCGATGAGATGGTCGCCTATTACGCTATCGATGAGTATCATCCTGCCTTTTCAGATACAATAAACCATTTTCACAGTTCTTACAAGTCTGCACGCTCTGGCTTACTTTCGACCTACTTAAAATCATTTAGCTTCTCACTTTACTACTGTGCGTACTTCTGTTCTTACGTGTAGTGTATAGTACAGTATCACATACGTCTGGTAACGCAGTGTTCTACAAATTTTCTGAGTAAAATGTCAAATTCAGAATAACAGTAACAGGAAGTTCTACATGCAGACACGGAGAGAACTAGAACAAACCAGAACATTGCATTACAAAGAAACTCGTAAACATTGCAGTCTTCGAAAACATACCCCTACAGATGCTGTGTTCTTCTCACAGATCTTTTTTGTTACAGCACGCGACTCAACGTCTGTCGTTTCAAGCGTCAACTTTCGGTTGCAATAATTCTGGAAATAATTAACATTTTACAAAGTAACAAACGGCACTGATTAAGTGCTTTTTCAATTATCAGCTGAAAATAATAACAGGTTTACATTTTAAAAACATAGGTCTGTGTTAAAAATCATACTTCCGTGCAATTCTGGTGGTTTTTACTTACCAATTACACTAGCCCCTCTCCTCACTTTCAGTCTGTAGAATTAGTTATTCAGTTTTTGTTGTGGTTTGCTAAATATTTCCAGTGATAATGTTAGGTGACTCATCCTTTAGAGTAGTTTCATTAGAAAATAGAAGACAAAAGGTGAAATCGATGACGTTTTATTAAAAAAAAATAATCAATTGACAAGTGACGGGAGGAACAAATGAAAACAGGAAGGGGAGATGAGAAGATAGAGGAAGAAAAACACACGAAGATTTGAATAAATAAATACCAGGGCAACTAGTTTTCGTTTATTTCTTTTTATTTTGTTTTTGGTACAGCATACATTTGTGACTTGTCCATAAAGGGTACTGTGGTGTCCTTAGTATGTATTGTGCGTGTGTGTGGTGTTTGTCTGTTGCTTGTAACAATGTATAAGAATAAGAATGTTGCAGTGGTGTAAAAGTATTTCTGTACCTGACATGTACCAAACCAATCATAACTTCATAAAAGTTTTCTGTAATTAATAAAACTACTTTACTAGAAAATCAGCTCATTAAATATTCTCCAATAATTGACCGTGGCATGTAATTAAAGATTGCCCACCTAAACTTAATTTTTACACTGTTCATGGAACATAGAGATTACGTTCACATGATAAATATCTGAATTATTTCTTTTCAATGGCTAGCGTTGAAATATGATAATCTGAGACTCTTTAGTAATGGTACAGTCTTTAACCTCCACACAACTAGTTTAAACACCACAGATAGTTTCATGTATAGCTCTGCCAAAAATTGTGACTTTTTTTTTTTTTTTTAATTTTTCTTTTAAAATTCCTCACTGTCTTTCATATTGGCAATTTCACCACCCACGCTGAAGGTTTCGTCTACACACCAATACTTACGCAACTGATCTTTGCTATAATAATCTAAAATTGCTATAGAAAATAAATTTCCTAACAGTTTTTAGTTTCATTCTCGTCTTTCATGCAATTTAATGTTCTGCTTTATTTTTTCCGCCGCTGGTTCGAAGGAATTTAATGGCAGCCTTCCGCCAACAATGCTCAAAATCTGTGATTAACTTCTAAGTACTTAATAAAACACATAATGTATTAAATATCACTGTATTTTCAAATAATAACAGAATCAGCTTTCATTACAGACCTTGATTAATTGGCTGCAGAATAATAACATTTTTGTTTAATCATGACGTACATATCGAGCAACCATTTCTTACAGAGAGCAAAGCAAGAAGGACACTCTTCCATCTAGATTATCATCCATGTCTATTACTCTATATTCATCATACATATTTTAATAATCTCTATGGTAAAAGAATAATTATGCAACTAGACATTCTGTGATGTAACTTAGTGGTAACATGTAAACCTCCGCTTACACGCAACTAAAGTGGCGTCAATAACATTATATTTACAGTTCAGGTAGGACTTTGCAGTACTGATAAAATTTATTCTTCTTTTTCTCTTTTAGTTAATTTTTTGTAACCCGGGAATGTACAGAAGAACGTCCATACTTATGTCAGCATTTTTCTTCTACAAACTCTTTTGATTGCACATATTTTACTGTCTGTTCCTAGTTGTAAAATTCTCAGTAAAATGTTGTTGTTATGGTCTTCAGTCCAGAGACTGGTTTGATGCAGCTCTCCACCCTGCTCTATTCTGAGCAAGCCTTTTCATCTCCTCATAAGAACGGCAACCCACATCCACTTGAATCTGTTTAGTATACGCGTCTCTTGGTCTCCCTCTGCGATTTTTACCCCACACACTTCCCTCCAATGCTAAATTTGCGATTCCCTGATGTCTAAGAATGTGTCCTACCAAGCGATCCCTTCTTTCAGTCAGGGTATGCCAAAATTCCTTTTCTCACCAATTCTGTTCAGTACCTCTTCATTAGTTATGCGATCTACCCACCTAATCTTCAGCATTCTTCTGTAGCATCACATTTCAAAAGCTTCTATTCTCTTCCTGTCCGCTCTGCTTATCGTCCATGTTTCACTCCCATACAAGGCAACACTCCACACAAATGCCTTCAGAAAAGACTTCCTTACCCTTAAATTGATATTCGATGTTAGCAAATTTCTCTTTTTCAAAAATGCTTTTCTTCCCATTGCCATTCTGCATATTATATCCTCTGTACTGCGACCATCGCGTGTTATTTTACTACCCAAGTAACAAAACTCATCTACCACCTTCATTGTTTCGTTACCTAATCTAATTCCTTCAGCATCGCCTGATTTTCTAAGACCGCATTCCATTATTTTTGTTTTGCTCTTGTTAATGTTCATTTTATACGCTCTCTTCAACACGCTGTCCATTCCATTCAACTGCTCTTCTAGGTCCTTTGCTGTATCTGACAGAATTACAATGTCATCAGCAAAACGCAATGCTTTTATTTCTTCCCCCTGAACTTTAATCCCTATTCCAATTTTTTCCTTGCTTTCCTTCACCGCCTGCTCGATGTACAAATTGAATAACATCGGAGAAAGGCTACAACCCTGTCTCACTCCCTTCCCAACTGATGCTTCCCTTTCATGCCCTTCGAGTCTAATAACTGCGGTCTGGCTTTTGTACAAGTTGTAAATAACTCTCCTTTCCCTGTATTTTACCCCTGCTGACTTTAGAATTTGAAAGAGTGTATTCCAGTCAACATTGTCAAATGCTTTCTCCAAATCTACAAAAACTAAAAATGTAGGTTTGCCTTTTCTTAATCTATCTTCTAAGATAAGACGTAAAGTGAGTATTGCCTCCCGGGTTCCTATGTTCCTCCTGAATCCAAACTGATCTTCCCCGAGGTCAGCTTCTACCAGTTTTTCCATTCTCCTGTAGATAATTCGTGTTAAAATTTTGCAACCATGACTTATCAAACTGATGGTTCTGTAATTTTCACACCTGTCTGCGCCTCGGTAAAATAATGCACATAAATAGCATAAGTGATACTGGTATGGGCCTATTGCAGTCGTGTATGGAGACACACACACACACACACACAGAGAGAGAGAGAGAGAGAGAGAGAGAGAGAGATAACACACACACACACACACAGAGAGAGAGAGAGAGAGAGGGAGATACACATTATGGTCATGATGATGATGGCCGTGGCGATTCCGATGACAAATCACAGCGTATAATTACAGCGTTGCCGGCGCTATGAGGGGACTGCCATTCATCCAGAATCATTCCGCATGAATAGACAGGGCCGACGTCGAACAGAATTACCCACGCTTCGCGAGGCTTCCTATTAAGCGCCCCTCATCTACCAGTGCTGTGTGCATTCAGACCCGGTCCTAGAGGCGGTTAGAAGTACAATGGAGAGTTATCGCTCTAATGACTGAAATGCCGGCAAATTAACTTCTACCCATCTCCTTCGAATATTAGGCTGAGATTATCTGGAAAGTTTCAAAACAACTGCGTGCAGTACTCTATTGTGCTATAGAGGTATTTATCTTCTGTAAGCTGACAGAGTTACAATATTACTGTTACTCCACGGCGTACAGCACAATGAAGATACGTTATAGTATATACTGTGAGCCATAATTTTGTGTTCGGTGCCACGTTCTCCAAAACCATCGTTTTTCCGAAGTAGAGAAAAATAACACAGCTACTTGCACATAAACCTATGTGTAAATATACACAAGAATTATTGATAATCAGTATAAACGTATGCGATAATCAACTAGAAAATCGTGCCAGCAAATGTGTTCAAGAAGTACTGACTTCATGTCTGTGTAACACGTGTTGCTGTTTTATACTACGACTTATGTAAGGAAATTCTTAAGGAAACACGTTTAGCAAATGTTTCAAATATTTGTATAGCTTATAGGACTTCACTACGCGGTCATCAGTCCCTAAACTTACAAACTATTTATGAACTGAAACTTCCTGGCAGATTAAAATTGTGTGCCGGTACCGGGACTCGAACTTGGGACCTTTGCCTTTCGCGGGCAAGCGCCAGGAAGTTTCATATCAGTGCACACTCCGCTGCAGAGTGAAAGTTTCATTCTGGAAACATCCCTTAGGCTGTGGCTAAGCCATGTCTCCACCATATCCTTTCTTCCAGGAGTGCTAGTCTTGCATGGTTCGCAGAAGAGCTTCTGTGGAGTTTGGAAAGTAGGAGGCGAGGTACTGGCGGAAGTAAAGTTATGAGGTGGCATCGTGAGTCGTGTCGGGATAGCACAGTCGGTAGTGCGCTTGCCCGCGAAAGGCAAAGGTCCCAGGTTTGAGTCCCGGTTCCGGCACACAATTTTAATCTGCCAGGAAGTTTCATATCAGTGCACACTCCGCTACAGAGTAAAAGTTTCATTCTATTTATGAACTAACTAATACTAAGGACTACACAAATATCCATGCCCGAGGGGGGATTCGAACCTTCGACCGTAGTGGCCGTGCAGACCGTGACTGGAGCGCCTCAGTCCCCTCGGCCACCGTGGCCGGCTACACGTTTAGCCACTAGTTACGTAAAATAATATAAAGCGTCTGATACAGTATCTTAAAGAGGAAAATAGCTGAATAAAAGCTACACTGAAAGTCTTACGCAGCCAATGCACTTGGACGACATCACATACGTCTTTTGTAAATCCAAAGTACACTAGAAGGATTGTAATAAATGTCGTACAACGTATAAAGCATTACAATTAGTTTCAAGAAACATTATCTACAGTATCAACATAGGATTATATTCCGGATTACTAATATGACCGTAAGGACTTGCTGGTAATACATGAAGAATGTCATATAATTTGTGAGGCGATTCTACATGTGAAAATAAACCGAAAAACAAACTGTTTACACGTGTCCGCTTTTCAGTCTTCACGGAAATGGAACAGGTTGATGACTACACACATCCTTCAATGATTAAAAAGACAAATGTGAATATAGCGTGTAAGCGTCGGTGTATGTCCGATATATTCTACAAGAAGTGTTCAAAAAGTATCTCTATGCACTTGTCAGTGCATTGGAGGGCGTATTCTGTAGAACACGTAACATTATGTCGGCGACCGTGCATGCCAGGAACAGCGTTGATAATGCGAGTAATAATGTGTGATTACACACATCCTTGAATGATTAAAAAGACAAATGTGAATATAGCGTGTAAGCGTCCGTGTATGTCCGATATATTCTACAAGAAGTGTTCAAAAAGTATCTCTATGCACTTGTCAGTGCATTGGAGGGCGTATTCTGTAGAACACGTTACATTATGTCGGCGACCATGCATTCCGGGAACAGCGTTGATAATGCGAGTAACAAGTTCTGATCGTGTATTTGACGTTGTTGTACACATTCCGCTTTAACTAGTCTCATATAGTCTACTGACGTTAGGTCGAGACAAATGGTAGGCATGTTGGTATTCAAGGACACAGCGCTCTGATAGCAATCAATGTAAAAAAAATCGCACTGACGTGTTTTACGGCCCACTCTAGTTTGCATGTTGTTTTATGACTGGTTTGCAAAACTTTCGTACAAAAACAATAAAAAATAAAAAGTAAAAAATTACGACTCTGCTGTTGTGATAATATCTATGCACCCAACACGTAATATTCTTCCTGACCGTATTTTAACAAAGAGCCAAAATAATTTTATATTTCAGTTTAGCTTTGACAAACATACTCTTTTTCGAACTTATATCTCATTTAACTATTATTTTAATCTCTCTCCTACATTTTCATTATCTTTTTCCGTTAAAATATTATCACCTGACTTGCTTTGGAATTTGTTGCAAGTTTATTTTCTTTGCCTGTACTGGTTACGAATGACTAAAGCCTGGAAGGAACGTAGCGTACATTTGGCGTTCAAAAATCAGTCACGTAATATCCCTCACTGGAAACCTTGTCCGAAACTCTGTTACATACGCCATATTACTTTGTGTATTTGATGATATTCTTATTATAACTGAAGCATTGTCATTTCATAACATTGGCGCACTGAAATTTGTCGAAAGCACGTCGTCATTAGGACAATGACTTATAATCAAATGTCTAAAATGCCATGTTAGCAGATAACACCAGCCATCGATGGTATAAGAATTACGGATTACTATCGCAGGTGTTCGGCGTTGCGTAATGGGCGGCGAATTAGTTTGTGATGCACGAAACACGTTAGACGTTGGTTCGACTTTTGCCGGACGCGGTGGCTCAGCTCTATCGGTCAGAGGGTTGCCGACGTGGTAGCTCGGCGTGCTCGGTCAGAGGGCTCGACGCCCTCTGTAACAAAGAAGGTGAGTTAGCGACAAAACGATCAAATTAAAAAAAATAATAAAAGGACAAAAAAAGGACAACGTCCGCAAAGAATCGATCAAAGTGAAGAAGCAATGAAAAGAGAGAAAATGAAAAACTTAGCAAAATTCTCAACTATCAACCGAGAACGAACATGAAAAAGCATCGATCTACCTGAAGAACAAATATATAGGGTGTTTCACTAAGTGTGTTTGCCTCTGTAACTTATAAAATAATAGGCGACGGGATATTTTAATGCGGTAGGTGAACACAAGAAATGTTACACTTTCTGCGTAGCTATGAACATAGTTTATTGTATCATTTTCCAAAGAGTTACAGAATTAAGATATAATTTTTTAAATGGAACAATAGTTTTTTCTATCGTGCATTGGATTTGTTGAAACCAGCTGCGTCCAAATCAATTTAAACTACAGTCCTATCACTGTTAGTTTGGGAGCTACAACCCTTCAAAGTTTCGGGGGCGGAGGCTGCGATAGCGGAGCTGACTGGCCGAGTGGCTATCGCCTGGGGCACGGCCCACTGTCTCATGACCACCAGCCAATCAGCTACGCTGTCGTAGCCTCCGTCCCCTAAACTTTGAAGGGTTGTAGCTCCCAAACTAACAGTGATAGGAATGTAGTTTAAATTAATTTGGACGCAGCTGGTTTCAACGAATCCATTGCGCGATATAAAAAAAACTATTGTTTCACATAAAAACTCTTTGGAAAATGATACAATAAACTATATTCATAGCTCCGCAGAAAGTGTAACGTTTCTTGTGTTGACCTACCGCATTAAAATTTCCCGTCACCTATTATTTTTTAAGTTACAGAGGCAAACACACTTAGTGAAATACATATATATATATATATATATATATATACAGGGTGTTACAAAAAGGTACGGCCAAGCTTTCAGAAAACATTCTTCACACACAAAGAAAGAAAATATGTTATGTGGACATGTGTTCGGAAACGCTTAATTTCCATGTTAGAGCTAATTTTAGTATTTCTCTTTAGATGTAAATTGAAATAATTCGTGCAGACAACTGTCAAAATACCCAATTTTTTCGTTAGTATGTACTGTACTTCCTCGATTCACCGCATTTGTAAACATTGCACTGACTGAAAAACCACGTTCGTGATGAACAATAACCAGTTGATGGTACGTACTGATGTGCTTGATGCTAGTGTTGTAGAGCAATGAGTCGCATGTCAACACAAGCACCGAAGAGAACATTACCTTCCATCAACTGGGCCAACTGGCGGTGAATCGAGGAAGTACAGTACATACTAACCAAACAATTGGTATTTTGACAATTGCCTGCACGAATTATTTAAATTTTCATTTACAGAGAAATATACTAAAATGAGCTCTAACATGGAAATTAAGCGTTTCCGGTCACATGTTCACATAACATATTTTCTTTCTTTGTGTGTGAGGAATGTTTCCTGAACGTTTGGCCGTACCTTTTTGTAACACCCTGTATATATAAATAGTGTCTATAAATGCCATATTAGCAGGTTAACAACGGCCATCAATAGTATGAAATTAAAAAACGCAACTCCTAATGGTTAGCTGTAGCGTAGTGGGCACTGTGTTGTACTGTGACGCTGAAGGCCAGTGGTTCGAAGCACGCCAATACCTATTTTTTTTTCCTACAAGTGTTTCAGACACTGTTATTAATTAATTTTTTATTATTTAGATTATTATTTTGGTCCAAAATGTTTGCAAAAACTTATAAAACTACAAATCTAGAGTGGGCCGTAAAACACGTCAATGCGACTTTTTTCCTTGTAGCGGCTAAAAATGAATTAGTAACTAAATTTTGTTGTAACTGTTAATATGACGACGAAGTCAGTCTTACACGAAACTAAGGCAAGTAACGACGCAAATGAATAAAGTTATTGACGGATAACAACGATATTTTGATCTCCACTGCTGACAACGTCATCGACCTAGCAGAAGTAGTATTGTAGCAATCCGTTATGGTTTTTGTGTGTCATTTCAATCAAAATTCCTGATCGGTATGCTGGGCACAGTGGCTTCAACTTCCGAAGTTCACTTACTATTATTATTATTATTATTATTATTATTATTATTATTATGACAGTTGGATATTTGAATGCCTGATAGAGAAGGTGCACTCAGAGTTATAGGTATGAAAGTAGGCTATCTACGTAAAGTAACATAACATATTGCTTATTACCATACATGCAAGGGATAACAGAACATGTGGGAAAATTACTACGAAAAGCGGTCATCAAGCCCATTTTCAAAAGCAACAACAAAGTAAAAGATGTTTTTCGTTAAACGAAAGACGCAATCGACAAGCTGAATACTGCCGGAGTGAACGATGTCAGGTGTGAGTGTGGTCAAGAATAAAGAATCGAATCTCACTTACAGAATTACTTCAAACATTATCTTAAATTACCTTAGAAATGACATAATGTTCTAAATATTGCACTTTCCCTTTGGATCCAAAACAATATTTTACAAAAATTTGTCGTGTTTGGGGCGTGATTCGTACAATCAATTAATCATGGAAAACACCGAAGAGAGCTTATAAACTGCATACCTGCCAAATTTCAGCTTTATAGGTGAAGTAGTTTTCGAGATTTTGTGTTCAGTCAGTGTGTGAGTGAGTGAGTGAGTGAGCGCCTTTCGCTTTTATACAGATAGAGATAATCTGCTGTGGAGTACTTCAGTTGAGGATTGAGGTCATGCTTGATGTTAGTGAGGTTCATTTCTAAAACTGTAAATACATTTACTACAACGACAAAATTAAAAATCCATTTTTTTCACGGTGGTATGTTAAATTTAACTATGGCTATTGTATGTTTTTCAGAATTTGTTGGTGTTTCTTTGTAACAAACGTACGTTAGATTTAGAAGGTACCTGCAAAGGAATTAATAACAGTTCACATTCGTATTACGGGATGATAATTTCTCTTTCTCAGCTGACGGAGCGTTCACTGCGCCCCTGTGGTGGTGGACTGTCTGTATGCTAATACACGTAGCGTGTAGCCTATTTACATGGGTGGGGCCGCAGTTAAGGCCAGGAGCTGCTGGCTGCTGTTTCTTGTTTCGAGACCCGCTGCGTCACCGTAGTCTGAATCCCAAATGAGAGGCCTGGTCTCTACACCTGAATAAACGCGTCGTCGGCTTCCCTTCTGTAACCGTAGTCACTTGTGAAGCAAATGGTAGCCGTAGTAAAATACTTAAAATTATCTGACATACTGAGGAGGGCCATCTACATATTGAAAACTCAATGCAGGTAGTTACCCAAGATGGTGGCGATCAGTTTCCCCCAAAAGGAAGCAGCACCAGTAAACTTTTACTCCCTATTAAAGCAACTTGTATCAACAGTATGAGCTTGTCATTATTGAGGAGAATACCTGTTCAATTTATTGTGTAAAAAATAGCCAAGATCCCTAATTATCTGTTATAACGACTATCTGAATACTCGGGTATTTATTCATTCCAGTTTTTAGTCCATCTATCCCTACATTTTCTCTCTCTCTCTCTCTCTCTCTCTCTCTCTCTCTCTCTCTCTCTCTCTCTCCACTTTCAATCTCTCTCTGTCCATCTCCACATCACATTCCTCCACTCTCATTCTCACTCTGAGCTCTTTGTTCATCTCCTCATCTCCCCTCTGGCTGTTCATCTCCTCCTTCTCTCTGCCTGTCTCCAGCTTCCCCTTTCTCTGACCATCACCTCGTGTCTCTGTCGAGCTCCTCCTACTCTTCCAAATGTTCAAATGTTCAAATGTTTGTAAATCTATGGACCAAATTGCGTGGTCATCAGTCTGTAGCTTACAAACTACTTAAAACTAGGTACACTAACCTAAGGACAAGCACATACACCCATGCCCCATGGAGGACTCGAACCTCCACGGCGAGCAACCGCGCGCTCCGCAGCGAGGCGCTTTAGACCGCTCGGCTACTCCACCGCGGCCCTACTACTCCGTCCATTGCCTCCTCCTGCTCAGAAAAATTACAGAACTCTTATAACTGTCATGGCGTTCAGTGAAGCGGCGTTTAAATTTATTGCAGAGTACTCTCTGCTATGCACTGTATGGAATTTTAGGATGACGGTGATAGTTCTATTGTTTTGAAGATTAAGGTACCCTCCACCATGCACGGTTCGGTGGCTTCCCAAATGTAGCTCATGCGTAAATTAATGGTATAAGCTATCTGCATTCCAAATTTCATTCAATTCCGTCCAGCTGTTCCAACGTGAAGAGAAACAAACTTATGAACCCATTGTAAGGTACCCTCCGCTACGCACCGTTCATTGGATTACGAAAGGTAGCCCCTGTATTAATGCAAGGTATAAGCTTTCTTCATACCAAATTTCATTCAAATCAGTTGATCCCTTTTAGCATGAAGAAGTAGCAATCATAATAACCGATTATAAGGTATCCTTCGCCATACATTGGCGTAGGAAGGGTAGCCAATGTATTAACTAGGGTATAAGCTACCTTTGTTCCAAACTGCATTTATATCTGTCCAGCCATTTAAGCGTGAAGGCGTAGGAAACGAATTAACTTATTGTAAACCACTCTCCGCTTTGCACCATATTAAGTCAATTTCAGTATGCCTATAACCTTCGCGCAAGTGCAAGCAGTGACTTGACAAAGTTTATCGCAATCGGATGTACGGTATGGCCGTGCATAAAATACGAACAAAAAGACAAAGAAACAAACATTAATTTTTTTATATAAGATTTACGTATTTATTTTCAAATTCGCAGTAAAACCATACGTTAGTACCATCAAATTCCTTGTGCTGGTGCTTTTCACCCCAATGATTCGGTATGCTTGGTATGCATCGTAGCTGACAGCCAAAAAACCGTCATATAAACATCTGAATGAAATATGCTTCCCACTGAAGCATATTATTAAAAAAAATTCTTACTTTAAATTCCTTACATGAAATTCACATGGTGTGAACAATATTTATGTTTTAAATGTTTCTTTGATGATTATCACCTAGAGAGAGAGAGAGAGAGAGAGAGTGAGAGAGCTGCTAGAATTTTCATAAATTTTAGTTCATTCGAAACTTAGCCGAAATCTGAAAATTAACTGTTTAGTCACGTTAATTAATTGAAATAATTGTAGGTAATCAGAATATATTAATACTGCATTGATAAATTGAATTGTTCAGTCATATTTAAAATTTTCATCAGGATCGGAATACAAATATAGAATCTGACCAAGTCCATATGTAAAGTATCCTTCGTCATGCACCATCCAAAGTTTTATATGACAGTGACCTTCCTGCTGGTTGGAAAATCAAGTGTCCAAAATGTCATGAAGATTTTAGGATGAATAAAGTCTCCTTATTCACATGTCGCATGATGCCATAGGTTTTCAACCATATAACTGTTTATGATGTCATATCTCCTGAACTATATGTCGAAGCAATTCTTACCCCTATATCAATTGTTACCTCATGGAAGGAATATGTGTACCAAATTTGTTTGAAATCGGTACAATGGTTTAGAAGCAGACTTCGCATGATGAAGCACTTTTCCGCGCATTTCATTGTTTATTACGTCATATCTCCTGAACTATTTGTCGTACAGACATTTAATGGTGCCTAAGACCATCGCGAAATTGCAAGCAATATGTTGTCAAAGTTTCATCACAATCGGTTGAACGTACGGTCGAGCATAAAATACTAACACACATTGATTTTTATATATTAGGTTAAACTAGCATCTTGTATGTTTCATTTACATGCGCCACATCACAGTTAAGATAAAACAATACAAATAAAATGCCTTGCGTATCGTGCCTCGATATGATGTTGACATTTTATTTGTACTGGTGAACAACGACATCTTCAAAAGGTTTCCTCCGTGATGTGGTGCATCTAAATGAAGAATCCGACCACGGCAACTTAATCTGCGGAACCGGTCAACTTAATAAAGATAATTAGCGAGCTTGGTTTCCTCGCACTAAGAACAGTGTTCTTTGCGGCATTTTCACGTAAATTATTTTATAAAAAATACCCTTTAACATTGGGTGTGTGTTTATCTTATAAGGAGCAATCATTATAGGGCTGTGTAGAAATAATTTGCACCTTACTAACTTACAACCCACTCTTCTTGAGCAGAGGTCTTGCAAAATATTTCAATATATTTTCCCTCTCACTAATTTTGTTCTACCGCGAATGCCAATCGGGGTTCGGCTTGGACAACCTTGTTGTAACGACGCGAAGTGAACAGGCAGTCTTAGTGCACTCGCGCCAACAGTCGAACAATGTTAGCAGCCAAGTGGGGGTGGAGGGGGCACTCTTTGCTTGAGGTAAAGACATCTGTAGTTAGATGGAGCAGTTAACAGAGTGGGAGTATGAACAGCAAAACCGGGAAAGTGGATTAGAGTGCAATTTTGTAAGCAGAGGTGATCTTGGAATCTTTGTTAAGAGACGTTCACTGTCTGAGCTCCCGAGAAAGGAGGTTTTATCATGTTTGAGCTGCAAGAGGACTTTCTTCGTTCCTCCACCTTAGACAGAACTTCTATCAACTGATTGTATTTTGCTGTTCGTGTTAGGACGATTCTGATCTTGGCCTGACTAGAAGTTTTCGGTTTGGGTCAGGCATACAGTTTTAGGGAGCTCATTCTCTGCTCTGTACTTTCCTTAAGATATCATTGAATTCCGCCTTGGCTGGAAGCTCATATCTGACGCTGCTGCATACAGTGAAATAATAGTGACTCTTTACTAGTGTATCGAGAGTGATATGCTGTTATCAGTGGTTTAATAGACATCTGTTTAACGCAGCCAACTGTGACGCCGACAAACCTTAAAACAGTATCGCTACTACACCAGATCGTTCTTGATATGTCGCCATGCGCTCCGGCATTCAGAATAGATAAATTGTTTGAATCACTGGAAAGAACTATCTCCTAACGCATACTAGAGCCAATTCCAGTTTATTAGAGATAATAATTAATGTATAGAGGGTGAATCACCTAACACTTGGACCGCAAATATTGCGCGAACGGAAAGTGCGATTGATGTGCGGTTTACACAGAATGCATTGCTAGTCAGGGGCTCGTATTTTTAACCAACAAACAGATTATAATATCAATTAGAAAGTGTATTTTTATGCAAACATTTTTAAATGGAACAATGCCTATAGATATTAAGAAACTAAACTTATAACGCACTAGAATATCAGTAGTGTTTGTTGCAGGATTCTAGTGCAAGTCGTTTACGAGATATCATCTTTTAAACGTTCCCACACCGATATTTTCGTGTGCCAGTCAACCCGCATAGTTGCTAGGCACGATGATGTTCCTTAAACTAAAGGAAAATTAAAAAAAAAAAATAATAAATAATCAACAATCATCTCATGAATGAGAAGGTCAAGATATCTTTCTCCTATAGTAGATGAAGTGTCAAATTGTTGGTCACCCTGATATACCGCTTACAAATTGTGTGAAAGGCAGCCAGCCAGGTTCAGTGTCGTCGCGGGTTACATCCGTCTGTAGGTGCGGTGTCGTTTCCAAACACTGGTCTAACCATTTTCTGCTTCCTGGACAACAATCAACTTCAGATATCCTCATAAAACGCTGGTGAATCGAGTACTTGCAAAGTAAAATGTCGTAGCGTACAAACGTACTCGGACAAATTTTTCAGTTTATCTGCAACCTAGTATCCAACTCAAATTGATATGATTAATCAGAAACGACACATAATTCGGATTGCACGTTGACCCGTAGGACCGGTTTCTCGGTTCGATAACCGTGTTTTATCATGTGAAGATATGATGTGCATGCATTGAAGTATTGAATCACTTCAGGACGTTTGACGTGCTTAATTGCACTAGAGCCGCGAAGGACTGGCCGCGTATTGTAAGTCATAAAGTTACGGACTGGGTGGTACTCACGCCGGAAGTTCAAGTCCTCTCTCGGGCACTGGAGTGTGTGTTGACCTTAATGTAAGTTAGTGTAAGTAGTTTGTAAGTCCAGGGACTGATCACCCTACCAAGTTTCGTCCAATAGGTTTACAAACATTTAAACATTTTAACTGCACAAGGTTGACAAAAATAAACACCAGAAAACACTATATCCCCATGTATAATACGGTGTAAAAAAACCGTTGGTTCGGAATGGTCACGGATAAATACAGCCTCTGTATTGTGTGCAAGGTACACTTGCTACAGTATTCGTGAAATATAGATGCAAATTCATTTAATTCTTGGGTTACACTCAAAGTTTTGTTTTCCGTCTTGCTTGATCATTATACTGTATCAAATGTACCGAACATAAGTCTATCGGGTGTACTGGATGTGTCATACATGTTTACAAAAATGTAGCTTTTGGAATGTTTTATTAAGGAAGCAGTAAAAATTAAATTAACAAATAATGTTATAAATTGCGAACGAGATTTCTGCTTAAATTAAATAAACAAGATTTAATAGAAATTTACAAGGTATCTCGAATAGATTAATGTTTAATGGAAATTGATCAGCACTACGTACTTGCAAAACTGAACTTCCAACAATGCTGAACTTAAAAAAACTGAACAATGTAGTGACTATGAGCCTCGAGGTAAGCCTTAGAAAACATTAATATGCGCAACGGACACGTCCGGGAAATGGGGAATACTAGAATTTATGGGCCTGTCTAAAGTACTCCCAAAAAGTA
The DNA here is from genome assembly GCA_026315105.1 of Locusta migratoria. NCBI lineage: Eukaryota > Metazoa > Arthropoda > Insecta > Orthoptera > Acrididae > Locusta > Locusta migratoria. Next base: position 233,360,685 of record CM048751.1, on the reverse strand, counting down.
CAACGAAACTGATTAACTTGAATAATAAAAGGGGGAAACTATCTGACTGCTACACAGATAAAAAATAAAATTTGACTCACCTCGTATCTTCTTATTACAAAACTGGAAACAGGAAACAGCCAGCAGCTCACGCCATGCAGTATTTCAGTATTAAAAATTATTTAAAATATGTGGGTAGCAATTAAATTCAAAAATAATAAATGAAGAAAATGAAAGAAAGGGGAAACTAACTACCAAATGAAAACGCAGAAATCAAATTGAATATTGGAAGTTGTGTATTCTTAAAAAAATATGAAGTAGAAAAATATTGCAGAAAATTAAATTAACATAATGCATTGCAATAATGACGTGCTGCAACATATACTTAACAACTGCCTTCTCAAACAGCGTCTTCTCGCTACCTCAGCCAACAGGAACAGGAACTGGCTTGCTACTGACTGCTCTCTCTCGCAGCCAGAGCGTTTACAATCTAACTTCCGAAGATTATTGTGCCACTCACAATACACATCTGTGGCCAGTTTACATATGTACAAAATATTACAGAAAATCGACTCACGTAGGGAGCACAGGAACCTTAAAAATTCTGTGTGGTACTCTCTCTCTCTCTCTCTCTCTCTCTCTCTCTCTCTCTCCCTCCTTCCCTCCCCCTGCCCTCCTCTCTCTTTCAGGTCTCGCGCCTCTCTTTTGTCAAAACACTGAGGTACATAATCAATTTTGCAACATCCGTTGATTCCTAATGTTCACCATCGATGTTTCTGAAGTTTATCTTCTTTGCAGCTTCCTTGTGTATTATAGTTTTATCTTTCCCGTTTTCAATCCAAAGTGAGATTAAATTTGCTCTCTGCAGCTTTGCTTGTCAAAGACTGGGTGTTTTCCGATCGAAATATTGACATCGCAGGTGCTGTTACACCTCTAAATAGTCGCAATTTGTTGAGTTGGCAATAAGCCGTGATAAGTTCAAGATTCGCAAGTTTAGATTAGTTTAGATTATTATTAATAGGTGCTACAACACACCAATCATCATTTGTGATTCACTATCTACTTTTTTTTAAGTCACCATGAAAACGATTGTCAAGAAAAATTGAAATCCGATTGAACGTGGTAACAGACTTATGCCGACGAAGTGTGGTTTCATGTACTTTAAACTGTAATTAAATGTAAACAGGTATACGAGACACATTGTCAGTCAAATTTGTCGATCAGTATTTCAATGTTTTCTTATGCAGTACATTGACAATTATACGTGTAGCAAGCTGCAGCACTCTTAAAAATGCTGCCCCGTTTCCCGCTTACAGACACCACGGTATTGCATCCCTGCCCAGATATTCAATTACAAATCAGTGATTTATCTGAATCCTCGTCGAATTGGTGATCGCCGCGCTGGAGTAGCCGAGCGGTCTGGAGCGCCACGTTGCGCATTGCGCGGCCTTCCGCGTCGGAGGTTCTAATCCTCTCTGGATGTGTGTGTGTTGTCCTCGGGTTAGTTTAACTAGTTGTAAGCTAGGGAGTAATAATAAAACTTGGTGATCATGCTCTCAGCAAGTTACTACCTGGCAGCCTTCACTTCTCTGGGATGTGAGGAGACGCCAGAAACGACACTGAAATTTCTCCTTAAACTGTAGCTTTCCCTTGTTAGATAACTGGGGGTTAAGAAAATTCAAGTCACCGAACTGGAGTAAAAATGCCTGTAATTGGCCATAGACCCATAAGAAAATTGTTTTATTACCATGACTGATATTACATTCCAAATTAAGCCACAGCATCTGCTGTTATGTAGAGCATGTCAATCAATGCGAATGTTGTGCACTGGTTAGGAATACAGTGCAATTCACCTGTGACGCTATGATTCATTGAGATGCTAAGGCAAGAAAGGGATGTTCAAATTAATCGCCCTGCCAGCTAAGAAGTAATTACAGAGAGGGTCACAGAGCACTTCCTCCGTGGACGTAGATATATGGGAAAAGGAGGGAAGAAGAAGAGTAAGAGATGAAGTTCCTCCTACGCTGTTGCTGTTAGAAACTGTCTGGTAGGAGTGAGAAGATTATATATCGTAAGATTTAAAATGCGACCGTACCGGTATTTCCACATTTTATTTAGAAATTCACGTAATGTAATGTGAGGATGAACAGTAAAATATCCCCGAAAGAAGAACAACTCGCTACCTAGCAAATTCTTCAAGTTTCTACTTTTATTATTATCTACCATAAAACAACTTTAGATTGACACGCAGAGCAGAAAACTCCCAACAAGCAATAAATAAATAAATAAATCAAACCTGGTGTGGCAAAATTACATATAAGTTACGTAAATATTTTCGTTTATAGGTCTTTGCTGGATAGCTAGAGTGGAATGATAGAACTATGATTTTATTCGATGTGTTTCCCAGATATCTGCTTATAAAAGTCTGTGGACTTGCTTTACTTAAACCCATCGCATTGTAGCAAACCTTTTATTTGAATAAAGGCATACCGATGATGGTGAAATAGATTCCTACATGATTATCGATGATGGCAGTATAACCTATCGAATTGGTTTAGCTGAATAGAAGTGTAATAAGAAAATAATTGGTGATTCTGGCTGTTGTTTAATATAATAATTCTATTAATGATATCTCCCTCAGAGTTAAAATGGCAACCTGGTATTTTATCATACTGTAATACTTGTCCTAAGTCCAAAATCTAGATATTAAAATTAATCGCATAAAAATCTTTACAAAAGTTTCAAGTAACTGTGGCCCGAGAAAAATAAAAAAAATCACATCCAGTAAAATGGTTTGTAACAAACTGTATTAAAAACTTAGATCACAAAACATTCTGTAATGTAAGAAGTACATACATACATTCGTATCTTGAGGTACATACACTTTCAAAGCCGTGTGTTGAAGATCTTATGTCGGTGCTTTGAAACATGCAAAATTCTAAGCATCGTACCATTTTAAGTAAATTTAAGAACATTGTGCACTGGTATTACGCGAGGCATACTTCTTAATTGATTTTAAGTTGGTCTGGTTTCATGGCGTGTGGAAGGTAGTAAAGAGCTTCCACCAATCTGCTTATAGCCACGACACTTTGATGAAGAGAAAGATTGCAAAAAAATCGCTACGTCACTCAGCACATCCAGCCAAATAGTAGGTAACATACAGCCAGTAGGCTATTGTGGGAGTTGTTGCTGTTCCACAAGGTAAACTCTGAACGAATAAAACGCATTGCTTATTTTAAAATAACTTGGTTTTACGATAAATGTTACATTTATGGTGCCTGTTCTGTCGAAACGTCAGAGAGAATAGACACTATTCTGGTAATGTGCGAGATATTAGATTTTGGATAGGGCGGACGATTTGCTAGGGTGTTCCGTGTCATTGTCAGAAAAAACTGTTTCCTGTGGCTCTCTCCGCTAAGTGGTTACCGCAACTGTTTAGGAAGTATGAGATCCGAGTTCTAATCCCGGCTCAGGCTCAGGCACAAATATTAGTAAGCCGCAATTGATCATTCTACTACTAATGACAACTTGCGTCAAATTATTTCAACAACTGCTTCACTGTTTGTTGTCTTACGTGTAAACTTTATTTATATATTAAGCTTATGGCATCCACAGAGTACTATGTGAGAACACACTACTATACATACAGTTACAAACAGCGCCGGGCATGGCCAGGTAATCAGCAACTTACAGACTTTTAATTAAATGAAATCAGGAAATTAGAAACATAATATTAATTAATTTACTGCAAATAACAGTGTGCGAAACATTAGAGAGACAGCCACTGCAGCTATTACAAGTCAGTTCGAATATAGTAAATTTCCTTGAAACGGAAAAGCTTCTTTCTATGAGTCAGCACGGGTTTAGGAAACATCGTTCATGTGAAACTCAGCTTGCCCTTTTCTCACATGACATCTTGCGAGCCATGGATGAAGGGCAACAGGCGTTCGACGCGGTGCCACACTGCAGACTGCTAACGAAGATACGAGCTTATTGAAAAAGTTTCACAGATTTGTGACTGGCTGGAAGACTTCCAAAGTCAAAGAACGCACTACGTTGTTCTCGACGGCGAGTGTTCATCAGAGATGAGTGTATCGTGCCCCAGGGAAGTGTGATAGGACCGCTATTATTTTCTGTCTACATAAATGATCTGATGGCCAGAGTAAGTTGTAATTTGCGGCTGTTTGCTGTTGCTGCTGTGGTGTATGGGAGGGTGTCGTCTCTAAATGACTGTAATAGCACAGAGGATTACTTAAACAGAATTTCTAGTTGGTGCGAACAATGGCAGCTAGCTCTCAATGTAGAAAAAGTAAGGTGATGCGCATGAGTAGGAAAAACAATCCCATAATGTTCGAATACAGCATTAGTAGTGAGCTTCTTGATGCTGTCGCGTCGTTCAAATATCTAGGCGTAACATTGCAGAGCAATATGAAATTGAACGAACATGTAAGGACAGTTGTCTGTAAGGCGGACAGCCGACTTCGGTTTATTGGGAGAATTTTGGGAAGATGTTCTTCACCTGTAAAGGAGACCGCGTATAAAACGCTTGTACGACCACGTCTTGAGTATTGTTCAAGTGTTTGGGACCCGCAGCAGATCAGTTTAAAGGAAGACAGAGGCAGTTCAGAGGCGAGCAGCTAGATTTGTTACTGGTAGGTTCGACCAATGCGCGAGTGTCACGGAACTGCTCCGGCAACTCAATTGGGGATCGCTGGAGGAAAGACGACGTTCGTTTCGTGAATTTCTGTAGAGGAAATTTAGAGGGCTGGAATTTGAAGCTGAGTGTAGAACGATCTTGCTGCCGCCGACTTACATTTCGCGTGGTGATCACAAAGACAAGATAAGAGAAATTAGGGCTCGTACAGAGGCATATAGGCATTCTTTTATTTCCTCGTTCTATTTGGGAGTGGAATAGGAAAGAAATGCCTAGTAGTGGTACAGTGTAGCCTCCACCACGCACCTTACGGTGAATTGGGGAGTATGTATGTAGATGTAGAAGCAGGTCAACCATTGAACAGCAAGAGGAGTGGCATTCATGATACCCCTCCATTCTCCTTGAATCGTCCTCGCGGGGAGAGATTGTCTGTTCTGCTGCACCGCAGTCGCATCGTGGATCGTCGGTGAGTCTCCATTCGTGCAGAGTGGCTACTGGTTAGTCTTCACACGATTAAGGTCGAACCAAGTTCTTCTGGACACTTGCATTCCTTCCACCGGTATGAAACGATCAGAATTCCTGATAAGGGGATGGTGGTTATTCACGCGACCATTATTGCCTCTATTCTTTTGCTATATCGTACTTTTCTCGGAATTTGAGGAACTCGTCTTCCCATATAGGTTTCCTGGATTATAGACGGTAGACTGTCCAATATTTTCCGTATAGGTATATGAGGCAAAGGGCTCTTTAATGTTCTTCCATACTCGGATAAATGTTTGTTGTCGTCTGAGGGAGATATAGGAGTTATAATGCAGAGGGCGTGAAGCCAGTGAAGTGGATTTCAGAGTTCCTGAGACAATGCTCATGGTGGCATTAAGCTGGTCATCTGTTCAATGTACGAAGTGTCGACAATCTCCAAGACGGTGTACCCCGGACAAAGGACCGTGACGATGGAACGGCAAACAGTCTAACACTAGCCGACCAAAGCAGAATGAAATTCTCACACGACGAGTGAAATCTACAGAGGAAAATGAAAAACCAAAAAAGGAAACGGTTCTTATAGGAACCACCTGATAAGAAGTATCGGAACTTGTGTACGTATCCTGCAATGAAATGTTGAAGGCTTAAGCAGAGACAAACGCAAACAATTGGACAGAACAGCTGAAGATAACCATATCGATAAAACTCTTCTGGGTATTGGACCGCATCGTCAATATATCTTAAGGATAGCCGAGCACGAGAGGTACAATCGGCTGGGACAGCATACGAAGTCGGCAGTAGCTGAACACCAGGAAGAATGCAGCAAACAGGTAGGTTTTCAGGAAGTCACTGTAATGGAAAAAAAAAATAACCCTCACTTTGAGGAGAAAAATCAGAGATGCAATTGAAATAGCTAAGCGACCCGGAAATATGAACAGAGAAGACGGATATAGACTTCCAGCGTCTTGGCTGCCACCAGTAGCAGCGCTTCGCGACGACACCGCGCGCAGTGCAGTCCATAGGGGCCCGCCAGGAGACAACAGCGGCCGCGCGTACACAGAGCGAACAGCACGCCCTAGCCGGCGCTAGGCACCAGTGCTACGTCATTTGTCAGTTTCAACCAATAGAAAACATTAATGCAAACACCAATCAAGGACGTCCTTTTCCACCAATAGGAAGACATAAAGGAAACACCAATGAAAGAGAGCTGAAACCACTAATCCCTCTTGGCAACATTTAATATTTAAGACACCAGGTTTCCCTCATCCAGCAGTAAACGTAACACCCAAAAGATGGCCGCTTGCAATAGTGGCCGAAACGTCGGTGAAATATTTTATATATTGACGATACTCAGAAGAGTTTTATCAACAATGACAACGGCGGCGGGAGCATTCGTTTACATATAACCATATCGACATTATACCTCCGCGGAAGACACATAGCGCAGTTGCACCTCAACTTACAACTAGAGCAAGAATATATGGATACAAAATTATGGGAAATCTTCAATCTGCCGTGAATGAACTTGGTTATAATAGTCAATGGACAGACATGCGTGCCGGCCGCGGTGGCTGAGGGGACTGAGGCGCTCCAGTCACGGTCTGCACGGCCACTACGGTCGGGGGTTTGAATCCCCCCCTCGGGAATGGGTATTTGTGCCGTCCTTAGTTGTAAGTAGTTCATAAGTATTTTGTAAGTTTAGGGACTGATGACCCCGTAGTTAAGTCCCATAGACTCTACAAACACAAACAAACAGACATGCGTACGTGCGTCACATATCATGGGTCTCATATGTCTCCAACTGCCCTACACCAGTTTGAAAAATCGTCCTTGGATTCATGAGGTTGTCTCTAAACCCATACATGTCAGTCTGGTCGATACAGTTGAAAACTACTTGTCAGACTAGTAGTCTCCAGCCATCAACAGTCCAATGTCTCGTGCAGTCAGCAAGGGTACACGAGTGGGTCTTCGGCTGCGAAAGCCCATAGCGATGACGTTTCGTTGAATGGTTTGCACGCTGACAGTTGTCGATGAACCAGCACTGAAATCCGCAGCAATTTGACGAAGGGTTGCACTTCTGTCACGTCGAACGATTCTCTTCAGTAGACTTTTGTCTTAATCTTGCAGGATCTTATACCCAAGCACACCGAGTTCGAGAAATTTTATGTTTTACCAGATTCCTGATTTTCACGCTGTACTCGTGCATTGATCGTAATGAAAAATCCCCACTTTATTGCTCCCTCGGGTATTCTGCGTCCTATCTCTTGTTCGCCGACTATAACACCACGTTCAAACACAATTAAATAGTGATAGCCTGCCTTTGTCGCAGCAGAAAAAGAACTAGCCTCTTTGCCACCTGTTGTCTTATATTGACGGTACCAACGGCAGCCCCTGTCTTCTGCGCTTGCGTACACATGCCTATACCATTCCTTTGGCTCTTCGGTGTATAACATCACTGATGTTAGTAATAAAATTAAAATAAAGGCCTTCCGAAGAAAATATCCCGTCAGATCTAATATGTTTTTGTGTAATTCACCTTTATAACAATTCCTGCAACACTCTTATTTACAATAAGCCATAAAATATACGAAGGACAATCTGTATTTGGTACCAATAGCGAAACATTAAGGCATAAAGTATGAGGCGTGTTTTTTAAGTACGTACCGCTTTGAAACTAAAAAAGACATTATAAAATATGCCAATACTTTTATTTTTTGAAAGCCTGTACATTAATCTACTTTTCTACATAATTTCCGTCAATATTGAGGCACTTGTCATAACGTTGTGCCAGTTTTTGAATACACTCCTCATAGAAGTCTGCCGCCGACTTGTTAACCACTGCATCACAACTGTTTTGACTTCGTCATCGTCTTGCTCGGTCACAATGCCATACAAAACACTACGAGAAACATTAGGAAAGTCATCCATCAAGGAGAAAATCGCAAAGTATCTATTTTCTCTCACATTATTGTCCACTTCCTGCACCAAACTTTCATTAATGACCGAAGGACACCAACCCCGTTGTTCATATACACATTTGTGCGGCCATCTTTAAATGCTCTTTATCCACGTTTTCACCATTCCATCACTCATAATGTTTTCTCCGTAAACTGCACAGATCTCTCGATGAATATCAATCGCTTTTAGACCTTTAGCACTAAGAAATCTTATAACAGCCCGTACTTCACAGTTGCCGGGACTCACGATTATCGGAGGCATCTTAACAATCAGCACACAACGTAAACAAGGAAGAATCAGACTGTAATGGCGTCAGTTCGTAGACAACAGATGTAGGTACCCAGTGCGCATAAAATTATTGAGATGTCTTAGCACGTCTGCAGCAAGAGTCAGTTACATTAATATTAATGAAACTTTGATTCTCCAGAATCGCGAAAGTATTTTTATCATCGTTTATGAGCAGTTCCGGCATACAAAGGTACCATGTTCTTATCATCTGCCTTAACTGGTCATAAATGATAGTAAAAATTCTTTTGCGAGCCTGTCAAAACATTATTTAATTTTATTTGAAGCAATATCGTTTCCCTAACACAAACCACAAAAGTTACCCCTGGTTAGTTTAAATGTTGAACTGTAACACGATGGTTTACAGGTCCCCAGTAAGTAAAATCATGACGATTAATAGTGTCGTTTAACTTACAGGTTGACTCATCGGTCCAGGACATTTTGTGTCAAAATCTCGGATCTTCTGCAAGTTCCGGCAGGTACCATTAACAGAACTGGACTCCACTGCGAACATGGATTTGTGCTGGTAAGTAGCATTTACAGCGCAGAAGCTTTAAAATACGATAGGCGATTTATTAATATGTGTGGCTGCTGGGAGATTTCTATTACCTCAAATGAGGATTTCTTGCACTTTGGCTTCTTTTCTAGGGCTGTTGGATCTCCGAGGTCGTCCGGAACGCTTCTTCTTGTCTGTGGTGCGAGTAATGTTCCGGTGAAATGCAGGCGGCCTATAGAACAGCCTTCCGAACCTTCTCTGCACTTCTTTGGCGCCTATGGATTTCCACTAACATTTAAGAACAATCTTTTTTGAAAGGGAATCAGTCGCCTTGTCATTCTGAACCATTAGTTATCATATGAAACAACAAAAATATCAGGACGTTACCAGAAGTCAAACTGTTAGTACAATGTTTTTTAACACACAGTACATTATACAACACCACAGTAACAGGTAGGTATTTTATTTGGTTTCTTTGTAGCCCCTAACAAGCCGACAGCACGCCAGGAACTCAAACACGGCGGGTCAGCCGATACAGTTGCTAGTAGGCGTTATACCGCGACAAATGCTCAACTGTAAACAGAGTATTAAGTTCACAGTTAGGTACTTTCAGCTGGAAAGTATTCAGAACTTAATGAAATTTTATTATGCTGTGTGTAGGTACTCAGTGGAGTAGAGTCTGAGTTTTCGACCTCGAGGACCCTGTGATAACTTTGCAGGGGCCGAATACCTCGAAATTTTTTGCCTTTTTTTACACTATTTCGCTTATAACTTTCAAACCACGCTTTTTTCGCTAAACATACCTGTGAACAAAGTTGAAGACCTTAAAAGTCCTACATATTTCACTGGTCGAAAGTGTTTTTGACCCATTAATGACTGAGATATTAATGTTCAAAAAACCTAATTTTCTAAAATTACTAATAATAGCTTCACAACTCAATTTTTGCCTTATAACTTTTGTCCACATTTCTGTATAACTTTCGTTTGGTGCTGGGAACTAGTATCTGACGGGAGGCGTGCTTAGGTAGTCCTTGCTGGTGCGGTGATCACTGTGTCCCCAGTGGTGTAGGGGGAGAGTTCGGCTTCAGCTGACAACGCGAACGGACCTGCCCGCTGCTGCTCCGTATACGTTAGCGCTCGCGCCGGTGTATTTGTTTACGTTCAGTGTTCCTGTTCTTTCTGTGTTGTACACGTACTTGAAGTGCTGTATAGTGCTATATAGTTTGTGAACGTCTCGTCATTTGGCGGGATTTCGGTGTTCACCGGGATTTCTACGCCGCTGAAGAAAATGGCTGATTCTGCCCGAAAAAATAATCTGGTTTTCTCTTTCAAGAGGGAAACTCGTCCTGTTCAACCGTCTGCTCTGGAAGTACATGACTGGCTGTTTCAGGTAATGGGCCTTAATTCTGATTCTGTACATACCACTCAATTGGACGCTGATCAATACTGCGTGTTTGTAAAGTTTTTTTAGTCCGGTGACGGTCGACAAATTTCTGACAAAGTGTAGAATTTGAACATAGAGATGGATCTAAAAGTATAGTCTCAGTACGGAAAGCTGATATCACGTATAAAACTGTGAGGGTTTTAAATATCCCTATTGAAATTGATAATCTGTTGATTAAGGAAGCACTTTCAAAATATGGGGACGTTATTTCAATTGTGAATGAACGGTGGTCCAAGCAGTACAAACTGAAATGTTATAATGGAATACGATCTGTAGAAATGGAAGTTAAAACTAATATTCCCTCTTATATTACCGTAGAAGGTTATAAGGCTCACATTGTGTATTCTGGACAAGACCAAACTTGTCTGGACACTTCCGACAGGACTGCCCACGTCGTGCCGTTGTTTTGAGAACCAATTTAATACAGCGGCAACGACTCACACTCAGTAACATTATGGCCTCTACTGAGCAACCCCTCCTGTTAAGGTCGCCATGGAAGGTACTTCTGATGTGGTCACCATACCCGAAAAGGAGTTCCCACCCTTCAAACCAGTTACAAATAGCAGTTCTGCTGTGCGTGAAAGTGAGCAGCAACCCCTAGAAAAAACGGAAGGTCAATCTCATGAAGATTCCTCTCCTGTACATTCCGCCCGCAAGCAGAAGCCGTGCGAAGCGGAAGAGCTAGAGGGAACAGGGAACGTAGAAATGAAAGAACTGCCTTCGGAGGACGAAACCACGCTACAATATCAGTCAGACAAAGAACAAGAAGTAATGCAAGAGACGGAATCTGATAAAATAGTGCCTGACACGTCGGCGAACAAGTTGCTGCTCTCTGAGGAGCCGGACGTGTCACAGCACAAGCAGACCGAGGCAGCAGTCGACGAGCAACACGCCGCGTCAGACACACTGATGCAGGTCGCGCAAGACCGACAATAGCAACACGGAAGCGGACAACAGACTTCGCCTGATCGAAGTTGTAACACGGCAGACGAAAACAAGGAAAGTGAACAGGAAACCACGGCGACTCAGGACTCGCTGCGCCGCCGAGTCAAACCGCAACAAAATCTGAGAGTTACTCGGAAGCAAAGCAGACAACAGCCCGCCAGGGGCAATAAAAAGCCGCCAAATATCAAATATGAAATAGTCACTGAAGGTTCCTTGAAGGGAAATTCCAAAAATGTCTTACAAGGAACTTCCCCCTGTAATGAACGTACAGATATATCCCAGGGTTTGACATCTGAAGGCAACACTTAGCGGAAAAAAAGAGGGATTCAATCAGTTTTTTAACAAATATTTGCTGCATCTAAAAGACGTTCATGAAGTATCATAGCAATATGATATTTTTTTCTTTTTATATTTTCGTAGAATTTTATTGCTGCTGTTGGCCATGGCATGCTTTATTCGGATAACCTCCCAACTTTGTCAATTAATTCATTATATAGTCTCAAAAAATGCTACAGGCCTATACAATAACGTCAATAAATATAAATAAGATTACGTCTAAAGTTAAAACCGAAGCTTTAAAACAATTTTTGTACGAATCAGCAACAGACATTGCTCTCTTGCAAGAGGTGCTAATGACAGATTTTACAATACCCGGATATGTTGTTCTAATTAATTCTGCACCTGAAATGAATGTTGGCACGGCAATTTTAATAAAAGACGGTATTCCTGTAAATGATGTAGAAATGCTTGAATCTGGAAGAGGAACAGGGGTGAGCATAATGGGTGTCACAATTATTAACCTTTACGCACCCTCTGGCAATACGCATAGTTCCGAAAGAGCAAAGTTTTTTAAAGAAGATATAATTTATCTATTCCGGAAGGACCCTCAAAAACTCATACTATCGGGTGATTTTAACTGTGTTCTGAACCGAAAAGATCAGTTTCCCAATTTTAATTATTCAAACGAGCTGAACCGTCTTGTCAGAGAACTGAAACTGAAGGACGTTTGGGAAATTAAGTATCCGACACTGGTCCAGTTCACCTATATTACCAGTACATCCTCCAGTAGAATTGATAGGATCTATGTGTCGGACAACCTAGCGACCAATGTACTTAAAGCGGAAACAATTCCTGCCGGCCGTGGTGGCCGAGGTGACTGAGGCGCTCCAGTCACGGTCAGCACGGCCACTACGGTCGGGGGTTCGAATCCCCCCTCGGGCATGGATATTTGTGCCGTCCTAGTTCGTAAGTAGTTCATAAGTAGTTTGTAAGTTTAGGGACTGATGACCCCGTAGTTAAGTCCCATAAGTTTAACAACCATTTGAACCATTTTTTTTGGAAACAATTCCTGCAAGCTTTTCATATCACAGCAGCATTTTTGCCTGTATCAATTTAGATCAACAACCAACACGTTGGTACAGGGGCCAATGGTGTTTGAACGTTGCTGTTTTAATGGACAAGGAATTAGAAGAAGAACTTAATCGTGCATGGGAACTGTGTCTACGCTCAGCTAACAGCTATAATAGTGTTTTAGAGTGGTGGACCACTAGAGCGAAGCCAAAGTTAGGTAATGTAATTATTTGTTATAGCATAGAGCGCACTCGGGAAATCAAACAGTCAATGGAATTCTATTACAGTGTATTAAGAGGGTTATATGATCAGGTAGACGGAATTACGACTCGACTGCAAGATATTAAAAAGATAAAAGCAAAGTTAATAGCATTGAAGAGACAACAATTAGAAGGACTTAAGCTTAAATCTAAAGCAAAATCAGTCAGTGAGGACGAATCTGCGGCTATGTATCACTTAATAAAACACAACAAAACCGCCGAAGGACTTTCATGGATGAGCTCAAGCTGGTAGATGGTACTATCCTCACCAAACAAAATGAAATAATTAGTGAAATACATCGGTACTACAGAGATATATATGAATCATGTGACTCTAATGAAGACTATTACGATGAACTGTTTGAAAACGTGAGTTCTAAAATAACTAGAGAAGACAATGAACGGTTGTCTTCAGCCTTTACTAATCAAGAAGTACTGGAAATTATAAGCAGTTCTCCCACTAAGATGTCACCAGGACCCGATGGTTTACCCATCGAGTTTTATAAAAGGTACTGGATTTGATAGGAGATAAGATGACAGAAATTGTGAATGAAGTGTTTCAGGGTAAATGTGTCCCCTCAGAATTGAAAGAATGTAAAATTGTTCTGATGCCAAAAAACTAAGGATGCAAGAAAATCAACAATCTTCGACCAATTTCCCTACTGAATTCTGACTATAAGATTATTGAAAGGGCAGTAAATAAACGTATCGTACCACTAACTGAGAAAATTATCTGTCATTATCAGACTTGTGCCTATGGAAGGACGATACTCCAAACTGCTGCGCAATATAGGGACATTATTGCTTTAACATCTGTTAGCAATATTCACTGCGGTCTCCTCTTCGTCGATTTTTATAAAGCTTTCGACCAGGTCGAACACAAGTATCTTCTAGAAACCATGAAACGAATGGGATTTCTTCCAGTAACTATAAACATCGTCAAAAATACCGCACTGGGGATCTCTGCTAAAGTTTCTGTTAACGGCCAACTGACGAAACAGATACAAATTAAACGAGGAGTACCTCAGGGAAGTCCTCTATCGATGTTACTTTTTGTAATATCACTGGAACCATTATTAAGGCAACTGCAAGCTAAACTGACAGGTCTTACAATCTACGAAAGGAAAATAGTGGTTGGCGCCTACGCTGATGATGTAGGGATAATAGTAAGGAACAGAGAAGACGTGATGGCTCTAGAGAGACAACTAAATAAATATTGTCTAGCATCAGGAGCAAAAATGAACGAAAATAAAAGTAAACTTTTAAGTATACAAGGATTGCAAGACATCAGGCTCGACTGGGCTAAAAACGTCGTGGAACATAAAGCTCTTGGAACTATTCTGACAACCTTCCCCTTACAGATGATGGCAAAAAAATGGAGGGATGTAGCGCAAAAAATCAAGGGAGCACTGCTTGAAAATAACTACCGAAGTTTGGATCAGTACCAGAGGGTTAAGTATGTAAATACGTACATCCTGTCAAAAGCATATTACATAGCACAGTTATTTCCAATCCCTAAACTGGTAGCGAAGACAATAACGTCAAAGACGACATCATTTATATGGAAGGGTGAACTATTCAGAGTAGACTCTACGACTGTAACGCTAGACCCCACACACGGCGGACTGGGTTTGACTAATATAAGAAATAAAGCAACTGCGCTATATATTAAACGAATGACCAACCACATACACAGCAACTCTGACAGCCTTACTACGAAGCTGTTCGAAGCTGTCAAACCAGAAAGTACAGATTCACCGATAAATGTCCAAACAATAAGTTTTCAGTTAAAACATATCCGGGAGTACTATCTTGAGAGAAGTTATCTGAGCGAACGACTAAAAAATTACAAGAACTTAACTGCAAGAGACATTTTGGAATACAGAAGAAAACACGAAGGAAGGAATAAAATAGAATCGAAGTACATTGGAGTCAACTGGGATGCAGTGTGGCAGAATATTAACAGCTGCGTACTTCCTTCGAACGTTAAGTCAGCGCTATACAAAACGATAAACAACATCGTAAGCACTAATGAGAGGCTTTATGCAATTGGACTGAGTGACACAGAACGATGCCTCACCTGTAATCTAGTGGACACTATTCCACACAGATTCACGTGCGGAAACCGCGACCATCACTGGAAGTGGATGAGGCAACAGATAGGGCCTTTTAACCAGGACCTCACCGGAATATATAGAAACAAAACTATTGTATAGACCAGACAAAAAATACTACCCGCAATGGAAAAACAATACTGTGATGTGGCTACTTGGGCAATATACCAGTTACGTCGTTAATAAAATCGGTAGTGACAACCTTATAGAGTTTATGACATATATGGAAATGGAGTATGCGAGAACATGGAATTACGGGGACCATAAGAAGAAGTTTGAGAACGCACTTAAGATAATCTTTAAAAAGACAGGGATAGGCTAGAACTTCTGCTCTGAAAGAAGACGCAATTCTGCGACCGTTGCTCGTCGGCTGCTCACATACCATCATTTGGGTGCAATGAGACACATATCAACGTCAATTTTATGTCTATATATTCAATCACTTGTACTTACGCTTTAGTTTCTTACTTTGAAAGAATATACATATAATGTATACATGAAGACATTTTAGTTTAAATGTGGAAATAATTTCACATTAAAGAACTAAACGGCCAATCGGTTCATTACTGATGAATTTACACAAAGAGAATATTATTTTTGTCGAAATTACTTACATAGGGAATCGGTTCATCATAGAATAATTTTAACAAGTTCTTAAGTTTTGGAGAAGAAATTTAATTTTGTTACAACGATCGTTAGGAGAACGTCTGAGTTAATCTGAACACAAATAAAAAAAATAAAAAAAATAGTGGTGTAGGGGTCAGCGCAACTGCCTAGAAAGCAGGAGACCCGGGTTCGAATCCCGGCTGGATACACATTTTCAGATTTGCCCAATCGCAGTTGATGTCATATATTCTGTGAATATTAGATGTTGTTTTTGTTTTAAGCTGGTACTGCATCTGGTGATAGGAGAACTTATTACAACATTCTGTTTTGGGCATATTTTCTGTGCCTTCTTAAGAAGGTTTCAATAAGTGTAATGGAATCTTTTTTGGTACTCAAGGTGGCAAATATCATGTAATATTATCACGGTCTGTATAAACGTATTTAAAATCTGACATGCAAATACAATATCAGCATTCATCTTCCTACCTTCAGGAATAAAAAGGTGGTGAAATTCTGAAAATGCAACAACGAAATTGAGTGAGCATTGCATGTAGTAGGCTAAGGCACAATTAAACTCTGCACTACATCGAAATAACTGTTATAATAGAGTAATCCAAATGGTCTTATAAAGTAGTTTGTAACAAATTTAATTCGAGATTAACGCAAAACATAATACTTTGGGTGGAGTAAGCCACTTATCAAAATGTGTGGAGAACGATGCTCTAAGAGCTGGAACAAATAGACGTAGTGCAGACAACGAAGGTAATCGGAAAAACGCAGCGGAGTAAGAATATGTAAAAATTGACAGACTCTAAAATTCAAAATAGGAACTTGAGAAAACATTTAAGAACTGCAAAGAAATATTGAAAATTAAGAATAAAATGTCGCTGATGTTAGATATGTACTCTGCTCGCCTACATTTGTTTCCTAGTTTCAGAATAACTGGAACAATGAGTCACCTGATCTTAATCCTGCTTCGACTCCTCGAAATGTCCCACATTGAGTTTTGAAAAAGTTAGCCGCCGTATTCTGGGTTCCAAGCACTTGGACTCGTTATAGTTCTACAGAAATAAAGCTTTTACCCGACAACAATCACTTCGCTACCGTAACAAGTAGCTGACGCTGACGCTAGATGTCACCAGCAAACAACGTAGGGTGGTGGTTTCAAGACGGAACCACTGGGCTGGAAAAGCAGGAAAAGTAAAAATGTGGTTTTAGACTGAAACCGCTCGGGCGGAAAGTTTGTAAGCCAAGGGACTAATAACCTCAGCAGTTATATCCCCTAGATTAACAAACATTCTAACTTGTCAACAGCGGAATAAGAGGGTAATCCGAAAAGTAAGGTAACCTGTTTTTTTTTTTTTTTTTTTTTTTTTTTTTTTTTTTTTTTTTTTTTTTTTTTTTCTAAGTACAGAATTTTTTTTTTTTTTTAAGTACAGAACTCTGTTTGCGTGGCAGTTGGTCACGCTGTTATGAGGAGTGCTTCCCGCGCTGTGTGTAAACATGCGTATGCCGCGCTGAGACGATCAATCTTGGCAGCCGTTGAGAATGGAGCTCCCGTTGGAAGTTACCGCCGAGTGCGAATTGCGCATAGTTATTCGGTTTCTCAACGCAAAGGGAACTATGCCGATTGAAATCCATCACCAATTGACGAAAGTGTATGATGAGTCGTGAATGGATGTCAAAAATGTTCGTGAGTAGTGTGAAGAGTTTGCATCTCGTCGGACTGAAATTCATAACGAATAAAGGAGCGGGCCGCGGCGGAGTGGCCAAGCGCATTGAGGCGCTATGCTCCGATACGTGAGGCCGTTCCCCGTCTGAGGTTCGAATCTTCTCTCGGGCATGGTGGTTTGTGTTGTATTTGGTATAAGGTAGGGGCGTAGATATGAGGGGGGGACGAGGGGGTTCAAACCCCACCCCCGCAGAACTTCATTTTTTATTTATCACTTGCGCTAAAATTAAAAATTGACAATAATTTGTGTAATGAATATTAGCGTTAATCTGAAAACGTTGCCCAGAAACGGAGGTACCAGAGTGTCTGCAAGCTATAGTCGTTGCTTAGTTGAGCTTTGGCTTCTTACTTGTTGGAACACTTTGTCTCGAGTGTCTTATTCAAAAGTTCAAATGTTTGTTAAGCTTATGGGACTTAACTACGGGGTCATCAGTCCCTAAACTTACAAACTACTTATGAACTACTTACGAACTAGGACGGCACAAATATCCATGCCCGAGGGGGGATTCGAACCCCCGACCGTAGTGGCCGTGCTGACCGTGACTAGAGCGCCTCAGTCACCTCGGCCACCGCGGCCGGCCGTGTCTTATTAGTAGCCTTCGTGAGGCCTAGGCAAGAGTCGCGCACAACTTCCACGACTGTAAATCTTGCCAATTAAAAAAAATTGCTGAGGTAACCACAACTATCTAACATCCAGTAACAATGAATTGTTGAATTCCAGGCAGAAACACACTCCACAGACTGTTTAAAGTACCGCGAGAGGCTTGCGTAGCGCCGGCCGCGGTGGCCGAGGGGACTGAGGCGCTCCAGTCACGGTCTGCACGGCCACTACGGTCGGGGGTTCGAATCCCCCCTCGGGCATGGATATTTGTGCCGTCCTTAGTCTTAGCTAGTTCATAAGTAGTTTGTAAGCTTAGGGACTGATGACCCCGTAGTTAAGTCCCATAAGTCCTACAAACATTTGAACATTTGATTTTGCTCACCTAGCGTGTAACGAAGGTCAGTGTGTCTTATGTTTACTACTGCTACAAACTTCAGTGCGCTACTAACTTTTTTACTACAGTAGAACAGCAGACTTGTGCGTGCTGACTTTTTAACTAGTGTGATTAAAGGAGAACAAATTTATAACATCGCAACCTTATTACTTCGGTGTATAATTTATACCTCAGATGCTGATCATCTGCACGCACGCATGTCTAAAGTGGCATCATTGTGTAGCAGACAGATTAAATTAATTGTTACTTTCGACGTTTTGGATCTAATTTTCGAGTTTGTATTTTATTGAAATAAGTAACTCTATAGGCTGTCAGTCCTTTATAATACTCGTATTAAAGTAATCTGTAGATATTTAGCTTCGATTTCCTGTATCTAACCTGTTTCGCAAAATCTTAGGCTTTAAATTGACGTTCTTAGCCATATTTTGTAACTGGGGCAATGACGCCATTGTAGGGAATTTAGGCAAAATGAAATGTAATACAGATGCATACATATTGTGAAATGGGCACTTGCAGAATGTAGTAGTTTTGAAGTGCCAAAAACTGTACTTCTGACTTTTGCTGTATCTTAATCAAGTCTAAATTATAAAATCTACTTTCATTCCAATATTACATCGACAAGTACTTGAAGCCTTCTAAATGTCTAATACAGCAGAGTGATAAGTATAAATTGGAACAGTTGTGATATTTATTTACTACTACTCATTCATCGTGAGGTTCATCCTTGATTTTCAAATTTATGGCGTCATTACCCCGGAACCCATGGTAATGGCGCCACTGCGCATACTTTCACAATACATTTTTAACTATAAAACGTAACAAAACACTCGGCTGAAGAAAATTATAATAAAGTAGTATTAGCTGGCGAAGCTGTGGTATTACTCTGTACGAAAAGACACACATTTAATAACGTAAAAAAATTGGTTTCCCTTAAGGTGGCGCAATTCCCCTGGTGTCCCCTATATGTTATTTGTCTGAAGGCTTCCGATTTTTTACGATTGCTGGTAACTTATGACTTGAGCCTGATGTGGTAGTCCGAAAGGTATATCTGAATTACTAATCCCTGCAGTGATTACTTTTGTTCTGAAAATTGGGCTTACTCTGTATGTTATGTTCAAATAACTTACGGGAATACAGTTGGGCAATGTCTTTTTTTTTTTGGGGGGGGGGGGGGGGGGGCGTTGGCACATGTCAACTGTGTGAGGGCACATCAATATAACTCTGGCTCTGACCCCCCTCCCCCCCCCCAGGGGAAAGATTTATCTACGCCCCTGAGGTAGTTTGTAAGTAGTTTGTGTGGGGACTGATGACCCCGCAATTGAGTCCCATAAGCTTAACAAACATTTGAACATTTGAAAGGAGCGGCTGACCGTATTTTCTGAGGAGACAGTGTTGAAGATTGAGCAAATCATGTGTGAATATCGGCGGATCACCGTGGATGATCTCTGCACGTTGGTTCCTGAGGTTTCCCGAAGCACCGCACACTGAATTTTAACGGAAACATTGAACTACCGAAAGGTGTGCGCAAGACGGGTGCCACGCATACTGACTTCAGACCACATGCAGGAACGAGTTGATGCTTCTCTCGCATTTCTTCCTCGCCTTGCAGCCGAACAGGACACCCCTCTGGACTCAATTGTCTCGGGTGACGAAACCTGGGCATACCATTTACCCCTGAGACCAAGCAACAATCACAATCGTTGTTTTCCAAATTCGCGGAAATTCAAACACAGTGTGCCGGTAAAGTGGTGAAAACCGTATTTTGGGATCGTAAAGGGGTGTTGTTGGTCGATATCATGCCCACTGGGACCACAATTAACACTGACAGGTACTGTGAGACTCTGGAAAGCCGCGGTGGAGTAGGCGAGCTGTCTAAAGCACCTCGCTGCGGAGCGCGCGGTTGCTCGCCGTGGAGGTTCGAGTCCTCCCTGGGGCATGGGTGTGTGTGTTTGTACGTAGGTTAGTTTACCTAGGTTTAAGTAGTTTGTAAGCTGCCGACTGATGACCATGCAGTTTGGTCCGATAGATTTACAGACATTTGAACAGACAGACTCTGGAAAAACTCAAACGGGCAATTCGGAACCGGAGGACTGTTGAGCAAGGGCGGCCACATTCTCCATGACGTCTATCGGAAAACCTGCAACAGTTTCAGTGGAGCATCATCTCCCACGCACCCTACAGTCCAAATCTGGTGCCCAGTGACTATCACCTGTTCCCTAAGTTGGAAGAACATCTGGCCGGAAAGCGATTCATCTCCGACGACGAGGTGAGTGAAGAGGTTTATAACTTTCTGAATAGCATGGCGGCGAGCTGGTATGATATAGGCACAGCGTCACGCCACAGCGTCTACAAAAATGCATCGACAGAAACTGTGATTATGTCGAAAAATAGCTAAATGTTCAAGCTGTGAAATTATGTACACAATCGTAGAAATAAAAAAGTCTATGTACTTATAATAGGAGACGTGACTTTTGGCATTAATTTCGTAATTACAAAAGTATTTCGGGATTGACAGGACGAATTTCTGGTGAGGTCGCAAACGGTGCGGAAATTGGAAAAATCAGGGATAACCAAAGTAGGGTAAGAGCAGGTTTTCAATGTATGACGTACATGCATTGATAACTTAGCCGCAGTTCCATTTTGCAAATCCTGTAGCAGCTTTCATCAAACAACAACGAAGAGCATCGCCGATTACTAAATTTCCGAGAACTGTGTCCATAGGGAAAATATTTACATTAATTGTAATGAAAACAGTGCTATATTAAATCGGATTGCGAACCGATATTCGTCCCCTACTACTCGTAAGCGATTTGACAGATAAATAATTACAGCGACGTTAATTCGAATACGAGGAATAACGAGCATTTGCATAATGGTTCATTACAAAAATAATGGCGCGTTTTGGCGGGCCGCAATGAAACTGACAGCCGTTGTCAACACGCGGCCACGCAGACGGGCGACAAAAGCTGTGACGTTCCGACGTGTCGGTGACAATTGTAGTGGCGACGCTGGTAATGGGCCCGCTGACGCGACGTGATGGCCGCACAGTAATTCCATTACTCCAAACACCGCGGCCCGCAATTGGGTCAGTAGAGAATGTACGGAACGTGTGTAGTGCGGTGGCAAACATCGATGTCTGCTGACCTCTTTTCCTAAAAACGAGATACCTGTCGCCGTTGCCCGCTCAACGCCGTAAAATTGTTTGATGATTTTAAAACAAACTAGCTGCTGAACCCAGCCTTTCCCGAGTGTATGATTTTTCCAGTCTCATATTAGAAACAAAACAGATCTAATCCTTACACGTTTTCTATGCTTTTAATCAAATTGCGTGGTTACGGTATATCGCCCCAAATTTGCGACTGGATAGGGGATTTCCTCTCCGAGAGGACGCAGTTCGTAGTAATCGATGGTAAGGCATCGATTAAAACAGAGGCGATATAGGGCGTTCCACAGGGTAGTGTTATTGGTCCTCTGCTGTTATCTACTTAAACGACTTAGGGGATAATCTAAGTAGCTCTCTTAGGTTGTTTGCAGATGACGCTGTCATTTACCGTCTATTAAAATCATCTGAAGATCAAAACCAACTGTAGAACGATTTGAATAATATATCAGTATGGTATAAGACTTGGCAGTTAACTCTAAATAATGAGAAGTGTGAATTCGTCAACATGAGTAGGAAAAGAAATCCGTTACTCTTTGTTTACATGATAAATCAATCAAATGTGAAGGCCGTAAACTCCACAAAATACCTAGGAATTACAATTACTTCTGATTTAAACTGGAAAGAACACGTAGATAGCCGGCCGCGGTGGTCGAGGGGACTGAGGCGCTCCATTCATGGTCTGCACGGCCGCTACGGTCGGGGGTTCGAATCCCCCCTCGGGCATGGATATTTGTGCCGTCCTTAGTATTAGTTAATTCATAAGTAGTTTGTAAGTTTAGGGACTGATGACCCCGTAGTTAAGACTCTTAAGCTATACAAACATTTGAAACTTTTTTGAAACAACACGTAGATAATGTCGTGGGAAAGGCGAAACAGAGACTGCATTTTGTTGGCAGAACCCTTAAAAGATGCAACAGAATTACAAAAGAAACTACATACACTACGCTTGTCCGTCCTTTTATGGAGTATTGCTGCCCAGTTTGGGATCCTTATCAGGTGGGTTTCACGGAGGACTAATGTTCAAATGTTTGTAGAGTCTATGGGACTGAACTACGGGATCATCAGTCCCTAAACTTACGAACTACTTATGAACTAGTTAATCCTAAGGACGGCACAAATATCCATGCCCGACGGGGGATTCGGACCCCCAACCGAAGTGGCCGTGCAGACCGTGACTGGAGCGCCTCAGTCCCCTCGGCCACCGCGGCCGGCGACGGAGGACATCGAAAGAGTCCAAAGAATGGCAGCTCGTTACGTATTGTCACGATACAGGGGAGACAGCGTTACGGAAATGATACAGGATCTGGGATGGGAATCATTACAACAACGGGGATTATCGCTGCGGCGTGGACTACTTACGAAACTACAATCCCAACATTCTCCTCCGAATGCGAAAATATATTGTTGACTCTCACTTACATAGGTAGAAATGATCATCAGAATAAAATACGAGAAATCAGAGCCCGAGAGATTCAGGTGTTAATTCTTCCCGCGCACTATTCGAGAATGGAATGGGAGATAAAATAGGATAACGGTGGTTCGATAAACCCTCTTCCAGGCGCTTAAGTGTGATTTGCAGAGTATACCATGTAGATATAGATGTAGATATTTCCTGTTCCAGTTCTCTTCATCCACCTCATCCTCCGTTAACCTTATCCTCGACACTCCTGTCCATCTCCAACATTCTCTTCCCACTCTCTCTCCCTTCTATCTCTGCATTTTCTCCTCCATAATGTCTCATGGCGACACACCCTCCTGTCAATCTCTTGCTACTTTTAGACAAGGAAAAATGTTCAATGACAAAATCTTTATTGAATTTCTGTAATAATACATGTAATCTCCAACAACTTTTATTTTGTAATAATTACCAGTAGATTTAATCCAAACACAAATAGCTTCTTGTTCATTTACTTTTCGCGGTGGAGAAGCCGAGCGGTCTAAAGCACCTCCCCGCGGAGCGCGCGGTTGCTCGCCGTGGAGGTTCCAGTCCTCCCTGGGGCATGGGTGTGTGTGTTTGTCGGTAGGTTAGTTTACCTAGGTTTAAGTAATTTGTAAGCTACCACGCAGTTTGGTCCGATAGATTTAGAAACATTTGAACTTTTATGTGAATCCTTGTCTTCACAACAAAAGGCATGTTACTAGATTAATAAGGTTATCCCACGCTCTTGTTGTACACATCACAAACTTGAAATGTTCAAAATGCAATCACATCTACCTACTCTTTGTTTGCCTATATCCTCCTCCTACTCCCCATCTCTCCATACCACTTGCTTTATATCTATTTCCTTTCCCCTCTCTCTCTCTCTCTCTCTCTCTCCATCCTCCCCCAGCTCCCAGCCTTTCCATATGTCTTTCCTTTCCGTCCCTAGGTTTCTATCTTACTCTCGATCTATTTCAAGTTTCGTTTTCTTGCACCTAAAAACTTATGACATCGTATATCCTTGACTATATGTCCTACATTAACATCATTTTCCAGATTTCTGGAGTGTAATATTAGGAAACTGTATGCGATGAATAAATAGTGGATGAATGAAGTCTTGTAAATCACTCGTCGTATGATGGGAAAGTTTTTCTCACTTATGAACACCACAGCGATTGTTGTCTGATAGCACGCAACATCAGTTGAAATCGTCCCCAGTCCATTTATTATTAATAGGAAATTTCATTGTTTATGATGTCATATCCACTGAAATATGTGTGGTACTATCATCTAAATTCGAAGGTACATTCAGTGGTACATGTTCCTAATGTCCGCAAAATATGTCGCAAATGGTATTAGCAGTAAAGACGTAATAAATCGATATCTCATGCGCGATGATGCGAATACAATTTCCAGTGTACAAGTAATGACTTTAACGTCGTGCTAAATGCCGTAGATATACATCATGAACACCGGAAATGTAGTAACCGATAATCTCTTTTTCTTCCATTAATTTGCTAGGGTTGTCAGTGAGAAAAAGTTTCGTAAAGATTTTAAATGATGTTCAAAGTTTATATAAGTCGCTAAGTGCTCTCATTGTCAAATTGTTGACGAATGAAATCACGCTATCACACGCCACAATATGGAACAGTTTTCATTGTTTATGACGTGATATCGTATGAACTATGGTGGTTTTGTAACCATAGAAAATGAATGCTGACCTTAAAGAGTATTTTTAACAAATATTTTTGGAATCGGTCTATTATTTTAGATGAAAATGTAGAGTATTATCGCATGATGCACCGATTTTCACAACTGTCATTCTTTCCTTTCCTATGAGCCGTAGGTGGTTCTTAGCCCGACCGCCTGATAATAAGGAACATGTGTCCAAATTTGGTAGACATCGGTACAGTCGTTTAGCAGGATATGTGGAACATACATACCCACATATGGTTTATTTTATAAGATGTATAGATGAAGTATTACTAACAATTCGCAAAGAAAAATATCCACTGGCGTATTTTACGGTCTTTTACGTTTTACTACAGGTTTATGATTTTATGCAAACTTTTCTGACAAAGTAAAAATGTAAGTAATAAAATGTTATGGACGATACGATTACGACTCTATTATCGTAATAATATCTATGCACTCAACACTTATTATTCTCTGTAACCGTATTTCAACAATCAGCCAAATTTATTTGATATTTGAGTTGAGTTTTGCCAAACATGTACCCTTTCTTTGGCCTTTTTTCATTTTAAACTATTATTTTAATATCTTTCTCATATTTTAATATTTCTCTCACATTTTCATTATCTTTTTCCATAAAATAGTATCACGTGTCTTGCAATGGTAGTTTGTCCTCTTTTTCAAGTGTATTTTCTTTGGCTGCCCTTGTTTACATAAAATTAAGTGACAGTGTGAAATCGCCGTTATTTTTGCAGAATTTCTCTGAAACGGTAGGAGTTTTGTAAATAAGAGAGCAAAGATGAACAGAGTTTCCTCCTGTACAAACACGTTTATTAATTTTCATCTCAGATGAACAATTTAGGTGTTATTTTGAACTTAATTTCCTGTTATCGAATGCCCATCACAAATGTCATATTTTTAGTGTTACTAACCTATTTTTGCTCCGAAACATTTGAAAAATGTAAGTTCTGGTCGCTGGCAGCCGTCAATTACGTCTGTAAAATTTAATGTCGGTCGCTTGAAGCAGTGATGTGAAATGTGGGAACACGTAACAGACAGAAATACAGACAGTGACAAATCGCCGTCATTTTTCGAATACCTCTTAAACCATGCGAGATATGAAAATAATCATAATAATAAGAGAGCAAAGACGCAGATTTTTTTACTCCACTATAAACAAATTATTTTATGCAATTTTTGTCACGAATCAAGCGATTAACCCGTTATTTTCATTTAAATTTCGAGCTATCAAAAGGCGATCACAAAAGCTCATTTTTGTGTTACTAACGTAACCTAAAGTGGACCAAAGGGTGCAAGATTATAACCTGATACGATGTAGCGAATGGTTGTTAAGATTCGGTTATACTTAAATGATATACATTTACGTAAGCCTATACAGCATTTACAATGAATACACTAGCTGTTTCAGGAGTAAATAATTTTGGTGGTGTTAGCACAGCCAAACATATACACTCACGGCACTACCAAGTGAATTTTGTTAAATAAATTTTCAAACATTTGTTAAGCTTATGGGACTTAACTGCGGGGTCATCAGTCCCTAAACTTACAAACTACTTATCAACTAACTTATACTAAAGGCAGCACAAACATCTATGCCAGGCACTTAAATGTGATTTGCAGAGTATCCCATGTAGATGTATGTCCGAGTGAGGATTCGACCCCCGACGGGAAACGACCACGCTCAATTTAACATAGCGCCTCAATGCGCTCGGCCACTCCGCGCGGCTGATTTTTGTTACACACCACGGCAGTAGCGCTCCAAGTGGCCGGTAAGGTAATATATGAATACGATACATTTACTTTACGATACTTTTTACGATAGGGCAGGTAGTGGCATAAAAATTGGTAGTGACTAAAAATAAGTCCACAGTTGTCTCTATTAGGCTTACTAAGGACCGTTGGAAGGTATGAAACCGTACTTTCCAGGGAAGTTTCTTGAAGATTCTATTGAAATCTACGACTTTTTACTTATGAATTTCATTTTTTATTAAGAAGAAAAATGGCTAATATACAACAGAAGACCTGAATGTTTGCAAAAAGACATCGGTTTTCTTTTTAAAATAGTCAAGGTTTCTTCCCTACAATTCCAGTCAAATCATTAAGTTTACTGAAATGATGTCTTTTTTCTTTTCGGACTTGTCCGAGAGAACTGACACCATTTGTTCACATAAACGGCATTAATTTTCCAAATTAAAGAAATTTTAACATATCCAAAAATAACAGACACTATCAATAACTGTAAATATGCCCAAAGTTGACAATTTCAATGCGGTCGCATTAATATGCTCGAACGTTTCCATGAATTTACTATAGGCTGCGAGTGAAAAGAACTAATGGACAGGGGGCACTACAGTCGTAGTGTGCTACAAGGTGATAATTTGGGTTGGAAGGGAAGCGTGCCTGGATATCCTAATTGGTAAAGGCGACAGCTGGTCCGAAGCGGGATATCCGGGTTCTAATCACGGCCAGCACAAATTTCAAACTTTGCCTTTTAATATATTTCACTTCCATAAAACGGTCGAAATGTTTAAATATTTCGAACTTGTAAAATCAGTAAGTCTTAAACGTTTGTGTAATACAATGACTCCATTACTTAATGTTCCAGATCAGTCACTATAGCTGTAGCTGAAGAAAAAACCCTCACAAATATAAACATGAAACATCGAAAACATAAAAAAAAAATTAATTAATATAGGGAAGTAAGTAAAATAATAAACAGTTACCTAACAAGGCAGGAATCAATTCACAATCGTTGCTGCATCTGATCTATGAACTGCAATAATCTTAAAGACATTCGTTTTAGAAGCAAAAGTAATTAAACTCAAAATTGTATGCCGACCGCAATGGCCGAGCGGTCTGCTGCGTGCCAGTCACGGTCTGCACGGCCGCTGCGGTCGGGGGTTCGAATTCCCCCTCGGGCATGGATTTTTGTGCCGTCTTTAGTTGTAGCTGGTTCATAAGGCACTGATGACCCCGTAGTTAAGTCCCATAAGCTCTACAAACATTTGAACATTTTGGAAATTGTAAAGGCTTTAAACGAAAGACGAAAGAGGTGTATAAATGTTCGAAACGTTAAGAGTCGATACAGAATTGTTGCTGATCAAAAAAGTGCCCGGCAGACGGCAACAGGAATTTATGTTTCTCGTATGTTTATATTCTGCTACTTTCAGCGTATTATTTTGCAAACATACACATATTCGTATATACTGCCTCATGAATAAGTTGATACTGAATCAGTCGAATTTGGCTGTTTTTACATTCATTTCACCATTATTTATGTCTCTCGATCGTTTAATAATGATTCGGAAAGCAAAAGTTACTGGCAGCTTTCGGTTAATTACGTAGAAAAGTAATTATAAACAAACATTACTCTTACGCCACCTTGCCCACCATTATGAGTCTAACATAGATGCCATTGTGAGTTGGTTACAAATTTAAGAGCACTGAGCATCGCGACTGTGCATATTAGACTGTGCTGGTAGTATAGACGAAGTGCAATACAAACACCACGTAACTTGTGTCCAGTTTTTACCGAATACAGATATACAGTGAGTACACCGGCGTATAAAACTGTATTTATGGAAGTCATCAGTAAAGTGTGGATGTTGAAGCTGTGAAGTCCTTAGTAGGCTACATATTGATGTTTTCATTGTGATTTGTTGAAAAGCGCACTTGCACTGTACTGTAGCGAGTAAACATATCGCACGCATTTACACATGTTGTGTATGCGGATTTCTGTATGGTTTTAGTAAATTCACAAGTTGATTTATATTTGAAATAAAGTTTGTTTTAATAGATTCCTTACGAATTTAGGTATTAATTACACCTTTTATAGGAATTATGTGACTTATCTAGTCAAGGATTCATGCGGACCACGATTCCAGCAATGTTCATGAAAATAACGCGTCCGGCTGAGAATAAATCAGTACTAATCCGCTGGAAGACATTCCATTCTATTCGCTTCACTTAATCAGGACACTGAATGTTTCGCAGGCCGACAATGAAGAGTAGTGTTTGTCGCGCAATGTAACGGATGAAATAAACGGCTGATGGTCAGCAGGACCGGCTTTCTGTATGTAACTGTAGCCAACTCGATAGTCCAAAAGTCCCATCTATAAACCTTACGTATTCCATTATTGGTCGCGTTTTTCAAACTTCTGGCCCACTGTGCGAAGTTATGTGACGGCTCGTTGCTGCTGCAGTCTCAAGGTGACTGCCTAGGCACGGTGGAGGACTGCCCTTTAGGTACCATATAAACGGTCGCGCTCTGATACCTGGTGGATCTATTTTATGCCACGTGGCCGGTGGATGAACAGTAGCTGCCGCGTGGTGGCTGCCGTTTGGCATTTCCATCGCTTGCCCCTACTCGGTCTAGGGCCCAACTTGAGGTCCTGTTGAGTTAGTTGCCTGCATGGCAGGCGCTTGCCATAGTTACATTAGTCTTGGCCCGCATTTCCTCCTTCCAAAATACAGACAGAGAAGTGGTTCAGTTGCAGCGATGGTTATCACAGTGACAAACGTAATGAAGGGCCCTTTGCGTCAATGTATGACATTTCCGGGCACGGGCTCCTTATCAAAATGCAGTCTGTATAAAGAAGAATCATCCGAATTTTTAAAAATTCGTAAGTATTATGTTATTTGAGAGTATGTGCGTGTACAACGTACTGCTGAAAACAAAGAACTCTAGAGTTCTGCACGGTTTTCACTAGGTAGCAACAGTGTTCACTCTCTTCAGTTATAATAATAATAATGATAACAGAAAGCAGTTAGAGTACTGCGTTTAGGGCACTGCTGCTCAGTAACAACTGTTCAGAATGATTAGCGAGCTAGGTATGGTGAGCATTACACAATGGCATGAACAACTGCGGGCTGCGGGATACAGATTTTCGTGGAAAGGCAAATTGCCCGGCCGTTCCAGAATATTCTGACGCAGACAATGAACGCACTGGCCATAATTTAAAAAGTTGTCCGTAAGAATCTGGTCGCATTTTAAACACCCACGATAATGTACGGAAAAAACTTGAGTTTCCCGTTCATAAAACAATAAATGCATTGTATATGTTAATTACTATATCGTAAGTATCGTTTTTATACATCCTGTATTATGTAATCACTGCGTCTGCAACTCCTCGAAGTTTGTAACGGAAATTTCTTAACACACTGTACGAGTGATTTTATCCATATTGTGGCGCGTCTTCCGATGGAACGCGTGCTGCAGTGGTTAGCATCGCAGATCGCTAAGCTTGCGGTCCCTAGTTCAAATTCAGCCACTGGCAGAAAAAAATATTTCTTTGTATTTACCTTTTCTAAAATGTTCTAGATGGGTTTTTTTTATGTTTGATGTACTTGCAAGTTCCACAAAATTTTTTATATGTGTAAATAGTGGAACACTCCAAGCAGGAAGCACTCTGTACTGAGTGTACGTCTCTGTTAGCAGTAAACGTGTGCTAAATGTACAGTGTTGTGCTCTATTAACGACCCAATTTGCGACTTAGCTTAGAATTCCGGACCACTCCAGTTTGCAACATGACACTTTCTGGTGGAGATGCCGAGTATCCTGCAAAACATCTGCATCATCGTTGCTCCTGTTAGCGCAAGAGACGTCGTTTATACGTACAAGAACCGGAATACAAATGGTATACTGACTACCTCCGTCCGAAGGTCCGTGTCATCAAAAGACCCATGGATACGGAAAGAGTGGTAAGCCAGCTGCACATCGGACATTCATCGGTGTCCTCTGGAGACGCTGGACAAAACCCTAACAAACGGATGAAATGATTCTGAGAAGCAAAGTAAGACAGGTGACACCATTTCATGTGCTTGGCAAACGTGCATTTCTACCTGGATGGGACAGCTCAGCAGTGGTTTGAAAATAACGAGGACTTATGAAAACTGAAACGTAACAGTGTTTTAGCAAGCAGATTTCAAATGCTGCTGGAGAGGAAGCCACTGGCCCAGAACAGGATACATTCCTGCACAATTTTATTTAAACCTTCAAAAATTTTACATTACGTAGATCATTGGTAATGAGGTAGTAATGTATACATAAATTACATGTAAACAAGAGATAAACTGCTGTCTGAGCGTTTTGAATTATTTATTTTTTCTTTTGAGATGCAGTTACTAGGCCCCAATGCCTTTAGATATATCAACAAGTGTTTTGCAAATATCTTAAAACGGTTAAAATCGACCAGACCAAGGCCGTGACACCTTGTGAAATGAGAAAATTTAACGGTACTTGAAAAACTTTAGTAAATCAAATGAATTGCTCCCACCGTAATTTACAATGTATTAATCATTTAACCAAACTTCACCAAAACTACAAGGAAAGTACACTACTGGCCGTTCGCGTTGATACACCAAGAAGAAATGCAGATGATAAGCGGGAATTCATTGGACAACTATATTATACTAGAACTCTCATGTGATTACATTTTCACGCAATTTCGGTGCATAGATCCTGAAAAATCAGTACCCAGAACAACCACCTCTGGCCGTAAAAACGCCTTGATACGCCTGGGCATGGTGCCAAACAGAGCTTGGATGGCGTGTACAGGTACAGATACGTATGCAGCTTCAACATGGTACCACAGTTCATCAAGAGTAGTGACGCGTATTGTGACGAGCAAGTTGCTCGCCCACCATTGACCAGACGTTTTCAATTGGTGAGAGATCTGGAGAATGTTCTGGCCAGGGCAGCAGTCGAACATTTTCCGTATCCAGAAAGGTCCGTACAGAACGGCTCAAAGACGTTTGGAGACCACCAGCAACAAGTCCGTTTATCGGAAGAGCAATTGAAGTACAGGGTCCAATGACAAGGTGAGTCAATGCAGTGTGTTTTGCCCCTATGTCACGCAGTTAACCCGGCTATGATTGAGGACTATAAAATTTCACCCCTGATGACAGGCATTGCAGAAGACATGTATCGACGTTACAACGACACAAGAATTTATCCAACGGATGTCAGACCTGTTCGTCATGGGGAGCTGACGCTCCTGAGGAAGAGGTATTGAAAACATTTGCGCCTGTCAGCCCCACCAGTCACACCCGTGTGAAGAATGGCCTCGCCCTGCCATGACTTACGCCTCCGCCAACCACGACGCCTCACAGGAGAACAGATATCTGGAGGTAAGAAGACATGTCATTGTGTTTTCACTGTGGGCTTCCTGGACATGCCGTACGACACTGTAGGGAGAGAACGCGAGTATTTGACAATGATTATGCCCCAACGCGCCAACAATCGGTGCTCTCCATTCAAAGGCAGTCAACTGCTACCTATGGGACGAAGCCCGTCGACGCATCCTGAACATGGTCGCTTCCAACACACCGGATACCAGCCACTCGCCCAGCCGCCGTGTTCAGGATAACTAAGTACGGCGACCATCTACAGACGTGAGGCCGCCGCATATGGAAAACATCCATGGACGACAGTCGCTAAGATGTCGGAAATCTCATTGACGCCATCATCGACGACCAAACTATCCGTGAACAGCCGATTCAGAAGCTTCCATTTCTGTATTGTCTAATGACTACCGCCGCAAACTAAAGAACATAATGATCTGTGATACAAAGTGCACCACGTGTGATATCTGACCGAGGAAAAGTATTCATATTGAAAATAGTATCAGAGGTAATGTCATGTTGCGACATTGTCCACAGAATAACAATTGCCTACCATCCACAGACAAATGGTCTTACAGAATGTGTTAGCAAGACTTAAGCAGATATTCTGTTAAAGTACGTCCATGTTGAGCAGCAGGATTGTGATACAGTACTGCTAGTCGTGACATTTTCTTATAATACAGCAAAGCAAGACAGGCTTCATGCCGATTTTCCTGCTCCATGGTCGTGAGAATGAGACGACAATGAATACGCTGTTTCCGTTCCAACCAGACGACACTCAGGGTGATGCTCATCACCAGGGTCGAAGAAGCAAGTCAGCTGTCTCGCATACAGCACAGAACGCCCAGGCGAAGGACCGCCAGCGGCATAACGACAAGCACCGAGCTGTTGTGTACAGCCCTGATATGGATTTTTACACCTGTACGGAAAGCTGGGCTATCGAAAAAATTACTGAAGTGATGCTTCGTCCTTATCGTGTGGTACGCCGCCTGTCAGACGTCGCAAACGAAGTCGAGGATTATGAGTCGTCCTCAAAACGACAAAAACGAAGAGACGTTGTGCACGTCCTCAGTATGAAGCCTTACAAGGATCCCAAAGAATACATGGCCTCTTGTTCAAGGACTCTGAAGACCGTTTTGACTGGAGGGTCTGGCGCCGGTCATCGTCCTCTTAAGGAAGGCGCGCAGGCAGACTAGAAGGATTTTCCGAAATGGCATATAGAGGATCCATGAAAAGATCGAGGACACTGCAGCTGGCTCCATAGGGAACTTAACAACGGGGCGCTGTTCTTTGAGAAAGGAAAGCAATGCCGCGCGTCTTCCGACGGAACACTTGGTGGAGTGTTAGCATCGCAGATCGCTGTGCTTGCGGTCCCCAGTTTCAATCTCGCCACGGCCAGGAAAAAAATTATTTGTATTTACTATTTCTAGAATGTTCTACGTGTTACTTATGTTTGGTGTACTTGTAAGTCCCAGAAAATTCTTTCTATGTATAAATGGTGGAGCACTCCAAGCAGGAGGCGGTCTGTTTTTTTTTTATTATTTGTTTTTTCTGTTCCATAGGACCCACTTGAGGAGTAAGACTCCGTGGTCATGGAACAAGTCAATACATTGTTACACAAGAATGGTAATAGAAAAATTTTAAGTAGTCCTTTGCACACGACAATCTTAAGACAAAGTGAAAAGAATCAATAAAGAAAAAATGAATTAGCTTAATTGTTTAACTTTTCTAGGAGTTCCTCGACAGAATAAAAGGAGTGAGCCACGAGGTAACTCTTCAATTTAGATTTGAAAGCATGTGGATTAGTGCTAAGATTCTTTAGTTCTTGTGGCAGCTTATTGAAAATGGATGCCGCAGAATACTGCACCCCTCTCTGCACAAGTGTTAAGGTGGTGTGGTGCAAATGTAGATTAGACATCTGTCTAGTATTCACCGAGTGAAAGCTACTAACTCGTGGGAATAAGCTGATATTATTAACAACAAACGACATTAAAGAAAAAACGTATTGTGACGCCAGAGTCAAAATTCCCAGACTACTGAAAAGGGGTGGACATGACGTTCGCGAACTTACACTAGATATTGCTAGAACCACCCGTTTTTGAGCCAGGAATATCCTTTTTGCACCAGGCGAGTTACCCCAAAAAACAATGCTGTACGTCATAAGTGAGTGAAAGTAAGCGAAATAGACTACTTTTCGTGTTGAAAAATCACTTATCTCAGATATTGTTCTAATGGTAAATATAGCAGAATTTAGTTTTGGAACAAGATCCTGAACATGGGCTTTCCATGACAGCTTACTGTCTATATGAACACCTAGAAATTTGAACTGTTCAGTCTCACTTATCACATGCCCATTATGTGTAATCATAATGTCAGATTTCGTCAAATTATGTGTTAGAAATTGTAAAAACTGAGTTTTACTGTGATTTAACATCAACTTGTTTTCTATTAGCCATGAACTTATCTCTTGAACTGCATTATTTGATACTGTGTCAATATTACGAGCAACATCCTTCACTACCAAGCTGGTATCACCAGCAAACAAAAATATTTGACAATCACCTGTTATACTCGAAGGCATATCATTTACATAAATAAGAAACAGCAATGGTCCCAAAACTGACCCCTGGGGCACCCCATACTTAATTGTACCCCATTGGGATTGCACGTCATAGCCATTTTCTACACTGCGGTACTGTACTGTACTGAAGGTACTCGTGCGTTAGCAATAAACGTGTTCTAAGTGTAAAGTGTTGTACTGTATTAACGAGCAGCCTTAGAATTCCGTACCATCTGCAGTTTGCAACATGACAATATCACAATTAAGTCACCGGAACGGGCCGTTGGAAAGTTATGTTCGTGTAGTTGTACATTACACTAGCCTAACGTAATCCCAAAGCAATTTTTACAATTGAAAGGCTCCGCATGAGCATATGTCTAATGCTTTACGTGAATTTTCAACAAAGTACTTTTACGCGCGTTTTTCATTACCTTGACATCTTCTGACAGAATAAACTATGAACGCTGAAATGTGCTCGAAAATTATTTTATCATCTTGAGGTGTGTCCCTCAACAGGATGATAGTAGCATGGCATTCTAAAAAAAAAAAAAAAAAAATAATAAAAAATAAAAAAAATTAAAAAAAATGTGCTGATAGTTGTATGGCAGTACGACGAAACCGGCAGTCTCAAAATATGCGATGATGGCTCTCCTTTCGTGCAATTAGTCTACAGATCGGATTGCCCTACATCATGACATTCCTGAATAGCTGGAATAGGACATGACCGAGAAGCAACTGCAATAACAGAATAAGAGCTGAAATCACCTAATATGTTAGGAAACTCAAACAGTGTCATGACGCAGAAATGTACAAAATAGTATATGTACGTAAATACGCCACATTTAACATTGAAAGGCAGCGTATTCACGTAATAAATGAACGCAGTAATATTAAAACTGAATGTTGGCTGAGAGGTGGGGTTTCGAAAAAGTCTCTCTGAAAAGGTTTTAATTCACAGATTCATGCATTCATTTATGAAATTGCTACGAATAATTAAAATAATGGAAAAAGTGTAATGGCAAAACTAATGTAAAGTTAATTATCAGTCGGACGAGCAAAATATAGACCAATATTTTCCGATATCGACAGCGAGGGCTACGACAGGCATCTGTCCAGAGCCTCCACAAGTTACTGGCAGAGGCTATTTGTTCTCCACTGTCATTCTTTACCTAACAGCCTAACGTAACTCACTATAGCAGCATTCATTTGATTGAATTAATAATGCCCGTGCTACGTGGAATTTCTTGTTGGGCACTACAATCTAGCACGTTTTGGACTATAATTCAACTGTGTAACTAACAACCTTTTATTTTATTTTGATAGTTTTATGAATGACTTAACTGAAGGAGCAAAGAAATACGCATTACGTTTCAATCTACGAGACATATCTTCTATCCCGAAAGTAGTCTCAAATGCAAAACT
This sequence comes from Locusta migratoria, assembly GCA_026315105.1. Classification (NCBI taxonomy): domain Eukaryota; kingdom Metazoa; phylum Arthropoda; class Insecta; order Orthoptera; family Acrididae; genus Locusta; species Locusta migratoria. Next base: position 233,324,987 of record CM048751.1, on the reverse strand, counting down.
TTTCTTTATTCCAATGACGCGTTTAGCCCATTTGAGGCATCATCAGATAATATAAACGATATATTGTGAGCTATCTGTCATCATTGTAAAATAAACCATCTAGGAAGGAAACCTAATGCCATAGTCGTTTAAAGATTTAGGCGGTGGGTAAAACTGGTTCCACTCCACACTGGTGGCTGGTACAGCAACATGTTATGAATTTATTCCGAAAGTCAGTCTCAGTTGCAAAATTTGTCTTTATTTCAATGACGCGTTTCGCCCTTGTGAGGTATGATCAGATAATGTAAAGGATATATGGTGTGCTGTCTGTTATCTTATTACTACTTAAACTAACGTAAGTACAACACACACACACACACACGCACGCACGCACACAGACACAGGACACGAACCTCCGACGGCGAGCAACCGCGCGCTCCGCAGCGATGCGGTTCAGAACGCTCGGCCACTCCGCCGCGAATTATTTATCTCCATGAGTAAGACAGGTTCAAACACTAGAGATAGGAACATATTGACAGGATGCGTTCATTACTAACTTACGAAGGAATAATTAGCCCCTCCAGGGGGCTTACAGTTCTTTTGTGAGTACGTGCATAGCGAGTACGGGGCCCCGAGTTAATGCATTCTTCCTTCCTTCTTTACTTCCCGGACTGCATTTCCTTTCCATCTCTACATGGGATACACAGCAAATCACATTTAAGTGCCTGGCAGAGGGTTCATCGAACCACCGTTATACTATTTTATCTCCCATTCCTTTCTCGAATAGTGCGCGGGAAGAATTAACACCTGAATCTCTCGGGCTCTGATTTCTCGGATTTTATTCTGATTATTATTTCTACCTATGTAAGTGGGAGTCAACAACACATTTTCGCATTCGGAGGAGAATGTTGGCGATTGGAGTTTCGTAATAGCCCACGCCGCAGCGATTTTTATCACAGTAGTTGTAATGATTCCCATCCCAGATCCTGTACACATTTCCGTAACGCTGTCTCCCCTGTATCATGACAATACGAAAGGAGCTGCCCTTCTTTGGACTCTTTCGATGTCCTCCGTCAAACCCACCTGATAAGGATCCCACATTAGGCAGCAATACTCCATAAAAGGACGGACAAGCAGTTTCTTTAGCAGTTCTGCTGCATCTTTTACGGGTTTCTGCCAATAAAACGCAGACCTGGGCCTGGGACCTGGGCCAATAGGTCATTCTGTTCTAGATAATTCATAATATTTGAATACAGGATATGTTCCGAAACCCTGCTGCAGATTGAAGTCAGTGAAATAGGCCTGTAGTTTAGTGGGTTACTGCTACTGCCTTTCTTGAATATAGGTGTGACCTGGGCAACTTTCCAATCTTTTTGTACAGATTGTTCTTTGAGAGAGCGGTTGCATATGGCTGTTAAGTAAGGAGCTATCGCTTCAGCATAATCACATAGAAATCTAATTGGTATACAATTCGGACCAGAGGACTTGTTCTTGTTAAGTGATTTTAGTTGCTTCACTACTCCGATGATATCTACTTCTACGTTACTCATTACGGCCTCTGTTCGTAATTCGAAATCTGGGATATTGATTTCGTCTTCTTTGGTGTATGAGTTTCTAAAGGCTATGTCCTTTCCTGCCCTCACTCTTTCCCCTCCCCACCAGGGGACTGATAACCTTAGCTCTTTAGTCGTCCTATCCCAACCAAACAACCCAAACAACCAATGATTAGCATTGTAATCAACACGGTTCAGCATAGGACCTACTGGCTAATAGGCACAATGCCTGGGCCCAGATAACTTGTGCCATGCTTAGTGGAATCGACGTGTATCAGTCACGCATGTCACCTGGCTCCAAAGTTCATCTGTGGTGGTTGGAATTAGACCCCAAGCACTATATCTGTCGTTACAGCACATCCCACACACTTTGGCGACGCGTCTGGCTACATGATGTAACACCCCTTTTTCCGTAAAAATACATAATTACCTTATTAATTACAATTACATGTCCCTGAGCGCATATTTAGCAGGGTGATTAGCAAAACTGCAGGTTTGATGCCATGGATTCGGGACAGGCTAACACGTATTGGAACAGGGGAGTATTAAGTACAGTTGGTTACTGTCTGAAACTGAGAACATAATATTTTAACAGCAAGTAACCATCAGTGCGCAACACGCGCGGTCCATACAAAACTGGCATAAACTAGAGCTCATGATTTGCTAACTATAAAGAAAACAGTTCAACTTAGACAAAATGACACTAGCAGCAATCCAATATCTAATTCCAAGTAAAATGACTGCTAGTAGATCTGAACAGCAACTCAGAACGATGGAGAGCGACTGCGAAAAAGGCTGTCGCCTCAGCAGCCCACGTGAGCGCTCTGCTCACACTCGCGGGAGCCCTCTGGCGGCCCGTATCGCGACCGCTCACGTCCACAACTGTTTGCGACCTTTCCAGAGATGTTACACTGAGCAATAGCCTCACATCCTGCGACGCCAAAAGGACACGTGGCGCCGGGGTGTCGTGCAGTATTGTTGAGTCAAGAGGTTGTACTTTGCTGGTATTGTTGGCTGTGGGATTCTGCTGCTGGAAGGTGGTGGCTTGTAGTTAAACAGCAGTTCCTGTTCAAGAAAATTTGTCTTTATTCGACGTTATAACATGTCAGGTAATCCTTGTCTTGCCTCTTCATGTGAATGTAATATTCCGAACGTCGCCAGTTGTAAGCCGACACGCGTGGTCGCCTGTCAGCGGCATCTGCACAGAAGTGATATCTGGCGTTCCACAGGGAATCGTTATAGGTCTCCTACGCTTCCTCGCGTTTATAAACGATTTAGGAGACAATCTGAATAGCTCTCTTAGACTGTTCGCGGATGATGCTGTTGTTTATCTTTTAGTGAAGTCAACAGAGGATCAAAAGCAACTGCAAAGCGATTTAGCCAAAATTTCTACACAAAAATTGGCAATTGTCATTAAATACAGAAAAGTGTGAAGTAATACACATGACCACTAAAAGAAATCCGCTGAATTTCAATTACGCGATAAATCAGTCAAACCTTAAGGTCGTAAATTCTACCAAATACCTAGGAGTTACAATCACGAACAACTTTGACTGGAGGGAAAACATAGAAAATATTGTGGGGAAGGCGAACGAAAGGTTATGTTCTATTGGCAGAATGCTTCGACGATGCAGCAGCTCCACCAAAGAGACTGCCTGCATCACACTTGTGCGTCCTCTCCTGGAGTACTGTTACCTATTGTGGGACCCTCACCAGGTGGGACTGACGGAAGAAATTAAGAAGGTTCAGACAAGGGCAGCTCGTTTTGTTTTGTTACGTTACCGTCGGGGGGGGGGGGGGGAAGAGTCACGGAAATGTTGCACGAATTGGAGTGGAAATCATTAAAAGAAAGACGTTATTCATTGCGGCATGATCTATTTGCGAAGTTTCAATCACCCACTTTTACTTCTGAATTTGAAAATATTTTGCTAGCACCCACCTACTTAGGGAGACATGACCATCCCAATAAAATAAGAGAAATCAGATCGAAAACGGAACGATTTAGGTGTTCTTTCTTTCCGCGCGCTATTAGAGAATGGAACGGTAGAGAAAAGTTATGAAAGTAGTTAATGAACACTCTGCCAGGCACTTAAATGTAATTTGCAGAGTATCTATGCAGATGTAGATGACTCAGGCGTCGGGTGGAGCGCGCCACTGCAGTGGGCGGCAGGTCCGGTGTCAGAGAACCGCAGCGTGTGTGCGATCTAGCTGTGTACGACGATGGCGTGACGTCAAGCGGAGGTGAGCCTCCAGCAGACGCGAGGGCGGAAGCTGTTGACGTCGGCAGCGCGAAAGGCCCCGTATCGCATCTCTGGCGGCGCCGTGGTCTCTCATGGACCAGGTCGTCTCTCGTCTTACGGCGGCAGCTGAAGAGTCGGCCAGCGGTGACGTAGGAGTTGGGGCTCGGGGCTCGATGTCGGCCGTTGTTGAGCTGTCGCGGCGAATGGCACAGACAGGGCGCGCTACTGCCGACCACCTTCCGATGACGAAGACGACACGCCACAGACCGGATGGCTTATTACCGCGAAGCTGGGACCGACCGATGACCATTACAGCCTGGGCCCATCTGTGACTGAGCGATGGCAACCTGGCTGGCGTTCTAAATACGCTGAATTCGGCGCTGTGGTCTTCCAGATCGTATCAGCGTCTCAGGTTCGTTGTTCACTTGTCATGTTTCTGAACCTTCTAGCTCGGGTCGATGCCTTCTGGGTTGGTGACAGCGCGCAGTTTCGTCACGCTTTATGATCGCTGATTCCCTGTTCTGCATTAACTGTTCCGAATAATTCGGGTCTGTTTGCCACCAGAAGGTCTAATATGTTGTCACCACGAGTTGGTTCTCTGCTTAACTGCTCGAGGTAGTTTTCAGATAATGCACTCAAAACAATTTCACTGTGATTTGTGGTCGTGCCCAACAACAGAGCACACCATAAGACCGCAAGTTGCCTTTGTGTGTTTCGCACAAATGCAGTCTCTGTGATTCCGCTACCCCTGTCTGTTATTATTTTCATGTCTTTCCTTTCCCCAGTGATGTCGCTCCATACACCGTTGCCGTCCACCATATCTCTGAATGTTAGTCAAAGGCAGGTAGACAAGTGTCCGATGAGTACGTAACCCATGCCGTAAAAAACGGCGACCGTTTGTCACCCCTGATAGTGTACGATGTTCGAGTCTTCACTCGGGCATGGACCTTAGTGTAAGTTAGTTCAAGTAGTTTCTAAATATGACAATAGCAATTGTACCAAGCAGGTTCACAAACATTTGAACATTTGGTTTCAGTGTACGAAGTGTTACATTATTCCAAAGTTGCACCAGAGGCGAAGAGGACGCTGATGTCCTGCAATGTTATTCGGATCAGATGTCGATCTACTCTGGTTGTGGTTTGGGTGGTTGCTACGGTGGTGGGGTCGGGGAAGGGGGAGGGGAGACGCAGTAACTATTGTGCAGAAGGAAACGGACTTTCGTCGTTCTGCGCATGACGTCACGAAGGGACACTATCTGCGCTCCCTGACCTTCGAGACTTTGTGATTTTGTGTTTCGTTAGTTACTAATTTTTAGCAAGTGATTTGCCACTGAAAATATTTTTAAAGCTGTTGCTGGCTGTAATACAATCTAAAAAAATCTTAAAATGTTTGTAATATTTAGAGACCAAACTGCTGAGGTCATCGGTCCCTAGACTTGCAAACTACTTCTAATGTGTCCTGTGAATATGAACTTCCTGTCTCTAGTCCATCAAGGTATTCCGCTTTTTTCTGAACATGATTGCACATTTAAAAGTAGAGTACCACATACGCGCTTATAGGAACGACAACGTTACAAAAGAATACAACTTTCACTTGTTCAGTTGTTCATTAATAACCATAATTTTTTTCTCCTTAATGGTCATTGTAATGTATAAAACAACGTTAAAAAATCAAGAGGGTCATTGCGGCTGAAATAGAAGTCTAAATACATTTCGTACGGCTCTCCCGAATGGTGGCGACAGCGAGGTTCGAACTGAGTTCGTGGAGCACGTTTGACGGTTAATTGCAGTCTAGAGGTCATTGTAACGATTCTCTCTCTCTCTCTCTCTCTCTCTCTCTCTCTCTCTCTCTCTCTCTCTCTCTCTCTCTCTCTCTCTCTGCCCCTTTCTTCTAGAATTTCTGCTATACATGCCTAACAAATCTAAGAAATGAAACAAGAGGGAGATTGTAGACGGACGTCCTACTTTTCAGTTCAATTCCGGTACCACAAAACCACGACTCCTAGACTCGACTACATCACCCGATGATGCACATTTTCCAGTTCCTTTCATCCTGTTTTATTTCTTTATCTGTGTTTAGTTTTCGACCCGCTATCCTCTGGACTACTTACCATCAATCCTGAGAATCTTTCTGTACGGAGTTTCCTTTGTAAGCATGATTTATTGCGGTGTGGAGCGTTTTTTTGTAAATGGTAGTCCTTATACTCAACACCACAGTACGTCGCCTTACCTTAATGAATGTTGTTGTTGTTGTGGTCTTCAGTCCGGAGACTGGTTTGATGCAGCTCTCCATCCTCAGCAAGCCTCTTCATCTTCTCATAAGAACGGCAACCTACATCCATTTGAATTTGCTTACTATATTCATCTCTTGGTCTCCTTCTGCAATTTTTAACCCACACACACTTTCCTACAACGCTAAATTCACATTTCCTTTATGTCTAAGAATGTGTCCTACCAATCGATCCCTTCTTTTAGTCAAGGTATACCAGAAATTCCTTTTCTTCCCAATTCTGTTTAGTACCTCCTCATTAGATACGCGATCCACCCAGCATTCTTCTGTGGCACCACATTTCAAAAGCCTCTATACTCTTCCTGTCCGCACTGCTTATTGTCCATGTTTCACTCCCATACAAGGCAACACTCCACACAAATGCCTTCAGAAAGGACTTCCTTAGGCTTAAATCAATATTCGATGTAATAAATTTCTCTTTTTCAAGAGCGGTTTCCTACCATTGCCATTCTGCATTTTATATCCTCTGTACTGCAACCATCATTCGTTATTTCACTGCCCAAGTAACAAAACTCATCTACCTCCTTTATTGTTTCATTACCTAATCTAATTCCTTTAGCATCACCTGATTTTCTTAGGATGCACTCCATTACCCTAGTTTTGCTCTTGTTAATGTTCATCTTATATGCACCTTTCAGCACACTGTCTATTCCGTTCAACTGCTCTTCCAGGTCCTTTGCTGTCTCTGACAAAATTACAATGTCATCGGCAAAACGCAAGGTTTTTATTTCTTCACCCTGAACTGTAATTCCTTCTCCAAATTTCCTCTTGCTTTCCTGTATAGCTTGCTCAATGTACAAATTGAATAACATTGGAGAAAGCCTACAACCCTGTCTTACATCCTTCCCAACCTCTGCATCTCTTTCGTGCCCTTTAACTCTGATAACTGCTGTCTGGTTTTTGTACTCCTGCTGATTTCAGAATATGAAAGAGTGTACTCCAGTCAACATTATCAAAAACTTTCTCAAAATCTACAAAAGTTAGAAATGTAGGTTTGCCTTTCCCTACTCTATCTTCTAAGATAAGCCATAGAGTGTGGATTCCCTCCCTTGTTCCTACATTTCTGCTGAATCCCGACTGATCTTCCCCAGTGTCCGCTTCTACCAGATTTTTCCAACCTTCTATAAATAATTCGTGTTAAAATTTTGCAACCATGATTTATTAAACTGATAATTCTGTAATTTTTACACCTGTCTGCACCTGCTTTCTTTGGAATGTGAATTATTACTTTTTTTTAAGTGTGAGGGTATTTCCCTGACTCATACATCTTACGCACCAGGTGAAATAGTTTTGTCATCGCCGGCTCTCCCAGAGACTTCAGTAGTTCTGAGGGAATGTCGTCCGTTACAGGGTCCTTGTTTTGACTTAGGTCTTTCAGTGCTCTGGCAAATTCTTCTGTCAGTATAGTATCTCCTACTTCATCTTCATTTCGTACATCCTCTTCCCTTCCTACAATATTGTCTCTGAATAAGGAATTATTAACCATCAACATTGTTCACGGCGTTTTTGCAACGTAAGTTTTGGACTGGTATTAGTACTTGCAATCAAAATTTAAGCTCTCATATTAAGCGATGTTACGTTCTGTATTGCAAAAGCGTCCGCAACTGTCAGAATCTCTAACAGAAAATGCAAGCATACGATACCACTCTACTACAGTCTTTCGATTATGTCGAGATATTTTGTTTTATACAATGAAAACTCGTAAAACGTAAAAGGAAACGTTGAAGGTGAGTTACTCTCGGAAAGTGTTAGCGAATTCTTACCTATGACATGGCAAATTTATTAATGGTTACATGAGGGAGGAGACGTGACAACCACTGTGGAGTGGACAACCAGTCCATAAGAAGAAGAAGGAGAAGAAACATCATTTCCAGCCAGAAAATTATGTACGATATGACCGATTGGGTAACTACTCAGTTTATGAGCCAAAAGGAAGATGCAGGATTTGTCTTCACGAGTACCTGATAGTGAAACAAATCGTAGGAATTCCATATGAAAGAGCGCCAAACACAATAATTTTTAGCGCCAAAGAACAAAGCTGTAGTATTAATATTGTCCATCCATGCGCCTAGTGTGGCCAATGCTACTTACCGGCAAGAAACTATATTTCTATATTTTCAGAAAAAAAATGTTCACAAGGCTATTCACATCTACTTTACATAACTTAATATATTTTCTTAGTGTGGTTTCTGCGTATTTCCAATAAGGGTTTGAGAACAAATTAACAATAACAAAAAACCGGAATTATTTGTTAAAAGCTATGCATTTTTAAGTTGTTTACAAAACAACCTTATGCGCTTCAAAACACATTCATTGGAAGTAATAAATTTGCCTCTTTTCATGAGTGGAAAAAAGAAATAAAGCTTAGGGAGCAGGTAAGATGAGAACGGTGCATGGGGCATCGGATCATTTTTTTTCCCATAAACTAATAGAAATGCCTGTGTTACCATAAGCGTTTTTGTAGTGGAAGAACAAGTCTCTTGCCTGCTAGAGATAGCGTCATTTTGACTAGCAGTGTTGCACAGTCTACTTCAAATCAGTTTCAAGCTCTCGTTTCAAACCACACGTTTTAGTAGGAATTTCCTTTAGAACGTCAGTCAAAACACGAGTAACAAACTTGGCAGCAAACCCTCTCAAACAGAAATATTATGTTCACATTCGCAGAACCCATCTTCAAAACAACGGACTAATCCTGACAGTTCACCAGTGGTCTATCGATCATCTGTGAGCGCAAGCTTTCCAGTTTTTTTCAGTATTTCCGTACATTCGGGCAGCAGATGAGCGACTAGAACGAAGTTTGTCGTCCAATGACATGTCGCCATTTTTAAAACGACCAAACCAATCGTAAACTTGAGTTTTACCCGTCGCTTGGTAAGCTGCTTTGAACATTAAAACAGTTTCAGTAGCATTAAAAAAAATCGCTGCAGATGAACGGAACCGTTGCCTACGACACTGCACAAAGACTGTGCACAGAGCTATTTATCGGAGCCATGTATCGTTCTTCGTCCTTAGTTTCTGTGTGCTCATCGTACACGTCATCACTATGTCACCCGCATTCGTTTGATGTGAAATATATAAATAATAACGTCGTGTAGCTCATTGGCCTTGTGCAAGTCTTTCAATTGGACGCCACCGGCGACTAGCGTGTCCCTAGCCTACCCCAGTTATCCAACCGGCGAAAGGAGACGTACAGCTTAACGTGGAGTCCGAACCACGTGTCGTTCCTGGCGACTCCTCACATCGTTGGCAGGTGAAGGATGGGTTAAAGTGCTGACTGAAAAAATCCGAGGTCCCGCTCCCCTTCGATTTCCAGCAGAGTTCTCCATATGTTAGCCCAGTACTAAGCCATATTTGTAATTTTTCCTTTCAGAATGGTCAGTTTCCTAACAGATTAAAGTACTCAGTACTGAAACCACATTATAAAAAAGGAGAAAGGGATAATGTAGACAACTATAGACCTATTTCTATGCCATCGGTTTTTTCTAAAGTTATTGAAAAGGCTGTATTTTCAAGATTAATTGATCATTTCAGTTCACATAATTTATTGTCAAACGTGCAGTTTGGATTTAGAAGTGGTTTAACGACTGTGAGGCACTTGATGGGTTACATAAGAGGCTACGGACATTAGGCGTCTTCTTTGATTTAACAAAAGCGTTTGATTGTATTGATCACAAAATATTGTTGCAGAAGTTGGAACATTATGGAATACGGGGAATAGCCCACAACTGGTTCACCTCTTACTTTAATAACAGACAACAGAAGGTAATTCTTCGCAGTGTAGAAAATAGCTATGACGTGCAATCCCAATGGGGCACAATTAAGTATGGGGTGCCCCAGGGGTCTGTTTTGGGACCATTGCTGTTTCTTGTTTATATAAATGATATGCCTTTGAGTATAACAGGTGACTGTAAAATATTTTTGTTTGCTGATGATACCAGCTTGGTAGTGAAGGATGTTGCTCGTAATATTGACACAATAACAAATAATGCAGTTCAAGAGATAAGTTCATGGCTTGTAGAAAACAAGTTGATGTTAAATCACAGTAAAACTCAGTTTTTATAATTTCTAACACATAATTTGATGAAAGCTGACATTCTGATTACACATAATGGGCATGTGATAAGTGAGACTGAACAGTTCAAATTTCTAGGTGTTCATATAGACAGTAAGCTGTCATGGAAAGCCCATGTTCAGGATCTTGTTCCAAAACTAAATTCTGCTATATTTACCATTAGAACAATATCTGAGATAAGTGATTTTTCAACACGAAAAGTAGTCTATTTCGCTTACTTTCACTCACTTATGACGTACGGCATTGTTTTTTGGGGTAACTCACCTGATGCAAAAAGGGTATTTCTGGCTCAAAAACGGGCGGTTCAAGCAATATGTGGTGTAAGTTCGCGAACGTCATATCGACCCCTTTTCAGTAGTCTGGGAATTTTGACTCTGGCGTCACAATAAGTTTTTTTTCTTTAATGTCGTTTGTTGTTAATAATATCAGCTTATTCCCACGAGTTAGTGGCTTTCACTCGGTGAATACTAGACAGAAGTCGAATCTGCATTTGCATCACACCACCTTAACACTTGTGCAGAATGGGGTACAATATTCTGCGGCATCCATTTTCAATAAGCTGCCACAAGAACTAAAGAATCTTAGCACTAATCCACATGCTTTCAAATCTAAATTAAAGAGTTACCTCATGGCTCACTCCTTTTATTCTGTCGAGGAACTCCTAGAAAAGTTAAACAATTAAGCTAATTCATTTTTTTCTTTATTGATTCTTTTCACTTTGTCTTAAGATTGTTGTGTGCAAAGGACTACTTAAAAGTTTTCTATTACCATTCTTGTGTAGCAATTAATGTATTGACTTGTTCCATGACCATGGAGTCTCACTCCTCAATTGGGTCCTATGGAACAGAAAAACCAATAAAAAAAAGCGCTTTACCCCAACACCACCGGGCCCGACATGTGAAATATAAACATAGGTTATCAAAAAGAAGGATGATACTGTAATAATTTTTGTAATTACTTCTCCATATAAGTTTACTGAATAATAAAACACGGAACAAATGAAACAGATTTACAAAGTAAACATCATATACAACATGAAGTGAATGATAAGAAGAAACTAGATTTTTGAGGCTTTACTTCTTAATGGTTTGTATGTGAACCAGTTGCTTTAGTTGCTATTCTTCCAACGCTATCCACATGTTTGTATTTTCAAATGTTTGTGTAGCTTATGGGACTTAACTACGGAGTCATCAGTCCCTAAACTTACAAACTATTTATGAACTAACTAAGACTAAGGACGGCACAAATATCCATGCCCGAGGGGGGATTTGAAACCCCGATCTTATTGGCCGTGTAGACCTTGACTGGAGCGCCTTAGTTCCCTCGGCCACCGCGGCCGGCTGCTATCCAAAAGTACGAAGTCTCGGTACCGGTATTTTCTATTGCCACACTATTGTTACTTATCGAAGATTGCTTTAAAGTAATTTCTGCATTTCTCTGTAATATAGTCAATCAGGGCAGGGCTGTAGCCATTACTGGATACAATGTATTTGATGGTTTTTAGTTCTGTGTGAAATGCAGAAACAGATAATGGAACTGATTTGAGACGGTTCACCATTTAATGGAAAGCTGCATGTTTATGAGTCTGTGGGAACTGTGAGTTAGCATGCATAATTGTATTAGTTGCTACTGATTTTCTGTAAATAATAAATATGTATTATGTGCTGATATGAATAGTAAGGTTCTAGGAATTTATAGACGATACTCCTAGTTCCATTATGAATTTAATTATGTTGTGTAGAGAATTTAAATGTTTTACAAATTTATCGAATTGCCTAGTGGTACCAGTCCACAAACAGAGCACATCATCCCCATACCTGAATCTAATTTTGCAACTCAGTGGTTCTTTCTATAAGAAAACCTACTCGTTGAGTTTTGCCAATGACAATGTAATTCTGTGAGACACAGTAGAGGATCTGCAAGAGCAATTCAACGGAATGGACAGTTTGTTGACTGGAGCGTATAAACATTAACAAGAGTAAAATGAACGTAATGGAATGTCTATTAGGAAAAAATGCCTGTGCTGAAGGAATTAGATTAGGAAATGAGACAATAAAAGTAGTAGATGAAGTCTGTTATTTTGGTAGCAAAATAACTTGGGAAGAAAAGCGTTTCTGAAGAGGCGAAATTTGTGAACATGTAACATTAATTACCATGTTAGAAAGTCCTTTCTAAAAGCATTTGTCTGGAGGATACCATTGTATGGCACGATAATGAGATCATACAAAATTAGAATGATAAAAGCTTTCGAAATGCGGTACTACAGACGAAGATTTGACAGAAAGAGGTGCTCAACAAAATTGGAGAGAAAAGGTGCTTCTGGCATAACCTGACTAAGGGAAGGGATAGATTGGTGGGACGCATTCTGAGACATCAAGGAATCGTGAACTTAGTATTAGAAAGTAGTGTGTGAGGTAAAAATCGTAGAGGGAGACCGAGGGACTAATACTATAAACAAGTTCAAAAGGATTTTCAAATTAAGAGACGCGCACAGGGCAGGGTAGCGTGGAGAGCTGCATCAAACCAGTCTGCGGACTGAAGATCACAACAACAACTACGGTAGCTAGAAGCGACTTCTAAGAAACATCAAATGTGGTTTCAAACCTTCGAGTCTATTTTTCTGCCTGATAAGCCCACAACATAATGTAAGTAAATATGTTTATCACTTACTATACCTCCTTTCTTAGTACTAATTGTGTTTGCAACAGGCTTTACAAACTGAACGCCCATGCAAAATTGTATCACTTTGTGGGCACGTAGATATAACAACGCGATAGACACTTTGGGGCATCAAAGCTATCATAGTGACCGTCCCCAATCGAGACTATAGTGGTTGTTTTCATTACCAGTAGTTTTGATTCACTTTCATAGCCGTTCTATAGGAAATAGAAAAACCCGCCAAAACAAAATTATAAGTTTCGCAATGCAGTCCTGAATGGTGTAGCGCAGCTCCAAACTGCAGGCATTTGAGGAGACATTGGCGGAATTGGAACAACGACAAACGGCATGATCGGGAAGCAGGAAAACACAAACCTTTAACAGTTTCGAAGGTAACGACAGAAAAACCCAGGTCTACAACACGGGCGGCTTTGAACTGCCACTGAGCTGCACTATACACGCTTAGCGGAAGAAATGTGTAGCCCACTACTACTACTAATACTAATACTACTCCACTACTCCACTCAGTGCGGTTCTAGGCGCCGTCTCAAGGACTGCGCGGCCACTCCCTCCGGCTATTAATCAAATTGATTGGTTATGGAATATCACCCCAGATTTGTGACTGGATAGGGGATTTCCTGCCAGAGAGGCCACAGTTTGTAGTAATCGACAGTAAGATATCGACTAAAACAGAGTTGATATCCGGTGTTCCACAGAGTAGTGTTATTGGTCCTGTATTATACTTTATGTACATAAACGATCTGGGGGAAAGCCTGAGCAGTTCTCTTAGGTTGTTTGCAGATGACTCCGTCATTTACTGTTTAGTAAAATCATCTGAAGATCAAAACCATCTGCAGAACGATCTGGATAAGATATCACTATGGTGTAAAAATTGGCAATTGGCTCTAAATAATGAGAAGTGTGAAGTCGTCCAGATGAGTACGAAAAGATATCCGTTAAACTTTGTATACAAGACAAATCAATCGAATGTGTAGGCCGTAAACTCCACAAAATACCTAGGAATTATTATTACACCAGACCTAAACTGGAAAGAACACATAGATAATGTCGTAGAAAAGGCGAACCACAGGCTGCATTTTACTGGCAGACTACTATAAAGATGCAACAGAACTACTAATGAAACTGCATACACCACGCTACTCCGTCCTCATTTGGAGTACTGCTGTCCATAGTGGGATCCTTATGGAGCGGGTTTGACGATAGACATCGAAAGGGTCCAAAGAAGGGCAGCTCGTTTTTAATTTTGTCACGATACATGAGGACCGCGTCAAGGAAATGGGAAATGATACGCGATCTGGGATAGGAATAATTACAGCAATGGCGTTTATCGCTGCGGCGTGGTCTACTTAAAAAACTCCAATCGCCGACATTCTCCTCCGAATGCAAAGATATATTGTTAACCCACAGGTACATAGGTAGAGAGGATCATCGGAATAAAATAAGAGGAATAAGAGCTCGATTGCAGAGCTTCATATATCCTTTCCTCCTGCTCGCTATTCGAGAGTGGTAAATGAATAGTAGGTGGTTCGATAAACCCTTTGTCAGGCACTTAAATGTGATTTGCAAAGTGTCTCATAGATGTAGACGTTGGATTCCTCTCTCGGCCAGGGGGTGTGTGTGTGTGTGTGTGTGTGTGTGTGTGTGTGTGTGTGTGTGTGTGTGTGCCCCTTAGGCTATGTTTAAGTACTTGGTACGCCTAGGGACCAATGACCAGTCGTTAGGTCCAATAGGTTTACTGCCGCGGTGGAGTAGCCGAGCGGTCTAAAGCGTCTGGCTGCGGAGGGCACGGTTGCTCGCCGTGGAGGTTCGAGTCCTCCCTGGGGCATGGGTGTGCCTGTTTGACCTTAGGTTAGTTTACCTAGGTTTAAGTAGTTTGTAAGCTAAGGACTGATGACCGCGCAGTTTGGTCCAATAGATTTACAAACATTGAACATTTGAATCATAGGTTTACTAATGTTTGAACGTATTTTCACTACTCCATGCAAGGCAAGGGTTTTTATTTTTTTTTTTTTTTGCCCTCTTATGGATATTATAGTGACAGGAGCTTCTTCCATAAATTTGACACATCATTCACACCATTTTTGTCGCAAAGTCGGGTTTAACGGCCTGCACTCGAGTGTCGCTCGAATGCCTTCACGGTCAGAATTCAAGGAGTGTCGGCTACGGCTGTACAACGTCAGAACCGAACTCCCCGTATTCCTTACGCCCCGATGCCTTTCCGCCGAGAACCCGTATATCGGAGGGGTGGCGCAGCACAGCTGCTTCCCTCGCCCAAAATTTAGACGGTCGGCGGACGCGAAGGTATTGCAACACAAGACCGCACCGCTACAATGACCCAACGGCTGCTTGAGAACGAAAACCGCAATCCGACGGGGGAAGTCTCGCCGGGAGCCGAACACAGCTGCCACACAAAAGATGGGGCGGAGGGAGCGACCGGTCGAGGATGATACACTGGAGGCAGCCCGGGGGGTGGAAGGGCGGCTTGTCGGGCGGTGGCGAGGCGTGGGCCGAGGGGGAGGGGGAGGGGCAGGGGGAGGGGGAGCTCCTTACAGACGCGCGGGGCCAGCTGCCGCCTCCTGGGGGATGAAAGCCGGCCTGAGAAAGCCTGGCGTGCAAGGTGAATATTCCTTCTCGCTCCCGCTTTTGTACCATCGCGGTATGCTTCGGTAGTTTTTCTTTAGAGCTTACAGAAGCTTTTCTCCTGGAGGAGGTCACTGACATGTAATTTTCGGTACCTCCCCTCCGTTCTCTTTTCGAGACTTGTCAGTGACTTTACGTACTAGAATTATTATTGTTACAGCTCACCGTTTTATAAATGTTAGCAACTGCCCCAGTCGTGTAATAGTAAGAAAATCTGAAACCAATAACAAGACAAAGTTTGATATTACCTGACATTGTAGGGTGATAGATTAATTATCTTGAGACGTAGAACGCCAAGATCGCAATATAATTATTTTATAACAACCGGTTTCATGGGCTATGCCACCGTCATCTGGTCGTATATGTGGTGTCGCACAAGTACAAAGTGCGCGCCACCTACTTTCGCCGCGCGCCGCCATGCACACACGGCGCGGCGTTCTCACGACAGCCACGAGCGCCCTCTGCTGCAACCCCGCTCGTGGCCACCACGGAAAGACATCAGTCACTTGGGACTGAGATAGCAACCAGTTAGGACCTTCGTAATCAGATAGGCACCAGTGAAGACTTTGCTATCGTACAGGCACTAGGCAGGCCTCTAACAACTATGTATCAACATTCTGCAGTACTATGTAAAAGTTAAGTATTGTTACATTCTGTGCAATATATATCTCTTTCTAATTTACTCGAGTGTTTATAGTTTCTGGCTGCTCCCCTCCGTACCTGCACCAGCGTGCTATCTTTGTTCCTGTGTCGGACTCATTCCACTCGGCCACCAACACCTACGACGAGGCTGGGACACAAAAGCGGCGACGAAGTTGGGACACAAAAGTGGCGACGAGGATGGGATACAAAAGTGGCGACGAGGAGTGATAGACGAACCGTGGACCAGCACGCTAGCAGCAGCCAGACAGCAGCAGTCGAAGCACGCAGAAATTGCTCCCGCCCACCCACCCTTATTATAAGATTTTTGGGGGAACATTTTCAGTTACGTGATTTGTGGACTTTTTTGTTGCAGAGCGTCCTCTTTCATATTGCATTTGTGTTTTGTTATAATTTACTTGTATGCGCGGCGCCTAATCGGTCAGCATGGCCACTACCCCGAACCCAAACTTAATGGAAATTATTCAGTTACAGACGGCGCAAATCACTCAACTACTGCAGGCCGTGTCGCAGTTGACGGCACAGGCTGCTCACCAACAACAACAGCCGTCACATTAGCAGCCCACACCTGCCGCTGCACCGCTTCCTACATTTCGCCAGTACAACGAACGTGAGGAAGAATGGAGCGACTATTTCGCACAGTTTCAAGAGCTCGCCGCGGCTCATCAAATTACAGGTCAGAGAGTGAAGAACCTTTTCTTATCGATTGTGGGCCCCCAGGCCTTCGTACTATTGCAAAAACTTTTCCCTCTCGCATCTCCTCGTGATGTAGACTTTGAACAAATTGTAGATGCATTGAATGCTCATTATGAGAGAAAAGTTCTTGTAGCCGCTGCACGATACCGATTTTTCAGACTTAAAAAATTACCGCAGCAGTCACACCAAGAGTGGATTACGGAATTGAAGGGCTTAACCCGCCAATGTAAATTTACTTGCTCTTGTGGACTTTCGTATAGTGACGTGATGTTGAGGGATGCGATTACGCAGAACATTCAGGACCCCAGAATTAAGGCAGCTATTTTAAAACAGTCTGACCCCTCATTAGACAGTGTACTGCAGCTTATAGAAGCGCATGATACTTTTGACTTAGCAGATGTAGAAATGCAAAGCCATAGTGTAAATTCAGTGCGCCGCAACGGACGCTTTCCTAGCCATAGTTCTCAGTATAGCACTAGTGATTCTTATTTTTCTACCGGCCGTGCTGAACGGCCAGTGAATAATAGCCGGTGTGAAAGTGCGACAAAGAGATCGCCCCGTCGGGTTAGAAACAGTGATTTGAATAACGGGCGCCAACGCTCATTTCAGAAAAATGTTCATAAATCGTGCCTCCAGTGTGTGTCTCGCCACAAGCGTGCTCATTGCCCTAGTCGTAACGCGACCTGTTATCAATGTGGCAAATCGGGACATGTGCAGTCTGTGTGTATGCAAATTAAAAACTCGAACAGTAACGTTAGAAACAGTGCTTCGCAAAGTGCGAGAGCAGTTCATTCTGTAAATGTTATACGGGCTGTGGACTTGGACAGTGCTTTCCTTGGATCTCAATTGCAAGAAAGTAGTTCTGTGCCTATGGCAAAACTATATAGTGCACCACGTAGCAAGCGCCGACGAGCGCGTAATTCTGTGCAACGGAAAAGGGTTCGGGACAAGCAAAATGACTATGTACAGTGCAATCCTGTAGTGAACCGAGTGCCTTCTACAACTTCTCCTTGTGATAGTGCCCAGTACTGTGTAGATAGAGACAGTAGACTTGTTGTAGCTACTCAAAAGTTTAGTGTAGTAGTTAGTAAATCTGTAGTAGCTTCGCAAGCTTGCGAGGACGCCGATCCGGCGGTAGTGCCATCTAGTGGCAGTGTTGTTAATCCGCCGCGTGCCGAGTCTGCGCCGTTTCCTTCACTACGCGGCCCGCGCAAGTGCAGCAAACAAACCGTAGCAGACGTTGCCCACATTCGCGCACCTGTCGTGCGCCAGAAGCACAAACTTTTTGTAAATCTCTCCATAGAAAATAAGAGTGTGCAATTTCAGCTTGATACTGGTTCCGCTGTTACATTAATAAATAAAGATACTTATGAACTTCTGGGTTCGCCAAAATTGTCGCCGTCACAGCAAGTGTTAACAGCTTATACAGGTCAAAATATTCCCGTGCTAGGAACGTGTAGCCTGCCCGCCTCTTTTCAAGGTGTAACAAAAACAGTTGCTTTTGTAGTTCTTCAGGCCAAATCGACACAGAACATTTTTGGACTAGATGCTTTTGACTTGTTTGGTTTATCAATTCAAAGAGATGTGCTTCAAATTTCGTCAATAGTGCCTCAGGATAAAATCAATGCATTGTGTGACAAATATAGTGACTTGTTTTCGCCGGAACTAGGTTGTGCAAAAGACTTCGTGGCACATGTAACTTTAAAAGAATCTGCAGTTCCAAAATTTCGTAAAGCTAGACCAGTGCCTATCGCCTTGCGTGATACAGTTGCCGAAGAACTTAAACGTTGGCAAGATAGTGGGGTGATTTCTCCTGTTTCTGCGAGTCAGTGGGCCTCGCCTATAGTAATTATACCCAAGCCGTCAGGAAAACTTCGTCTCTGTGCGGACTTCAAATCAACTGTCAACAGTCAAACAATTGTAGACACTTATCCCCTGCCCAGACCTGAGGAACTGATGGACAAATTAGGACAGTCTCGCTACTTTTCTAAGATTGATTTAGCAGAGGCATACTTACAGATTCCACTTGATGACGAGTCAAAAAAGTTTTTCGTCATTAATACTCACATGGGCCTTTTTCAATGTCAACGCCTACCCTTTGGCAGTTCTTCCGCCCCGCTATTTTTCAGCGTTTTTTGGAACAGCTGACAGTTTCTGTACCGTGTTGTTCGAACTATTTAGATGACATTGTGGTATCCGGACGTGCAGTTGAAGAAGATTTAGCAAACCTGGAATGCCTTTTCAAAGTTTTGACTGCAGCAGGTCTACGTTGTAATAAAGCAAAGTGTTCGTTTTTTCAAACTGAAATAGAGTACCTAGGCCACGTGATTAATGCCCAAGGAATTCATCCCTTACAGTCACATCTTAGAGCAATCAAAGACTTGCCTCCTCCTAAGAATGTGCATGAATTGCAAGCAGTAATGGGAAAGCTTAACTATTATTTCAGATTTATTCCCAATGCCTCTCAGATTGCAGCTCCACTGCATCACTTACGTAGGAAGAATGTTCCTTTTGTATGGTCTAAAGATTGTCAGGTTGCCTTTGAAAAACTAAAGTCTGCACTACTCAGTGATGCATGTTTGATTCCCTTTGACCCACAGAAGCCTGTAGTGTTAGCAGTTGACGCCTCGTCGTACGGTCTGGGTGCCGTTCTGTCGCATCGTATTGGATGTCACGATCGTCCTATTGCCTTTGCATCCAAGCTACTGACGCCGACGCAACAGAATTACAGTCAGATAGAAAAGGAGGCCTTAGCAATCATTTACGGCGTCACAAAGTTTCATCATTATCTCTATGGCAGAAAATTCTATTTGTTGACAGACCACAAGCCTCTCACGTCGTTGTTCTCACCCACAAAGCCAATTCCGCCACGAACGGCACAAAAGCTTCAGAGATGGTCCTTGATATTGTGTAATTATCAGTATGAGATTTTGTACCGACCTACCACAAAACACGCCAACGCGGACACACTTTCCCGACTTCCGGTTGGCCAGGATGTGTCGTTTGATTCTTCGGAAATAGCATGTTGTCAGATAGACTCCAGAGATGCTACCGCTGTCGCAGATTTCCCTTTGAACTCTCGTCGGGTTTCACAGGAAACAGCTGCGGATGCAGACTTAAGTGTGGTAGCTCGTTTTGTTCGCTTTGGTTGGCCTGCCAGAGCCAAAGACATTGATCGGCCTCTGGTTCGACGTTATTTTGCACAACGTCATGCATTATCTTTAAGTAAGGGTGTACTGTTGTTGCATACCGACAACGACCAAGTAAGAGTGATTGTTCCTCGTTCCCTGCAACGAGAAGTGTTACGCCTCCTGCATCAAGGACATTGGGGCATTGTTAGGACAAAGCAACTGGCCAGACGTCATTGTACCTGGGTTGGTATGGACGCTCAGATAGAGAGCATGACATCACAGTGTACAGTTTGTGCGGAGCATCAGGCGGCTCCTCCACAGCGTTTCTCAGACTGGCCAGGCCCCAAGGGACCATGGCAACGTTTACATATTGACTTTGCCGGACCTTTCTGGAATACGCGCTGGTTAATTGTTGTAGACGCTTTCAGCAAGTTTCCTTTTGTGATTGCCATTAACTCAACGACAGCTTCTAGTACCATCAGTGCCTTAACATCAGTGTTTTGCATCGAAGGCTTGCCTGAAACTATCGTCAGTGACAATGGACCTCAGTTTGTTAGTGCGGAATTTCAACAGTTTTGTCGTGTGAATGGCATTCAGCATATTACCACTGCACCTTTTCACCCTCAGTCCAATGGTGAAGCAGAACGTTTCGTTCGAACATTCAAGTCTCACATGGAGAAGATGAAGGTCAGCACTCCAGGCAGCAAGCTCTTCAAATTTTCCTGTCTACGTATCGATGCATGCCACGTGACGGCCCGCCTCCTGCCGAGCTGCTACACGGCCGCCGTCACCGCACTCTCCTTCACCTGCTGCAGCCTCCCACGCACCGAGTCGGTTCGTATGGCGCTACGCGTTTTCAGGTTTCTACGCCGATGCTGTACAGGGTGTTTGCTGGCAACAAGAAGAAATGGTTACCGGGCACCATTCAGCACGTGCTCGGTCGCAATATGTATGTTGTACGTTCTTCCACAGGGTCGGAGCTGCGGCGCCACGCAAACCAATTGCGTCTGCATAGGCCGCGCGATCCTGTCTCCGGTTTCTTGATTCCAGACCCAGTTCACCGCCAGGGAGCACAACCACATCGTTCGTCCCCGGACTACGAGATCGTCCCGATGGAGATCGACGCGACGCCGCCGCTGTCGCCGCCGCAGATGACAGCGTCACCGAGAGGGACTCCGGGACCGTGCGTGCCGCCGCCGCCTGGGCCACGCACCTCAGAAGAAGATGACCTGTTCCCTCTGAGCGGGGGCGGGCGCCCTTCCCCAGGTTTCGACGGGTTCCCTGGAGGATCGCAAGGCGGATGCCGGGGCGCGGACGGCGTCTCGATCCCAGCCTCAGCTACGACGCCCTTCCCACCAGTAACGCCCCCGCCCAGGCCCTCCTCCCAGTGCCGTCGCCGTGGCCCTCAGCCCTACGCCACGACGGCGCGGCGGTTTGGGGGGAGGAGGAGTGTGGTGTCGCACAAGTACAAAGTGCGCGCCACCTACTTAGGCCGCGCGCCGCCATGCACACACGGCGCGGCGTTCTCACGACAGCCACGAGCGCCCTCTGCTGCAACCCCGCTCGTGGCCACCACGGAAAGACATCGGTCACTTGGGACTGAGATAGCAACCAGTTAGGACCTTCGTAATCAGATAGGCACCAGTGAAGACTTTGCTATCGTACAGGCACTAGGCAGGCCTCTAACAACTATGTATCAACATTCTGCAGTACTATGTAAAAGTTAAGTATTGTTACATTCTGTGCAATATATATCTCTTTCTAATTTACTCGAGTGTTTATAGTTTCTGGCTGCTCCCCTCCGTACCTGCACCAGCGTGCTATCTTTGTTCCTGTGTCGGACTCATTCCACTCGGCCACCGACACCTACGACGAGGCTGGGACACAAAAGCGGCGACGAAGTTGGGACACAAAAGTATAAAGTTATACAATGTTGTCATTTTACATTATTTTTAAAATGGAGGGTAAATAGTACGTGCAACATAGCACTTTGTCGAAATATAAATGACATAAGTTAAATTATCAACTGTTTGTAAGACTCGCTGGTGATGATTTAACTACATATTTTATCACATTTTTTTAAAAAATTTTAGTATCATTTATTGGGCAACAGCACTCGTATTTAAATTTGTATATAAAGAACAGTCTAGAGTGCAAAAATTTATTTTTTTCCGACTAGTTTCGGTCTTCTCTTAGACCATCTTCAGGATATAATGTTCCATTGATGTTCTGGAGCTATATTTCTTGAAGATGGTCTAAGAGAAGACCGAAACTAGTCGTAAAAAATAAATTTTTGCACTCTAGACTGTTCTTTATATATAAAATTACATATTTTATATTTCGACTAAGTACTACTTAACCTTCATTTTTGTAAATAACGTAAGATGATCACATTGTATAATTTTATATGACCAGATGATGGTGGCACAGCCCATTGAAACCTACCGTTATAAAATATATGATTATATCGCGATCTTGGCTTTCTACTTTTGAACATAAGACAGAGTTTATTTCAAACAATGTTTGCTTTAAGTACAGGTTGTACACGTCTCTAGCTTAATTCATTTTTATACGATCCTTCAGTACGTGTGTAGTCTTACCAACATGAAAGACTTGCACCACGCCATAATCCACACGAAATTATTATTATTTTATTTAATAAGAGGTTTCCCGCCAAGATCGCTTACTTTTTTTTAATTACATGCCCGGTTTCGGCGTGCTAGACGCCATCTTTAGACCTGTCGTAATAGCAGTGAAGTAAACCGGTCATGTAATTAAAAGAAGAAAGAGATCTTGGCGCCCCAATAATGTGTTCCTTATATTATTTTATTATTTTATAACGAGCTGTTACAAACCACGCATTCAAATCTAATGGTAAAATTTTTGTAAAGCTAAGGGACCAAACTGCAGTGGTCATCAGTCAAATATGATCAAATATTTGTAAATCTAAGGGAGTTACATACAGCGGTTATCATTCCCTAAGCTTACCGACTACTTAAACTAACGTATGCTAAGGGCAACATACACACACACCAATGCCCGAGAGAGCATTCGAACCTTCGACGTGGAGCAGACGAACATCACCCGTCTTAGAGCGCACGTCCACGAGCTTAATTTTCGTACCGTGGCGACATGCTCGCCATGTCTGAGACAAAGTGAGCTGGCGTCCGCCATGTTCTTTGGTGTATCGGCTGACAACCCACCAGAGAATTTTACCTACTTACACACTTCCGCATTTTAAATACAGATTGACTATTGAATAGGGATATGCATAAGGGTCCGTTGGCGTCTTCATACATGATGAGAACTGCAAATTGACAAGCCTCATTTTGTATTCGCAAAAAAATGCAGCAATAAAATTTCACGATCGTGTCAATAATATAGTTTTAGATCAAAGTATAACAGTTACGTAAGATTTGCAACAGCAATGAAACTGTCGATTTGATACTATTTGTGTTATTTATAATGCAAGTACATGATCTTAAACTTGCTGCGAAGCTTATACAGTGAACAGGAATAGTTATAACAACTAATCATGATCCTGGATTTGCATTGTTGTTAAGTGTTGTAACAACTAGTTTTATAAAGTCTACTACGCATTCAACTAGTGTTTATTAAACGTATAAAGTCCACATACTTGTACAATTGCTGCCAAAGATATTGGCTGTTAAGTATGGCGAAATTTGAGTACGAAAACGAAAGTGTCAATAAAATACTGCAATTAAAAATTGTGTCAGCTGTCATAAAAAAATTTTACACCAAAATAAACTATCGTCAATAACTTTCGTTGTTGCCGTACTGAAATAAGTAATTATTTGTTGCAAAGAGCGATTTAACAAAAGAAACAGTTTTGTCTCTTACTTCCACAATTATCGCTGACTACATGTCAACGATGCTCCATCAGATATTGTCAACAACAAATGAAAATATTTTTAAAGAAAGTGCAGACATTCAAAAGTGTTTAGTTTAATATGTTGCTTGCAGTGGCCATTATGAGCAGCAGCTGAATTGTATTTCACTGTAAGGTTTTAAAATTAAACGCCTTTTGCTACTGCGAATGGTTTTATTTTTATATTTTTAAATCACCCATACGCGTTTCGCCTTTCTCTCAAGGCATCATCAGTGGGTGCCCTGAAATATTTACATCTTTTTGTTTATACATATAGGTTAGGTCTCTTACATATCTAAAACATTTCATTTTTGATTTGAAACAGTTCGTTTTTTGGAATAAAATGGTGTACTTACAGCACTTGCTACTCCACTTCAGTCTTATTCTGGCAACCAGGTCGAGATGTTACACTGTTTTTCGAAACACATTGCAGTTCTCTGCTTCTGCTGTCACCTGCTGCCATACTGTGTCTACTGCTGTTTGTTTTGTAGTGTTGCCAACCTTAGCTTATTTGAAATTCAACTGTTTCATTGAAAATGTTTGAAGGTATCTTTGTGTGTGTGGGTGTGTGTCTGTATGTTTTTTTTTTTTTTTTTTTTTTTTTCCCTCTGTTTGAATGTGTGTGTGTGTGTGTGTGTGTGTGTGTGTGTGTGTGTGTGTGTGGTGGGGGTTGTGTTTATGTGTTGGGATTTGTGTCTATCATATGGTCAATCAGTGAGAACAATGATTGATTGGTCAGGTTTATTTGGTCATTTAGTAGCATCTTTTTCTCAGCTTTTGTTTTATATATGTGATAATTTTCTTGTAATGTTAAGAGATATTTTTCATTATTTATTCTAATTACCTTCATGTCTTTTTCTATTGTGGTGGGTTTGTGGTTATATGCTATTAGATGTTCTGCAAAAGTGGAGTGGTTTGTTCCGTATTTCCATGCCCTGATGTGTTCCTTGTATCGGGTATCGAATGTTCTGCTGGTTTGTCCTACATACCTTCCATCACATGAGTTGCATTGTAGTTGGTATATTCCAGCTCTTTGGTAGATATCTGTGTCTGTTTTGATTTTTGGGATATATTTTTGGATTGGGTTATCTGTTTTGAGAGCTATTTTTATGCCTTGTCTTTTGAAAATATTTATTATTTTATGTGTTAGTTTGTGTTTGTATGTCATTGTGTACCATCTTGAATTTTCTTTTTTGCTTTCATGTGTTCTTTGTGCTGCAGTTTGTGTTGTGTGTGTTTGTGTGCTGCTTTGCTGTGTTGTTGTCTGGGGTTCTGTACGTTTGGTGTTTTTTGCCTGTATCTGTTTTTTTTTAATTTTCTTGTTTAATTTTTCTACTATATTACCATCGTATCCGTTGTTTGTTGCTATTTTTGTGATGATGTCTAGTTCCTTTTGGTAATTTTCTTTGTTGAGTGGTACTGTGTTGAGTCTGTGGAGCATGTATCTGATTGCTGATTGTTTTTGTGCATGTGGGTGATTGGAGGTCTGGTGTATAATTGTATCAGTTGTTGTCGGTTTACGGTAAATGTCAAAGGTATGCTTGTTGTTTTCCTTTTTGATGGTTATATCCAAGAAGTTTATTTGGTTGTTATGTTCTTTTTCTATTGTGAATTTTATTTTTTGGTGTATAGTGTTTAAATCTGTATGGAGCTGGTCTATTCTTTCCGGAGGTTCATCAATTAGGCAGAGGATGTCATCCATGTACCTTATCCAGTAGAGTATTTTATAGTTTTTTGTGGTTACTTTTTTAAAAATCATGTTTTCTACATGGTTCATGAAAATATTGGCTAGGGTACCTGACACTGGTGATCCCATGGGTAAGCCTTCTTCTTGCAGGTAATATTCATTATTAAACTGAAAATAGTTTTGTTCGGTTATCAATTTTAGCAATGAGTATATCTCTTTTATGTGTTCGTCTGGTAGTTGACTGTTTTCTTTTAGATTTTGTTCTATGATAGTTATTGTTTCATCTACTGGTATGTTAGTGTACATATTTTCTATGACAAAGGAAAGAAGGGTAGCTGAGTCTGGGATTCTTGTATCTTTTATGAGTCGTATTAAGTGTGAGGTGTTGTTGATGGTTTTGTCATCTTTCATTTGATAGGTTTCTGATAGTACTTTCATCATGTGTCTTGCAAGTTTATAAGTGGGAGCATTTTTGAAATTCACAATGGGCCGTAACGGGATATTTGGTTTATGTACCTTTGGTTGGCATCGAAGGGTTGGTGCTGTGGGATTATTCTGAATTAATTTTCTTTTTTCTGTGTCATCCAATGTGTAGTCTATATCTTTTAAGGTGTTTTTAACTTTTGTCTGAAATCTGTTTGTTGGGTCTGATTTTAATTTTTTAACATTACTTTGAGAGATGAGAACATTTGTTTTCTCAATGTACTGTTGTTTGTCCATCAAAACGACTGTGCCTCCCTTGTCTGCTTTGGAAATGATGACGTTTTCCTCTTGGAGTTTTCTCTTTAGGTTTTTGAGTGTTATAGAATCGGGACTTTTTTTTGTTTTTGTTGTTCTGTTGTTTCATGTCTGTTATGATTTTATGTATTTCGTTTTTTATAAGTTCCCTCGCTAACCCAGTGTTTACATTGTTGTTTTCATTTCTTTCTTCACGTTTTAAAACAGCTTCTGAATCTGTGGTAGAGGCCAACTGGGAATGCCTGGCATGGCTTGTTTAATATGTTGCTTGCAGTGGCCATTATGAGCAGCAGCTGAATTGTATTTCACTGTAAGGTTTTAAAATTAAACGCCTTTTGCTACTGCGAATGGTTTTATTTTTATATTTTTAAATCACTCATACGCGTTTCGCATTCCCAGTTGGCCTCTACCACAGATTCAGAAGATTACATCTCAACATCCATAGAACCATAGAGCATTTAAAATTTAACAAATTTTGTCAGTCTAATAACCTTGTACCTAACTACATCAATGTAAAGATTAAAAACAGTTCGTCTAGTGCTCAGAAAGCCAAGCAAACAGCACAAAAAGTATGGTTAAAATCCGAAATCAAAGCCTTGTACTCAAAGAAACAAACTTTATCTCGAAAATTATTCAACACACATGTACAGCTAGCAAATAACATTAACAATGCAGCTGTTTTCTCAGATCTGGTCAACAAGGTCGAAAGCTACACAGACACTGCTGTAAAAGAAATTGCAGAAAAACACAAGAAGAAGATAACACAGCTCATAAGACAACAAACACTCCACAAAAATGATAACGATAAACAACCAAGACACACACATCAATTTTACCCAAGACTAATGAACCTCACAAAGACACAACTAAATGAAAATGAAAAAGAGCTGTTAGAAAAAGGATTGAAGTACAATATTAACACAAACATAGATGAAGAATACATAGAAGACCTGATAATACAATCAGAAGCTGTTTTAAAACGTGAAGAAAGAAATGAAAACAACAATGTAAACACTGGGTTAGCGAGGGAACTTATAAAAAACGAAATACATAAAATCATAACAGACATGAAACAACAGAACAACAAAAACAAAAAAAAGTCCCGATTCTATAACACTCAAAAACCTAAAGAGAAAACTCCAAGAGGAAAACGTCATCATTTCCAAAGCAGACAAGGGAGGCACAGTCGTTTTGATGGACAAACAACAGTACATTGAGAAAACAAATGTTCTCATCTCTCAAAGTAATGTTAAAAAATTAAAATCAGACCCAACAAACAGATTTCAGACAAAAGTTAAAAACACCTTAAAAGATATAGACTACACATTGGATGACACAGAAAAAAGAAAATTAATTCAGAATAATCCCACAGCACCAACCCTTCGATGCCAACCAAAGGTACATAAACCAAATATCCCGTTACGGCCCATTGTGAATTTCAAAAATGCTCCCACTTATAAACTTGCAAGACACATGATGAAAGTACTATCAGAAACCTATCAAATGAAAGATGACAAAACCATCAACAACACCTCACACTTAATACGACTCATAAAAGATACAAGAATCCCAGACTCAGCTACCCTTCTTTCCTTTGTCATAGAAAATATGTACACTAACATACCAGTAGATGAAACAATAACTATCATAGAACAAAATCTAAAAGAAAACAGTCAACTACCAGACGAACACATAAAAGAGATATACTCATTGCTAAAATTGATAACCGAACAAAACTATTTTCAATTTAATAATGAATATTACCTGCAAGAAGAAGGCTTACCCATGGGATCACCAGTGTCAGGTACCCTAGCCAATATTTTCATGAACCATGTAGAAAACATGATTTTTAAAAAAGTAACCACAAAAAACTATAAAATACTCTACTGGATAAGGTACATGGATGACATCCTCTGCCTAATTGATGAACCTCCGGAAAGAATAGACCAGCTCCATACAGATTTAAACACTATACACCAAAAAATAAAATTCACAATAGAAAAAGAACATAACAACCAAATAAACTTCTTGGATATAACCATCAAAAAGGAAAACAACAAGCATACCTTTGACATTTACCGTAAACCGACAACAACTGATACAATTATACACCAGACCTCCAATCACCCACATGCACAAAAACAATCAGCAATCAGATACATGCTCCACAGACTCAACACAGTACCACTCAACAAAGAAAATTACCAAAAGGAACTAGACATCATCACACAAATAGCAACAAACAACGGATACGATGGTAATATAGTAGAAAAATTAAACAAGAAAATTAAAAAAAAAAACAGATACAGGCAAAAAACACCAAACGTACAGAACCCCAGACAACAACACAGCAAAGCAGCACACAAACACACACAACACAAACTGCAGCACAAAGAACACATGAAAGCAAAAAAGAAAATTCAAGATGGTACACAATGACATACAAACACAAACTAACACATAAAATAATAAATATTTTCAAAAGACAAGGCATAAAAATAGCTCTCAAAACAGATAACCCAATCCAAAAATATATCCCAAAAATCAAAACAGACACAGATATCTACCAAAGAGCTGGAATATACCAACTACAATGCAACTCATGTGATGGATGGTATGTAGGACAAACCAGCAGAACATTCGATACCCGATACAAGGAACACATCAGGGCATGGAAATACGGAACAAACCACTCCACTTTTGCAGAACATCTAATAGCATATAACCACAAACCCACCACAATAGAAAAAGACATGAAGGTAATTAGAATAAATAATGAAAAACATCTCTTAACATTACAAGAAAATTATCACATATATAAAACAAAAGCTGAGAAAAAGATGCTACTAAATGACCAAATAAACCTGACCAATCAATCATTGTTCTCACTGATTGACCATATGATAGACACAAATCCCAACACATAAACACAACCCCCACCACACACACACACACACACACACACACACACACACACACACACTCACATTCAAACAGAGGGAAAAAAAAAAAAAAAAAAAAAAAAAAAAAAAAAAAAAAAAAAAAAACCATACAGACACACACCCACACACACAAAGATACCTTCAAACATTTTCAATGAAACAGTTGAATTTCAAATAAGCTAAGGTTGGCAACACTACAAAACAAACAGCAGTAGACACAGTATGGCAGCAGGTGACAGCAGAAGCAGAGAACTGCAATGTGTTTCGAAAAACAGTGTAACATCTCGACCTGGTTGCCAGAATAAGACTGAAGTGGAGTAGCAAGTGCTGTAAGTACACCATTTTATTCCAAAAAACGAACTGTTTCAAATCAAAAATGAAATGTTTTAGATATGTAAGAGACCTAACCTATATGTATAAACAAAAAGATGTAAATATTTCAGGGCACCCACTGATGATGCCTTGAGAGAAAGGCGAAACGCGTATGGGTGATTTAAAAATATAAAAATAAAACCATTCGCAGTAGCAAAAGGCGTTTAATTTTAAAACCTTACAGTGTTTAGTTTATTTTATTATTCAACAGACCTGATGCTCTTTCGTCAATAGCAGAAGAAACTTCTGAAAAACACATAAACAGTACGTAGACAACTGACAAGTATTTTAATGGTGTGAACTCTAAGGGAATTGCAAGATTGGTCATCTGAAATATTACTCTTGGAGCAACGAAGTGTCATTTGTCAGGAATTTTGTTTGAGTATAGGCCGACTGAGATGAAACAAGCCAAAACATTTGCTGTGCTTCCACGAAGTATTTGTTGTATCACTTCGATTTGTGCATTTAAATGCTGAATACAATTCAGGCATATTTTAGCAGCAAAAATTGTACAGACAATACACGCTAAATACAGCACTTCAAGCTCAACATCAACATACGACGAACAGAATCCTCTCATATACTGAGTCCTGTGAAGCTGGCACCCCTTTTTTGGAAAATGTACATTTTTTTCGGAGTTCTAGACAGATATACAATAGTTCTGGAGTTCTCTGTACAAAATTTAAATAGTTCTGCATAATTTCGCCGAAAAAATAGGAAAAATTACCACAAAATTTAGTTTTTTCAAAATAATTTTCTGCCTAATTGTTCAAACATAGTTCTGATCACAGTTCTAAATAGCTCTCAAAGAGTTCTACAGGAAGTCCTAATGACATTTTTCTGTGCAGATTATACTTCATGATATAATTGCATTAATGGGGAATCCATTTACACGCTACCGTGAAGTTGGCACCTCTTTTCTCAAAAATGTGCATTTTTTTCAGAGTTCTAGACTGATATGCAATAGTTCTGGAGTTCTCTGTACAAAATTTAAATAGTTCTGCACTAATTCGAGAAAAAATTACAAAAAATTGTTACAAATTTTAGTTTTTTCCAAATAATTTTTTGCCTAATTGTTCAAACATAGTTCTGATAACAGTTCTAAATAGCTCTCAAAGAGTTCTGCAGAAAATCCTAATGATATTTTTTTGCCCAGATAATAGTTCACGAGCTAATTGCGTAAATAGGGAGAAAAACTACACAAAATTGCGCCTGAGTCGTGTGAAGTTGGCACCCATTTTTTCAAAAATGTAATTTTTTCCGAGTTCTAGACTGATATGCAATAGTTCTAGAGTTCTCTGTACAAAATTTAAATAGTTCTGCAGAATTTCGTGAAATATCGCAATTCTGAATAGTGGGAGAGCTGTGAAGTTGGCACCCCTTTTTTCAAAAATGTAATTTTTTTTCAGAGTTCTAGACAGATATGCAATAGTTCTGGAGTTCTCTGTACAAAATTTGAATAGTTCTGCAGAATTTTGCCGAAAAAATAGTAAAAATTACCACAAACTTGAGTTTTTTGAGTTTTTTTTTTAATAATTATTTGCCTATTAGCACAAACATAGTTCTGATCACAGTTCTAAATAGCTGTCAAAGAGTTCTACAGGAAATCCTAATGATATTTTTCTGTGCAGATTATACTTTATCATATAAATGCATTAATGTGGAATCCATTGTCACGTTACTGTAAATTGGCACCATTTTTTTTTTTTTTTTTTTTTTTTTTTTTTTTTTTTTTTTTTTTTTGAGAAATACACATTTTTTTGGGGTTCTGTGTACATATACTAAAGTTCTAGAGTTCATGTGAATATTTCTATGTAATTGCCCGAAAAAAAAATTTGGAATATCTGATAAGCTGTCTTATTTGTGCCCGTTATTCGAGAAATATAACTTTTTCTTAGGTCTTGACAGATATTCTATCCGCTGCACATTCAATTAGTTGTTTTTACGTATGAGTGATTACTGCTTATCGTAAACAAGAACTATTGCACATGTCCCTAGAACTCTGGAAAAAAAAGTCTAATTTTTTAGAAAAAACGGGTGCAAATTCCACAGTAGCATGTAAATGAATACTCCATTATTGTAATTATCTCATAAAGTATAATCTTCACAGAAAAATGCTATTAGGATTTCCTGTAGAACTCTTTGACAGCTATTTAAAACTGTGATCAGAACTATGTTTGCGCTAATAGGCAAATAATTATTTAAAAAAAAACTAAAAAAACTCAAGTTTGTGGTAATTTTTACTATTTTTTCGGCGAAATTCTGCAGAACTATTCAAATTTTGTACAGAGAACTCCAGAACTATTGCATATCTGTCTAGAACTCTGAAAAAAATTTACATTTTTGAAAAAAGGGGTGCCAACTTCACAGCTCTCCCACTATTCAGAATTGCGATATTTCACGAAATTCTGCAGAACTATTTAAATTTTGTACAGAGAACTCTAGAACTATTGTATATCAGTCTAGAACTCTGAAAAAAATTTACATTTTTGAAAAAAGGGGTGCCAACTTCACAGTAGCGTGTAAATGGATTCCCCATTATTGCAATTATATCATGAAGTATAATCTGCACAGAAAAATGTCATTGGGATTTCCTGTAGAACTCTTTGAGAGCTATTTAGAACTGTGATCAGAACTATGTTTGAACAATTAGGCAGAAAATTATTTTGAAAAAACTAAATTTTGTGGTAATTTTTCCTATTTTTTCGGCGAAATTATGCAGAACTATTTAAATTTTGTACAGAGAACTCCAGAACTATTGTATATCTGTCTAGAACTCCGAAAAAAATGTACATTTTCCAAAAAAGGGGTGCCAACTTCACAGGACTCATATACTGACCATCGAAAATATGGCGGGCGAGTTTCTGCAGGTTGCCGCAAAGAGCGCTGTAACTCGTGTGAAATTTGAGCTCGTTGGCGCACGGCCACTCCCGCGCGGCAGCCAAGCATTACTAAGGCTTGTTTCAAATTAAATGTAAAAGAAATAAAATAGAAATACACATTTCCAACGCCTAATTTCGTAGCGTTTTGTGTACTGGATGTATATCCCGCTCCCCGTAAATCTATCGCGCTCTCTCTGCTCGTCTCCTCGTTCCCTCTGTTCATATCTTCGTCCCTATGTCCCTATCTCCGTCTCCCAACATACTCTCCCTGTTCACTTTCCCCGGCCTCTTTCTCCTCTTACAACTCAGTTATTAGTTTAGTATTATGTCTGAAATCTGATACACTCGAAAGTTGGAAATAATGCTTTGAAACGACGTTGTATTGGAATAGGTGTGTGTTTTTATGTGCCTAATATAGAAATACGAGGTACGTCCACAAAATAAGTTCTGTTTGGTTATATAAAACAAACGTGTACAGATACAGAAAAAGTATGTGTTGTACAAAAATCTACAATGATACAGTACTTTTCTAGATAGCTTCCGAAATTTTGTAGGCGCTTGTCATAGCGTGGCACAAGTTTTTGTTTGCCTTCCCATAGAAGGCCTGTGTATTTAACCATGTGGTAACATGTTCTTTCAGCTCGTCATCATCGTTGAAGTGTTGACCACAAAGGACAGATTTTAGCTGTAATAAGAGGATTACTGTTAAAAGGTGTTGTTTCTTCCACGACAATGCCCGACCTCACACGGCGATTGTGACCAAACAACTCTTACAGGTATTTCAATGGACCGTGTTTGATCATCCTCCGTACTGCCCGGACTTCCCTCCTAACGACTTTACTCAGTAATTATACCCAAAATCTGTCCTTTGTGGTCAACACTTCAACGATGATGACGAGCTGAAAGATCATGTTACCACATGGTTGAATACACAGGCGGCAACCTTATATGAGAAGGCAAACAAAAAGTTCTGCCACGCTATGACAAGTGCATAAAAAAAATTCGGAAGCTATGTTGGAAAGTACCTTAACAATTGTAGATTTTTGTACAATAAACATTTTTTCTGTATCTGTACACGTTTGTTTTATATAATCAAACGGATCTTACTTTGTGTACATACCTCGAACACACTGAAGAGCCAAATAAAATGGTATTGGCTTACGTATGCGAACACAGAGATATGTAAACACTCAGAGAACTACGGTGTGGTCCGAAAGCCTATATAACGAGACCATTGCACAGGCCTTCCATAGGGGACTACTGCTACAATGACAAATTATTACTGTTTAAATGAGCTTCAGCACGGTATCATAGTCGGCGCACGAAAGACTGGACACAGAATCTCGGAGGTAGCGATGAGATAAGGATTTTCCGCTAATACCATTTCGTAAGTCCAACGGAAGTGCCGCAGTGGATACAGCGGTTCCCGTCAGATCACCGAATTTGAGCACCGTCGGGCTTGGCTAGCAACTGGAGGAGTAACCGTCCGGGTCTGCTGAGCACTGTTGGCAGGCGGGGTACACTCAGCCCTTGCGAGGCCAATTGAGGTGCTACTTCATTGAGAAGTAGCGGCTCCGGTCTAGAATACCGACGCAAGACCGGGAGTGCGAGGTACTGACCACGTCCACCGCCATACCGCATCCCGTGACCCCTTCGGACGGAGGATGATACGGCGGTCGGTCGGTACCGGATGGGCCTTTCGAGACATGGGGCTGAATTTAGTTTAGTACTATTTCATAAGTGCACCGTGACTATCGGGATTCCAGTAAACATAAAATCTCCGACATCACTGCGCCGGAAAAGATCCTCCAGGAACAGGACAAAAGACGACTGAAAAGATTCGTTCAAAGAGACAGTAGTGGAACCCTACCGGAAACAGCTGCGGATTTCAATGCTGGGCTGTCTACAAGTCCCAGCGTGCTGACCATTCAACTAAACATCATCGATATAGGCTTTCGGAACCGAAGGCCCTCTCTTGTACTCTTGCCGACTGCATGACACACAGCATTACGCCGCATCTGGACCTGTCACCACCGAGATTGGACTGTTGATGACTGGAGACATGTTACCCGGTATGACCTGTCTCGTTTTCAGTTGTATAGAAGGATGGCGACCACCGCATGGACCTTGCGAGTCAGCTGGTGGAGGCTCTGTAATGATAGGGGGCTTGTGCGGTTCATACTTCTAGATGCGACTGACAGGTGAAACGAACGTCCGTACCCTGGCTGATCACCTGCATCCATTAGTGTCCATTGTGCGTTCCGACGGAACTGGGCAATTCCACCCGGACAGTGCGAAACCTCATGCTTCTAGAACTGCTAAGGAGTGGCTCCAGGAATAAACACTGTTGGGAATATCTGTGGTGTTGTTCAGAAGAGATCTGTACCGCCTCACACTCTTACGGATTTACGAACAGCGCAGCAGGCTGCATGGTGTCACTTCCCTCTATCACTACCAGAGATAGTCTAGTCGATGTCACGGCATTTTGCATGCTCGCGGGGGCGCTATACGATATTAAGCGGGTGTAAGAGTTTCTTTGGCTCCTCAGTGTATAAGGTTCCTACATTTAATTTTATATATTCGATTCTCTGTAAATTTCTCAGCATATCTATATATCTTTGGACATACTATTATTGCTGGGCACGTAACTTGTAGCGAGTAGGAGATACCACGGGGGCGCAGTAACTAGTGCGCAGAAGCAAACGCATTTCTGTCGTACTGCGCATGACATCACGAAGGAACACTTCCCGCGTGCCCATACCTGTCTATTCGAGGCTATGTGGTTTCCTGTGTGATGAATACAACCTATTTCGCTAAGTTACTGTTGTTTAGTGATTGATTTGCCTGTTAAAGTGTTTTAATATCGTTATTAGGTGTAATTCTCACAGTCGAAATAAAAAAAAAGGAAAAGTTGAAATATTTGTAATCCTAAACTCCTGAGGTCATTGGTCAATAGACTTACAAACTGCTTAACTTACCGATAAATAGAAGGAATTGAAGTAGTGCCTCACTGTTTCCCACGCGATGTAAGTCTGCAAAAAATTTTGGTTTTGTAAGTGATATAGGAAAGACGCTGAAAATGCCAAGATATCCTCTAGTTACTTTCTAGGCACAGATTATATCGAAATTCTCCGTGAAAACGGGTGCCTAAGAGAGATGCAAATCCATGTTGTAATTCGCCTTTGCCGTGCGATAGTACTGCTAGTGATAGCCCCTCGAGTGTAACGAGGTAGGAAAGAACGTTTCAAGAAAACTGGAATACGGAGAAGGATGTTGACAAATGTACTTTTACGGATGAAGATGTTTGTAATGATTCAGATGAAGTCCCATTACAGATTACGATAGCGTCAATGCAGAAGAGAAGTTCTCATAACGTGTGCATGAAATTGCGAGCACGTATAAATACCTGCGAAGTCAATTGTCATCAACGAAACGACCTCTGCACGAAGAGGAAACTAACAAAAGAGTTTTGGCTCGTGAAATTAATATACTAGGCAAAATCTTTTTACCGAATCAAATCAGTAGTCCTTTACACGTTTCTAACCTAATTTTATGGAGAAAATAGTAGATTTGCAAATTCGACCACTTCACACGCCGTTTCGGGGAAAATCTATAATTTTCTCAAGGAATAGCTCAAATAACCTTTTCCTGCAGAGTTAGTCTTGCTATCTTGCTTTCTGTTACAACTATATTTTAAGTCTTAAACACTGAAAGTGAAAGAATTACTCGAATGAAAAAGACAGTGCCCGTAGATCTTCTATACTAGTTAACTTCTTCTCAGAGCCAAGTCAGCAAACGGAGTGCTTATTTACAACATTTAGTTTGGCAGGCAACTGCAAAATCAGGCTACATTTTACGTTTGCTTTTGTATGTTTCCATTCGATAGATGTTTGAACTTTCGAAATCGAAAGTATCTAAGGCTGGGCAAGCTGCAGAGTTTAGCAATAGCGTTCGAGTAATAGCAGAACAGCAAATCTACTCATCATTGTTTCAATAGAAAGTGAAATACACCAAAAACGCGCCACTCACATGCGTGGGCCGCATAGAGTAGAGCCGTTCCCGAGGCAGCCGCTGTTACCCCGTGACCTCACAGCGTCAGCCAATAGCAGCACAGAATGCTTACTGCTCAACCCTATTTGTTTTACGGACCTTTGGAGATACTCTGTTTGGCAGATAGCATGAGAAATATGGAGCAGTTGGTATGTTTGTATGTGGCAGGTATCCAGTAAACAAATTTTGTTATTAAGCTTCTGGACAAGGAGGAACGTGGAGGTAAATATGCGCTAGCGAAAGAAAGCAAATGGAATTTTGTAATGGCAGGTTTGGCCCATTTGCTTTGTTAAAGTTATGCCCAAATTTTGTATTGTTAATGTTCATTGTGAATTGTTGAATAGAACTCTTCTTTGGTTTCTTTTGTAAGAGTTAAAATTTTGCTTAGAAGTCAATATAGGACCCTTTGTTAAAACTAAAGATGTCTCAGTCTACATCTTTCAATTCACATTGTTAGTTTCCGCTTTCATCTGCACATTTTTATTTATTTAATTTAAATCCGCTTTTGAGCCAGCATACTTTACTTTGGGCCTCAATGCAGTTTCCATACAGGAACTATCTATTTATTAACGATTTTGCCTGCTGCCGCTGTCTTAGATGCTGCTGTTCCCGTGTTGCTATAATTCTTGCGAGAGAATTGAATGCGGCGCGCGCGAGTAGCCGAGCGGTCTAGAGGTCCATGTTGCGGGTCGCGAGGCCCTCCCGCGTCGGAGTTTCGAATCCTCCACCGGGCATGGATGCGTGTGTTGTTCTTAGGTTAGTTTAACTCAGTTTAAGTAGTTTGTAAGGTAGGGACTAATATCCAACCAGTTGAGTACCAGAGATTTACATTTTGCTTCTTTTTTTTTTAAGAATTGAATGTGTTATCCAACTTGCACTTAAGCGCAATAAAAGGACCACATCACTTTAACGTTCTGCTGATTCAGCGCATAAAACTCTTACCTCGTTCTCGACCAATTAAATGCAGTTATTTTATTTCAAAAGAGGCTGTCAGATTATAATGTAATAGATATCAATTGTAGTTCAATTTTTATTCAAAGTAAATATTCAGTTTTTATTAAGACACTAAAAACTGATTTCTTTCATTTGTCAATTTCTATTCAGACAAATTAAAAGAGATATCTTTCAAGTGTGGAATGAACTCACCCACACGTGTGAGTTGAACCCACTGGCTGAAAAGGACAAGTCCGCTCTACCTCATAAGGTTGGAGCATATACAGTGCAAAAATAAACAAATAAGCAAAAAAGTATTCTTAATAGATCTAAAAATTGCATATTTTTTAATCTACCAACGATCCGCTAGCTAAGCCTATGTGGCCTATATTTTTGCGCTTATATCAGATGGTATTTGTTGCATTTGGAAGGAGAAGCAGATGGTCCCTACTTAAATTTTAACGTAAACAGAAAAACAATATCTGACATTCGAGTCAAAGTAATAAAATGTAAGGTGTTTAATAGATTAAGTAACTTCCTCTGTGAAAAGAACATTACCAGTCGGTGAAAGGACTAAATATTTTGGAACTTACAGAAGCTGGTAGGGTCTTAGGGTCTTAATAGCCGAGATTTTAAGGCGGGCAAGATATAGCTGTAATAATTATTTTGCGCAATCCCTTCTCCGTTTCCCTACTACCTCTGCTTGGCTTAAATGCCGACGTAGCGTTGGTAGTGGGTGGCAAAGAGGGGCGCGGGGGGAGGGGGGTTGTAATGCTGGCTGAGAGGGGAGCCAGTGTGGTGTAGAGGGAAAAGGGAACGGGGAGGGGGGTGCAGGGAATGGCAGAGAGTGCGGGTAAAGCGATACATCTTCATTAACGCTCCACAGAAAACAGGGCTGCGAAAAAACACACAGCTTTCATATCATTTTTTGTTCGTTTGTTTAATAATAACGGAAAGTTCTTTGTTCAATGAAACGAGCTGTATATGTCGGTTTGGTTTCAATTTTTTTCTGAAAAGGATGACGAGGAGTACAGCATATGATATATTAAATTACTAACACACGTTTCTGAAATGTAAAAGCGGGATAAACTGCCCGTCTGTAAAACTGTATTGCGCCCTATCCAAAATGTAGAGTCACTCATTTAAAGGAATGGGGGGTGAGGGAGGGGGGGGGGGGCAAAACGGTAGTATCCGGAGAAATACGTGCCGTAGATCGGTTTCATGAGTGCACATTTTCACGAACACTAAAAAAGATAGTGGATATTCTCAGTGTTTTGTTGTCGGTGCGGTAATGTGCACCAGTCATTACACTAAAGCGGGCGTAGTAGCTATACTGTCTGAAGGAAGCCGTCGACAGCGTTTCGATTGTTCTCGTACGAGCCTTAGGTTTGTCCCAGAGGTCAGAATCAAAGGAGGGGAGAGATCGGGTGATCCCTGTCATCGTGGCATTGCAAAGCCTCTTCCAATTGTCCTCTGCAAGCAGAACAGCTCACCCACTCTTGACGTGTTCAGGCCTCTGAATGCTGCTGTTCGTTTTCGCTAAAATGTGTGGATAATCGTTCTTTACACCATGAAACAAATACACTTTTTGCTTATTTAAGTAAATTTTATGCTTGTTTTGGATAAATCAGATTACAACTAACCTTACTCCGTTTATAAATTTATTTGTTTTTATGCCAAATAATATGAAATTATTTGTTTAAAATCGTAGTAGCTAAGAACAATTTATATATTTGCTGAATAAACATTTCAACCGAGTGTAATTTGTTTCCCACAATATTTCATTCTGAAAGACAAGTTGTGCTTTTGCCACAATGCGTTACGCCTTCATTGATAGCTAATGCAATAGCGTGAAAGCTACGTAAGGAAATAAGTATTCTTCAATTCCAATCGCTTAATAGAGTCAAGTAAACAACCAATACTTAATGTTCTCCTTCAGAGGTAAAATATGCTGATCATAAATGGGAAGTAATTGCTGATTTCAAAATGATTCCATTTCTTAATCACAGAAGAACCACAAATTTCCTACTTTCCCTGTCTTTAAGAAATTAAGAATGCAAGCATACTTTTTCATAATGTTGAGTGGTCATTGACGACCGACTTCTTCGTTGGCGGAAAAAAGTGAACTGGGAACCTCTTGTCGAACAGGAAACGGAATTAATGTCTCCCTTCCATATTTCTTCTTCTTCCGGCAACGTTTCCGCTTTTATACAGGTCGTTGACAGAGCCTCTTCCACGCTTCTCTGTTCTCCCACAATCTGTCATTTAACACCTCCTCCGACTGCAATCCTCTTCGGTTCACATCATCTTTCACTTGGTCTCTCCATCTTGTTTGCGGTCTTCCAACTGGTCTTCGTCCGGATTCCGTCCAATCTAGAGCTATTCTTGGAAGTCTTTCAGCTCACATTCTCTTAATGTGTCCAAACCATTTAAGTCTATTACACTCTATAATTTGTTTCAGGGGCTTGACGCGTAGAGTGATTAGTACGTTTCATTTCTTATCTTGTCCCTTCCTGACTTGCCAAGGACTGCTCGTAGAAATAGCATTTCTCTTGCTTGTATCCTGCTCAGATCTTTCTTTGTCCAAGTCTAACATTCCGATCCGTGCGTCAGAATTGGCAGATAATATGACTTTTACATCATAATTTTTGATTGTTCAGGTATTTTCCAATTTCTTATTATGTCAGATACACAATAATAAATTTTTGAAGGGTTTTGTATTCTCTCTGAAATTTCATCCTTTATGTTCCCTTTTACGGTTATTTTACTTCCTAGATACTTGAAGGCATCTACTTGGTAAATAACTTGTCCTTTGCAAGTTATATCCTTCATTTTTTTTCATTTTTCCTGCTGATTTTCATTACTTCACTTTTTTTAAACTTATCTCCATACCTACTTCTTCAATTACTTTCTGTTAGGTCTTCCAATTTCTGTTCATGATTTTCATATCATCTGCCATTGTTCCTGGCGAACTTTTCTTATGATGTTGTCCATCACTATATTAAAAACATTGGTGAGAGAACACTTCACTGACTAACCCCCCTGTCTGTTACGAACCATTCTGATATTTTGCCGTCGCTCGTAACACTGTTAAGGCACTTTTTGTACATGTTCCTGATTCTCAGTTGCATTTATTTTGACAATTTAATTCTGTTCAGACCTTGCCGTCTTTTAACTTGTCATAAGCCTTTTTTTATATCTATGAATGCAACTACCATGTCTTTCCCAAATTCCCATTTCTTTTCTACTATCTGTCAGGCTGTGAATATGGCATCTATGGTTTATATTCCGGGTCGAAATCCTTAGAATTACCTTTTCTATATCTTCATACAGTAGAACAATAGTGCTATTCCTCTGTAATTCTCACAAAGCGCCTTGTTTCCCTTCTTAAAGATAGGTACAATAATTGCCTTTCTCCAGTCGTCAGGAAACTTTCCGTTTGTCCACATCCAACATTTGCAGGTCTTCTGTTTCTGTTTCCTCTGTGATGTTGTTGCTCTTTTATTCTTCCTCTATCTCAGCACGTGTATTTGTTTCATCCTGCTCTTCATATAGCTTTTGGAAGTAAACTTTCCATACTTTCAGAACTCCTTCTCCCATACTTTCCTTCATTGTTGATGACTTCTGACGTATTTTCTTTTTTGCTTTCTTCTGTTACCCAAAAAGTGATATAATATCGTGTCATTTGTTTTTAAATTTTCTTCTAATTCTTTTGTGATTTTCTCCCAAGAAATCATTTTAACAAACGCAATCATTTTCTTTGCCGCTCTGTGTAGTCATTTCTATTTGTTTCTGTTATATTCTGTTCTGTTTTTGAATCATTCTCGTCATCCTTACTCTTGATAGCTTCTTCAATTCTATCATTCCACATTGGAGTTTCTTTGTGTCTGACTTTCCTGATGTCCTTCCACAAGTTTCTTCTGCTGACTTGACTAGATCCTGTTTGAATCTCTTCCACTCTTATTCTATGTCCTTCCCCTCATCTGTAGGAAGCTGTGTCTTGATCTTCTACATGTATACGTCTTTTGTTTCCATATCTTTCAGTTTCCAGCACTTGATTATTGCCTGTCTTTTTCCCCCCCATTTGCCTTTTCTAAATTCCCTCTGTGTCCCTACCAATAGTCTATGGCCTCCGTCGAGATTAATGCTTGGTATAACTTTCAGTTCTGACATCTTCAGTTATCCGTTATGGATTTCTGTTCTAAATTCCAGCTGTATCTGGTAAACTTGAGCTATCTCTTTTCTTATACCATCGATTACCAATTATTCATTTATTCCTCAGAGACGTGTCTAATAATACCTCGCATTCCTCATATCTGTGATCTTCTCCATTGCTGTCTATGACTGTTTCATATTCTCTTCTGACATTCCCAACTCTAGCGTTAAATTCTCCAAACTGTACAAATGTTTGTTAATCCCCTAGGAGGGATTCGAATCCCAGACCGTAGCGGCCATGCAGACTGGCGCGCCGCTGATCGCTCGGCCACTGCGGCCGGCTTTAAAAATCTCCCATAATCGCATTCATACTAAGCTTGATAATTTCAAATGCATCAGATACAACATCAGATGCAATGAAAGAACTCCAAAATGTATTCCTCACACTATCAGAAGCTAAGATAAAGAGTGTAAGTTTTATGGGCCCCAGCCGAAAAATTTACTTCATGATGACACATTTTTCTTCTTCAGCTACTACCAGTTCAAAGAAAGGCGTTGAAGATTTACGGGGATGCTGTGAATGGTAATCAGAGAATGGACCATTACAGGGATATGGTGGGGCTCTTTTGAAGAACTAAAATGCAACAGGGTGCAGAATGTCTCAAAAGCTCCATTTACTCCAGTCATATCCAAATCTTTATATTCATAGCAACAGAGAAAAGGTCCCATTACGAATTACAAGAGTTTGAAAGAAAGTACCAGGGGCAGTATAATGAGAGAGTGCTTGGTGATTATATTTTGGGGCGGATCGGAGAGAGTGATGTTACATACAAGAGGAATTGGGGGGAGATTCAAATATTCAAATGTTTGTTAAGCGTATGGGACTTAATTATGGGGTCATCAGTCCCTAAACTTACAAACTACTTATGAACTGCTTACGAACTATGACGGCACAAATATCCATGCCCGAGGGGGGATTCGAACCCCCGACCATATTGGCCGTGCAGACCGTGACTGGAGCGCCTCAGTCCCCTCGGCCACCGCGGCCGGCAATGGAGGGAGACAATACATTTTTAAACACAATGTATCTTATATGAAAACATTTTCAAGCACTTTAAATATTTTGTAATATGTATTTATTGGATTTACATTTATTTTTCAAAAGTTGTATTTAAGAATTTCTTCTCGTTTGTTTGATTAGTATATGTAAATGAGCATACATTGTTCTAAATAAATGCATTTTGCAAAATTTAAAAAAATAGGTGGCATTTCCCATTAAACAATTTACCGCATGCAAAATTGTGTTCACAAAGTGTTTTGAAACACAGTGCACCATAAACGACAAAAACATTAACTTAAACAAAATGTTCAAATGTTTGTTAAGCTTATGGGACTTAACTGCGGGGTCATTAGTCTCTAAGCTTACAAACTGCTAATGAACTAATTTATGTTAAAGAAAACACAAGGACGATTCGAACCACCGACGCGGGAGGCCGCGCGATCTGCAACGTGGCGCTCCAGACCGCTCTACCACTCCCGCGCGGCATTAACTTAACAAAATGACTTTCTCTTATGAAGGGCAACCACAGCTAAAATATTTATACATAATTAAGACACTTACACACAGTTAAAATTATGTGTAAAAACTGAAGTTTTCTGGACGAAAGTTTGTGGTCCACTTGATCTCTCTCTCTCTCTCTCTCTCTCTCTTTTTTTTTTTTTTTTTTTTTTTTTTTTATTGGAGACGTGGAGATCCGCACAATCGGATTGACAACTTAAAGTTGTAACTTAAGGTGTATTACGGAGACTAACGGTGACGTCCTACCGCAAGCACCTTCCCTCATTTCATCAAACATGAAATCAGTTGACCGTTCATTTCATGAGATTTTAAGTAAAAATATTGAAAAGTCGGCAATCAGTTTGGTAGAAATTGTCTAGCCTGTTTATCGTTAGGTGACGTGATGGTTGGCCAGATGGATGACAATCTGGCCACCCATCAAGTCGCCTAATGACAAACAGGCTAACCAATTTTTACCAAACTGATTTTTTTTTCAAAAGCGATCTTTTATTCTTTTAATTATACAATAACCCAATACCTATACATAAATGGGTCTTCTTATGCTACTACATTTTTTGTGATTTTTATGCTACTTCTAATGTTTCTACTGAGCTACATGATATGTTTTGTTTTTGCTGTTGTGTCTGCCGTATGTGCTGTGTCATGAAGGCTGCGTTGGCATGTTGTGTTTCATGTGGAAGTCGCTACTGCTACGTTTAGTGTAGTATTTTGTGTCCCCCCCCCCCCTCTGTAGTGCTCACAGGTGTGCCAGTAATGTACAAACCTACTGGTTGGCCTGTGCCCCCCGAACTAATTCCGGAGGGCGTGCCCCTGGCACTGGGCTGGCCTTTTGCACTGCAGTCCTTGTGTTGTTTTCGTGTTTTCTCTTAAGCCTAACTTAATCTAACTTATATCTAGCGTCGTAATCGGTGATTTGGCTGCACTCAGTCCTCCTGATCCAGGGCACAGCGTAGTACCCCAGCGGCACTGCCTGGTGCAGCAGTCATGCCTAGAAAAAATGTCTGATGTGGTTTGAGATTTTGTCGGTTAATCCATTGAGAATTTGAAAATGTGCTTCATGTCTGATGAGTTGGTATGTGTCTGCGTTAGGTAGTTGTAGTCTGAGAAGAGAGACAATATGATCGTATGTAGGGCACTCGAAAGTGACGTGTTCTGGAGTTCCTTCCGGAGCTCCACATCCACACTCTGGAGTCGCCTGCTTCCTGAACCGACATAGATACGTCGGGTACGGGCCACGGCCGGTGAGAAAGTGAATCAATCCTCTGCTTGGCTGGAAGTATCCCATTTTAAGTCTTTCTGACACATTTGGGAGGAACTGGTGTGTCCTCCTTCCAGTGTCGTCCTGGTCCCAGATGTTTTGCCAAATTTCTAGTCCCCGAATTTCCAGTTCCCATTTCCCCTCCACCCTGGCTTCCATGATCTCCTGTATTTTGTCCCCATTTCCCTTTTTCAGCCAGTACGCCGCCGCCAGCTCCCGAATCTTGATATCTAGGGGACAAATCCCCATCAACACCAAGAGGGCGCCGCCCGGCGACGTCAATTGAATGAAGGAGGATACTTCTCTGAACTCTTCTCACCGCCCTTGCAGGCGC
Organism: Locusta migratoria; assembly: GCA_026315105.1. Lineage (NCBI taxonomy): Eukaryota > Metazoa > Arthropoda > Insecta > Orthoptera > Acrididae > Locusta > Locusta migratoria. The sequence continues at coordinate 233,280,229 of CM048751.1, read as the reverse complement.
CACCCTAGTGAGCCTGTGGGCCCAGCTGCCGGGTCCGTAGCCCATGATGGATGTCAGAATACTGTTGTGGTAAAGTTTAATGAGATTGGGTGGGAGGTGGAACCTTCTCTGCCCAATCCCAACCAGTCTGTTAAGTGATACCAGGGCTCTGTCTGCAACTGCATCCACATGGGCCGCGAAATTCCAGCGCTCGTCCAATATTTCGCCCAGGTACCTGGCTTTGGGTCTTCTTATAACTGGTACTCCGTTTATTCGAACAGTTGGGTTTCAAAAGAGGATAGGTTGATTTGCTTGACGCTATGGTCAATTTTGTCCTTTGACACCATGAGGTCAGAATGTTAATGGTATTAACAATTTTGCGTTCCAGTTCCTCGCGGCTCTTGCCACCGACCATAAGGAGGAGATCATCCGCTTAGGCTATTACATCTAGTGCAACTTGACTGTTGTTCAAGTCGTATAACAGTGGCTCCATGTTCACGTCCCAAAAGAGTGGCCCCAGGACGGAGCCCTGTGGACACCCCTTGGTCACTCCCTTGCTTACTTCCCCACTAGGGGATAATAGCCTGACCTCCCGGCCTACACAGTAGTCCCTCAGACAACCATAAAGCGGCCCTGGGCACTCCATTTCTCGAAGTCGAGAGAAGAGCGAAGGCCACCAGAGGTTGTCAGAGGCACCGCTGATGTCCACCATGATGCCGACCACATACTTGTGCGGAGTTGCGTCACACTTGTTGCGTCACACGCCGATCGCCCCGCTCGGAAGCCGAATTGCCTGTCGCTCACCCCGCACAAGACACGATGTGCTTCAAGTCTATCAGCCAGTAGTTTCTCAAGTAACTTGCCAAGAATGTCTAACAAGCAGATGGGCCTGTAGGACTTGGCCAAAGCCGTGTCCTTATCAGGTCCCTTGCTTATAATTACTACATTGGCCTTTTTCCAAGGCGAGGGGAATTTCCCCTGCCTTAAACATTCATTGTATAACCTAGTTACTTCAGGCACCAACTGGGGGGGGGGGGCGAGAAACTGCACTACCTCAGAGGTGATCTGATCTGGCCCTTGGGCTTTTCTCCTTTTGAAATTGCGAATGTGGTGGGAGAAGGGGTAGACCATTACCTCATTGGTATAGGGGGCTGAACTATTTGCCCGTATCTCCTGTCGGATGTTCGTGTCGCTGGCTCCTTTTCAATATTTTTACTTAAAATGAAATGAACCGCACGGTCAACTGATTTTATGTTTGATGAAAAGAGGAAATGTACTTGTGGTAGGATCTTACCATTAATCCCCGTTATCCATCAAAACATTTAAAAAGCACCTGAAGGTGCAACTTTTAAGTTATGAATCCGGTTATGCGGCCCTCCATGACAGCTCAAGTGGAGCAAGGGCTTTCATTCAGACAACTTCAATTTTAACTGTGTGACAGTGTGTTAATTATGTATAAACAAAATATTGTTACATCGTATACCTCGGAATTGTCCCAAATGTCGGTTACAGATTCTGCACATTTTTGCTTAACGTCCTGTGAGAAATGAGTCTAATGATGCGGACCCTAGACACTGAGCACCAATAACCAGACTTTGGATTACGTAATGGTTATTAAGAAGTGCTGATGTGGTCTTCCTTATTGAAAATGGCACATTCCGCAAATTCTTATGCACTGACAGGCTGAGCTACGCCTCATCTGAACGAAACAAAGTGACTCTCCGAAGTTCACGATTGCAATTGAAAACAGCTTATTTATGAATAAACATATTGAGGCTACTTTTGATAATGTTTCGTCACGACATGCTCGTAATTCCTGTTAATCATTAGAAATTTGTACCAGTATACTACATGCTCTGACCGAGTATTATTCCTCGTCCTGTCTCTCTCATTGGTGCCAATAATATAGTGAAAATGTCCATCGAGCACTTGCATTAACTTGCATTAACTCAGTAAATTTTGGTTAAGTATACTCCGGTGTCCTTTAATCACTTATCAGTTGCTATTGGCAGTTGATTCCTGATCGGTGCGTGATAGTTAGAAGAAACAACTAACCTAATTACACAGCACTTGTCACATTGGTTTTCAACGCAGAGATTAACTGTTTCACGTGGGTTGCAACTTAAATTGTGACAAAATTGCTGTGGAGACACTATGATATGGAATCTACTATTGTCGCTGATAGCACACGTTGTAGACATACCAACCTTACCTCCAAGCGAATGGACTCTTCACGTTACTGGCGGGCGCGCAATAGAGGGAACACAGTCATTTGTGAGCGAGCGGTCTAACGTAACGGTGTCACTATGTTTTCGAAACAAGAACAACAGAGTAGGATCAAGATTGAACGTGCCAGAGGTCGTACAGCACCACAGTGTTGTCAAGGTCTTCTTGGGGCGTGCGGGGAATCGGCATTGTTGTACTGAACAGTGACACGTTGGGTAAAAGCATTAGACAAAGGTCGGCAAACGGGGAAGTACTGTATCATCCGCCATATTGTAAAATGTAAACTTTCACGGCCGTAAAGGTCGGAAAAAAGTGGCGGACATGGATCGGTCAGGTGGTCCTAGCGTCTCTCAAGGAGGAATGCATACTGTTGCCGCGACTCTAGACGATTCGTCAGCTCGCCTGCGAAACCGAATTAGCGCTTACCACTGTGCTTCGCAACATGTAACAACGCCTGAGCATGCGAAAAAATGCATCACGATGGGTGCCGCATGAATGGAAATTCAGAAATGGATGCGTTACGACAATGCTCAAACACACTTGGAACGCTATGAGCGCGAATGAGAGACCATGGGCAACATCGCAAGAGCCAAAACTGAAACAATCCAATGGATTTCGACATTATGGATCGTGAAAGTCGAAAGTGCGTCAGAGCCCCAGCATGGTGAAAGTTATGACGATTCTCATGTTCTGCTGTGATGGTATTATTCTAACACATTACGTTCCTCACCGGCAGACCGTCAATGCACAGTATTACTGTTTGATTATGGAGCATCACCTGCGACCAGCTTTGAAAAAGAAGAGCAACATTTTCTGCGCAACCCAACCATCATTTTGCACGCAATGCGCGGGTGCATACAGCGCAATCTGTGGCTGCTATGTTTGGTCGATTGGAATTGGAAGTACTGTACCATCCACAATACTCCCCAGACTTAAGTTTTTGTGACTTTGATTTGATTCCGAAGACGAAGGGACCACTTCGTGTCATTCGCTTCAGAACTTTTCCAGAGATTCGAACCATCACTAGAACAGACACTTCTAACGGTATACTACGCCTTCCACGTCGCTAGCAACGGGTTTTACACAACTATGGAGACTACTTTGAAGGACACTAAGAGGTGCAAACATGTAATGCTTTTGTATCGGTTGTGAATAAATAGTTGCCACTATTTAAGTTCCTACCCTCGGACTTATTTACACGATTCTTTAAATGTGTCATCCTAAGTTCAGCAAGTTATTCACATATCAAAATTCTACATTTCATTTATGAGCCTGGGAAAAGTGTCCTACACTAATTTCTATCGTACACCAGCGGGGTAGCCGCGAGGCGTAAGGCAGTGCTCTCCGGGACAGATGAGACGTATGCTAGTCCCGGTTCGAATCAGACTGTTGGATTATTGTCTGGCCGCGACGGAGTGGCCAAGCACATCGAGGCACTATGCTCCAATGCGCTATACCGTTCCCCATCGAGTGTTCGAATCCCCACTCGGGTATGGATGTAGTACAAGGTAGTTCATAAGTAGTTTGTAAGTTCAGGGACTGATGACCCCGCAGTTAAGTCCCTTAAGCTTCACAAATATTTGTACATGTTTTGATTATTGACTGCAGGACGGTGTGCCGTCCAGCCTGGATGAAGTCAACATGCTACTGGCTGAATTGGTTACAAGATACACGGTTATCAGTTACATAATTTATAAACAATTATAAAACGAGCGCACACATCCATATTATTATATGATTGAGGCTCTTAAAAAATACACTACTGGCCATTAAAATTGCTTCACCATGAAGAAATTCAGATGATAAACGGGTATTCGTTGTACAAATATATTATACTAGAACTGACATGCGATTACATTTTCACGAAATTTGGGTGCATAGATCCTGTGAATCAGTACCCAGAACAACCACCTCTGACCGTAATAACGGCCTTCATACACCTTGGCATTTAGTCAAACAGAGCTTGTATGATGTATGGCGTCTACAGGTACAGATGCCCATGCAGCTTCAACACGGTACCACAGTTCATCAAGAATAGTGACTGGCGTATTGTGACGAGCCAGTTTCTCTGCCATCATTGACCAGATGTTTTCAGTTTATGAGAGATCTGGAGGATTTTTTGGCCAGGGCAGCAGTCGTACGTTTTCCGTGTCCATAAAGTCCCGTACAGGACCTGCAACATGCGGTCTCGCTTTATACTGATGAAATGTAGGATTTCGCAGGGATCGAATGAAGGATAGAGCCACGGTTCGTAACACATCTGAAATGTAACGGTCACTGTTCAAAGTGCCGTCGATGCGAACAAGAAGTGACTGAGACGTGTAACCAATGGTACCCCATACCATCACTGCCGGTGATACGTCAGTATGGCGATGACGAATACACGCTTCCAATGTGCGTTCACCGCGATGTCGCCAAACATGGATGCGACCATAATGATGCTGTATACAGAACCTGGATTCATCCGAAAACACGACGCTTTGCCATTCGTGCACCCAGGTTCGCCGTTGCGTACACCATCGTAGGCGCTCCTAACTGTGATGCAGCGTCAAGGGTAACCGCAGCCATGGTCTCCGAGCTGATAGTCCATGCTGCTGAAAACGTCGTCGAACTTCGTTCGTGCAGATGGTTGTTGTCTTTCAAACGTCGCTACCTGTAGACTCAGGGATCGAGACGTGGCTGCACGATCCGTTACAGCCATGCGGATAAGATGCCTGTCATCTCGACTGCTTGTGATACGACGCCGTTAGGATCCAGCACGGCGTTCCGTATTGCCGTCCTGAACCCACCGATTCAATATTCTAACAGTCATTGCATCGTGACCAACGCGAGCAGCATTCCCGCGATACGATAAACGCAGTCGCGATAGGCTACAATCCGAAAAGTCGAAAACTTGATGGTGCGCATTTCTCCTCCTTACACGAGGCATCACAACGTTTCACCAGGCAACGCCGGTCAACTGATGTTTGTGTATGAGAAATCGGTTAGAAACTCATGTCAGCACGTTGTAGGTGTCGCCACTGGCGCCAACCTTGTGTGAATGCTCTGATAAGCTAATCTTTTGCACATCACAGCATTTTCTTCCTGTCGGTGAAATTTCGCGTCTGTAACACGTCATCTTTAGCAATTTTAATGGCTAGGAGTGTAACGGTGGGCGTAACTTGTTTATATACTGTTGTATGTAGCTCGCATTTTACATGTCGGTTGAGAAGATCTTCCTGGATACCAATGTTACGTAATTTTTTTTATTTATTTATTTTTTTTTATTTTGTGTGTGTGTGTGTGTGTGTGTGTGTGTGTGTGAAAGTGAAACAGCATGTAGTAACTGAGTATTTTACAAAGGAAGGCTGGAGCGTTGCTCACAGGGTGCTCAAAAGTATCTACGGAGTCAAAAAGACTGAAAAGAAAAATGTTCAAAGGCAGATTACAAAGTTTTAGGAGAAACAAAGCAGCATTGAAGACAAACAATGCAGTGGGGAGCCATTATCAGTGACCACTAGCGTGATACGTGCGCACAAACGAATCGAAGTTCGTGGGTTGCTGCACAAGTAGACTGTGGGCAAAATGTTGTGAACGAGATCGTTAAAGACTTGGGGTATAGGAGAAGTGTGTGCAAAGTGGTCACCAAGGCAGCTGATGCCTGATCTGAAGGGTAGAAGTCTGCTCTAGATTGCTAGAAACTTTTTAAGTTAGCAGATACATGTTTTTCTGTGACTTGATCTCGGGGAAAGAAACACTGGTATACGCTCAAGTAATCAGAAACGAAGAGTCAAAGGATTTGTATCTCACAGAGTCCTAAAATTTTCAGAAGCCAACGCTCAGGAAAGGAACTTTGTATGACAAAGGAATGTGATAGGACCTCTATTATGTTCTAACTGTATTAATGATGTAACGCACAGAGTGAGTTGCAATCTGCAACTGTTTGCTGTTGATACGGTGGTGTAAAGGTGGGTGTCGTGATTGTAGTATAATGCACGATGACATGGAACAAATTTGTATGTGATGTTGGTGTAAGGAATGGCAACTAGCACCGAATGTACAGAAGTGTAAGGTGATGCAGATTAGGGGGAACAATTCCGTAATTATCGAATACAGCACTACTTGACATAGTCGCTACAATTAAATATCTAGGCGTAAGGCTGCCCAGCGATATGAAATGGAACGATCATATAAGGAGAGTTGTGGAGAAGGCGAATGGGCGACTTCGGTATATTGGGAGAATTTTGGGAAGGTGTGATTCGTCTGTGATTGATATCGCATGTAAGACGCTTCTACGATCCCGTCTTGAGTGTTTCTCAGATGTTTGGGATCCCCACCAGATCGGTTTGAAGGAGGACATAGAGACAGTTCAGAAGCAGGCGGCTAGGTTTATAACGGGTACTTTCGATCAATGCGCGATTATTACTGAATTATTTAGGAAACTCAATTGAGAGTATGACATAAATCGCAATTTACGATTACTTATGGCTTCACTGTACTAGGTTTAGATATAATACCAATGTGCGGCGAATGAAAGTTTGTGCCCGGCCGGGATTCGAACCCGGGATCTCCTGCTTACTAGGCGTACGCGTTGACCACTCCACCACCGAGGACACAGTGACCAATCCGACTGCAGAGGACTCTTCCCTGCACATATCCCACCACACCCAAATCCCCATTCGCCACGCTGTCTCTTTCCTATATCACAGCCTCTTAATTCTGTAATGCTCGCAGGCACAATACTGTATTCCCGCATCAGGGAGAGGAGGCCATGAGGTATTTGCGTAGGGGACGGGGGGGGGGGCGTGCATCGCGATTTTGCTAGAAATTCCTGTTTTCTTAGAACTGCGTTTTCTTGCATGCATTTTATAGTTCTCATCGTGTAGATATGGACCATGGTTGAAAACGTTCGATTTGCTTTATCCTATTACTTTTAATCGGTTTTTGAAATCAAGCCAATTTGCATGTTGCCGATTTGTGTGTTCAAACAGGCGTAGAACAGACCATGAGGTTTCGAGACAATTAATTCTCTTCAGGACCCCGGCCTCGGCTTGTATACAATTATATATTTTTGACGACGTTACAGCGTTCATTTTTAATGAAATAAATCGCAATTTGCGATCACTTATGGCTTCACTGTACTAGATTTAGATGTAATACCAATGTGTAATAGGAAAGAGACAGTGTAGCGAATGGAGATTTGGGTGTGGCGGGAGACGTGCAGAGAAGAGTCCTCTGCAGTCGGGTTAGTCACTGTGTCCTCGGTGGCGGAGTGGTCAACACGTCTGGCTAGTAAGCAGGAGAGCCCGGGTTCGAATCCCGGCCGGGCAAAAAAAAATCATTTGCCGCACATTGGTATTACACCTAAACCTAGTACAGTGAAGCCATAAGTGATCGCAAATTGCGATTTATTTCATTAGAAATGAACGCCGTAACGTCGTCAAAAATATATAATTCAAATGAGAGTCTTTGGAGGCAAGGCGACATTCCTTTCGAGAAACAAAGATGAAATCGGAGATACTATACTGAGAGAAGAATTTGACACAGCAGTGAAAGACCTAAGTCGAAACAAGGCCCCTGGAGTGGACGACATTCCCTCAGAAGTACTGAAGTCGTTGACAGGGCCAGCCGTGGCAAAACTGTTTCAACTGGTGCGTAAGATGAGCAGACAGATATGAAAATTACAGATCCATCTGTTTAATACGTCATGGTTGCAAAAATCTAACACAAGTTATTTACAGAATGATGGAAAAGCTGGTAGAAGGCTACCTTGGGGTAGAACAGTTTGGATTCAGGAGATATGTAGGAACACGGGAGGCAATACTCACATTACGGCTTATCTTAGAAGATAGATTAAGGAAAGACAAACCTACATTTCTAGCTTTTGTAGATCTGGAGAAAGCTTTTTCACAATGTTGATTGTAGTACACTCTTTCAAATTCTAAAATCAGCAGGAGCACAATATAGGGAACGGAAGGTTATTTACAACTTGTACAAAAACCAGACAACAGTTGTCAGACTTGAAGGACATGAAAGGGATTCCGATGTTGAGAAGGGAGTAAGACCGGATTGTAACCTTTCTCCAATGTTATTCCATTTGTACATGGTGCACTCTATAAAGAAAAATAAGGAGAAATTTGGAGAAGGAGTTAAAGTTCAGAGTGAAGAAATAAAAACATTGCGTTTTGCCGATGACATTGTAATTATCTCAGAGACACCAAAAAACCTGGAAGAGCAGTTGAACGGAATGGACAGTGTGTTGGAAGGTGCGCATAAAATGAACATTCACAAGAGCAAATCGAGGGTAATGGAGTGCAGTCTAAGAAAATCGGACGAGGCTGAAGGAATTAGATTAGGTAACGAAACAATAAAGGTGGTAGATGAGTTTTGTTACTCGGACAGTAAAATAACATATGATGGTTGCAGTACAGATGATATAAAATGCAGAATGGCAATGAGAAGAAGAGCGTTTTTGAAACAGAGAAATTTGTTAACATCGAGTAGTAATATAAGCATAAGAAGTCCTTTCTGAAGGCATTTGTGTGGAGTGTTGCTTTGTATGGGAGTGAAACATGGACGATGAAAAGTTCGGACAGGAAGAGGATTGAGGCTTTTGAAATGTAGAGCTACAGAAGAATGTTGAAGATTAGGTGGGTGGATCGTGTAACGAATAAGGAGGTACTGAACAGAATTGAGGAGAAAAGGAATTTCTGGCATACTTTGACTAAAGGAAGGGATCGATTGGTAGGACACATTCTCAGACATCAAGGAATTGTGACTTTAGCGTTGGAGGAAAGTGTGTGGGGTTAAAATCGCAGAGGGAGACGAAGAGATGAATATAGTAAGCAAATTCAAAAGGATGTAGGTTGCCGTTCTTATGATGAGATGAAGATGCTTGCTCAGGATAGAGTAGGGTGGAGAGCTGCATCAAACCAGTCTCCGAAGACCACAAGAACAACAACAACAATTTTGCAAATGTAAATGAGCCGTGCCGGCGCCGTATCGCAGACCGCTGTCCTATCGATCTTTCTTTTTATTTCTCCCGTCGGCGGCGCACCCAATTGCGCTTCGCGCTTGTCTACGAGCGGTTGTCTTTGCTGCCCGCGAGTGGGCCAGATGCGCGAGGAACTGCGAGGAAGAGTCAGTCGGTCTGCATCAAGCCCCCACAATTCCGTAAGCGGCAGACAGCGAACAGCGGGCAAATTAAAGAGCGCCTCGGCGACCATTATGGTGGCAAACTTCTGCGCGAACTTTAAATGTGCGTAAGTTTCTGTCGATTAGCGTTTGTATTGTTCCGAGTTCAGTCGCGAAAACTATGTCTCATCTCTATCTATATAAAACCGAAAGGACACTTATTCACTCACTCACTGACTAAACACGAAGTCTCGAAAACTACTGCACCTATGAAGCTGAAATTTGGCAGGAATGTAGTTCATTGGTAGTAGACGTCAGCTAAGAAAGGATTTTGCGATAGCGCCTATAGTTCAGGAGATATGACGTCATAAATAATGAAAACTTCCCCGTGTAGCGGCACGTGATAGTGTGACTTTATCAGTCCACTATTTGATAAGGAGAGGACTTACGACTTGCAACAAACTTCAAACATAATTTCAAAGTTTTAGTAAACTTTTTCTCGCTGAGAACCCCAGCAAAATGATGAAGTAAAATTACGACATTTGGTATGACGTTACAATTTATTACTTGTAAACTACTAATTGTATTCGCGAGACATGTTACAGACGGTAAACACATACCACTGAACGTACGTTCTAAATTTTATCCTAGTACGACCCACAGTTCATGAGATATGGAATAATAAACAAGTCCGTTAATGAATAACCGCCACATCACGCATGACGATTTGATTTATTACGTCTTTCCTACTAACTCTATTCGCGACGTATTTTGCAAAGTTTTACATATGACCACTGGATGTACCATCGAAATAATATTGTATTACGACATATAGTTCAGGTGCTATGACGCCAAATACATTGAAATACATGAAACGTCGCCCTAAAAAGCATGAGGTTGTAATTTACTACGTCTTTACTACCAAATCAATTTACAACACATTTCGCAGGCAGTTTCCTAATATTCCTTTCTACGAACCTGGTAAATAATGTCTTTGTAGGACCCATAATTCAGGAGATATCTCTCTATATATAAAAGCTAAAGGTCACTCACTCACTGACGAAACACGAAATCTCTAAAGCTACTGCACCTTTGAAGTTGAAATTTTGCCAGTATGTAGTTTAAAGGTAGAAGATGTTAGCTCTTAAAGTATTTACGATGGGACGGAATGAAGGTGCATGGCGGAGGACAATTTTCCTACAGACTGACGAAATCTACAGCTTAATTCCGATCTTCATAAAACTTTGCACGCTTGACCTTCAAAAGGAAGGTCACCGTCTACCTAAAGTTTCATACGGTGCCTGCGGCAGAGATTCTTGCAAGATAAAAACTGATCCCGAAGTATGTTGGTCGCGCCATAACTTGAGAACCTCTCGACCGATTTCACAGATGCTTTTTTTGTTGTTTTCGTTATTCTCAGAACACAGGTTGTATGAAATAAAACTGGAAAATTTGAGAACAACAATGTGCGTTTTTCAATGTGACTCTGTGTTTCTACTGCATACAAATCTATAGTTTTGTTCAGATATTTATGAAATTTTGCACACTTCACCGTAAAAACAAGAGGAATGTCACTGTCTGTATAAAATTTCGTTCAGTGCACGATGGAGGGTACTTAACATACGAACTTTGACAACATGAATAGAGTTTCTCAGGTCTTGATGAATGTTTGCACACACGACACGTTTTTGCCTTGCAAACAACATTGAAGAGAAAGGGAAAGGTGGAAACGAACAGAGACATGGGAAAGAAAGAGATGAATGCAGATAGAGGAGGGAAGGGGAGGTGGACTACGAGAGTGTAGAATAAATAAACACCCGGGCAACGCCGGGTTTACAGCTAGTTTAAATATATAACTACGAAACAGCTTCAGACTCTTTGAATCTACAGCAACTATTGGTCGTTTGTAAATTTATTACACATACGTTGTAGAAAGCGGCCAACAGTTTTCCTTCTTCCTAAGCGAAACGAATTATAAGATTTAGTTTTTTAAGTTATGAGTGCAGCGTATGAACGAAATTTATCGTCAGATACGGTTTTTTGGCACTTTCTCAGTATATTCCACGATGGAGAAACTTTTGTATAAACATTAATTTCGAAAGAGTTTCACAAAACTTTACGTCTTGGCTTGAATGACTGCTCCATTCTGCAACATTTAGATATTTTATACCATCAAAAATTGAAACAGAGCTGTCTGAAAGAGGTAATGTTTAAAATAGACTCTGAAAATGAAATATGAGAAATTGACACAATGTCTTCACAAATGACTTCCGCATGTCATACATGTGTAGAGGGAACCTTGTGATGCTGCATGTCAGTGAAGTATGATGACGGGCTGGTATCATGTGGGCGTTTCAAATGACACTGTTGCCCATGGAGGAGAAGCAAATCAGAATTTCTGGCAAGAATTCGGGTTTATGGACTACAAATCCCTGTTCCATAGTGCAAGCATTTTGGACTGTTTCATAAACTATGCCAAAATAGCATGATTGAATACACCTGCTTTTCCTGTCGCATTAAAAGAAGTGAACGAAGTGTCAACGAACAGAAAAGAGATGTACTGGATTGCCCTGACTAACCACGAAATCAGCAGGAGTTGAGCAAGGTTGACATTGAGGAATGGAAAAAATCAGGCAGCAGTGGTCAATATTACTCGTGGGTTACATGCTAAGCAGGGCGAGCTTTTGCAAGGGGTCTTGGAAATTTGAATGGGGTCGCTACACTATGGGCCTACGCTACGAAATGTGAATTTAGGTCCTGCTTCAATAGAGAAGAAATGAATTGTTAGGTTTATTTTTCAGTACATCCAAATATGTATTACTTTATAAAATCTATTCATATTCACGGAATGTATGTTTTTCAGTAAATTGATAATTGTATTACTTTGTGATTTTCACGGAATGTATGACATTAACTGCGAATGACTAAAGTCAAAAATGTGTACCCAACCTGGATTCGAACCTGAATCCCGGTTTCTACGCAGCTGAGCCCTTCACCACTAACGACACATAACTACTGCGGACACCACGATCATCGTACGTTCATGGACTACTCAATCACGCCTTCCATTGTATACAAATTTTGAACTTTATCCTGTCCACTGTTACTGAAACTCGAGGTTTTTTCAAACTGATTTCTATAAGAGTACAGGCCTAAGATTGCTTCCACACTGAAGAAAGGATCATTGCCCGTCAGCAGTAGATTTTATAAGTTATATATATTAGGGTGTGTCAGTAAATAGGTCGCAAACGTATGTAGACACATCAGTACAGAGTTTACAAGCTTGAAAATTGCTTTGCTTTTCATTTGACTTACGACGTTCGTTATATTTTTTAGGATTTTTGTATACGCAATATTGGATTTTTATAGGAATATTAACGTACTTATCAGCTCGGGTTTTTATATTTGGGAAATTATTATATAGGCAGTTATCATGCCGGCCACGGTGGCCGAGGGGACTATGGCGCTCCAGTCACGGTCTGCACGGCCACTACGGTCGGGGGTTCGAATCCCACCTCGGGCATGGATATTTGTGCCGTCCTAGTTCGTAAGTAGTTCATAAATAGTTTGTAAGTTTAGGGACTGAGGACCCCGTAGTTAAGTTCCATAGACTATACAAACATTTGAGCAGTTATCATAGTAGGAAATTAGTTTTTCTGTCATAAAGAATATTTAAATGCAAAAGAAAGAAGTAAGAGCATGGAGGATGCCATAGTCTCTGATATATTCTTCATGTTGGGGTATATAAGCAATATTCCGAGATTGTTACAAAAATTTTCGGTTCGGTTCGGAAGTGCGATTTTGAGAAGTTTAAAGTTTTACTTCAGTTAGTTTGCGGCTGATGAATATAGAACGGTCGTAATCAGATCGCCTCTAATATCGATACGGAATAGCGTGAGCAATGTGGCAAACATTCTAAAACACGGACAGATTTTAATCAGATAATTTATGGATTGAGTGACTTCAACAACGATAAGAACTTTAATTTAGATTTTAATGGATGATTAGGTATCATTTCATCATCAGTCATTTCATGTGAAGAGACAACTGTTAAAATATACGGAAGTGAACTTTTACTTATCGGTACAACCATTATTTCGCGAGTGTATCTTTGGTGCGAACATTATCCAAACATTCAAAATACGGAAATCTTGTTACGGGAATCTAGTATTGTGCAGTATTTTTAATTTTGAATATGTAGAATATAAAATAACGGTGTATTCCATGAAATTATGGAATTTAAACCGGACCGGAGCGAAAAATGTGTTAAGTGTACTAAAGCTTCTAAATGAATGTATCGCCAGGCAACGCTAAGTAATATCGCAATACGGACTAAAATGTTCTTGAATCAAGGCATAAAATTCACAAAACGGAGAATTCTGATGAACTTTAATTCAGTGAAGAATCGTTTGCCTTATCCATCGAGTGTTGTGACTCAAATCCTTGAAAACTATACATGGCTGGGCTTAAGTGCAGTGGAAAGGACGGGAGGAGGGTCATAGACTCCACCTCTAAGTTTAAAGACTAGTTCCATCGTTCGAGAACGCTTTAAAAGTCTGGAGCTTGGAATATTTTAGGCAGTGTTTGCATCCTATAAATGACGCTGTAGAGCTGTAACTTTTATTTGGTTCCTTAAACTGCTGCAACCCACAAGACGGATATGTCGGTGACGAAATACCTCTACACAGTGCGCAGTGTGTATATCTTAAAAGACTAGTTTACCGCAATACAGAATACTATAAAACTCTAGTTTGGTAAGCGATACAATAAATTTTTGATATCTATATTCTTAAGACTTTAATCTGAAAAATTTCACTTCATACTTATTCGTTTCTTTCTATTATTGCCACCAGTAAATGGCCAGTAAAATGATGGTACAACATTATAAAGATAGTAGTTCAAATGCGTGGATAGGATGTTTTGGGCGCACAACAGCAAGGTTTTTAGCGCCCTGACAAGACAATGAAATGCGTGGCGTTTGCTGAGGGGCTTATGTATTACATTCTTATGTTGGTATAGCTCCAGAATTATATTTTCACATTGGAGCGCTGTGCTCACCGATATGCTCAGGGGCTTATGTATTACATTCTTATGTTGGTATAGCTCCAGAATTATATTTTCACATTGGAGCGCTGTGCGCACCGATATGCAACACCCTGGCCGATTTGAAATGTTATGGCGGAACCAGAATTCGAACCTGGGATATTATCCCTTCATGGGCCAGCACTCTATGGACTGAACTACCCCAGTACGCTTCTCGTTCTGTCCTCGTAGTTTTACTTTCGCCAGTACCTCGCCTCCTACTTTCCAAACTTCATAGAAGTTGGCCTGTGAATCTCGCAGGGCGAAACCTCTTTCTACCCTACCCTGTTCAGTTTTGTTTTCATGTAGCTCAAAAAATATGTGTCCTTCAATATTACAATTACAATATTACAATTTCCAAGGTCCTTGGAGTAGAATTTTTAAAACTGTTTGCAAAAGTGTTGTGTATCGAGTTGGTAGTAACAACGTAATAAATTACATATTCATCACGAGATTTTCGGGCATCTTCTCAATTGTGTTACTATGACGTAATTTCGAAGATTCCTAGATTCATTCGGTGGTAATGTGCATACTGTATGCAAAATATGTCGGGCATGGGCTTAGTAGTAAAGACGTAATGAATCGAAACCTCATGTGTGATGGTCCAATTTTCGTAAACCACATTATTTTATGACGCATGATTATGAATGTGCGTTTTAGTGAACCTAAATTCAGTGGTATGTCTGTATACTGCTGGTAAAATGACGTTACTACTGTAGAAGTAATAAACTGTAAGATCATACCAAATGTTTGTAAAGCTTATGGGACTTAACTGCGGGGTCATCAGTCCATAAAGTTACTTATGAACTAATACTAAAGACGGCACAAACATCCATGTCTGAGGGGAAATTCGAACCCCGGACGGAGAGCGGCCTCGTGCATCGGAAGATAGCGCCTCAATGCGCTCGGCCACTCCGCCGCGGCTCATCAACTGCTTTCTAGCCTTTGGGCGGTAGAGTGTGGCAACTCATCGACAGCACGTCCTCCATGTCCGAACAACATCGCTTTGGAGAATAAAACTTTCACTCGTAACAGAGAATGCGTTGACATGAAACTTCTGGCAGATTAAAATTATGTGCCGGAACCTGGACTAGAAAGTGGGACCTTTGCCTTTCCCGGGCAAGCGCTCTATCCCGGCACGCTTCACGGTGCGTCCTCACAACTTCTGTCAGTACCTGACCTCGTCTTTCGAAACTTCCAAGAAGACCACCTGCGAACCTTGCAGGACTGGCACTCCTGAAAGAAAGGACATCGTGGGTACATGACTTAGCTACAGCCTAAGGAATGTTTCAAGAACGAAACTTTCACACTGTAGTGGAGTGTGCGCTGATATGAAACTTCATGGCAGATTAAAATTGTAGGCTAGTCCTGCAAGTTTCGCAGGAGAACTTCTGTGAAGTCTGAAAAGTAAGAGACGAGATACTGGCAGAAGTAAAGCTGTGAGGACGGACCTTGAAAATGTGGATATGATCGACCAATGGAATTGGCTTTAAAGGCGTAGCAAAACTACTGTGAACATAAGCAGTTTGCTTACTTCCTGGTGTTATGACTGGAACTCATCGGCCATTTTACCCACTCCTTCGCATTCGCATTGTTCGTTATTAGTTGTTCACATATGTGTGCGGGTTCAGTGACATCTATGGCCAAACTTCAAATTGTTTGTTGACAACTGAAGAGACAGCGATAATTTTTATTTGTATATAAAGGATTAAAAACTCAGTCAAGATAGATGAGAATTTTCTTTTCTTTTTATTAAAGGACTAATTTTGGTTCCAATCAAGCCATCTTTGGATCATTAAAATACTGTGTGTCATCGCCAGTGATTTGGTATACAGATAAAAAGTACTTTTACTTCATAACACCCATAAACGGGGTAAATAAAATAGAATTTATCGTTCTCCTGGGACGAACGTCAAGCAGTAAAATGAAAGCAGACGTATATATGCTGTTTTTATTTCCAGTATGACCATAAACTCCATTTTATTTTTCCTTTTTCTGGGTGTTGTGACGAATAAATGCTTTTTAAACGTGTACCATATCATTGGTACAAAGTATTTTAATGATCCAAAGATGGCTCTAATGGAGCCGAAACTATTCATCTAATAAAAATAAAAGGAATATCTCTGCCATCTTGACAGCGATATTAGAAGCCTTTATACACTAAGAAACTGAATTTTCGATTTAATAAACACATTCAATGCCAGTGTTCAGAATCAAAATGACGGAACATTGTTGTTTTTTTTTTTTATGTAGAGTTCATTATTTCAGTTTAAATATCATAGGAAGCATTCTCCTCGCGGTTTGAGGTTCTCATACACAAGTCAAATGTCAGTCGTCACGACGTGATGTAATAATCGTAGATCATAAGCTGGTGGCTATCTTTCTGCTGCAACAATACCAATGTTTGAAGCATTACACCCGTCTGTTCTCTTGCGGATTAACTGTATACTATTGAGTATTGGCGAATGTACTACTGGCCAGTGGCAAGCACCACTTGTATCCGCTGTTTCTCTGGGATTGCGCCGGGGCGAATCCAGTGGCGTGGAGCAGTGGTGAGCTATTATTCAGCGCGGGGCAGGTTATCGCGGCGGTAAGCCACCCTCGGGCGCACCCCCTTTGTACCGCTGGCTAATACCTCCCGAAATATTGCCCCTTCCCCCTCGCACGGCCAACGTTAAGTCCTCGGCGCTCAGCGCCATTATACCGTGCGCAATGGCCTCCGGCTGCGAATTCTGAACTGATATTAAGCGTAAGCCAATGTCAGGCCAATCCTCTAAGCCATACAAACGTTCTTTCGAGTTTTATAAACGGAAAAAAAGGCTCCAGCGTGTTTAAGTATCTCTTTGATGGTCACTTACGTCCTATGGCAAGCAACCGACTGTATGTAGGTTTAAAGTCACTCGGAAGCTACATTCACCGCTTTGAATGTACACTGCTTTTCCAAACGTGAATACTGCCAATAGCATTATAGTCTTAGTGCATACAATTCCGTTAAGCGGGTGAAAGGTTCTATAATTCTGCGTGGCCTCAGATGCTCTGTAGGAGCAAATATTTGACAACTCTGGATAAGAGAGGACCCTACACCACTTTATTAATGACAGAAAACTCAATACTGAAGCATTGATACATCGGCAATAAACTCTGGGAAATACGAGATTAATTTTGAAAATGTTTGCACAAGATGAAATAAGCTATAGAAAATTTTGCCAAAGTTAAAAAAAAAAGGATGGATAATTTCGGCATGATTAAAAGCAACTCAGGACGCTGTCGTCATCAAGAGAAACAAAACAGGCATTCTACGGATCGGAGCGTGGCATGTTCTGTCCCTTAATCCTGCAGGTAAGTTAGAAAATTTGAAAAGAAAAATAGATAGGATAAAGTTAGATATGGAGCGGTGCCAGGATGAATAGGATTTCTAGTCAGGTGAATACAGGATTATAAATACAAAATCAGTTGCTAGTAATACAGGAGTAGGTCTGATAAAGAATAAGAAAAGACGAATGCGGGTGTTACGGTGAACGGGCCGGCTGCCGTGGCCGAGCGGTCTGCGGCGCGCCAGTCACAGTCTGCACGGACGCTAAGGTCGGGGGTTCGAATATCCCCCCTCGGGCATGGATATTTGTGCCGACCTTAGTATTAGCTAGTTCATTAGTAATTTGTAAGTTTAGGGACTGATGACCACGCAATTAAGTCCCTAAAGCTGAACAAACATTTGAACTGTGAACGGCATAGTGAACACATGATCGTAGACACGCCGCGGCGGAATAGCCGTGCGCACTGAGGCGCCGTGTTGCGGTGAGCCAGTCACAGTCTGCACGGACGCTAAGGTCGGGGGTTCGAATATCCCCCCTCGGGCATGGATATTTGTGCCGACCTTAGTATTAGCTAGTTCATTAGTAATTTGTAAGTTTAGGGACTGATGACCACGCAATTAAGTCCCTAAAGCTGAACAAACATTTGAACTGTGAACGGCATAGTGAACACATGATCGTAGACACGCCGCGGCGGAATAGCCGTGCGCACTGAGGCGCCGTGTTGCGGTGAGCGTGGCCGTTCGTCGTCGGAGGTTCGAGTCCTCACTCGGGCATGAGTGTATGTGTTGTCCTTAGGTTAGTTTAACTTAGTTTAAGTAGTCTGTAAGTCTAGGGACTAATAACCACGATGTTAAGTCCCATAGATTTACAAACATTTGGACATTTATCGTAAAAAACGAACCCAGCGCCAACCACTACAGTAGAAGTTTATATGCCAACAAGCTATGCCGATGATAAGGAGATCGATAAAATGTATGAGGAATTAAAAGAAATTATTCAGACAGTTAAGGGAAAGGAAAACCTTACTGTGATGGGGGACTGGAACTAGATAGTGGGAATTCATCATAAACGCTTGGCTTAATCATCGAAGTGACTAGGAGACATTGTAAGGTACCAGGCAGAGGTAAGGCAGAGGTTTAGAAAACAAGTATTAAACTGTAAGTCATATGCAGCGGCAGATATAGACTCTGACCATAACATAATGGCTATGAACTGTAGATTAAAACATCAGAGACGGAAAAAATAAAATTTCGAGATGGAACCAGGACAAATTAAAGGAACCGGAGGTGGCTGAGAGTCTCAGACAGAGCGTTGGGCAAGGAATGGGTGAAACGAGGGAAAGTAATGTAGTAGGAGAAGAATGGTTGCTCTGAGAGATAGAGTAGTAAAGGCTGCAGAGGATCATACAGGCAGAAGGAAGGCCTAATAGAAATCCCTGGATAACACATGGGATACTGAACTTAATCGATGAAAGCAGAAAATGTAAAAATGCGGCAAATGAAGCAGACAAAAGGGAGTACAGATGGCTGAAACAAAGGTTGACAGCAGTGGATAGTGAACAAATCCAAGACCGTACAAGAATGTATCATTAGAGAAAAGATAGATACCGCGTACAGGAAAATAAGAAACATTTGGATACAAGAAAACCAGCTCCAAGAATATTAAGAACTCTAATGGAAAAACAGTACTACGCAAAGAAGGGAAAGCTGAAAGGAATATATAGAGGCCCTGTACAAGGCAAATGAAGGCATTATTCTAGAAATGGAAGAGGAGGATGACATAGGAGATACGATACTACGAGTAGAATTTGAGAGAGTGCTAAACGGGTCCCTGGAGTAGATGATATTCCGTCTGAACCGCTGATATCGTTAGGAGTGCCAGTCTTGAAAAAATTGTTCACCTGGTATGCACCGCGCGGGAGTAGCAGAGCGGTCTGGAGCGCCACGTTACGGATCGCTCGGCATACCCACGTCGGAGGTTCGAATCTTCCCTTGGACATGGATATGTGTGTTATCCTCAGGTTAGTTCAATTATATTTAAGTAGTTTGACTAGGGACTGATGACCAATGTTGTTTGGTTTCATAGAATTACAAATATTTGAACATTGGATCACCTGGTATGCAAGATGTATAAAACGGGAGAAATAATCTCCGACTTCAAGAAGACGAAGAAGTAATTCCAATTCCAAAGAAAGCAAATGCAGACAAATGTGAAAATTACAGAAGTTTAATAAGTCATGAATGCAATATACTGAGACGAATCATTTACAGGTGACTGGAAAAACTGGTGAATTCCGACCTTGGGGAAGACCATTCCGGATTTAGGAGAAATGTAGGAATACGGGAGGCAAAACACATTTAAAGAGTTTTCTTAGAAGGTAGGATAAGGAAAGAAAAAACTACGTTCTTAGCTTATGTAGATCTAGAGAAAGCGTTTGACAATGTGGATTGGAATACATTCTTTCAAATTCTGAAGGTAGCGGGGGAAAATATACAACAACCAGACAGCAGTTGTAGAGTCGAAGGGCATGAAAGAGATGCAGTGCTCAGGAAGGAAAAATATGTTTCTTAAGGTTATAGGACTTTACTGCGGGGTCATCAATCCCTAAACATACAAACTACATATCAAATAACTTACACTAAAGACAAAACAATCATCCATGCCCGAGAGACGATTCGAACCTCCGACGGGGAACGGCCTTGCACATCGGAGCATAACGCCTCAATGCGCTCGGCCACTCCGACGCGGTGCTTGGGAAGGGAGTAACACATGGTGGTATCCCATCCCCAATGTTCAATATATTGAGCAAGCTGTGACGGAACGATAGGGAAAATTCGGAGAAGGAATTAAAGTCAGGGAGAAGAAATAAAAACTTCGCAGTTTGCTTATGACATCGTAATACTGTCAGAGACAGCAAAGGGCCTGGAATGGAATGGACAGTATCTTGAAAGAAGGATATAAGATGAACATTAACAAGAACAAAACAAGAGTAATGGAATGTACTGTCATAAAAACAGGCGATGGTGAAGGAACTAGATTATGTAGTGAGGTAAGTTTTGTTATTTGGGTAGGAAAAAACTTCTGATGGCCGAAGAAGATGTAAAATGCAGAATGGCTATGGGAAGAAAAGCGTATCTGAAGAAGCGAAATTTGTTAATATCCAGTATCAATTTAAATGTCAGGAAGTTCTTTCTGAAAGCATTTGTCTGCAGTGTAGCAACGTACACGATAAGTTGTTTTCGACAGAAAGGTAATAGAAGCTTTTGAAATGTGATGCTACAGGAGAATAATGATGATAAGACAGGTACATCATGTAACTAATGAGGTGGTGCCAAATAGTATTAGGGAGAAAAGGAGTTTCTCACATATCCTAAGAGAAGACATTCTGAAACACCAAGGAATCGTCAACTTAGCACTGGAAGGAACTTGGTGGGGTAAAAATCGTAGAGGTAGACCTAGGGACGAATACAGTTAGCAGATACAAAGGATATAGGTTGCTGTTCTTATTCTCAGATGAAGAGGCGTGCATAAAACAGATTGGCGTGGAGAGCTACATCATACCAGTTCGTATTGAAGACCACAACAACAACAGCATAAAAGTAACCAAATTTTGTCTTGCAATGTTGAAAACAAATTATTTTAATGTATGAAAGCATACTTACACAGCGAGTTATTCTATCGGGCTTCCAGCCAATTCAAGTGCTTTCAATTCCAAGAGCTTCCGCTGGAGATCTCGTTGTTGATTGTCAAGTGGTGACTGCGGAATCATTGCTTCTGCCGTTCTTACACAGCTGCACTGCTTCTTGTGGCGCCACTGTTCATCGCAACGTGGCCGTATACGGTAATGCATTGGTCGCGTGCGTGCTTAGCTGTCATCCGCCGTTTTTATTAAGAGTTTAGCAACACAATATCGATCACCTCTTATTTTCTCCATCCCCGAGACTACTTGTCCTTGCAATTACTGATATCTCCTCGAAAGAAATGCGATTTTTTTTATCATGGCATGCTCGGATTTGCTGATTTTTCGGATTAACGTAAGCGAAAACATCTTTCGTGTTCAACTTAGCGTTATTCAGCAGTATGCACTGTCTGCCCGATGTGGGTTTCAAACCACCTGACGCGGTTGGAGGCCCGAAGGAATTTTATCAAAATTTTCTAATGAGAGAAACAGAGAATTACTTCGAGATTATTTCTATTCAGCAAGCGACTACGTTTTGCTGTGACATAGCTTGACATCAAACGAAGATAAAATGCGACGCAGTAGAAGGCTGTGTGAGCCAACGCGTTGCCGCCGTTACTTCTCTTCTCGGTGAGTGGGGTCGCCGCGCTGGAGGTCCGAGTCTTCAAATCCAATGTTTGTCGAGCTTATTGGACTTAACTACGGGGTCATCAGTCCCTAAACTTACAAACTACTTATCAACTAGCTAATACTAAAAATGTTCAAATGTTTGTACAACTTATGGGGCTTAACTACGGGGTCATCGGTCCCTAAGCTTACAAACTACTTATGAACTACCTAAGACTAAAGACGGCACAAATATCCATGCCCGAGGGGGGATTCGAACCCCCGACCGTAGTGGCCGTGCTGACCGTGACTGGAGCGCCTCAGTCACCTCGGCCACCGCGGCCGGCTAGCTAATACTGAGGACGGCACAAATATCCATGCCCGAGGGGGATTCGAACGCCCGACCGTAGTGGCCGTTCAGAACGTGACTGGCGCGCCGCAGACCGCTCGGCCACCACGGCCGGCATTCGAGTCTTCCCTCAGACATTCGCATGTGTGAAAGTGTGTGTATGTTTTGTTTTTATCATAAGGTAAAGTAGTTTTTAAATCTATGGACCGATGAACTAAACTGCTTTGTCTTTTAGGTGTAGAAACTTTTCATTTGAAACTCGACGTGGAAGAATTTCCCTCTACACATACTTCTCTCTTTACTAACAAAACAGAGAAATTTAAAGAAAAGGAAATTTTAACTCTATGTAATTTCCGAGACTAAATTACCACATTTGTGTAATTAGGTGTTCCACATGTTCTCTTTGTATGCTGAAGAAATAAATTAAAAAAAAATACGGAATTTGGTCTCAAACTATGGCTCATTAAGATGAATTGTATAAACACAGTTAAATCTATAAACTGTATCTTTTCCCAATACGACATGACCAAGATTTCGTTATTAATTCAGCGGCTCGTCTCAGTTGTATCTGAAAAATGTTGCGGCCGTTTTTTTGTACAGTTGGTATTTCCGTGATACAACTTGTGGCGTTCGATTATCCTGTATCTCTAGGGGCTGAATGGTTTAGATGCCTTATACAATTAGGCTGCTGTTTCAACAAGTACGAAGATGCATTATCTAAGGGTCCGCGACTTATAAATATGAACGCACACAGCTGCCGCCCAGCCGTCACGATGCCGACATCGCCAGCCAGCACAGTTTTGGTACAGTATCACGTGCATTTGCTAGTGGTTTCAAGGGCTGTTCGCGTTTTCGGAGTATTGAGAACTTTAGGTAAATTTACAGAAATCTGGTATCGAAATATTCCTCTCGATTACGCCACGGTTTCCACTTAAATGTGTGTTGTCACAAGTGTTTAGAATCAAATACAATTATCTTCGACTTACCAGTCACTTGCTGTAGGAGTGTATGTTCTGTTTTGTAAATTGGTAAAATTTGATCTGTGTTGATTTGTATGTAACCTTTACTTTCAACTCTGACGTTCATTTGACTTCAGAGAATAAAATCAGTCAAAACAAATTTCTTTACTCAAATCATTCGAATTAGTTAGCCCTCTTTACACAATTTTGGATGGTTTTTATTACTTGGAAATAATAGCATAAGTTCATTAACAGATCGATGGTGGGTCAGCGAAGCCTATCCTTTAATATCAAGCGAACAAACCAGTGGATACTACATTTGCATACCATCTTTCTCTCCCCTTCCTTACTTTTATTTTCAACACACCCTCATAAAACATACCTTTCAAAATCAACAGAGAACTTTAGTCTTATGAAAATATATTGGAAGTTCAATACTGGCAACACTGCTGTGGAGACACTACGCAACGGAATCTACTATTGTCCCTGATAGCACAAGTTGTTGACATACCTACCTTAGCTCGTAGTAAATGAACTCGCGAATCCCACGTCACCGGCGTGCGCACAATCGAGGGAAACAGTCAAAACAGTCACTGGTGAGCGAGCGGACTAACGTAACGGTGTCTCTATGTTTTCGAAACAGGAACAACGGAATGGGATGAGGATTAAATGTGCCAGAGGTCGTACAGCACGACAGTGTTATCAAGGTCCTCTTGATGCGTGCGGAGAGTCAGCACTGCCGTATGGTGGGTAAAAGCATCCGACGAAGAGCGGCAAACTGGGAAGTACTGTGTCATCCACCGTATTCTAAAATGTAAACTTTCACAGCCGGAGAGGTCAATACTACTAAATTTTTCCGGGCTATTATGCCGTGGCCTTATGGATGTGCACAGGACATTTTCAAGGGGGATCGTGACAATGTTCGATGTACATCCTGGCTCGTCACTGACTACAGACAATTCCGTTTACGAAGGCTCGCGAGAAAACGTCAGATGTTTTGGATATGCGCGCAGAATTCGTCGTTGCCGATTGCCGTTGTCCGTTGTAGACAATTCGATTTTTGTGTGGGGGGCATGGTAGAGAGGAACTAGATCGTTTCCTTCAACACTTCAACGGGATTAAGTCTAGATTCAGTTTACCACGAAGAAGGAAGCAAACGGAAAACTGAATTTTCTTGATGTGTCAGTTTTCAAAAAGGAGTATGGCAGATTGGGCCATACAGTTTATCGGAAGCCCACACACACAGACCGTTATCTGCACCGGGATTCAAACAACTACCCACAGCAAAAGCAGGGCAATATAAAGACGTTGGCGGTCAGAGCCAGGAGAATTTCCGAATCGGAATTACTAGACGCCGAATTGAAATACCTGAGTAATGCATTACTTAAGAGTGACTATTAGTCCACAGAGATAAGGAGAGTGTTGAGACCGACGCGTAGAACTGAAGCCGATGAAAAAGAATTACGCGTAGCTGTGGAGACAAATAGAACAGTCAAAATCTGAGTAGAATAGCACAAGGGTAACTGTTGAAGGGGATAGATTGACAGATCAGTTGTTGCTGAACATGTTTTTCAACCAGGGGACCACCTTATTCAATTTTATAAGACTCAGCCACAAATGGATACCACGAAAGACTGTACAGAGAGGCTGTAGAAGTTGTAAAACACCCGAATACTTTCAATATGATGGAGGAGGGCTGAAACTATACGAAATCTGGATTCCGGTGATGAAGAAGAAATGTAAAAGTCTTCCACCATGAGACGATATTAACAACGGACAACGGAAATCAGCAACGAAAAATTGCCCGTGCATATCCGAAACATCTGACATCACACCACTGAGAGCGAACCCTCGTAAATGGAATTTGGGTGCAGTCAGTAGCGAGCCAGGGTGTGCATCGGACATAAAAGGTTGCCATGATTCCCATTGAAAATGTCCTCCGCAGATGACGACGAAACGCCGGGTTTGAGTAATCATAAGAACACGGTATAATAGCCCAGAAAAGTTTAGTAATATTGATCATCCCCCATACTTGATGGACTTAAGTCTTTTTGAGTTTCATTTGATTCCTAAGAACCATTTCGTGTCATTCGCTTCAGAACCGTTCCAGAGATACGACAGGCAGCAGATCGCTCCATTCGCACCATCAACAGAACAGGATCTGCTAACGGTATACTACGCCTGCCACATCGCTGGCTAAGGGTTATACACAACGCTGGTGATTACTGCGAAGGACAGTAACAGGTGCATACTTGTAACGCTTTTTTATATGTTATGAATAAATAGTTGCAACTATTTAAATTGTAACCCTCGTAGTACGCACTATCCAAAGCCTTGTGAGAACCGGAGTCGAACGACAGTGCGAATGTAGGCTCAACCAATCAACACACCATCCGATAAAGTGCTCTGTGCATGATTTTAGTGGTCAATTTGAGGACACACATAAACTCACGGACACCGGATGGGTTGTTAGTTAAGCTCTCTGTAACAAAACTGTGCTAAGAGCAGGACGAACAACCCAGAACAAACACGAACTAACGACCGCAATGAACGGATGTACGCGAAGTACAAGGGAGCGCAAAAAATTGCCATTGAATGGCTTAGAAAATAAAACTTATTGAGTAAAACTTTTTATATTATGTAACGGTAAATGTTCTCATTGCATTTCGTAATATTTCGCCTTGTAAATGCCAAAATAATATATAAAAATTAGATAACATGTAAAAGCTGACACTTCGTACACATAGATGATTTTTGCGATAGAATTAATAGACTACAGAATCTATAGCAGTATGTTTAAGAGATTTGGTGAGGCTTGCTGTTACGGGTGTATTCAATAGTCATGACGGCAATGTACGGATACACTAATGTAGCTGCTAACTGTAGGTACCCCACGGATCGGGGCGTTGTCAGGCTATGCATACTAGAGCGTGTAGATTGATATACGTTCCGTCATCATCATATTATACATAGTGTACGTTAACAGCGTGTACGTTATGACAGTCTGATTGGTTGATCATCTGACCATCTTATCATCCACCTACATCGGGACTGTGCCAGACGTTTGCGAATAATGTTGAAATGAGAAACAACAAATTTCTCTGTGTGGATATCTTCCGCAGCGACTAAAGAAATATTTTTGTCAGAAACGAAACAAAAACGCATTTCACAGCACGAACCAAAGAACTCGAAAGCAAAGAACACACACACACACACACAGACAATAAACAAACAAAACAAACGACATACACAGCCTGCCAGGCCGCAGAAATGGCTATTTTTCAAAAACTTTTGTAAGAAGTGTTACTGTAAAAAAAAAAAAATAAATAAAAAAAATAGTAAATAGTGTAAATATAAGCAGTGAAAGCAAGTGGCAATGTGCTACAAATCACACATGAAGACGAAAACACAAAATATTTCGTGAGTGTCTATTAATATTCCAATTTATTCAGAATCAAAACAATCCAATTGCATGAGAAGTGTTACTGATGAATTTAGTAAAAATTTAAACAAATAATGTAATACAAACCATTTCTTGTACAGCAGACCACTGAAGATGCTTTAGAATAAAGCGAAATGCGTCTGGTCTAAAGTAGACTAATTTACAGTTGCATAAGACGGTCCCATAGCCTATACAAATAAGAAATATTTGTTTGCAGAAATGAAACAGCCGTTTTCTTGCTTCAGCCCTTTTATTTCCTCCACACGCGTTTCGCCCTTTATTTTAAGGTATCATCAGTTGGTTCTATTATGCTTTATAGTCTCGTGATTTTCATAGTGTTCTTCCCACCTGGACATTGGCTGATTTCACACAGCTTTGCCAGAATTTGAATACTCCCTTCGTCACTTTATCACTCACTATTTCAATGTTTACTATTTCGCAGGCATTTGGTGTTCGTAATAATTGTTTTACTACTGAACACATCCTCATTTGAATTGATGATTAAAAGACAACAATGCTTTCACGAATATATTTTAAGGAGAACACAACAGCCGACGGCTAGCGTCGCAGACTCTGATATCAAGCTTTTTCTTAACCGTTTAATGTGTGACGTACCATTTGTCAAAGTTAAATCTTTTATGATTGACGAACCATTTGAATTTCATGGACCTTCACGAAACGAAAACAAAGGACACAAGTGACCAGATGATGATACCCTAAGTGTATCGATACCGGTCGTCAGAAAAATAAATTAATATTTGCGATCTTGGCAATTTAATACTTCTGATATACAGGTTTTTGTGTTCGCTTACTGCCAGTGGGGTACTTAAGCGGACATGTGGGTGGAGGGGCGGACTTCCGGCATTAACACCCCCTCCCCTCGAAATGTGAAATTATAGAAATGTTTATCTTACACACTTCCAAACAATATCGTAATACTAAGGGTTAACGACACCTCGACTTCAGATGTAGTTTGTATGCTATTACAATCTGCCAACGACAGACAGTTTCCGAAAGAATCTCAGCACAACAGAAACTCGCCGATAACAGTCGCAGTTGTACGTTGTGATTGGTAAAGAGATTTTTTACGTGTGTTTAATTTTTCTTTAGCAACTTCTATCAATTTTTCATCAGTGGTGAATTAAATACAACTTTTATGAACTCAGTCTCACAATCTTAGTTACCACAGCGCCCGAAAATGACCTATTATGAAAACAGAAACAATACGCATTATAGAGGAGGTGGACACATTGTCGGATCATGCGCTGACCTGTACTTCATTCGCCGAATCGAAACAGCCCACTTCAACGATGCCACCCACCCCAGATAATATGCAACCCCCACCCTCACAAGGAACACTTGTCACCAAGCCATGAACTATCGATGTACCACACGGATGTCCTACAGCCTGCCACATCTCCATCCAATCACTCCCCAGAAACTCCTTGTCCCCTCCAACAAACCATCCAAGTGAACAAGCGCATATCCCCCTCCTGTTGCACAGGAAAATATCCTGCCATCCTTGCTCGTTCTCCCCATCACTGCAGTGGAATGGCCGAGTGTTCTCAGGTGCCTTGCTGCAGAGCACGAATTTGCTCGTCATCCATCGCCTCCCTCGTGCAGATTTACAAACTTTTGAAGGGCGTCCCCCCATGCAGATTTACTAATTTTTGAAGGGCGCTTTAAGGGCAGCACCCCATCACACCTCCACACCTTCGTTCTCTCCTACCCTGACCCATTCGTTTATCAAACCCATCTGCCACCTTCTTTCATCACATCCCAGGACTGTGTTCCCCACCTCCTCTGACTGTGACCTCTTCCAGACCTCCAGACCTCCAGACCTCCAGACCTCCTACATCGATAGTTCATGGCTTGGTGACAAGTGTTCCTTGTGAGGGTGGGGGTTGCATATTATCTGGGGTGGGTGGCATCGTTGAAGTGGGCTGTTTCGATTCGGCGAATGAAGTACAGGTCAGCGCATGATCCGACAATGTGTCCACCTCCTCTATAATGCGTATTGTTTCTGTTTTCATAATAGGTCATTTTCGGGCGCTGTGGTAACTAAGATTGTGAGACTGAGTTCATAAAAGTTGTATTTAATTCACCACTGATGAAAAATTGATAGAAGTTGCTAAAGAAAAATTAAACACACGTAAAAAATCTCTTTACCAATCACAACGTACAACTGCGACTGTTATCGGCGAGTTTCTGTTGTGCTGAGATTCTTTCGGAAACTGTCTGTCGTTGGCAGATTGTAATAGCATACAAACTACATCTGAAGTCGAGGTGTCGTTAACCCTTAGTATTACGATATTGTTTGGAAGTGTGTAAGATAAACATTTCTATAATTTCACATTTCGAGGGGAGGGGGTGTTAATGCCGGAAGTCCGCCCCTCCACCCACATGTCCGCTTAAGTACCCCACTGGCAGTAAGCGAACACAAAAACCTGTATATCAGAAGTATTAAATTGCCAAGATCGCAAATATTAATTTATTTTTCTGACGACCGGTATCGATACACTTAGGGTATCATCATCTGGTCACTTGTGTCCTTTGTTTTCGTTTCGTGAAGGTCCATGAAATTCAAATGGTTCGTCAATCATAAAAGATTTAACTTTGACAAATGGTACGTCACACATTAAACGGTTAAGAAAAAGCTTGATATCAGAGTCTGCGACGCTAGCCGTCGGCTGTTGTGTTCTCCTTAAAATATATTCGTGAAAGCATTGTTGTCTTTTAATCATCAATTCAAATGAGGATGTGTTCAGTAGTAAAACAATTATTACGAACACCAAATGCCTGCGAAATAGTAAACATTGAAATAGTGAGTGATAAAGTGACGAAGGGAGTATTCAAATTCTGGCAAAGCTGTGTGAAATCAGCCAATGTCCAGGTGGGAAGAACACTATGAAAATCACGAGACTATAAAGCATAATAGAACCAACTGATGATACCTTAAAATAAAGGGCGAAACGCGTGTGGAGGAAATAAAAGGGCTGAAGCAAGAAAACGGCTGTTTCATTTCTGCAAACAAATATTTCTTATTTGTATAGGCTATGGGACCGTCTTATGCAACTGTAAATTAGTCTACTTTAGACCAGACGCATTTCGCTTTATTCTAAAGCATCTTCAGTGGTCTGCTGTACAAGAAATGGTTTGTATTACATTATTTGTTTAAATTTTTACTAAATTCATCAGTAACACTTCTCATGCAATTGGATTGTTTTGATTCTGAATAAATTGGAATATTAATAGACACTCACGAAATTTTTTGTGTTTTCGTCTTCATGTGTGATTTGTAGCACATTGCCACTTGCTTTCACTGCTTATATTTACACTATTTACTATTTTTTTTATTTATTTTTTTTTACAGTAACACTTCTTACAAAAGTTTTTGAAAAATAGCCATTTCTGCGGCCTGGCAGGCTGTGTATGTCGTTTGTTTTGTTTGTTTATTGTCTGTGTGTGTGTGTGTGTTCTTTGCTTTCGAGTTCTTTGGTTCGTGCTGTGAAATGCGTTTTTGTTTCGTTTCTGACAAAAATATTTCTTTAGTCGCTGCGGAAGATATCCACACAGAGAAATTTGTTGTTTCTCATTTCAACATTATTCGCAAACGTCTGGCACAGTCCCGATGTAGGTGGATGATAAGATGGTCAGATGATCAACCAATCAGACTGTCATAACGTACACGCTGTTAACGTACACTATGTATAATATGATGATGACGGAACGTATATCAATCTACACGCTCTAGTATGCATAGCCTGACAACGCCCCGATCCGTGGGGTACCTACAGTTAGCAGCTACATTAGTGTATCCGTACATTGCCGTCATGACTATTGAATACACCCGTAACAGCAAGCCTCACCAAATCTCTTAAACATACTGCTATAGATTCTGTAGTCTATTAATTCTATCGCAAAAATCATCTATGTGTACGAAGTGTCAGCTTTTACATGTTATCTAATTTTTATATATTATTTTGGCATTTACAAGGCGAAATATTACGAAATGCAATGAGAACATTTACCGTTACATAATATAAAAAGTTTTACTCAATAAGTTTTATTTTCTAAGCCATTCAATGGCAATTTTTTGCGCTCCCTTGTACTTCGCGTACATCCGTTCATTGCGGTCGTTAGTTCGTGTTTGTTCTGGGTTGTTCGTCCTGCTCTTAGCACAGTTTTGTTACAGAGAGCTTAACTAACAACCCATCCGGTGTCCGTGAGTTTATGTGTGTCCTCAAATTGACCACTAAAATCATGCACAGAGCACTTTATCGGATGGTGTGTTGATTGGTTGAGCCTACATTCGCACTGTCGTTCGACTCCGGTTCTCACAAGGCTTTGGATAGTGCGTACTACGAGGGTTACAATTTAAATAGTTGCAACTATTTATTCATAACATATAAAAAAGCGTTACAAGTATGCACCTGTTACTGTCCTTCGCAGTAATCACCAGCGTTGTGTATAACCCTTAGCCAGCGATGTGGCAGGCGTAGTATACCGTTAGCAGATCCTGTTCTGTTGATGGTGCGAATGGAGCGATCTGCTGCCTGTCGTATCTCTGGAACGGTTCTGAAGCGAATGACACGAAATGGTTCTTAGGAATCAAATGAAACTCAAAAAGACTTAAGTCCATCAAGTATGGGGGATGATCAATATTACTAAACTTTTCTGGGCTATTATACCGTGTTCTTATGATTACTCAAACCCGGCGTTTCGTCGTCATCTGCGGAGGACATTTTCAATGGGAATCATGGCAACCTTTTATGTCCGATGCACACCCTGGCTCGCTACTGACTGCACCCAAATTCCATTTACGAGGGTTCGCTCTCAGTGGTGTGATGTCAGATGTTTCGGATATGCACGGGCAATTTTTCGTTGCTGATTTCCGTTGTCCGTTGTTAATATCGTCTCATGGTGGAAGACTTTTACATTTCTTCTTCATCACCGGAATCCAGATTTCGTATAGTTTCAGCCCTCCTCCATCATATTGAAAGTATTCGGGTGTTTTACAACTTCTACAGCCTCTCTGTACAGTCTTTCGTGGTATCCATTTGTGGCTGAGTCTTATAAAATTGAATAAGGTGGTCCCCTGGTTGAAAAACATGTTCAGCAACAACTGATCTGTCAATCTATCCCCTTCAACAGTTACCCTTGTGCTATTCTACTCAGATTTTGACTGTTCTATTTGTCTCCACAGCTACGCGTAATTCTTTTTCATCGGCTTCAGTTCTACGCGTCGGTCTCAACACTCTCCTTATCTCTGTGGACTAATAGTCACTCTTAAGTAATGCATTACTCAGGTATTTCAATTCGGCGTCTAGTAATTCCGATTCGGAAATTCTCCTGGCTCTGACCGCCAACGTCTTTATATTGCCCTGCTTTTGCTGTGGGTAGTTGTTTGAATCCCGGTGCAGATAACGGTCTGTGTGTGTGGGCTTCCGATAAACTGTATGGCCCAATCTGCCATACTCCTTTTTGAAAACTGACACATCAAGAAAATTCAGTTTTCCGTTTGCTTCCTTCTTCGTGGTAAACTGAATCTAGACTTAATCCCGTTGAAGTGTTGAAGGAAACGATCTAGTTCCTCTCTACCATGCCCCCCACACAAAAATCGAATTGTCTACAACGGACAACGGCAATCGGCAACGACGAATTCTGCGCGCATATCCAAAACATCTGACGTTTTCTCGCGAGCCTTCGTAAACGGAATTGTCTGTAGTCAGTGACGAGCCAGGATGTACATCGAACATTGTCACGATCCCCCTTGAAAATGTCCTGTGCACATCCATAAGGCCACGGCATAATAGCCCGGAAAAATTTAGTAGTATTGACCTCTCCGGCTGTGAAAGTTTACATTTTAGAATACGGTGGATGACACAGTACTTCCCAGTTTGCCGCTCTTCGTCGGATGCTTTTACCCACCATACGGCAGTGCTGACTCTCCGCACGCATCAAGAGGACCTTGATAACACTGTCGTGCTGTACGACCTCTGGCACATTTAATCCTCATCCCATTCCGTTGTTCCTGTTTCGAAAACATAGAGACACCGTTACGTTAGTCCGCTCGCTCACCAGTGACTGTTTTGACTGTTTCCCTCGATTGTGCGCACGCCGGTGACGTGGGATTCGCGAGTTCATTTACTACGAGCTAAGGTAGGTATGTCAACAACTTGTGCTATCAGGGACAATAGTAGATTCCGTTGCGTAGTGTCTCCACAGCAGTGTTGCCAGTATTGAACTTCCAATATATTTTCATAAGACTAAAGTTCTCTGTTGATTTTGAAAGGTATGTTTTATGAGGGTGTGTTGAAAATAAAAGTAAGGAAGGGGAGAGAAAGATGGTATGCAAATGTAGTATCCACTGGTTTGTTCGCTTGATATTAAAGGATAGGCTTCGCTGACCCACCATCGATCTGTTAATGAACTTATGCTATTATTTCCAAGTAATAAAAACCATCCAAAATTGTGTAAAGAGGGCTAACTAATTCGAATGATTTGAGTAAAGAAATTTGTTTTGACTGATTTTATTCTCTGAAGTCAAATGAACGTCAGAGTTGAAAGTAAAGGTTACATACAAATCAACACAGATCAAATTTTACCAATTTACAAAACAGAACATACACTCCTACAGCAAGTGACTGGTAAGTCGAAGATAATTGTATTTGATTCTAAACACTTGTGACAACACACATTTAAGTGGAAACCGTGGCGTAATCGAGAGGAATATTTCGATACCAGATTTCTGTAAATTTACCTAAAGTTCTCAATACTCCGAAAACGCGAACAGCCCTTGAAACCACTAGCAAATGCACGTGATACTGTACCAAAACTGTGCTGGCTGGCGATGTCGGCATCGTGACGGCTGGGCGGCAGCTGTGTGCGTTCATATTTATAAGTCGCGGACCCTTAGATAATGCATCTTCGTACTTGTTGAAACAGCAGCCTAATTGTATAAGGCATCTAAACCATTCAGCCCCTAGAGATACAGGATAATCGAACGCCACAAGTTGTATCACGGAAATACCAACTGTACAAAAAAACGGCCGCAACATTTTTCAGATACAACTGAGACGAGCCGCTGAATTAATAACGAAATCTTGGTCATGTCGTATTGGGAAAAGATACAGTTTATAGATTTAACTGTGTTTATACAATTCATCTTAATGAGCCATAGTTTGAGACCAAATTCCGTATTTTTTTTTAATTTATTTCTTCAGCATACAAAGAGAACATGTGGAACACCTAATTACACAAATGTGGTAATTTAGTCTCGGAAATTACATAGAGTTAAAATTTCCTTTTCTTTAAATTTCTCTGTTTTGTTAGTAAAGAGAGAAGTATGTGTAGAGGGAAATTCTTCCACGTCGAGTTTCAAATGAAAAGTTTCTACACCTAAAAGACAAAGCAGTTTAGTTCATCGGTCCATAGATTTAAAAACTACTTTACCTTATGATAAAAACAAAACATACACACACTTTCACACATGCGAATGTCTGAGGGAAGACTCGAATGCCGGCCGTGGTGGCCGAGCGGTCTGCGGCGCGCCAGTCACGTTCTGAACGGCCACTACGGTCGGGCGTTCGAATCCCCCTCGGGCATGGATATTTGTGCCGTCCTCAGTATTAGCTAGCCGGCCGCGGTGGCCGAGGTGACTGAGGCGCTCCAGTCACGGTCAGCACGGCCACTACGGTCGGGGGTTCGAATCCCCCCTCGGGCATGGATATTTGTGCCGTCTTTAGTCTTAGGTAGTTCATAAGTAGTTTGTAAGCTTAGGGACTGATGACCCCGTAGTTAAGTCCAATAAGCTCGACAAACATGGGATTTGAAGACTCGGACCTCCAGCGCGGCGACCCCACTCACCGAGAAGAGAAGTAACGGCGGCAACGCGTTGGCTCACACAGCCTTCTACTGCGTCGCATTTTATCTTCGTTTGATGTCAAGCTGTGCCACAGCAAAACGTAGTCGCTTGCTGAATAGAAATAATCTCGAAGTAATTCTCTGTTTCTCTCATTAGAAAATTTTGATAAAATTCCTTCGGGCCTCCAACCGCGTCAGGTGGTTTGAAACCCACATCGGGCAGACAGTGCATACTGCTGAATAACGCTAAGTTGAACACGAAAGATGTTTTCGCTTACGTTAATCCGAAAAATCAGCAATTCCGAGCATGCCATGATAAAAAAAATCGCATTTCTTTCGAGGAGATATCAGTAATTGCAAGGACAAATAGTCTCGGGGATGGAGAAAATAAGAGGTGATCGATATTGTGTTGCTAAACTCTTAATAAAAACGGCGGATGACAGCTAAGCACGCACGCGACCAATGCATTACCGTATACGGCCACGTTGCGATGAACAGTGGCGCCACAAGAAGCAGTGCAGCTGTGTAAGAACGGCAGAAGCAATGATTCCACAGTCACCACTTGACAATCACCAACGAGATCTCCAGCGGAAGCTCTTGGAATTGAAAGCACTTGACTTGGCTGGAAGCCCGATAGAATAACTCGCAGTGTAAGTACGCTTTCATACATTAAAATAATTTGTTTTCAACATTGCAAGACAAAATTTGGTTACTTTTATGCTGTTGTTGTTGTGGTCTTCAATACGAACTGGTATGATGTAGCTCTCCACGCCAATCTGTTTTATGCACGCCTCTTCATCTGAGAATAAGAACAGCAACCTATATCCTTTGTATCTGCTAACTGTATTCGTCCCTGTGTCTACCTCTACAGTGCTAAGTTGACGATTCCTTGGTGTTTCAGAATGTCTACTCTTAGGATATGTGAGAAACTCCTTTTCTCACTAATACTATTTGGCACCACCTCATTAGTTACGTGTTGTACCTGTCTTATCATCATTATTCTCCTGTAGCATCACATTTCAAAAGCTTCTATTACCTTTCTGTCGAAAACAACTTATCGTGTACGTTGCTGCACTGCAGACAAATGCTTTCAGAAAGAACTTCCTGACATTTAAATTGATACTGGATATTAACAAATTTCGCTTCTACAGATACGCTTTTCTTCCCATAGCCATTCTGCATTTTACATCTTCTTCGGCCATCAGAAGTTTTTTCCTACCCAAATAACAAAACTTACCTCACTACATAATCTAGTTCCTTCACCATCGCCTGTTTTTATGACAGTACATTCCATTACTCTTGTTTTGTTCTTGTTAATGTTCATCTTATATCCTTCTTTCAAGATACTGCCCATTCCATTCCAGGCCCTTTGCTGTCTCTGACAGTATTACGATGTCATAAGCAAATTGCAAATTTTTTTTATTTCTTCTCCCTGAACTTTAATTCCTTCTCCGAATCCTTCCTATCGTTTCGTCACAGCTTGCTAAATATACAAATTGAACATTGGGGAAAGGATACCACCCTGTGTTACTCCCTTTCCAAGCACCGCGTAGGAGTGACCGAGCGCAATGAGACGTTATGATCTGCTGTGCAAGGCCGTTGCCCGTCGGAGGTTCGAATAGTCTCTCGGGCATGGATGTATGTGTTGTACTTAGTGTAGGTTAGTTTACACGTAGTTTGTAAGTTTAGGGATTGATGAACCCGCAGTTAAGTCCTATAAGCTTAACAAAAAAATTTTTCCTTCCCGAGCACTGCCTCTCTTTCATGCTCTTCGGTTCTTACAACTGCTGTCTGGTTTTTGTATAGGCTGAATATAACCTTTCTCTCTATACATTTTTCCTCCGCTACCTTTAGAATTTGAAAGAATGTATTCCAGTACACAATGTCAAACGCTTTTACCAGATCTACATATGCTAAGTATGAAGGTATTCCTTTCCTTATCCTATCTTCTAAGATAACTCTTTGTGTGTTTTGCCTCCCGTGTTCCTACATTTCTCCTAAATTCGAAATGGTCTTCCCAAGGTCGGAATTCACCAGTTTTTCCAGTCACCTGTAAATGATTCGTCTCAGTATTTTGCATCCATGACTTATTAAACTTCTGTAATTTTCACATTTGTCTGCATTTGCTTTCTTTGGAATTGGAATTACTTCTTCGTCTTCTTGAAATCGGAGATTATTTCCCCCGTTTTCTACATCTTGCATACCAGGTGATCCAATGTTCAAATGTTTGTAATTCTATGAAACCAAACAACATTGGTCATCAGTCCCTAGTCAAACTACTTAAATATAGTTGAACTAACCTGAGGGTAACACACATATCCATGTCCAAGGGAAGATTCGAACCTCCGACGTGGGTATGCCGGGCGATCCGTAACGTGGCGCTCCAGACCGCTCTGCTACTCCCGCGCGGTGCATACCAGGTGAACAATTTTTTCAAGACTGGCACTCCTAACGATATCAGCGGTTCAGAGAGAATATCATCTACTCCAGGGACCCGTTTAGCACTCTCTCAAATTCTACTCGCAGTATCGTATCTCCTATGTCATCCTCCTCTTCCATTTCTAGAAAAATGCCTTCATTTGCCTTGTACAGGGCCTCTATATATTCCTTTCAGCTTTCCCTTCTTTGCGTAGTACTGTTTTTCCATTTGAGTTCTTAATATTCTTGGAGCTGGTTTTCTTGTATCCAAATGTTTCTTATTTTCCTGTACGCGGTATCTATCTTTTCCCTAATGATACATTCTTGTACGGCCTTGGATTTGTTCGTTATCCACTGCTGCTTAACCAGTCCGCACTTCCTGTCAACCTTTGTTTCAGCCATCTGTACTCCCTTTTGTGTGCTTCATTTGCCGCATTTTTATATTTTCTGTTTTCATCGATTAAGTTCAGTATTCCATGTGTTATCCAGGGATTTCTATTACGCCTTCCTTCTGCCTGTATGATCCTCTGCAGCCTTCACTACTCTATCTCTCAGAGCAACCATTCTTCTCCTACTGCATTACTTTCCCCCGTTTCACCCATTCCTTGCCCAACGCTCTGTCTGAGACTCTCAGCCACCTCCGGTTCCTTTAATTTGTCCTGCTTCCATCTCGTAAATTTTATTTTTTCCGTCTCTGATGTTTTAATCTACAGTTCATAGCCATTATGTTACGGTCAGAGTCTATATCTGCCGCTGCATATGTCTTACAGTTTAATAGTTGTTTTCTAAACCTCTGCCTTACCTCTGCCTGGTACCTTCCAATGTCTCCTAGTCACTTCTACGTATAGAACCTTCTTTGTCGATGATTAAGCCAAGCGTTTATGATGAATTCCCACTATCGAGTTCCAGTCCCCCATCACAGTCAGGTTTTCCTTTCCCTTAACTCTCTGAATAATTTCTTTTAATTCCTCATACATTTCATCGATCTCCTTATCATCGGCATAGCTTGTTGGCATATAAACTTCTACTGTAGTGGTTGGCGCTGGATTCGTTTTTTACGATAAATGTCCAAATGTTTGTAAATCTATGGGACTTAACAGCGTGGTTATTAGTCCCTAGACTTTACTTAAACTAAGTTAAACTAACCTAAGGACAACACATACACCCCTACCCGAGCGAGGACTCGAACCTCCGAAGACGAACGGCCACGCTCACCGCAACACGGTGCCTCAGTGGGCACGGCTATTCCGCCGCGGCGTGTCTACGATCATGTGTTCACTATGCCGTTCACAGTTCAAATGTTTGTTAAGCTTTAGGGACTTAATTGCGTGGTCATCAGTCCCTAAACTTACAAACTACTAATGAACTAGCTAATACTAAGATCGGCACAAATATCCATGCCCGAGGGGGGATTCGAACCCCCGACCTTAGCGTCCGTGCAGACTGTGACTGGCGCGCCGCAGACCGCTCGGCCACCGCAGCCGGCCCGTTCACCGTAACACCCGCATTCGTCTTTTCGTATTCTTTATCAGACCTACTCCTGTATTACTAGCAACTGATTTTGTATTTATAATCCTGTATTCACCTGACTAGAAATCATATTCATCCTGGCACCGCTCCATATCTAACTTTATCCTATCTATTTTTCTTTTCAAATTTTCTAACTTACCTGCCGGATTAAGGGACAAAACATGCCACGCTCTGATCCGTAGAATGCCTGTTTTGTTTCTCTTGATGAAGACATCGTCCTGAGTTGCTTTTAATCATGCCGATATTATCCCCTTTTTTTTTCAACTTTGGCAAAGTTTTCTACAGGTTATATCATCTTGTGCAAATAACGAACATTTCCAAAATTAATCTCGTATTTCCCAGAGTTTATTGCCGATGTATCAATGCTTCGGAATTGAGTTTTCTGTCATTAATAAAGTGGTGTAGGGTCCTCTCTTATCCAGAGTTGTCAAATATTTGCTCCTACAGAGCATCGGAGGCCACGCAGAATTATAGAACCTTTCACCCGCTTAACGGAATTGTATGCACTAAGACTACAATGCTATTGGCAGTATTCACGTTTGGAAAAGCAGTGTACGTTCAAAGCGATGAATGTAGCTTCCGAGTGACTTTAAACCTACATACAGTCGGTTGCTTGCCATAGGA
Organism: Locusta migratoria; assembly: GCA_026315105.1. Classification (NCBI taxonomy): domain Eukaryota; kingdom Metazoa; phylum Arthropoda; class Insecta; order Orthoptera; family Acrididae; genus Locusta; species Locusta migratoria. Next base: position 233,241,042 of record CM048751.1, on the reverse strand, counting down.
AGTAAGTGACCATCAAAGAGATATTTAAACACGCTGGAGCCTTTTTTCCGTTTATAAAACTCGAAAGAATGTTTGTATGGCTTAGAGGATTGGCCTGACATTGGCTTACGCTTAATATCAGTTTAGAATTCGCAGCCGGAGGCCATTGCGCGCGGTATAATGGCGCTGAGCGCCGAGGACTTAACGTTGGCCGTGCGAGGGGGAAGGGGCAATATTTCGGGAGGTATTAGCCAGCGGTACAAAGGGGGTGCGCCCGAGGGTGGCTTACCGCCGCGATAACCTGCCCCGCGCTGAATAATAGCTCACCACTGCTCCACGCCACTGGATTCGCCCCGGCGCAATCCCAGAGAAACAGCGGATACAAGTGGCGCTTGCCACTGGCCAGTAGTACATTCGCCAATACTCAGTAGTATACAGTTAATCCGCAAGAGGACAGACGGGTGTAATGCTTCAAACATTGGTATTGTTGCATCAGAAAGATCGCCACCAGCTTATGACCTACGATTCTTGCATCACGTCGTGACGACTGTCATTTGACTTGTGTCTGACAACCGCAAACATTGACGAGACTGCATCCTATGATATTTAAATTGAAATAATAACCTCTACATAAAAAAACAATGTTCCATCATTTTGATTCCTACTTATTCTGAACACTGGCAGTGAATGCGTTTATTGAATCGAAAATTCAGTTTCTTAGTGTATAAAAAGTGAACAAAGGCTTCTAACATCACTGTCAAGATGGCAGAGATAATCCTTTTATTTTTATTAGATGACTAGTTTCGGCTCCATTCGAGCCATATTTGGATCATTATAATACTGTGTATGTCATCGCCAATGATTTGGTACACGGTTGAAAAGTATTTATGCGTCATATCACCCTTGAAAAAGGAAATTAAAATGGAGTTTATCGTCCTACTGGGAAGAAAGACCACATATATACTTCTGCTTTCATTTTACTTGCTTGACGTTCGTCTCAGGAGAACGATAAATTGTTTTTTCCCCATTTATGGGTCTTATGAAATAAAAGTACTTTTTATCTGTATACCAAATCACTGACGATGATACACAGTATTTTAATGATCCAAAGATGGATTGATTGGAGCCAAAACTAGTCCTCTAATAAAAATAAAAGAAATTTCTTTGCTATTTTGATTGAGTTTTTAATCCTTTATATACAAATAAAAATAATCTCTTTCTTCTCAGTTGACAACGTCAACAAAAAATTTTAAGTTCATTGACAGATGTCACTGAACCTGCACTCATATGTAAACAACTAAGAACGAACAATGCGAATGCGAAGGAGTGGGTAAAATGGCCGATGAGTTCCAGTCATAACACCAGGAAGTAAGCACACTGCTTCTTTTCACAGTAGTTTTGCAATGCCTTTAAAGCTAATTGCGTAGGTCGATCGTATCCGCATTTTTACTTTGTGTCAGTGGGGCTTTCATCAAGGTAAGATTTCAGACGTTTCGCAGCGAATGAAAGCGATCTTGAAACTTCCTGGTAGATTACTATTGTGTACTGGAACTGTAAGTCGAACCTTGGACGTTTGTATTTAGAGGGCAAGCGCTCTACCGACTGAGCTATCCCGGCACGCTTCAAGGTCCATCCTCACAACTTTACTACTGTCAGTATCTCGTCTCTTACTTTTCAGACTTCACAGAAGTTCTCCTGCGAAACTTGCAGGACTAGCCCACAATTTTAATATGCCATAAAGTTTCATATCAGCGCACACTCCACTGCAGTGTGAAGGTTTCGTTCTTGAAACATTCCTTAGGCTGCAGCTGAGTCATGTATCCACGATGTCCTATCTTTCAGGAGTGCCAGTCCTGCAAGGTTCGCAGGTGGTCTTCTTGGGAGTTTCGAAAGACGAGGTCAGGTACTGGCAGAAGTTGTGAGGACGGACCGTGAAGCGTGCCGGGATAGCTCACTTGGTAGTGCGCTTACCCGCGAAAGGCAAAGGTCCCACTTTCGAGTCCCGGTTCCGGCACACAATTTTAATCTGCCAGCAAATTTCATATCACTGCACACGTCGCTACAGAGTGAAAGTTTCATTCTGTAAACATCCCTTAGTCTGTGGCTAAGCCATGTCTCCACCATATCATTTCTTACAGGAATGCTAGTACTGCACGTTTTGCAGAGGAATTCTGTGAAGTTTGGAAAGTAGGAGGAGAGGTACTGGAAGAAGTAAAGTTATAGTTAAAAGGCATTTTACGCCACTGGAGAGCGATCAACAGTTTATATAAAACAACTGATTGAGCCAAGATCGCTAAAAATTTATTTTTGTCTCTTAACCGGTTTCGGTGAGCTCAGTCACCATCTTCAGAAGGTCCAGTACAAACACTTAGCCTCATATGTAAAAATAGAGACATAACCTTCTAACGCGAGTAAACATCTTGTAAAATTTTTTCCTCGCAGGGTGGTTTGTCATAATGAAGAAAATATGGTCTTGGCCTAAGCAAACAGGAGATTGAACAGGAAAACATTGCACAACAAGTTTCATGTCAGCGCATTCTCCGCTGCAGAGTGAAAGTTTCATTCTCAAAAGCGATGTTGTCCGGACATAGAGGACGTACAAAGACACACGAGCTGTCGATGAGTTGCCTGACTCTACCGCCCAAAGGCTAGAAAGGAGTTGGCCGAGCGCATTGAGGCGTTATGCTCCGATGCGCGAGGCCCTTCCCCGTCGAGGCGTTCGAATTCCCCCTCGGACATGAATGTTTGTGCCGTCTTTCGTATTAGTTCATAAGTAAGTTTATGGACTGACGACCCCGCAATTAAGTCCCATAAGCTTTACAAACATTTGAATATTTGAAAGCAGCTGATGACTGTTACTTCTGGATTTCAGCTCGAAGGAACCCCGAGAGAAACGGTATCATCTTTAACATTGATTTTTCCTGCAGCCACAAGCCGTCGCACGTAGTAGACTGCATGGCAAGCAATTCCCCTCCCGGCGTCCATGGAGAGGTCTGCCTTACACAGCTACACATTATGCAGCGTGGCACGGATGCGCCCAAAAGCTTGCTGAATAGATTCGCCGCAAATGGCATCAAGTGGTGTTCACAGGTGACACTCGCATTCTCCTTCCAAGCGACAATGGACGGAGACCGTTTATGAACTCAGCCTTAACGCCTTAGACAGCAAGTGCTGCAAGGTGCTGGTACCGTAATATTTTGGAATGGCGTTAAGTGATGCCACCGTACGCCACTGTTGGTCGTAAAAGGTAATCAAACAGTTATGCAGTACAGGGATGACATCCTCCGACTTGTAGTGCAACCACAGCGTTGAGGGATCCGACTTAAACAATGCTTATGGTGTACATCTTGTTAATGCGTTCCTTCGTGGTGATGCAACACTTTCATGTGTGCACAATAAACACGACTGTACAACCGGCGTTCAACAGGTTTTGCACAGTCGTCTCCAATTTTTTAATTTTTTGCAGGAAGAGAATGATATATCTTGTTAACATACTTCGAACATTTAGCTATAAGTTGATACACAGAGTGTATCTAAATTCGCTCTCGGGCTTCGCAACGCGATTCCTCACATGCTAGCAATAAAAGATGCCTGTCACCAAATTTCGTCCAGCGCGTATTTCCGGCAGTAAATCAACGTCGAAGATTGACACGTGTGTGTGTCCCATACGTCAGTGCGTTTACGAATTACAATACTACGACAACAAACGTCTAGGGGATGTGGGAGGTGTCTTGAGGAACAAAGTGAGCATAGAAACCCATGCGCGGTGACGTCATCCAATGACGCTACAGAGCGTCGAAGTTGCTGGAGGGTGTGTCTAGCGGGAGGAGTTGGTGCCTTAACTTGGACTCTTCGTAGCATCGTTGAATGACGTTTCCGGGATGGTTTTCCATGTTCATTTTGTTGCTCAAGACCTGATACATACCTTACAAGTTTGTTGGTGTAATTATGAAACACACTGACGTATGGAACATACAGCCATCTCAGTCTTTGACGTCCATTTACTGGCGGAAATACACGCAGGATGAAGTTTTGTGGGAGACATTTCTCATTGTTGAAAGGTGAGGAATTGCGCTGTGACGTACGAGTGCACAAATTTAGAATCAGCCTGTATAAAAGTATTTTCTTTTATTTGCTGCTGAGGCGTAATGGACCGTGAAGTAGATGTCAGTTTGCGACAACGCTCCGTGATGAAGTTCCTCTTCAAGACCGGCGATGACTCTGCCACATCGATCCACAGGATGCTGCTCCCTGTTTATGGAAAGGACACGGTGGGTAGCAGCAGTATCCAACGGTGGTTGCAGAGGTTTCAAGAACGTAATTTCTCTTTATATGACAATCCACAATGCGATCATCTAATATGATAGTGTATGACGACACGGGAGCTTGCTGAAATGACTCGTTTGTCATTGGATAGTGGGGTATCACTTATACAGTCACTATGATACAAAAATATTTGTGCACGTCGAGTGCCTAAATTATTGAGAAGAGAAATGAAAACGATGAGGAAACATGTGTGCGAGGGTCTCATGAAGAGTGGGAACAGTGTTTTGACGGCGTCATTACCCAGGATGAAACATGGTTGTTTTTATTCCATCATCTTTCGGGAGTGCACCCGGGACAGCGACAATTCTTCTTCCGATATTTCGGCTGCAAACCTTACAGCCATCTTCAAGGCGAGTCCAAGACTGAGTTCTCAGCGTCTGTGCGTGCCTATTTATACGGTAAATCACGTGATCCAAGCTACTGAGGATTAGACTGCGCATGCTCGAAGATATCACATTCGTAACTGCTGCGCTAGTCATAGATAAATATATACTTCAAAGATAATCTGTGAGCAGTGAGTGCAAACATAAACAGAGCTGTTACGTATCCACAGTGCTTACAAATGAATAATTAATCATTAAAAGTGGTAACATCAATCGGAATAGAAGATGCAGACATTCTTTCAGAACGAAGGCGTGATATAAGTGGCTTCCATGCATTGTCAAGATGAAATCCGTCGTCACGATTTAGCAGGTGGTCCGCCAGTTGTATATGTATAGCTTCCTTTACAACAGAGTCCCAGAAAGTGGAAGCTGTGGTTAAAATCTTTACTCCTTTGTAATTCATGGAATGGCCAGTAGAAATACAATGTTCGGCTACTGCAGACTTGTTGGACTGAAGAAGGCGTGTATACCGTTGGTGCTCAACGCATCGTTCCTGCACAGTGCGCGTGGTTTGACCTATATAACGTTTTCCACACTCACAAGGGATTTCATAAACTCCCGCTTTTCGCAATAACAAATCATCTTTGACAGATCCCAGAAGAGCTGAGGTCTTAGGTGGTGGGCGAAAGATCACATCCACTTTATGTTTCTTCATGATTCGTACTATTTTTGAAGACACATTACCCACGTATGGGAGAAAGGCTGTAGATTTCACATCCCGTTCCTCTTCATCTTTCTCCTGTGATTTATCTGGTCTTTTTATTTGTAAGGCTTTTTTAATCTGATGTTGTGAATAGCCATTCTTCTTTAAAACCGCCTCCAGGTGCAGGAGTTCATCCTGTAGGCTGTCAGCATCAGACACTACCTGAGCCCTGTGAACTAAGGTTTTCAGTACACTCATAGTTTGCGAAGGATGGTGGCAGCTGGACGCCTGCAAATAAAGATCTGTATGGGTGGGCTTGCGATACACGCAATGACCTAGGAATCCATCCTCTTTGCGTCGAACCAGAACATCCAGGAACGGTAAACAGCCATTCTTCTCCCGCTCCATAGTGAACTTGATGTTTTCATGGATGGAGTTAAGATGGTCTAAAAATTCTGTCAGTTTATCCTCTCCGTGGGGCCACACTATGAATGTGTCGTCCACATATCTCCAGAAGACCGTCGGTCTTAATGTTGCTGAATTGAGGGCTTTTTCTTCAAAATCCTCCATAAACAAATTAGCCACTAGGGGAGAAAGAGGACTCCCCATAGCGACACCGTCAATCTGTTCAAAGTATTGTTCATGAAATAAAAAGTAAGTGGAGGTTAGTGCATGCTTAAATAAAGCTGTTATATCATCCTCAAACATGTTGATAAGGAGAGACAAAGAGTCAGCCAAGGGTACTTTGGTGAACAACGAGACAACGTCAAAACTAACTAATAAATCAGTGCTGTTGATTTTCAGGTTTTTTAACCTACTGATGAAATCCGACGAGTTACGGATATGATGTTCACATTTCCCCACATGTGGTCTCAACAATGAGGCTAGATATTTTGCCAGTGAATACGTTGGTGCACCTATGTTACTAACGATTGGTCGAAAAGTCAACACTTTCAATATATGCTCCAAGTTTGGTTTGAGATTTTCAATTTCTAATGAACTGGACGTTTGCAAAACTTTGTGTACCTTTGGAAGGCCATATAATCTGGGGGGCACCGAACTGCGGCCCTTCAATTTACGTAACAGCTCTGTTTATGTTTGCACTCACTGCTCACAGATTATCTTTGAAGTATATATTTATCTATGACTAGCGCAGCAGTTACGAATGTGATATCTTCGAGCATGCGCAGTCTAATCCTCAGTAGCTTGGGTCACGTGATTTACCGTATAAATAGGCACGCACAGACGCTGAGAACTCAGTCTTGGACTCGCCTTGAAGATGGCTGTAAGGTTTGCAGCCGAAATATCGGAAGAAGAATTGTCGCTGTCCCGGGTGCACTCCCGAAAGATGATGGAATACTATGTCCGCCGGGAAAAATTCAAGAATCACATGGTTGTTTTTGTCCGAACCAGAGAGCGAAACCAAATCCATAGAGTGGCGTGATACGGGTTCCCCCGGAAGAAGAAACAAAGATGAACAGCAGGCCGAAAGGTGATGGCTTCCTCCTCCTGGGATCCGCATGGTCTCATTTTCATTGACTTTTTGGAACCTGGCACCACCATTAACCGGAACCGATACGGTTTGTCGTAAGATGCGACATACCATCAACAGCCACAAACCACGTTATAGGGTCATCTCATCTGACTACTCCATGGCAGTTCCAAACCCCATAGAGGCCTTACGACGTAGGAGAAAATCAGAAAAAGTGTTAGAAAATTCTTTCTCGTTTTCCCCACAGTCCGGATTTGTTTCGTCTGGCGTTTACCTCTTTAGTCGTCTAAAGGTCCACTTGAGCGATAAAATTTTTGATATATCCTGTGTCAAGCGATGATGTAAATGTCATTGTACAGAATTTTACAAAAGTGTATTTACATCATGGAAAGAACGTTGGGCCAGATGCATCACAGCTCATGGACGCTACATTGAGTAGGCTCAGTGTGTAGCTAAATGTTCCAAGTATGTTTCCAAAAAAACTCCTTCTGCAAAAAAATAATAATAATATATATATATATTCTAAATCTTTTCCGAAACTTTTATTTGCTGAGAACCCTAGAAAAACTATGAAAGAAAAGAAGTTTGTTGCTTATTACTTTTATATTGGTCATGTGCAGCGTGGGAGTAGCCGAGTGGTATGGAGCGCCACGTTGCGGCTCGCTTGGCCTCCTGCGTCGGAGGTTCGTATTCTCCTTTGGGCACGGATGTTTATGCTGTCTTATCAGTTAGTTCATAAGTAGTATGTAAGTTTAGGGACTGATGACTACGCAGTTATGTCCCATAAGCTTTACAAACATTTGACTTTGATTTGAACTGTTCATGTAATAAACTGTGGCATTTGGTATGATCTTACAGTTTATTGCTTCTACAGTAGTAGCGTTATTTTACCAGAAGTATACAGACATACCACTGAATTTAGCTTCACTACAACGCACATTCATTATCATGCGTCATAAAATAATGTGGTTTACGAAAATTGGACCATCACTCATGAGGCTTCGATTCATTACGTCTTTACTACTAAGTCCATGCCCGGCATATTTTGCATACAGTATGCACATTACCACCGAATGAATCTATGAATATTCGAAATTACGTCATAGTAATACAGTTGAGAAGATGCCCGAAAATCTCGTGATGAATGAGTATGTAATTTATTACAGCGTTACTACCAACTCCATCCACAACACTTTTGCAAACAGTTTTCAAAATTCTACTCCAAGGACCTGGAAAATTGTAATATTGGAGGACACATATTGCAGGGATAGGACGTCACAAATTTTTTGAGCTACATGAAAACAAAACTGAACAAGGTAGAGTAGAAGGAGGTTTTTGCCCTGCGGGGTTCACAGGCCAACTTGTATGAAGTTGGAAAGTAGGAGGCGAGGTACTGACCGAAAGTAAGGCTATGAGGACGGACCGAGAAGCGTTCCGGGATAGTACAGTCGGTAGAGTGCTGGCCCGTAAAGGGCAAGTGTCCCAGGTTCGAATCCTGGTTCCGCCACACCATTTCAAATCGGCCAGGGAGTTGCACATCAGCGCTCACAGTGCTCCAGTGTGGAAATATAATTCTGGAGCTACACCAACAAAATAATGTAATACATAAACCCCTGAGCAAACGCCACGCATTTAAACTACTATCTTTATAATTTTATAACCGTGTAGCATCATTTTTCGGATAATTTATGGTAAACAACTACGGGTAAACTACGCCATTTACTGGTGGAAGTAATATAAAGAAACTAATCAGTACGAAGTGAAATTTTTCAAATTAAAGTCTTAAGAATATAGAGATCAAAAATTTATTGTATCGCTTACCAAATAAAAGTTTTATAGTATTCTGTATTGCGGTAAACTAGTCTTTTAAAATATATATCCTGCGTGCTATGTAGGGCTATTTCTTCATCACTACGACATATCCGTCTTGTGGGTTGCAGCAGTTTAAGGAATCAAATAAAAGTTACAGATATACAGCGCCATTTATTGGGTGCAAACGCTGCCTAAAACATTCCAAGCTCCAGGCTTTTAAAGCGTTCTCGAACGATGGAACGATTGTTTAAATTCACAGGTGTTGTCCAAAAAAAAAAAAAAAAAAAAAAAAAAAAAAAAAAAAAAAAAAAAAAAAAAAAAAAAACGCGATTTTCAGTAATTGTGGACAGGATAAAGTTGAAAATTTGTATGCGATGGAAGGCGTGATTGAGTAGTCCATGGACGTACGATGAGCGTGGTGTCAGCAGTGGTTAAGAGTCGTTAGTGGTGAAGGGGTCAGCTCAGCTGCCTAGAAACCAGGATTCAGGTTCTAATCTAGGTTGGGTACATATTTTTGACTTTAGTTATTCGCAGTTAATATCATACATTCCGTGAATGTGACAAAGTAATACAATTTTCGATTTACTGAAAAACATTCATTCCGTAAATATGAATAGTTTTTATAAAGTCACACATATTTGGATTTACTGAAAAAGAAACCCAGCAATTCATTTCATCTGTAGTGAAAAAGGACCTAAATTCACATTTCGTGGCGTAGGCCCATCGTGTAGCGACCCCATTCAAATTTCCAAGACCCCTTGCAAAAGCTCGCCCTGCTTGGCATGTAACCCACGAGTAATATTGACCACTGCTGCCTGATTTTTTTCCATTCCTCAATGTCAACCTTGCTCAACTCCAGCTGATTTCGTGGTTAGTCAGGGCGATCCAGTACATCTCCTTTCAGTTCGTTGCCAAATCGTTCACTTGATTTAACACAATAGGAAATGCAGGCGTATTCAATCATGCTATTTTGGTACAATTTATGAAACCGCCCAAAATATTTGCACTATTCAATAGGGATTTGTAGTCCATAAACCCGAATTCTTCCTCGAAATTCTGATGTGCTTCTCCTTCATGGGCCACATGATACCCGCCCGAACGTCATTGACCCGTCACCATGCTTCTCTGACATGCAGCATCACTAGGTTCCCTCTACACATGTGACATAGGCGGAAGTCATCTGTGAAGACATTGTGTCAATTTCTCATATTTCATTTTCAAAGTCTATTTTTAACATTACCTATTTCAGACAGCTCTGTTTCAATCTTTGATGGTATGAAATATCTAAATATTGGAGAATGCAGCAGTCACTGGAGCCAAGACGTAAAGTGTTGTAAAATCTTCCGAAATTAATGTTTGTACAAAAGTTTCTCCATTGTGGAATATACTGGGAAAGTGCCAAAAAACCGTGTCTGACGATACATTTCATTCATATGCTGCACTTAGAACTTAAAAAAAACTAAATCTTATACTTAGTTTTGGTTAGGAAGAAGGAAAGCTGTTGGCCGATTTCTACACCGTATGTGTAATAAATTTACAAACAACCGATAGCTGCTGTATATTCAAAGAATCTGAAGCTGTTTTCTAGTTATATATTTAAATGGGTCATAGATTTCGCGACGTAACTCGGATGGATACACACACTAATCGAAAGAGTCTTAGCACATTTAAAGTTCGCGTGGAAGTTTGCCACCATAATGGTCGCCGAGGCGCTCTTCAATTTGCCCGCTGTTCGCAGTTTGCCGCTTACGGAATTGTGGGGGCTTGATGCAGACCGACTTACTCTTCCTCGCAGCAAAGATAGCCGCCGGTAGACAAGCGCGATGCGCAATTGGTTGCACCGCCGACGGGAGAAATAAAAAATAAGATCGATAGGACAGCAGTCCCCGATAGGGCGCCGGCACGGCTCGATTATATTTACAAAATTGTTGTTGTTGTTGTGGTCTTCAGTCCGGAGACTGGTTAGATGCAGGTGTCCACCCTACTCTATCCTCAGCAAGCCTTTTCATATCCTCATAAGAACGGCAACCTACATCCTTTTGAATTTGCTTACTGTATTCATCTCTTGGTCTCCCTCTGCAATTTTTACCCCACTCACTTCCCTCCAATGCTGAAGTCCTACCAATCGATCCCTTCTTTTAGTCAAGGTATGGCAGAAATTCCTTTTCTCCCCAATTCTGTTCAGTACCTCCTTAATAGTTATGCGATCCACCCACCTAATCTTCGACATACCTCTGTAGCACTACATTTCAAAAGCCTCTATCCTCTTCCTGTCCGCATTTTTTATCGTCCATGTTTCACTCTCGTGAAAGGCAACACCCCACACAAATGCCTTCAGGATGTTATTCGATGTTAAAAAATTTCTCTTTTTCAAAAACACTTTTCTTCCCACTGCCATTCTGCATTTTATAACCTCTGTACTGCGACCATCATACGTTATTTTACTGCGCAAGTAATAAAACTCATCTACCACCTTCATTGTTTCGTTACCCAATCTAATTCCTTCAGCATCGCCCGATTTTATTAGACTGCACTCAATTACCCTTGTTTTTCTCTTGTTAAAGTTCATTTTATACGCACCTTTCAACACACTGTCCGTTCCGTTCAACTGCTCTTCCAGGTCTTTTGCTGTCCCTGACAGAGTTACAATGTCATCGGCAAAACGCAATGTTTTTATTTCTTCACCCTGAACTTTAATTCCTTCTCCAAATTTCTCCTTGCTTTCCTTTATAGCTTACTCCATGTACAAATTGAATAACATTGGAGAAAGGTTACAACCCTGTCTTACTTCCTTCTCAACCTCTGAATCCCTTTCATGCCCATCAACTCTGATAACTGCTGTATGGTTTTTGTACAAGTTGTAAATAACTTTCCGTTCCCTATATTTTACTCCTGCTGATTTCAGAATTTGAAAGAGTGTACTCCAATCAACATTGTGAAAAGCTTTCTCCTAATCTACAAAAGTTAGAAATGTAGGATGCCATTCCTTAATCTATATTCTAAGAAAGGCCCTAAATTGAGTATTGGCTCCTATGTTCCTACATTTCTCCTGAATCCAAACTGTTCTTCCCCAAGATCAGCTTCTACCAGTTTCTCCATCCTTCATAAAATTATTAGTTTTAAAATTTTGCTACCATGACTTATGAAACCGACGGGACTGTAATTTTCACACCAGTCTGCACCTGCTTTCTTTTGAATGGAGATTATGACATTTTTCTTAAACTCTGGGGGTTTTTCCCCTGTCACATACATCTTACGCACCAGGTAAAATAGTTTTGCCATGGGTGGCACTCTCAACGACTTCAGTACTTCTGATAGAATGTCGTCCACTCCAGGAGCCTTGTTTCGACTTAGGTCTTTAAATGCTCTGTCAAATTCTTCTCTCACTATAGTATCTCCTATTTCATTTTCATCTACGTCCTCTTCCCTTCCTACAATATTGTCTCTAAGTTCATTTCCTTTGTAGAGCCCCTCTATATACTCTTTCCACCATTCAGCTTTCCCTTCTTTGCTGAGAACCTGTTTTCCATCTGAGTTCTTTGTAATCATACAGCTGCTTTTCATGTCTCCAAATGTTTATTTTATTTTCCTGTAGGCTGTATCTATTTTTCCCTTATTTATACATTCTTCTAAAGACTTGCATTTGCCTTCTAGCCAATCCTGAATTGCTATTTTACACTTCCTGCCAATCTCATTTCATAGCCGTCTGTACTCCACTTTGTCTGTTTCATTTACTGCATTTTTATTTCTCCTTTCATCAAATAAATTTAGTATTTGCTACGATATCCAAGGATTTTTTGTAGGTCTGTTTACCAATGTTCTTCTACTGTTTTATTTCCCCCCGGTTCTATCAATTGTTGCCTAAAGCTCCCTCTGAAATTCTCAAGAACTTCAGGTTGCTTCAATTTATCCTTCTCCTTGTTTTCCTACCTTTTTTGCAGTTTTTTTTCAGTTTCAGCCTACAGTTCATGACCAACAAGTTATGGTCAGAGTCTATATCTGCCCCTGGGTATGTCTTACAGTTTAAAACCTGGTTCCGAAATCTATGTCTTACCATTGCAAAATCTATCTGGTACCTTCCAGTGTTTCCTGGTCTCTTCCACGTATACAACCTTCTTTCATGATTCTTAAACCAAATGTGTGTAGTAGTTAAATTATGTTCCGTACAAAATTCTACCAGGCGATCTCCTCTTTCATTCTTTTTGTACAGTCCATATTCACCTACTATTTTTCCTTCCCTCCCTTTTCCTACTACCGAATTCCAGTCTCTCCTTTACAATTAAGTTTTCCTCTCCCTTAATTGCCTGAATAATTTCCTTTACCTACTCATACATTTCTTCGATCTCCTCATCATCGGCAGAGCTAGAGGGCATATAAACTGGTACTACTGTGGTCAGTGTTGGCTTTGTATCTATCTTGACAATGATAATGCGATCACTACGCTGATCATAGTAGTTTACCAGCATTCCTATTGTCTTATTCATTATCAGACCTACTCCTGTAATACACCCAACTGATTTTGTATTTATAATCCTGTAATCGCCTGACCAGAAACCCGTTCCTCTTTCCACCGAACGTCACTGATCTCCACTATATCTATCTTCAGCATATCCATCTCCCTTTTTAAATTTTCTAACTTACCTACCCATGCTTCGATCCGCAGAATGCCTGTGTCGTCTTTCCTGATGATCACATCCTCCTGAGTAGTCCGCGCGCGGAGATCCGAATGGTGGACTATTTTACTTCAGAAATATTTTACTCGAGAGGATGCCATCATCATACATTCATAGAGTAGAGCTGCATGTCCTCGGGAAAAGTAACGACTGTAGTTTCCCCTTGCTTTCAGCCGTTCGCAGTAGCTGTGTGGCAAAGCCACATTACCTGATCTTACAAAGCCAGCTCAGTCAATCATCCAGACTGTTGTCCCCGTAACTACTGAATAGGCTGCTCACGCTGCATGTTCTGATGAAAGTCGTTGTCGACATAAAGTAACAAATCGTGTGCAATTAAACGCTGTTCTTATTCCCGTCTCATCGAAAGATGTCCACAGAATATCTACAAACCCCCTAATCAATAAAAAGATTGGGGCCATAGGACAGCTTACATACATGTTTGATAATTCAAATGACCAAGTTTTTGATCATGTCAGCTTAGGTATACGATGAATGCGTTTATGATATACACAGGCCATTCTGATATGTTTTCATGTGTTTATTAATAAAGTGCTGTGAAAGTGAGATAGTAATCTAAAGGCAAATATTCTTCCTTACCATCCAGAAGATAATCTGAATATGGTCATACGTGTCACCTATTTAATATTTACCCAAAACTTACACGAGAACTTCACTGTTAACACTTAAAAGCAAATATCGCATTATCTTTAACAATTTCAAATGCTGTTATGAAGACGTGCGTTACTTAAAAAAAAAAAAAAAAAAAAAAAAAAAAAAAAAAAAAAAAAAAAAGTCTTTGAAAATAATGGCGACCTCACCCCTCTGAAGGACTCTTGGAGGAAACTTACTTTCCAACTTTGAAATTGTTTATATATTTTTCAGCCTAATTCACAGCAGTCAGTTTCCCAAGATTGCAGTCGACTATTATCAAAGTGATGGCATCCAGCGACGTCATACTTTATATGTAACTTCCAATAAGTTTGAAATTTTTATTTATTTATTTTAATTTGCGTTGCCCGCCCGACTGCAAAACGATGACAGGAATTAAGTCTATCGCTTAAGGTTTGATTACATTATATGGAATGATGTGCTCTACTGCCATAAAATAATTATTACAAATATTAAATCAAGCAGCATTACTCGTTAAAGTATTTTGCATCTGCTTTCACAAATCCCTTTGAGTTGCTTAGTAACCATTTTCAGTGCAGATTATAAACTGAAGACTACATAATACACAAGATATTGCAAGACAATCGTTTTCTTTGTCAAGTGTATATTAAACAGCCGAGCCAGCAGCTAACAAAGTCTGAGCAGCTGTGCTAGGTAATAGGCGTCGCTTGCGCCCTCTTTATTGCGTGGAAAGCTTATATTATTTTCATGGTGAACAAATAATAAAATGCAAACTACTCATATATTGAACAAATAAAATTATTATTGAATAATTTAAAACAGATTTGCAACAGCTGTAGAAACTACGAAAAAAATTATAATATGACTGTGGTTACAAAAATATTACCTTGAGTCAGCCACATATATTCCAACATCGTCTACATCTACATACATACTTCGCAATCCACCGTAAGGTGCATGGCGGAGGTTACACTGAACCACTACTAAGCATTTCCTTTCCTATTCCACTTCCAATAGAACGAAGGAAAAGAAAATGCCTATAGGCCTCCGTACGAGCCCTAATTTCTCTTATATTGTCATTGTGATCATTACACGAAATGTAAGTTGGCGGCAAGAAGATCGTACTACACTCACCTTCAAATTCCAGCCCTCTACATTTCCTCAACAAAAATTCACGAAAAGAACGTCGTGTTTCTCACAGCGATCCATAATTTAGATCCAGGAGCATTTCCGCGACACTCGCGCATTGGTCGTACCTACCAGTAACAAACCTAGCTGCTCGCCTCTGAACTGCTTCTATGTCTTCCTTTAAACTGATCTGCTGCGAGTCCCAAAGACTTGAGCAATACTCAAGACGTGGTCGTACAGGCGTTTTATACGCGATCTCCTTTACAGATTAAGTACATCTTCCCAAAATTCTAACAATAAACCAAAGTCGGCTGTCCGCCTTACTCACAACTGTCATCACATGTTCGTTCCATTTCATATCGCTCTGCAGTGTTACGCCTAGATATTTGAACGACGCTACTTCATCAAACAGCTCACTACTAATGCTGTATTCGAAGATTATGGGATTGTTTTCTTTACTCATACGCATCGCCTTGCAGTTTTCTACGTTGAGAGATATCTGCCATTCTTCGCATCAACTAGAGATTTTGTCTGTGTCATTGTGTATGCTATTGCAGTGAGTTAGAGACGACACCCTCCCATACATCACAGCATCATCAGCAAACAGACGCAAATTAGAAGTTACTCTGTCCATCAGATCATTTATATAGATAGAAAATAATTGCAGTGCTATCACACTCCTCTGGGTCACACCTGACGATACACTCATTTCTGATGAACACTCGTCGTCGAGAACAACGTACTGTGTTCTATTACTTAGGAAGTCTCTTCATAAAGAGTGATAAACGCAACATTCACAGCTCAGTGATTAGTACATGCCCCACTGCCATTACTTACGACGATACTAGGAAGATATTTGTGTTATTTGTTCACGGCATTACGTGGACTGTATAGTGTCTGAAATTAGATGAGGGCGTAGAATTGCAACAGCTAGGTCGCGTTACATGATGTAGGCAGCAATACGCTAATTAGACGCGGGAAGAGTCGTTACACGGCTTGTTGTAGAAGCGTCTTCCGCCAGGGAGTATCAGCTGCCATGTGCTAATTAATTCCCCGAGGCCAGATAAGAGGCGCGCTAACATTCGGTCCAAGTCAAGTTTCGCGCCGGCACGTAACCAGAGCGTTTAGCACACACAACGAAAGCAGTAAACAAGTGGGACTATTCATTGCTGCTCCTGCACAGTACGAGGGTCTTCTCAAAACTGTATCAAATTCTGAAATTCGGGGTGGTCTTCCCAGAGCCCCCCCCCCCCCCCGCATGTACTTGTTTACGTGCAGCAGCAGGTCAACTACCGATACCTGCTCGTCCATTGTTAGCAGGTTTGCTGGCTTTTCCTAGGACTATCAATATCTGTGTTCACTGGTTAGGCCAAGTATGTTATCCACGAGGGGAAAAAACTATTGTTATACACGCAAAGCAGAATTTATACAAATCAACCGAAATGATACAGAGACTTTTACAAATAGTAGAGATCAATGTTGCATTTCTGTGGACTAAAATATCGTATGAAAATTAGTACTAATATGGGGATTCGAACCTGAAGAAGAGTAAGAGGCCCGGATTCGCATCACGTAATTTAACCCCCGGTTGGTTATTCCAGGATTCGAAGGAGATCGAGACCTTATATTTTCATTTAGATCATTCTGGAGCCTGTAGATTATTGTTGCACTGTGAAATTTGCAAACTACTGGCATGTAATACAAGCGTCATACTGTGTATAAGGAGCACGTTGGTCGTGGTTGAAATAGAAAAACTTCGCCCTAAGATTTCGTTTTCGGCTGTGGAAGACGTCATCGGAGGTAAAGCCGGTTTTGCTTTTCGACCAGGACCCGTAAGCCGGAAATTTGAAGTGAACGCCGACCCTGAAGACTTAAACTGTACGGTTAGCATTGAACTCACATTTGGGAGGACAGTTTTTCAAACCAATACCGCCTAATGCCGTAAAAACTCACGTTCCACTACCCTGTGAAGCGTGGTATGATGGATCTGGCATGTTAATTTTTGATTCATGGTGTGGAACGTGGGCAATAAGAAGCGACAGAGATAGTCTACGATGTATAAATATTTTTTTAAAGCTTCAGAAATTGAAAAACTTCTGCTACGATTTATGACAGCAAATTACCGAAAACTACATTTTCATAATCAGTTACATTTTATAGCTTTAAAGATTATCGCATGTCAGTGTTATAATTCCTATATCGTGGAAAGAATATCGTTCCTTATATTTAAATTATTCATTACGGATATTTCACAACCCGTGATTGTCAATTTCAATATGATGTAAAAAAAATGGAACCAGTCACTTTTTCTTAAAATGATGTTTATTCCACGAACCGGTTTTCTAACCTTTTCAGGTTCATCTTCATATGGAACATGTTACAATATCATTTTAAGCGTCATGTTGGATGCTGGTTCTGTGGTGGGAAGACGGAAGCATATTTTAATAGCTCGAATTGCACGTTGTTTAGATCGTGTTTTGTATTTGTAAGATTACGTGAAATTTGTTGATTTACTTACTGCGACTGTATGGCCGGATTTTTGTGGTTAATTTCCATTTCTTGCATCTCCTTTTGTTTATGTGACAATAACACATCACCTTTTTCTATTTGGTTCTACACTGCACTGTAAACACCACATTACCAGCCAGCGTCCAACATGTGCTTTTACAGCTGTTGTTATTTACAAACGTCTTCATTCGAAGATTTAACACTCATTGTACAGGTAAGTTTGTTTTGTGTATGATGCAGTCGATCATTTATCAAATAATTTTGCCAATATTACACTGCAAAAGTGAATAATAAATACTGTCTGCATTGTTTGCATAGTTTTCTTACTTTATATGTATGTATATAATCAGTTAAAAGTATAAGAATAAAATTCGTACTATTGCTACATTTATTCATACCCTATTGTGTTCTAGAATATTAATACAGATTAGGTTCTTTTTATTGTATTTAAAGACATTACGAATATGGTTGCTCTATTATTGTAGAATGGAAGGGATAGGTATTTAGATGCGGATAAAGCATTTATGTATTTGTTCTTTGGTTGTGTTTTAACTTTATCAGAAGCATATGAAAGAGTTGTCATGAGTGGAGTGGGTTTGTGGAGGGGGGGAAGAGGGAGAGGCTTTTCGGGAATTAGTTTCTTTGCATTAGCAAGTTCTTAAAATTTTTGACGAACATTTTGTTTTTTAGTTCAATCTGATCATTAAACAGGTTGTTGGATGCTGTATTTGTGTTGATGAGGATTTCAGTTTCTTCAAGGTGGTCAAATTTCATACCCTCATTGGCAAAATGGAGTATTTAGAGTTTCTTTTGAATGTAATCTGCAGAATGACGTTGTTGGGCAAGATGTGCGGCAAAGCTATATTTGTTTTAGTTATTAAGGCAGAGTGCGTCCATGTGTTCTTTAAATCTTGTTGTGAAGTTTCTTCCAGTTTGACCAATATAGAAGCTTGGACATGAGTTGCAAGTCAGTTTATAGACACATTATTTTCGAAATTTATCTATGTCGGTGTTTGTGCTGTGGATGAATTTATTTTGTATTTTGTTTTTCGTGTTTCTTGAAGAGATTTGCAATTTGGTATGAAACCTTTCCTAGGAAAGGTTTTTTTTTTTTTTTTTTTTTTTTTTTTTTTTTTTTTTTTTTTTTTTTTGTCTGTTCAGAAATTGGTTGTTTTGTGTTTCTAGACTGACAACAGGACTGTACCCATATTGATGGCAACTGACTTTATGATGTTTGTTTTCTTTTGTCTTTCATTTGTGTCCATTAGAATTTTGTGCAAGCAGTTTATCATTGATCTGAAAAATGTTTTTCTGTGTTGGTCTGGATGACAAGAAGAATTATGAATGGAGACATTTGTTGCTGTTAGAGATTTTGTTAGAGATTTTTAGATCAAGATAGTTGATTCCAGCTGGTGTTTCACGTTCAACCGTGACCTGTATTTGCGGGTGCAATTTATTAAGTTCGGCAGCTAGGTTGTCTATTTCTGTTGTTGTGCCACTGAACAGGATGAGAGTGTCATCAACATAGCGTTTGCAATAGAGCAGCTAATCTTTCAGATGAGACTGCGACTAAAAAAAAAACTTGTTTTTAAAGTAGTTGATATATAAGCAATCCTGCAAAGCTATTCCCCATTGCTAGTACATCTCCTTCAATATAAAACTTTTTGTTGAACAGAAAATAGTTGTGTGATAATATAAGTTCCAGGATATCTATGAGTTTTACGATTTCAGTCTTGCAGGATTGCTGGCAAATATATATGTCAACTACCTTGAAGACATATTAAGCTCCAATACTAAAATAGACCAGAAGAAGGACACTCAGGCGCCCGAAACCAGTCGCCACAAATAAATTATTACAAGCAATTGGTTGCTGCATGATCCGAATTAATAACCTGAACAGTTGCTGCCATGGATTAAGATACATCAAATTCTTGGATTGTTACTTTCTAGGACCTACCGATTTTTTTTCTCAATCCTTGAGGTTGTACTCCGTCTATAATGACCACAACATTGACTGGAAGTTGAACAATAATTTTCCATCCTCTTTTTTTCCTTTTGGCCCACTTTAGGTTACGGTAGTAACACTAAAAGTGGGCCTTTGCAATCGTCTTTTGACAACTCAAAATTAAAATTAAAATAACGGCTTAACTATTCATCTGATACGAAAATTGAATAACCGAATTTGTAAAGGAGAAAATTCTCTACAACTTTGCTCTCTTATGAGTATTTTTTTTCATATCTCGTAGCGTTTCAAAGATATTTGCGAAAATAACGGAGATTTTGGGATATATGTCTGTCTGTCTGTCTGTCCGTAACGTGTTCCCCGTTTTTAAGACGAACCGTTCAACCGATCAGCACCAAATTTTACAGACATGATTTTAGGCCGCCAGAGACCAGAACCTCCCTTTTTCAAATTTTTCGGACAAAAAATACGGTAATAAAACCAAAGAAAGCCGTTTGTAATATAATTGTAATTGCATACGAACCGTTCATCTGACACCAAAATTGAATAACCTAATTGGTGGAGGAGAAAACTCTCTACAACTTAGCTCCCTTATGTTTTTTTTTTCATATCTCGTATCGTTTGAGGCATATTTGCAAAAATAACGGAGATGACACCCTCCATTGAATTAACGAAAGCCAGCCGTTCGGAGATGTCACGTGACATTCCTCGCGTATTTGATGATTTTCTTATTGTAACTTACACGTTGTCATTTCAAAGCAATGGCACACTGAGGAATTAACAAAAAACATCGTTCTTCGTACGATAAATGATAATCTAATGTCTACAAATGCCATATTAACATCAGTTAATAACGTCCATCAATAGTGTGAGATTAAAGAACTCTTGTTTCGATTTATAGCCGTAGCGTAGTGGGCAAGGTGCTGGACTCTGACGCGAAAGATCCGTGGTTCGAAACACGCCACTATTTCTTTATCTTTTTTCTTATAAGGGTTTCAGACACTGTTATTAGTTTATTATTATTTAGATTATTATTTTGGTCCAAAATGTTTGCAAAAATTTATCTACATGTACATAGGATACTTTGCAAATCACATTTAAGTGCCTGGCAGAGGGTTCATCGAACCACAATTATACTATTTATCTCCCATTCCATTCTCGAATAGCGCTCGGGAAGAAAGAACACCTGAATCTCTCTGTTCGAGCTCTTATTTCTCGTATTTTATTCTGAAGATCATTTCTACCTATGTAAGTGGGAGTCAACAATATATTTTCGCATTCGGAGGAGAATGTTGGCGATTGGAGTTTCGCAATTAACCCACGCCACAGCGATAAGCGCCGTTATTGTAATGATTCCCATCCCAGATCCTGTATCTTTTCCGTAATGCTGTATCCTCTGTATCGTGACAATACGAAACGAGCTGCCCTTCTTTGGACTCTTTCGATGTCCTCCGTCAAACCCACCTGATAAGGATCACACACTGGGCTGCAATACTCCAAAAATGGACGGACAAGCGTAGTATATGCAGTTTCTTTTGTAGTTCTGTTGCATGTTTTAAGGGTTCTGCCAATAAAACGCAGTCTCTGGTTCGCCTTTCCCACGATATTATCTACGTGTTCTTTACAATTTAAGTCTGAAGTAATGGTAATTCCTAGGTATTTTGTGGAGTTTACGGCCTTCACTTTTGACTGATTTATCTTGTAAATAAAGTTTTAACGGATTTCTTATCGTACTCATGTGGACGACTTCACACTTCTCATTATTTAGAGCCAATTGTCAATTTTTACACCATATTGATATCTTATTCAGATCGTTCTGCAGTTGGTTTTGATCTTCAGATCTACAAATCTAAAGTGGGGCCTAAAACACGTCAGTGCGATTTTTTTCTCACTCTCTGACAAGCCCGCTCACACATGTAGTCGTATAATGTCATACATCGCTACCACTTCGCTGCAGAGGTAGAGTCCTGTGAAGTTGGCACCCCTTTTTTTGAAAATGTACATTTTTTTTCAGAGTTCTAGACAGATATACAATAGTTCTTGAGTTCTCTGTACAACATTTAAATAGTTCTGCAAAATTTCGCCGAAAAAAAATACGAAAAATTACCACAAAATTTAGTTTTTTCAAAATAACTTTTTGCCTAATTGTACAAACATAGTTCTGATCACAGTTCTAAATAGCTCTCAAAGAGTTCTACAGGAAATCCTCTTGACATTTTTGTGTGCAGATTATACTTCATGAGATAATTGCAATAATGGGGAATCCATTTACACGTTACTGTGAAGTTGGCACCCCTTTTCTCAAAAATGTGCATTTTTTTCAGAGTTCTAGGCAGATATGCAATAGTTCTGAAGTTCTCTGTACAACATTTAAATAGTTCTGCACAAATTCGCGCAAAAATTACAAAAAATTATAACAAATTTTAGTTTTTTCCAAATAATTATTTGCCTACAAGCGTAAACATAGTTCTGATCACAACTCTAAATAGCTCTCAAAGAGTTCTGCAGAAAATCCTAATGATACTTTTTTTGCCCAGACAATAGTTCATGAGCTAACTGCGTAAATGAGGGACATGAACACACAACATTGCGCCAGAATCGTGTAAAGTTGGCACCCCTTTTTTTTTCACAAATATAATTTTTTTCAGACTTCTGGACAGATATGCAATAGTTCTAGAGTTCTCCGTACAAAATTTAAATAGTTGCAGAATTTCGCCGAAAAAATAGTAAAAATTACCACAAACTCAGCTCTAAATAGCTGGCAAAGAATTCTACAGGAAATCCTAATAGCATTTTTCTGTGCAGATTATTCTTTATGAGATAATTACAATAATGGAGTATCCACTTACATGCTACTGTGGAATTTACACACTTTTTTTTTCAAAAAATTAGACTTTTTTCCAGTGTTCTAGGGACTTGTGCAATAGTTTTTGTTTACGATAAGCAGTAATCACTCAGACATAAAAACAACAAACTGAATGTGCAGCGGATAGAATCAAGATCTAAGAAAAATGTATATTTATTGAATAAGGGGCACAAATAAGACAGCTTATTAGATATTCAAAATAGTGAACATAATATTTTTTCGGGCAATTACATAGAAATATTCACATGAACTCTAGAACTATAGTATATGAACACAGAACCCAAAAAAAAAAAAAAAAGAAAAAAAAAAGAAAAAAAAAATCAATGTGTATTTCTCGAAAAAAAAAAAAAATGGTGCCAATTTACAGCAACGTGAAAATGAATTGCACATTAATGCATTTATCTGATAAAGTATAATCTGCACACAAAAATGTCATTAGGATTTCCGGTAGAACTCTTTGAGAGCTATTTAGAACTGTGATCAGAACTACGTTTGCGCTAATAGGCAAATAATTATTTAAAAAAAAAACTAAAAAAAACTCAAGTTTGTGGTAATTTTTACTATTTTTTCGACGAAATTCTGCAGAACTATTTAAATTTCGTACAGAGAACTCCAGAACTATTGAATATCTGTCTAGAACTCTGAAAAAAATGTACATTTTCAAAAAAAGGTGTGCCAACTTCACAGGACTCAGAGGTAGGTAGGAATGAATACTGAAAGTTAATGGGCGTGAGCAGCACAGTTTATACTCGCCCGGGACGGGGAGAGGAGTGGGGGGCTAAGGGATGGGGATGGGGGTGAATAGGGGAGGGGAGTCGCCGAGTTGCACAGAGGCGGCCCCTAATGGGCCGGAACTCCGGCGCGGAGTTGGCCTGCGGGCGCGATTGCCGGGTTATTCCGGCACCCGCCCTGTTTGAGACGTTCCCGATCAGCCGCAGTGGCGCCCCGGGGAGCAGTTAGGCGAACTACGCTCCGGCGCGGCGCGGCGCGGCGCCAGGAATCGGGAGCTCTTCTCCACCCGCCGGCGCCAGTTCCCGCGAATCTACGGCCGGCGAATTAATGCGAACGGCTCGCCGCGGGTGGGGTACTGCCCGGGTAATATATCGTGGCGGCAGCGGGCGAAGCAGTTTCCGTTATTTTACCGGTGAGCTCGGGCCGCGCTTATTTGTTTAACGTGACAAGATTAAAGTGACACGCTGCCTAGCAGACGATGTAGGGGAAAAAACTGGAATCGAGCTATTGTAGTCGGCGCTCAACTACGATCTATAATCTCTTTTGCAAGAAGGAAGCCTAGTACCACAGACGGGAAACCTCCGTAAGGGCCCGGTCCTACGCTCAGGGGTGTGGGGAGGGAGGGTTTCCAGCAGTTCCGTAAGATGTCCCATGATGGCGCTGCGGTCAGAAGTAACTCTTTAAACTTGCCAGAGCAGGCGGCAGGTAGCAGCTGTCCCTACCACCACCTCCCCTCAAACGCCAGCAATCTGGACATAGCCGTGGCCTCGTGGCAGGCGGCACAAGCTCTCCCCTCAGCCTCCCCTCCACGCTACCACAGATTAACTTATACAGTGAAGCAAGCTCCTCCCTAAACCACTGTCCTATGCTCCCCTGGTAATTCCGTAAGATGCTAGCAGGTGTCCGATGGATCGCTGGCTTAGGGTGCCTCTCGCACGTCAGAGGGTAGTGTGGAGGGCAGGCTGAGGGGAGAGCTCGTGCCACCTGCCACGAGGCCGGCGTTTGAGGGGAGGTGGTGGTGGGGACAGCCGCTACCTGCCGCCTGCTCTGGCCAGTTTAAAGAGCTGCTTCTGACCGCAGCGCCATCATGGGACATCTTACGGAACTGCTGGAAACCCTCCCTCCCCGCAACCCAGAGCGTAGGACCGGGGCCTTACTGAGGTTTCCCGTCTGTATATATTTGTCTGTGACGCTACCCTCTGACGTGCGAGAGACACCCTAAGCCAGCGATCCGCCTGACACCCGGTAGCATCTTACGGAACTATGAGAGGAGCGTAGGACAGTGGTTTAGGGAGGTGGGGGCTGCTCCTCTGTATATGTTACTCTGTGCCAAGTACCAATTCATAAGTGCAACGTTCAATCTTTCGACCGACATCTTGTCTGGGAGTGAAAGCTGGGTGGATACAGATCACTTTACTTATAATGGCGAGGTACAGTGGCCGTGCGTCACTGGTTCAGTGAACCCCCAGAAAAAAGCTCGGCGTTAAAAAGAAGTATAAAAATAAATAAAATAAAAGTGTTTTTAACTATCATTCTTCATTTCATACTTCTCTCATATCATTTTATATGCACATTCACAGTATTTTTATCCCATGAGAAACGTTTTACGTGGCGGATACATCATGTATACGAATCGTAGCGCGGCCGCTTAATATAGGCGGCAGTGGCCAAAGCATTGCAATGCGCATGCACGCCTGAGGTTCAAATTCTCTTCTGAACGCCCTGGAGGTAGCATGTGGGCGCTCCCGCAACAGGGAAGGGCGATGGGAAACGCCGCTTTTAACATTAGCGTTGGAGCTGGTAGAGACACCAGCTCCTAGGTACTCAAGCTTTGGCAGTTACGCACGGATAGTCCCGAACCAAGACAATGAAGCTACTACCCACCTCACCTTGCACAAGCATAAATCCTCCATGAAGGCAACATCCACCCTTCATATATGTTTTTGACGCATTGAAGATTCAACAGAAAAACCTCTTATTTGGTAAAAATCTTATAACTATAAATTAAAGACCCATCAAGTGTAAAAGCCTTCAGAGGAGCCGGCCGCGATGGCCGAGGGGACTGAGGCGATCCAGTCACGGTCTGCACGGCCACTACGGTCGAATTCCCCCTAAGGCATCGATATTTGTGCCGTCCTTACTATTAGCACAGACAAATAAATACAGACGGGAAACCTCCGTAAGGGCCCGGTCCTACGCTCAGGGTTGTGGGGAGGAAGGGTTTCCAGCAGTTCCGTAAGATGTCCCATGATGGCGCTGCGGTCAGAAGCAGCTCTTTAAACTGGCCAGAGCAGGCGGCAGGTAGCAGCTTTCCCCACCACCACCTCCCCTCAAACGCCAACAAGCTGGACACAGCCGTGGCCTTGTGGCAGGCGGCACAAGCTCTCCCCTCAGCCTCCCCTCCATGCTACCCTCTGATGTGTGAGAGGCACCCTAAGCCAGCGATCCGCCTGATACCTGCTAGCATCTTACGGATCTACGAGGGGAGCGTAGGACAGTGGTTTAGAGGGGCTGCTCCTCTGTATATGTTACTCTGTGCCAGTACCAATTCATAAGTGCAACGTTCAATCTTTCGACCGACATGTTGTCTGGGAGTGAAAGTTGGGTGGATACAGATCACTTTACTTATAATGGCAAGGTTCAGTGGCGGCGCGTCCTATGTGTTCACTGGTTCAGTTAACCCCCACAAAAGAACCCGTCGTTAAACAAAATTAAATAAATAAATAAAATAAAAGTTTTTTAACTATCATTCTTCATTACGTACTTCTATCAGATCTTTTTATATGCACATTCAAAGTATTTTTATCCCATGAGAAACATTTTACGTGGCGGATACATCACGTATACGAGTCGTAGCACGGCATCTTAATATAGGCGGCAGTGACCGCAGCGTTGCAATGCGCATGCGCGGCTGAGGTTCATATTCCCTTCTGAGCCCCCTGGGGAGCATGTGGGCGCTCCCGCAGCAGGGAAGGGCGAGGGGAAACGTCGCTTTTAACATTGGCGTTGAAACTGGTCGGTGCACCAGTTCCTGCCTACTCGAGCCCTGGCGGTTACGCACGAATGGTTCTGAAGCAAGACAATGGAGCTATTGCGCACCTCGCCTTGTGCATGCGTAACTCCCCCATGAAGGCAACATCCGCCCTTCATATATGTTTTCTGTGCAGTGAAGATTCAACAAAAAGACGTCTTATTCGGTAATATATCTTACAACTATAAATTAAAGACGCATCAACTATGAAAGCTGGTTTACGTTTTAGGAGGCGATCCACTTATAATATTGTAAAAAGATATAAAATAGCCAGAATCGCTTATCATCAATTTTTATTAACGACGACCGGTTTCGCTTAACTATGTCAGCATCATCTGGTCAAATAAAATATTTTACAAGGCCATAATCTTGTAATGTCAAACAGTAGTTATATAACAATTTACAGTGCATAGGTGCACTACGTCATTATAGTAAAAACTGTGATAATTATGTTTTATTATAATGACATAGTGCACCTATGCACTGTAAATTGTTATATAACAACTGTTTGACATTACAAGATTATGGTCTTGTAAAATATTTTATTTGACCAGATGATGCTGACATAGTTCAGCGAAACCGGTCGTCGTTAATAAAAATTGATGATAAGCGATACTGGCTATTTTATATCTTTTTACAAAACTATGAAAGCCTTCGGCGATCAGGAATAATAATGAAGTCACTACGCTCCGTCCAGCAAGAATATCCGAGTGGTTATCGGTATTGCTACGCGCTGTCGAAGGTAGTGGGTTCGAGACCGACTGCAACCAATTGTTTAAACGCTATCTTCTTTTTAACAGATACGGGAACAATGACATTTGTATTGTTACTTGCTATATTTACGTTAGACGTTTTTTCCGAATGTGTCACGATTTTGAGGCTAACTGACATTTATACTCGTTGTTGTAACAAATATTTAATTGTTTGAAAAGATGTGGCGAAGAGCAGTCTTTGCACATACGTAAGATTAGGAGGGGGAGCTGCTTGCAGTGTCACGTTCCCCGAAGGTAGCTCGTCTCTTCATCGTAACAGATTCATTTTGTTACAGTCACTTAACAGTGTAATCAGATACTTGCTGTGTTTTAGTGTTCGTGTGCACATTCATCTGTTCTGTGTGTTTATTATCAAAGAAAAGTAAACAATGTTCAGTATCTTTTAGAACAAACTAGTCACCTTTCAGATTGGAAGAGAAGTGTGAAATAAAGGAGCTTTCTAGGCCGATGCCTCAGCTCGAGTTGAAGAAAAAGAGATAAGACGAGGGGGAGGGGGCGTGGCGCCACTATCAAGATCTGACACTGAAAGAAGTGAACCCCAGTCAGCTCAAGCACCAGCCGCTGCTGGGAAAAGTAGCAAGGATGTTTACGGGTAGTAGTAGATTTAAATAATGATAGAATGGTGTCCACAGTCAGAAAATTAAAGAGAAACACAATGGGTTTAGCAGGTTTAAAAAACTTGTTCTTTTCATTCTCCACTCCGAGGAGTTGAGCGGGCTGTTTGAGATCCGGCCCATAAAGAGTCGCGGTTCTGTTCAGCCAATTATCAGACAAGCTGATAGTGGGGCAAAGGGGGGATCCCAATTGGGAATAAGTGGGAGGGGCTTACCAGTTCCGGCATATGCCTTACAACCAAGGAAAACCCTGGTCGGAAACGGGGGATGTGGACCAATTTAATTTACCTCTGGGACGTTGCCCCAGACTAAAACTGGATTATCGTGGGAGCACGAGTGCACTCCCGATAATCAAACATCGGACGCTCGAGTTACTCTCGTAAGCTGGTAGAGATCTGCGAGAGCAATAGTGGATAGGAGTCTCCCTTAGAGACAACAGGCTTATATGGCGGGGATCATGTGATATGCATGGGAGAAGAAACGTCACCTAAGAGACTTATGTTTTCGGCAAGAGTCGAAGTGCAGCAAACAAAAAGCAGTTGGATTCGGTCAGGAATGATTTTAAAGTAAAGGGCATAACATTAGACGAGGTATCTATGTTATCATTGATCAGAGGATCGTGGAAGAATTTTATAACTGGGATTGTGCTCCAAACTAAATGCTGAAAGGCATAATCATTGTTAAATAATATTCTTGATGAATATGGCAAGACTATGGTTCGACAGCAACCTCAAAAACAGAAGTCAACAAGTCACTTGTGGGTCGGAGAAGTCATCGTGAAAAAAGTGTGCTCTGGAGTTCCCCAAGGCTCCGTCCTTGGTAAATTACTCTTTTCGTTGTATATCAATGATATTTCTTCAGTTATTCGCTCCTGCAACTGTCATCTATATGCTGACGACATCCAACTACACATAAGTACCAGCTCTAAGAACATCGATAATGCAGTAGCTGGTATGAATGCAGACCTTTGTT
This sequence comes from Locusta migratoria, assembly GCA_026315105.1. Lineage (NCBI taxonomy): Eukaryota > Metazoa > Arthropoda > Insecta > Orthoptera > Acrididae > Locusta > Locusta migratoria. The sequence continues at coordinate 233,212,517 of CM048751.1, read as the reverse complement.
CCACGATGGGCACAAAACCTAAGTCTTAAGTTAAACCCCAATAAATCCCAGGTCATCATCATATCTCACCCAAAGCTACTCAGCCGGTATTTTCGTCAGACAGTTCCTGGAATACAGCTCAATGGTATCAAAAACCAGTGAAGGACCTTGCGATAATCTTGGATGAACACCTAATCTGGGAAGAACAAACATTCGTGGCGTGCAGGAAATCTCTGTCATCCCTATATTCAATCCAAAAATTTAGAAAAATATTTCCAACCCAAGTTAAAACAAAAATTAGTCCACTTGTCTTGCCAAATCTTTACTACTGTGATGTAGTTCAACACGGCACAAATAGTGAAAATTCCAGACGCCTCGAACTAGTTATGAATGCTTGCGTTAGGTACATGTGCAATATACGGTTGTACGATTATATCAGTCGTTCCTATACCCAGCTAGGTTGGATGCGCCCATATAAGTGGCACGATTTTCAAACGCTGTGCTTACTTCATCGATTTCTCAGCCACCAGTGCCCCCAATACTTATCTTCTCACATTAGACAACTATCATAATTCCACAACCGCAGTACCAGGTCGGATACGTCTAGCATCTTGGCAGTACCTTCAGACAATACTAAATCTTAATCTGTGCCGTTCGCCATCTCCGCCATACGACTATGGAACTCACTGCCATGTAATCTACGTCTTACACTAAACCATTCGACATTCAAAAGGAAACTCAAAATGCACATATTAACGACGACATAGCCTCCATTGTTACCCTGTTCTCAGTTCTTACTCTCCCTCATAGCTTTGAATCTTACTACTCTATTCCTCTTCCTCTAACCAATCCACCTCTTCTATATATCTCTGACCAGATTATATCGTATTATGTCTCTCCTTGGTCAGAATAACTCACAATCTGTAAGAACTCAACGAGGCAATTCCTAAATTGTAATAGAGCTGAAGTTAACAATATGAAACATGCTTACTGTACTTTGCAAAGTAATCGTTATTATAAGATTACCTGTCATAGTCGGGTTTGGAGGCGATCTGATCGGTTTATAGTTTTCAAAATGAAAAGCCAAGATCGCACATTAATAATTTATAAAATCATGACCGGTTTCGGTGCACCGTGTCACCATCATCTGGTCACATATATGTAAGCTGTCATGTTTTTAACTTGTTTATTTTTATATAGTGACTAAGTGCAAAGTTATTTTATACAAGATGACCAGCTTATAACATGTGACCAGATGATGGTGACACAGTGCACCGAAACCGATCGTCATTTAATAAATTATTAATGTGCGATCTTGGCTTTTCATTTTGATAGCTGTAATCATTATTATTATTTTCACTAATATTATTATTATTGTCATCATCATTTTTATTCTTATATATTATCTAAGTATTACTTTTTCTTATAATTTATCCAAGAATTATTGTTACAATTATGTTCCATTAATAATCTGTAAAAAAATTTACTTTAATACTTCCATTATACATTGTCTGTAATGTACTAAAGACATTGTTCACCCTCAGTAAGCCTGGTTAAGTGTAACAGAGACCCTGGAGGTCCTGATCTTGCCAGGTAAAATAAATGCATAAATAAATAAAAGCAGACTATGTCGTAAAATAAAAATGGGCCGGCCGCGGTGGTCGAGCGGTCTGCGGCGCGACAGTCACGTTCAGTACGGCCACTACGGTCGGGGGTTCGAAACCCCCCTCGGGCATGGATATTTGTGCCGTCCTTAGTATTAGCTAGTTCATGAGTAGTTTGTACGTTTAGGGACTGATGATCCCTAGTTAAGTCCCATAAGCGCTACAAACATTTCAACATTTTTTAGTTAAGTCCCATAAGCCCTACAAACATTTCAACATTTTGAAATGAAAATGGTTTTCCCCAAACATGTCAGTAGTTTTTATTTTTGCACGGACTATTGAAACGTCGCTCGCACACAATTAATGTCAATGATTATGAGACCTTCGAACCAACGTTAAGGTTTTTTTATGGGCATAAATGAAACCTGCTACTGGCTTGCTTAACTATAGCAGCCCTGCTGGCGCCGTGTACTTGGTCCAGTTAGTCGGGTTTCGCCCCAGTACCTCGCAGACCTCATCAGAGGGGGCGGCAGAGCTTAGGGGGAACCTCGCGCGTTCCCACGGCAGAACGCGGCGGCGACAGGCGATGCTTCTCTGTGCGTGACGGCGCTGTTAGTGAGAACGGATGAGCCGGCACCGCCGATTTACTGCCTGCCGGCGCCGGGGAAGGCGGCAGCGGCCGTCCGCCACATGCGTCACCCGCAGCGTGCGTGTGGCCGCCACGCGCTAACCGCCAAGCCGCGCAGCGTCCGCGGCCAAACACAATACCTCCCCCCCCCCCCCCCACACACATACACATACACGACACACGTTTTTCATATTACGTGCTGCCACCACAGAGCATAGAAGGTAGTAGAAGTGCCTTCGGGAGCACGAGGTGTGTGAAGCTCCCCCCACTCCCTGTGTACTAGCTGTGGTGTCGCACAAGTTTAAAGTGCGCGCCACCTACTTTCGCCGCGCGCCGCCATGCACGCACGGCGCGGCGTTATTACGACGTCAGCCACGAGCGCCCTCTGCTACAACTCCGCTCGTGACCACCACTGAACGACATCGTTCACTTGGGACTGAGATAGGAATCAGCTAACACTTCGGAATCAGATAGACACCAGTGAAGACTTGGCTTCGGATAGGCACTAGGCAGGCCTCTAGCTCAACTATGTATCAGCATTCTGGAGTACTGAGCTATGTAAAAGTTAAGTATTACTAAGTCTCTAAGAAATATATATCTCGTTCTAATTTACTCTAGTGTTTCTAGTTTCTGTTGTCCCACTGGCTGGTCACCTCCTACCTGCACAAGCGTGCATCCTCTGTGTCGGTCTCTTTCTACTCGGCCACCGACACATATGACGGAAACGAGACACAAAAGCGGCGACGAGGCTGGGACACAAAAATAGAGTCTGGGTCCACAACGTATTTTCCGCTGCGCTACAACTGAAACTGGCTAGTTTACAAGATATCTTAATGGCATTAAAAAAGAAAAATCTTAATCACCCAGGGCATGCTGATTTATTAAACAATATTTCAGATTGAAACTTTCAATCTGCAGCGGAGTGTGCACTGATATGGGACCTGGGACCTTTGCCTTTCTCGGGCAAGCGCACTACCGACTGTGCTATCCCACACAACTCACGATGTCGCCTCACGACTTTACCATCGCCAGTACCTCGCCTCCTGCTTTCCCTTAGGCTGTGGCTAAGCCTTGTCTCCACCATATCCTTTCTTCCAGGAGTGCTAGTCTTGCATGTTTCGCAGGAGAGCTTCTGTGACGTTTTGAAAGTAGGAGGCGAGGTACTGGCGGAAGTAAAGTTGTGAGGCGGCATCGTGAGTCGTGTCGGGATAGCACTGTCGGTAGTGCGCTTGCCCGCGAAAGGCAAAGGTCCCAGGTACGAGTCCCGGTTCCGGCACACAATTTTAATCTGTCAGGAAGTTTCATATCAGCGCACACTCCACTGCAGAGTGAAAGTTTCATTCTGGAAACATCCCTTAGGCTGTGGCTAAGCGAGGTCTCCACCATATCCTTTCTTCCAGGAGTGCTAGTCTTGCAAGTTTCGCAAGAGAGCTTCTGTGACTTTTGGAAAGTAGGAGGCGAGGGACTGTCGGAAGTAAAATTGTGAGGCGGCGTCGTGAGTCGTGTCGGGATAGCACAGTCGGTAGTGCGCTTGCCTGCGAAAGGCAAAGGTCCCAGGTTCGAGTCTCGGTTTCGGCACACAATTTTAATCTGCCAGGAAGTTTTAATATTTCAGATATATCATTCTGTCTTAACTGTGTGTAGCAGTACGTTGTAATTTCGAAGATATGTTCAGTACTACTACTGAAAAACCTTACATAAATACAGATTTTAATCCACACGTAATAAATTTCAATGTTAAGCCAAATGTAGTCGTTTTATTGGATGAACAGCGAAAACTTAGTAAGTGAGAAACTTTCAGTTCATGATTTGCAGGGCCTGCCAGGAAGAAAACCTTAACTAAAGGTTTTAAGATACAAGCCATGTTTATTGCACCTCGCTAACGTGCTGTCATTCTAAAGTAGTGGATGAATTGAGTCTTGTTACTCACGCGTCCTAAAATGTTGTAGCTTTTCAGGCAACTCATTGTTTATGACTTAACGTCTCCTGAACTACGAGTCAAACTGTGATATAATTTCTAAAGTGTGTAAATGTGCATAATATCTGTAAAATAACTACCTAATTTAGTTAAAAGTGTAGAATTCAAAAATTGTAGCTTATTTCTGCAGTTTTACTGCATGAAAAGCGGAAAAAAGCCATAAACCTTTATCTATCATCATTTTGTACAGATTGTCGGCGAGAAAATCTTTCGTGAATCTTTGAATTTGCGTCTAAAGTTTCTTACATGTCGCTAAGTGTGCTCGTACTCAAATAGTGTATTAACAAATCGTTGTTACCAACCCGTCATGGGCTACTCTGCTTTTTGAACCCCACCCTAACTTCCTTGGAATGTAGGTGGCTTTTACCCCCACAGTGATTGTTGTATGACAGTAATGAACATGCTTACCAAGTCTGATTAAAATGGGTTCAGTAGTTTTGGAAGAAATGTGGAAAATACACAAACACAAACTTACAAACTCTTTTGTAATATGAACGGATTTGTCGACACATTTATGTAATTAACTGGTCATCTAACAAATATAAAGCAAATTTGTTAGAAAGGCGAGATAAGGTAGTGAGTAAACAAGCAGAAATAGAGAAAACAAGAGCGAGATGGGTGGCGCGCTAGGCGCGGTTGGTACTCAGAGGGTGGAGCGGTATAGCTCACGCCTGCCAGTCCCTCGCCAGGGGGAAGAGTAGGCACCTCTACTACCTTCTATGCCTTGTGGCTGCCTCCTACTTCCATGTACTCCATATCAGCCACTTCAGTAGTCATTACATTTCACAGACTATTTTATACATTGGGCATACACAGCTGAAATACATCGTTAAGAAATTCAAGAAGGTAATACAGACAGCCAGGATTCCTTTCCATGAATTATCGTAATCCGCCTTAGCTGTCTTTTACACCTTTATTAGATTACGACCTCTTTCGAACCGTTAAAGGTGCATCTTCAGGTATCTTATTTACATGAGGTGGAATGACTTATTGCGACGGCCCAATATTCATGTTGGGCGCCGAGTGTTATGGGGGCTTTCCTCAAAGTTCTTAATGTTTATATGTGACACCATTAAGTGCAGTCAACAGTTGGTTAAACCAAGTCTACTACCTTCAAAGTTTTATTAAATTTAACGTTTGAGGCGTATTATATCTACCCTAAATCGGAAGTAATGGCTTGCACTAATTGGTTCGCGTCATATCCCGTTAAAAGACTTGAAAAAACGACAAGTGTTTTGTAGTCTTAGGTCTGCGATATGTTGTCTCAAAAGTACTAAGATTTTAAGAACCACTAGGTGCTAGTTTGGTCATAAAACTGCTGTTGTCATTAGAAACCATAAAAGGTATTCTACTGCACTATAGTATTTAATACATTTAGAATTGCAATAGTTCTGAATACGTCCTTTAAGATGATATCACTATGGAAAATCCCACATATTGGTCACCATATCAGTGTTCTGTGCCAATGAAGGAAAATTGATGGGCTTCTGGTATGTGTCCACGCTGCACTCATAATCCGGCATCGTTAGTTGTAGTTGTCACATACTCGCTTGTTGGCGGTAACTAAGGTCCGTTGGACATGTTACTGTGTTCTGAGATCAGGTGATCGGGTGTCACTTGTGTCAAAATGTACGCGCGATTTCCACACTCCTGATCATCCCTAGGTCCAGTGAAGTGGGAACGTGAATGGACACGTAGAGCACAAAAGCGAAGCGACAGAGCTCGTCTGTTGCCTCATAGAAACCACCGACACTTGAAGAGGCTCGTACAGTGTAATAGGCAGGGTCTATACAGACCATCACACAGGAATTCCAAACTACATCAGAATCCATTCCAAGTGATGTGACTTTTAGGCGAGAGGTGAGATAATTTGGATTGTATGGTCCACAGGCTGCCCACCACGCAGGTCAAACGACGCCTCGCTTGGAAGATGAATGGGTTGAAAGCCGCAGGACCTGATGAAGTATCAGTAAACATGATAAGAGCAGCGGGACCAGCAGGAATGCAATGGCTGTATAGAAAAGAAAGAAACTACAGAGGAATAACATTGGTCTCACAGACAAGATTTTTGAAAGAATTGTGCCGAAACGAAGAACACATAAAAGGAGCTGACTGTGGAAAAGTTTGGGTTTAGAAAAGGAAGAAGCACGACTGACCTGATATTTTCTATCCGGCAAATGACGGAAAGAAGTTGGGAGTATAACAGTTAATGGCTGTCGTAAACATAGAAAAGGCATATGACTCACAAGGGAAGTACTTGGGCTCGAACAAACATACCTGTATGAACGTTTGGTTACAGTATCTCTACGTACACCTCAATGTGCTGGTGGGTGTCGTTTTTATGCAAAACTTTGCAATCATGCTCTAGATAGCACTGTAGATGTAATTGTAGACGCCATACGTAATACAGATATCTGTACTATAACTTATGTAATAATCGTCGTACATGTTCTCTAGCCTATTGTCATCAAAAGCCGTGATGATGGTTGCAACTTTAACATTCTTCTCGGAAGACTGTTGGTATTCACTACCACTGCTTCCATCGCGTCTTCCCGCACTTACCGTAGCACTACCGCAATGAGTTCTTCGTCATTATCATCCCTATTATCATCATTATGTGTTAGTTTTACAACAGTATCTAACTTTTCTCATATTTCTGTACCATAAAAGATACGAGAAAGCATGCGAATGATTCATCTTCTACACTAATACCATCTTCACGTAGAATGGTTCTTTGTAACTTCATCTCAACCAATCGCAATACTTTAGCAGGATTGATTATCAATCGCCGCTCCATTTGACGCTTCACCACACAAATGTCACAAAACGCAACTTCGGAGGCACACTGCACCCTCCCTAGTGGAGGGTGCAGGTAAGAGTTTTATAATGATATTTGAAAGAGTGAAAGGAATCAACGGGAGAACAAAAAACGGGAGTACACACACACACACACACACAAAAAGCAACAACAACAAACCCTAGAGAACGTCCATATACACTGTGCAAAACGGAAGTGAAAACATGTGTGCAAAGAAAAGGTGTGAGCTGGCAACAAGTGCAGGAAGAAAAGCGGTGGGACGGCAGAGACAGGTTTAGAGACACTCAGACCAGATTGCAGTTGGAACGGGATACCTGCAGTCAGCCGCGTTGGAGTAGACGAGCGGTCTAAAGCACCTCGCTGCGGAGCGTGCTGTTGCTCGCCGTGGAGGTTCGAGTCCTCCCTGGGGCATGGGTGTGTCTGTTTCTCCGTATGTTAGTTTACCTAAGTTTAAGTAGTTTGTAAGCCTCGGACTGATGACCACGTAGTTTGATCCGATAGATTTACAAACATTGAACCTGCAGTCTACGGACACCACTACACGAGTACTGGTCTGTCATTCTGACTACGAAACGTAATAAATCATTTTTTTACTCTGGTCATGGGGCCTGAAGATTAAAAGTTTCTTGCTTGTCCTTCTCTCTTACAAAATTTACGTCAGCTGCGAAAGTTATGTTTTACCATAGGATCTAAGAAATGTAACTGACTGATACTACTTGAATGAAATGTAACTGAATGTGTTTGTACTTGTTCTACTTGAATGCCTTTGCACAACGTTATGTTAAACTGACTGCGTATTTTAACTGTATTCTATGTGTATTGCAAAACCTACCTGACTGCGTAATGTTTATTATAATGAAATACAAACTGCTAATTGTTTCTGTATGAAAATATAGTCACAAAATTAACTGTTACTGATACGAAAAATTACTGATACTAAAAATCACTGTGTTAATAATTCTGCCCCTACAAACTTGTTTCTGACTGAACTACCAAACTTTAACTTAATGTAACTAACACAATATTTATCAATGCGATCTGACTCAGTGCAAACAATCGTTAACCTGTACTGGACACTGTATGAATTGCCCTACCCTGAAATCTGGAAATCATACTGAACTGTAAGCATGACAACAAAAACTGATTCTTTCTCACTTTCATTTACTGCATAAATTTGCGCAGCACTAAACTGCTTCCTGCTGTACTAACTACTGGAAAGCTAACTACAGAAAACATCTATGGCACTTTTAATAAAAATGTGAGGAGGGATAAATTGGTAATCTGTTTAAGAAACTCGATCTAATAATTAATAATGAAATATCTGGTTTATTTTCTTACTGATGTAACTTCATGAAAATTACTAACAATGTCATGTTTAGGATTTTAAAATCTTTCAGAGAAAAATATAACCCAGATATTTAATCTGCCTACTAAAATTATTTTTGAACAAAGATAATCATTTCTTTACTGTTAATAAATTTAACTCGATCTACACAAACAATGTTACAGCAATATCATATTTCAAAAAATTCCTATATCACAAAAAAAACGCAATCTCAAAACTAAATTATTACAATAAATACTTTTCCTATCACAGAAAGGGGTCCTTAGAATGAATCGTGAGACCACAAACTAACAGCAAGATCTTTCCCGACCGTTACTCTTACCATCAGTTCAACTTAACAATGCGAAGTTGTGCCATAGAAACATGTCAAGTATTTCATGAAAAACTTTACCTTATAAGAACTTCAAAAGATCGTTTCTCCAACGTCATCTATTCCTTTCGTCTCCATATCTTAAACAAACAACTTGGCTCAGCATTCAAGCTGTCCCGCCGGAACGACAACTGCATACAACCACGGTTAGGGTTACCATATGTTCATCATCAAAAAAGAGGACATCTCATATAAAAAAGAGGTAGTTTTATTGTTAATGTAGTTTACAACTTTATTAATGAACCTCGTAAAACTACTACGAACAATAACAGTAACCTTGTGTGGTTATTGAAAAACAAAATATTATGAACTTTGACAGTTTATTCATCATCACTACAATCAATTGTCTCATTCTTGTGTTTTTCACTTTTGAACGAAGTATATTTTGAAGACAACGAAATCTCTCGCAGGAGCATTTCGTTTCTCAACAAGTACTGATCAAAGCTGAGGCATTTCAAATATTTGAAATTGTACTGTACATATACAATAGCTTTTATATTTTCTATTTTTGTCTTTTGTCCTAGAGAAAACAGACGTTCTGTGTTGGCATTATGACTAGGTATATAAAACAGAATTCCACAATTTTCAGCAGCTCAGAATATCTAACAACACAAAATGACTGATTGAAATATGCACACCACACTTCAGGTTCTGGTATTTCTGTTTTCTTTGATATTCTTTCAAAAATATTACAAATTTCAAAACTGATCAAAGCACAATATATCATTGATGTTTACATTTGTTTGATCAATGAGATACATGAAACAGTTTTCAACATCCCCCCAGATAGGGATTCCTGAGAGCTACATCCACATGACTGGTCTGAATCGTTTGCAACTGTCAGACGCATGCGGAGAGCGAAATTCTCAACGGCAGTTTCCCTCTGTATATGAGAGTAATAGTTGCGAACAGTGTGGAACTGCAGTGCGAACGAACCCGTTGTCGCCAATAACACAAAAGTAAATTTTCTTTCCCGGAACCCAAAAAAGAGGACATTTTGTAGAATTTTATAATTTCCGGCCAGACACATTTTCTTGCCTCAAAAAGAAGACGTGTCCGGGAAAAAGATGACGTTTGGTAACCCTAACCACGGTACCCACGCTTCCGCAATCTCATCCGCGCCTAGCAAAGTCTGCACTCTCAATAATCACAACCTTACTTCCCGGCAACAATACTATCACCGTTTCCAATATCGATAGTACTGCCATCGAAAAATAAGCTCACAACCAAAGATAAACGAAACATGCCTGACTAGCTCGACACTGGTCTCAAATTCGCAGTACATTTGAATGTTAAATGTATTCCTTTCCATAGCAAGTATCTTACAAGATGACACAATGAAGTGTCGAAACATATAATAATAAAATTACAAAACTTGAACAGCTGTAGGTGCTCTTTTAACCCGTTCAACACTATGCCCGCACGCCATACGGGCGCGCAAGTTTCGGCCGTGTGGACGGAGTCCGTATCCCGTACGGGCGCCGCTTTTACGGTCGCTGGAAGGAGTCTTTTTTGCCGCACCACATGGCTGGTGGCTGTAAGATAACTGCTGTAGTTCATATTTTGTTCACTAGGTGAAGCAGCAGTCGATTTGTTCTGTGTATCAGTAAAATACATTATCTATCGGAACTGTTGTGAAATACAGAAAAGGCTTACCAACAAGCTTCAAAACAAAGAAACAGAAGCAAAATAATATATTTTTTTAGGAATTCTAACGCTGAAGAAGAAAATTAAGCGTGATGTACACTGCCTTTCTACAAAACATCAGGCTACCACAAAAGATGTCCCACTACGTTCTAAAGATGGGATTACAAAAGTAATGAAACCAGACGTTGTAATTGACTACCATAAGAACAAGACTGGTGTATATCGTGTGGATCAGCCGTACAGTTACTACCCATTCGCTCGAAAAACAATGAAGTGGTGGAACAAACTGTTCTTTCATGTTTTCCTAATGTCTGTCGTAAATAATTTTATTTTGTACAAAGACGTCAGTAAACAGAAAATCTCTCTTGTGGACTTCATGACGTTAGCTTGACGTTGGTAGAAAAAGGTGGAGGCTTTATGTCTGTCGATCCAACTCCAAGCACTAGCCTGCATAGATATTTTGGTCGTAACTTTCCAGAAAAAGTACCTCACCCTGCTAACAAAATAAATACCACACGGTACTGCAAAGTTTGCTCGGACAACGGGAAGAAAGAGACTGGCAAGTGAGTAAAAAAGGAAAACAGATAGTGGTGCAAAGACTGCAACGTAGGACTCTGCGTCCCTCAGGACTTTCAGGATTACCACCTGCAAGTGAATTACATATAACGTATATGTAACCTTTTTATATAATAAAATATTGAATAAAAACGCTATTGTGAACCAAATTCTTTTTATTATAAACACAAGAAAACATGTTATGAAATGTAAAAGTGTTTTCCATGTAAAGGTTTCTCATGTTTTTTTTTTTTTTTTTTTTTTTTTTTTTTTTTTTTTTTTTTTTTTGGAATGCTGGTACATCTCTACCGATGCAAGCATACAAATAAGCTTACATTTTTCCTAATGTTTAAAGGATGGGGTTTCAAATTTTGCTAGAAATTTGCCTCTCTGGCTCTTAGTTACTGTACAGTTAATAATTAACGTTAGATGAAAATCGCCAATTCACCTACACAATCGAGGTACATACATAGCAGCAGTGGCGTAACTATGGGGGGGGGGGGGATGAGAGGGATAAACCCCCCCCCCAGAACCCCATACCAAAAATAATAATAATAATAATAATAATATCGTATAACAGCAATCTGGTAAAAGTAAAGATTGAAAACTAGGGGTGTTTTACCTAATCTTTCACTGGATGGGAGTGAATTAGTTTCTTCAGTGGGAGTGTTAGATTGTAGTTTGTCTGGAAACTAACTAAAATTTTGCTCGTCAAGCAGATCTATCCCCCCCCCCTCCCCCCCCCCCCCCCCAAAGCCAAGTTACGCCACTGGCTAGCAGTGCTGAATGTGTTAACATCTGCACATAAGGAGCTGTTGCGGTGAGCCGCTACTGCTACCTAAATGCAGCGACAAGTGAGAGTTCGGAGGTCGCGTGACGTTTATCTGAAGCGCGTCCCCCACCCCTCTTGCCGGTTTAAGAGCGGATATGAAAACACCGTAAAACGGCCGACCCCCGTAACCGCGTCCCCCTTGACGGCAGACATCAAACGTCGTGACTCCCGTTTGAGGGAAGTAATACAGGAAAGCCAAATTCAAACAGGGCGCCCCGCCAGCGCAAACACAGACATCCCTCGCTGAGCCAACAGACGCCCCCCCCCCCCCCCTTCCAAACAGTCGGCAGGTCTGTGCTGTGCCCCGCCCGGCTTCCGGCGGCAGCGAGGAGCGTTGCCCCGGGCGGCAAAGGCAGTCCACACAGCCGCCACGTCAACCTGTTGACACGGGCGCGTGCGCACACCACCCTGTGTAAGCCATTTGCGTAGCCAAAATTACATCTGCGCCGGCCTGAAAGGCTCGGCCCGGCAGCCCTCCACTTGCGTCATTGTTCACGTGACGTCGTTTAACTAAGCTGTCAACTGCGTTGTCGCGTCTAAGAAAAATAAAAACGTAGTCAGCATTCAGGCACGTGGCGTGGAACTGTGACGTATTTCCGGTTGGCGCTCCTAGCGTAGCGGCGGCGGCAGTCCTCAGAAATGTTTCTTCTGTACAACAACAATGCGTGCGCTGGCAGGACATGCGCCCAGGTGGTTTCGTGGTTTCGTACAAGGTTAAATGTCAAACACGGCGATTCAATTCACTCTTTTTTTTCCAAATGCCAGGACTTGTAGAGGTGAGTGAGGACACAGTTCCTGAACAGGAACTCACGTTCGGAAATGAAATCCAACGACTTATAATACTATCTATATACGAGGGGAAGTCAATTATTATCCGCATTTTAATTATATTTTTGTTTATTTTGGTAGTACCGTCGTTCTACGTTGATGAAGCACGCTTTGTTTATTTTTTGTTATATATTTGCAATTTTCAAGCTGCTAGTTTCGTTTCGTTAACGCTGCCGTTTCTATTAGATTCTCTTAAAAAGACGATTAACTATTGACGAAGTAGCACATCGTCTGCAAATTAGTCACGGTTTTGCCTACGAAATCATCCACAACAGACTTGGATTTCATAAAGTTTGTGCAAAATGGGTCCCAAAACAAGTCACACTTGCATAAACCAACACTGGTGAAACGCTCCAGAAACTCAAATTTGAAGTACTGTATCATCCTCCATACAGTCCCCATCTTGCCCCTTGTTTGGTCCACTCAAACAGGCATTAACTGACGTCGATTTGCCTCAAAAGAAGCGGTGCATTCCTGGCTCGCAGCTCAACCGAGAACCTTCTTTTATGAGGACCTCAGGAAGCTTGTACAACGATGGACTAAGTGCGTTGAGACGCAAGGAGACTGAGTCGAAAAATGATGTTCGTATAAGCTTCCTACTCGATTAAAATAAAATTTTATAACTACGTTGCGGATAGTAATTGACTTACCCTCGTACATGTGGTGTCTGTTCCGAAAGAACAGAAGTCACTTCAGATCCTACAGTTGTTATTCTTCCACACTCACCGAATATATGACATCAACTGCGAATAGGTAAAGCTGTAAATGTGTACCCAGCCGGTATTCGAACCCGGGTATCCCGCTTTGTAGGCAGTTGCGTTGACCACTACACCACTGTGGACACAGTGATCACCGCACCTCCAAGGTCTACCTAAGCACGCCTCCCGTCAGACACAAATTCCCAACTTTACCCTGCGCACAGTACTCAAACTCGTAATTTTGAAAATAATTCCCGTAAGAGTAAGAGCCCCAAACTTTCCCACCGCATCCCACTAACGAAAGAATCGTTGCCCGTCACCGGCGCAACTGCCTAGAAAGCAGTAGACACGGGTTCGAATCCCGACTGGGTACACATTTTTGGCTTTGCCCATTCGCAGTTGATGTCACATATTTTGTGAATATGAAAGAATAACAACTACAGGATCAGAAGTGACATCTGTTCTTTCGGAACAGACGCCACATGTATAGTATAATATGCGGGTGACGGGCAATGATCCTTTCGTTAGTGGGGTGGAATGGGCAAGTTTGGGGCCCTTACTCTTACGGGAATGAGTTTCAAAATTACGAGTTTGAGTACTGTGGGCAGGGTAAAGCTGGGAATTTGTATCTGACGGGAGGCGTGTTTAGGCAGACCTTGCAGGTGCGCTGATCACTGTGTCCCCAGTGGTGTAGTGGTCAGCGCAACTGCGTATAAAGCAGGAGACCCGGTTTCGAATCCCGCCTGGCTACACACTTTCGACTTTGCTCAATCGCAGTTCACGTTATATATTCTGTGAATATAATATTATCAGTCAGAACACGCATGTTGCCGGCCGCAGTGGCCGAGCGGTCTGCGGCGCGCCAGTCACATTTGCACGGCCGCTACGGTCGGGGTGTCGAATCCCCCCTCTTTAGTGTAAGGTAGTTCTAAGTAGTTTGTTAAGTTTAGGAACTGACGACCACGCAGTTAAGTCCCTTAAGCTTAACAAACATTTGAACAACATATGAACACGCGTGTTGAATGTTGTGTTAGAACTAACAGTGGTTGTGTATTCTAAACGGAATGATGTCTTTATAGATCTTAGGATGTTTATGCTGCTGTATACACCACCGTAAAATTATTTTAACCATTGGTCTGGCAAACTTGAAATATTTTATGTTTATTTTCTTTGTTGAATCAGCAAAATTATCTGCTATTTTATATGTCAATTTAACAAATATGCCAAATAAAGTGGGTGTATTAAAGGTAAAAAAAAAAAAAAAAAAAAAAAAAAAAAAAAAAAAAAAAACTTTGTGGGTGGGTGTTAGGGGAATCTCACATGGTTTTCACTGGACCTTAGAAATCCATCACTTAGATATAATGCTGGACAATCGGCAATCTCAGCATATGCAACTGGAGAATGCAACTGAGTTGAAAGATGGTTATACTTGGAGCTAACAAAAAATCAGTAATAATTCACCCGGTTTATCTATATAAAGTCGAAAAATATCAATAAACTCCGATATAATGGGGCTCATCTCATCGACCAACAACATTTTTAATATCTTAAAAGCCACAAAAATTAATGTTCACAGTATCTTAATATAACAAAAATATAGTGAAAATTACCAACTTTCGAAAGTTCCATGCAATTTCAACAAATTATATCTTATTACCTCAAGCTATCATCTTCAAAACAACACACTTTTATCTATTCTTTTAAGGATTTATCCCACTTGTTATATTATTTATTGTGAAATAAATCATCGTTTTCTTCACAGTAATTCAGCAATTGCAGCAGGAATGATAAGCATATATTGTTCTCGTATTCGTGTAAAATTATTTAATGAATATTTGTCTATTTTGCTAGTAATGTACCTAAATACGTGTTGTGTGAGCATTCAGGCTTGTGATGGTGGGCTATTTTATTTATTTATTTACTTCATATATTATTTATACTGCTGATAAATAGTCACAAGGTGACTGAAAGTTTATATCTTTCCTGTTTTAGTATTGTATGACGTTAAGTTAGTATGAAAGTGGTGAAAGTTAAGTCAAAGCAAATCTTTTTTTGTTTATAACTCTGCTACTTTTGGAGGCTATGAGAGTAGCTAGGGCAGAATACTGCTGTGGTCAAGTAAACTACTGGGACAGTTCTTGTGGAAAACTCCTTGTGAGAGGGGGAAAACGTTTTGCCTTGTTAGCTCGCGTGTTTCATTTGCTTGCCAAACTGTCACTTGTAGGAAACTTTAACTGTTTATAACTTTACTTTTTCCTATTCCATTTCGGAATTGTAACTGGTCTATGTGATACACATGATATATTACGAGCGTTGGTATGTTATTTGTCGGCCGCGGTGGAGTAGCCGAGCGGTCTAAAGCATCTTGCTGCGGAGCGCGCGGTTGCTCGGCGTGGAGGTTCGAGTCCTCCCTGGGGCATGGGTGTGTTTGTCGTTAGGTTAGTTTACCTAGATTTAAGTAGTTTGTAAGCTGCAGACTGATGATCACGCAGTTTGGTCCGATAGATCTACAAACATTTGTTATTTGTCGGACTAAGACGTGAAGCTGACAGTTATTTCATATTGTGTGATGACGAATTGGCTTAGTATCTGAGCGATGATTACTTAGTTTGGGCTTTGGCTACCTTCCTTATAAAACACTGAAGACATCTTTTATAATAGTTTTAGAGGTATTTATTTATAATTTATTACTTTTGTTAAGGACCACTTTCAAGAGATCTGTATATGTCTGTCACTGTACTTTATTCGCTTGAATTGTCTACATAATTTTCAAATGTTGAATAAAATCTCTTTTATTAAATAATCATTTATCTATATCATTATTAAGTCGCAAATGTTAGACAGTGGCAATTATCTTTGGAACAAAGAAGCTGAATTAAGGTTTGTGTTGTGGAGGGAAATCGTACATAGACTATTCCGAGGCGCCTTAATCGTTAGTGGTGTGGTAGTCTAACTTGCATTATTTTGCCGGGCGCCGTGGCTCAGCGCGCCCGGTCAGGGGGCTGAACGCCCTCTGTAATAAAAAAAAAAGCTGAGCCAACCATTCACCGAACAACCACGAACAAACTAAACGAACGACCGCGACCCATAGATCTACCAGAAGAGCAAAAAAAAAAAAAAAAAAAAAAAAAAAAAAAAAAAAAAAAAACGGTTAAGACGTCTGCCTAGTAAGCATGGAGGTCCGGGTTCGATTCCCGGCCGCACCACAAATTTTAATTCAATGCTTCAGCTCTATCAATAATGTCTTTGACATATTTGAGACGAATATCCGTCTCAGGGATTCTTTCATTGTATTTAATGTACAGAGTGTTTGACTGTAGGATCACAGGTATAAGGTACTTTGCATTTGCTGAGTCCGGTCCTTCACATTGTCCAACATCTGTCAGTACCCCGACCTCCCCCCCACCCCCCCTCCCAACCACTCAGCTGCATGTTGTTGCCGCCTGCATCCTGGCAGACAATGTTTCTGGTCGCATGTTTTTAGCACAGAATAAAGATTTTGCAGTATTTTGTTACCTTAAACCAAGACGAGTTATATCTTGTTGTACATATTTTGTTTACTATATCGTAAGTCATGTTCCTAATTTTGGATATGACTAATGTAATAATTTTTTCATGTATTTTGTATTTGTATATTTTTGAGTTGTGTCCATGTGTGTTTTGTGTGTTTCGGTTATTTAATGTGTCTACCTCAATTATGTTCACTACGGGTTTGCTGTAATTAGGAGCTTTTGAGTTAAAATGTTTTATGACTTCTCTGAGCATTACTAATTCTCCTGAGTCGAAATATTCTACTCATTTTGTCACCTCTATGAGTGGCATGATTTGGCATTGTTTGGTTCCTGCTTCTACCTGGAACAGGTGTTCCAAAGCTGTGTATTCTTTGAGGGCCCAGGTGCTTGGAGTACTAATGCTTTTGAATATTGTGTCAAAACAGATCTCAACCAATATTTTCCGTTAAACTTAGTTACGATGACATCTATATACATAGACAAGAAGTGTCCCATACTGTTGCGTGACGTTTTGTCCGGAATATGGACGTCTTTTATTCTTAGAGAAGGAGAGCCTTTGTTTCTCGGCGAACCGTAGGTGCGTGATCGCCGACAACATTTTATGTGTTTCGTTGGAACCTAGGTTGTTGATTTTTGTCGACACCAGTGTTAGTAACCTCCGGAAATAATAAGTTGTTGACTACTATCGTCGCCGTGGAGCGTGTAGAGAGAATTTTCGATAATTCGGACGGTCGTTAGAGACGACCGTGTCTGCCTGAACATATAAAGGACCTATAAAAGGGAACTGAGGCTGAAGGCGGGATAATGCATATGGTGCGAAGAGTAATGTCTGATTAAGGAAAGGGAAGATACCGCGACAGTGGCATAGCTTGAAAATTAAACAACATTTGCCTTAAGAAAGCTTGAACTTCACAGCCAACACTTAAATTTTGGAAGTATTACAAGACTGCGTAGCAGTAACACAATAGAGAAGAGGTTCAAAATTCCCATGTTTGTAAAGCTTACGGGACTTATGTGCGAGGTCATCAGTCACTAAACTTACAAACTACTTATAAACTAACGTATACTAAAGACAACACAAATATCCATGCACAATGGAGGATTGGAAACTCCGACGCGGAAGGCCGCGTGATCCGCAACGTGGGGCTTCAGACCGCTCGGCTACTCCCGTGCAGCTAGGGAAGATGTGATTCAATTAAAGGAACATACATTTCTTCAACTTCTCAGTCAACCTTTTGTTTCTCAGAAGTACTTCGAGACTGCATAGCACTTACAAATAGAGAATTGATGATTTACGAAAAAGAACACTAAATTCCTTAAACTTCACAGCCAGCCTTTAAAGTTTCAGAAGTCTTACAAGGCAGCGTAACCGTTAGAAATAGTTAATGGTGCTTTAATTATAGAGACTCAATTTTTTTAAATTGTGCAGCCGAGCTCTTAATCGTACAGTAATATCACTAGGATGCGTAACAAACATTAAATATACAGTACCGTTTAAGATATTACATCCATAATCCGACAGACAGTGTAAGTCAGAGCCTTAACAGCACATTGATAAAATGTTATTCAATAACTAATAGATGTGCCACGGCAAACGTTTTAAGAGCCCAGCAGGTGGTGAAAGGGCATAACATATTCACGCTGCTTAAAACAACAGACACTCGGAGATGCGAAAGGTAGAAGTTAGCTGTAAGCAAGACAAAACTAGAGCACCCCTGCAAATACTTCGCACCGCTAGGCGAATGACAAAAGAGTTGGGAAAAAATGGAAGTAAAGTTGAATGTTCGCGCTTAGCTTTCTTCAGAATCAAGCAAATAACGAATAGAAAGGGAAAAAAAAATTATGAAACTCCCCTTGAAGTGCCCCTTATGCGAACCGAACGTAAGAACAAAAACCTCCCAAAATAGCGTCAGACACTGAAAAAGCCAGTACACAGATCAGTAGATGTTGAATTTCACAAGGATAATTAATCCGTTCTGAAGAGACCGTTAGACTAAATGTCGGATCGCGCCTCGCTAAAATGAGGAAATACAGGCGGGAAAAAAAGAATTATCCCCTTAATCTACCGCCCGCTATCTAGAAGAAGTGAAGAAACAACATGACACCACAAGAATAGAAGAATCCCTAATCAGGCACAGAGGGGTAAATGCCACGGCGGAGTGGCCGAGCGCATTGAGGCGCTATGCCACGATGCACGGGGCCGTTCCCCTTCGGGGGTTCGAATCCTACCTCGGGCATGGATGTTTGTGTTGTCTTTAGTATGAGGTAGTTTATAAGTTCAGGGATTAACGACCCCACAGTTAAGTCCCATAATCTTAACAAACATTCTTTTTGTAAATGACACTCGTAGAAAACGTATCTTGTATATCCATGCGACTTCGCTGCGGAGGCTAGGTGATGTAATTACTCGTCTCCCTCCTTTGAATACGCTGGTAGCAAAATAGCCGCGAGCGCGCGGTTGTTCGCCGTGGAGATTCGAGTCCTCCCTGGGGCATGGGTGTATTTGTTGTCCTTAGGTTATTTTACCTTAGTTTAAGTAGTTTATAAGCTACGGACTGATGACCACGTAGTTTGGTCCGAGAGATTTACAAAAATTTGAACATTTGAAAGGAGCCGCCTTTCGCCCCATCCATCAAGGCGACTTACAGCAGAACAACAGAGCCGGCCGCGGTGGCCGTGGGGACTGAGGCGCTCCAGTCAGGGTCTGCACGGCCTCTACGGCCGGGGGTTCGAATCCCCCCTCGGGCATGGATATTTGTGCCGTCCTTAGGATAAGCTAGTTGATAAGTAGTTTGTAAATTTAGGGACTGATGACCCCATAGTTACGTCCCATAAGCTATACAAACATTTGAACATTTGAACTTACAGCAGAGCCGGGACTTACAGCTCACGATTGCTACCCTCTCGTATCACCATTGTTCGCCATTGCTCTTCGATAATAAGAGAGGTGCCTGTCTATCCTGCCACACCTCTCTCTCTCTCTTTCTCTTTCTCTTCTCTCTCTCTCTCTCCCTCTCTCTCTCTCTCTCTCTCTCTCTCTCTCTCTCTCTCTCTCTCTCGTTTCCTCGCCCCACTGCCCCCGTAGTTCCGGAGGCTCGCAATGCCAGCCGCTAAGTTGACTCCACACAAACATGGCCACAATCCCGCCGGCCTAGGCCTAGTACAAGGCTTCCACTGCTTCCTTAGTCGTCCCCGATCAAAGCCCAACTCGCCAAAACAGTTGCCGCCAGCGCCCACGGACTCCCCCCGACACAAGAAATGAACCAGGCAGCAAGGAAATAACAACCGCCATCGGCGTTGATAGAAGAAAGCAGAAACGAAGCATACGCGGCACAAAACCTGTACCAGGAAGGTGCCAAGCGCGAAACGAGCCGTTGTGGCCCCTCAAAAAACTACCATTAGTTGACATCCATTTTTAGGTCGCGCTATTAACTTTTATTTATCCGAATCCACAAGGCACTACTTCACAATACAATTTTGAATATTAACTTGTAATCTAGTATAAATATATTAATAAGAACATCAAACTTTGTTGGACCAGTGCTCTGCCACCAGAATGGCATTGTCATTGGCAGCGAACATGTCTTGCATGTTACAATGGACACTAAGGTTCTTGCACACAACAAGTCCTGTCTCTCACCACACTCAGAAAGTTCATCGTCACTGACACCCCACTTCTTCATATTGCTTTTACACTTTGTCACTCCGGTTCTCAGCCTGTAGAGGGTCTTCCAAGTCGCGTACGGGAGATGGCCTCCTGCTGGTAGCTATTCTTTTGCTGTCCACAGTCCTCCTGGTGACTTTGCTCTCCACAGTGCATTTCGACGAGCTTCTGCAGATGTTAGAATTGATGAGGTTGTGAGAAGGAAGCTTTTTCTCGATTTCAACCTTGATGGGAGGGGCTGGATTCCAAACATTATGCGCCTCGGATCTTCTTCTTGTTTCTTCTTTTCAGTCTCCGAAGCTGCCTGTCTCCTTACATCTGGTGGTGCTATTCCGATGAGTGAGAAAATATTACTGACAGGTGTTGGTCTTAAGCATCCTGTGAATTGCAGCCTGTCTCATTTAAGGTCACGTCAACTTGCTTAGGATGTGCACAGTTCCGCCATACTGGAGCAGCGTACTCTGCAGGAGAGAAACACAGGGCGAGAGCAGGTATGCGGAGGACACTAGGCTGTGATCCTCACTTGGTGTTCGTGAGCTTGCGAATAAGATGTGCATACTTTCTGTTTGGTGTCCATGCAGTGCTCTTTGAAAGTTAAAGAGCGATCCAGTTTTACTCCCAAGTATGTTGGGTGATCACTGTGATTGAAATTGCGTCCTTTCCAGGTGATTAACAGCTTTTTCCTTGCTGCCTTATTGCGCAGATGGAACGCACGAACCAGCGGGTACATGGAAGATGCCTCCTCGAAGATTGCAAAACAATCTGGCGTACCCTGGGCAATGTTGAGGGAACCAAAACCTCAGCGGCAGAATCTTCCAGTACCAAAGGCACTTGATATAATAGTGCTATTAACACGTGGAAACGCAATAATGTGCGGTGTAAAGGGGCGCTCAGCAGTTCGAAGAAAATCGAACCGTGATGACTGAAATGTGTTTGAGATTATACTGGAAACAAGTAGGAGAGTCCCGCTGTTGGTCGTCGGTCACAGTGAGCAGTGGCCAGCCCTCGGGGTTGGCCCGGCCGGCAGTGGCTCGTAAAGCACCATCTGCGTCAGATGGCTCGCGCCCTCCGCGCCTCGTCCCCCTCCCCCAGCCCCAGCGAGCTGTATGAGAATTAATTAGGCCAGCGCCACTAGGGGTGGCGCTAGCGCTGATGTGTGGAGGCGCTACGTCACGGCTAACACCCCGCAGCCCGCCAACCCCAGGGCGACAAGGCGCATCCCCAATGGGGGCGTAACTCCATCACTGTACAGTCAGTGAGCACGTGAAACAAGGTGACGACAGACACCTTATAGCGATGTAGCACGTCGTCTTCCATATATTTTTTGTATATTTCTGTAAAGTTATAATTTATTTTTGTCACTAGATTATCATTTTGTTAAAACTTGAACCCCACTCTTTTCAAGGCTTGATGAATAGCATTTTTTTCATGTGTTAAAATATTAGTTAATATTGCTAGGTTTTTCTTATTTTGTTATGTTAATAATTTATTATTATATTAATTAATGTGGCATAACTACGGCTTCTCTGCTACGCCACTGTCCTGTGAGAATATTCAGTTGCGGTCTAAAGCACCTCGCTGTGGAGCGCGCGGTTGTTCGCCGTGGAGGTTCGAGTCCTCCCTGGGGCATGGGTGTGTGTTTTTGTCCGTAGGTTAGTTTACCAAGGTGTAAGTAGTTTGTAAGCTACGGACTGATGACCACACAGTTTGGCCCGATAGATTTACAGACATTTGAACATTTGAATGTTCAGTTGTTTTACTTTTAAGTGTGTGCAAAAGTATAAGGCTGTTTGAATGTGGAGAGTGATAGCTCGCTTTGCATCGTTCTCTCTGGCTCAGAGTCGATAGCTGCTGAGGTTAACAAAGAGGTTTCCATACCCTTTGGTTACAGTGTAGTCGGCGAGCCTTCTCCAGCGAGAGTGTACTCGCTCTCCGTCCCCACCACCGTTGTTTCTTGTATTTTCTGGTATCCGCTCGATCTGATCATTCTGGGCTGGTCGTCTGGTGGGGTAAGGTTGGTTCTGCTCTTGTTTTAGGAGATGGTACCGTTTCATCGACTAGAACGTTAGATTCGTGAACTTAGAATCATTTTTTTTAATATTTTTTTCAGATCATGTGTGGAAATGTGTTCTCGTTTTTCAATTCAATGATTTACAATAGATAAACGCGGTGTGTGTTTCTAGTTGCAGTTTAATAACGGCCTGGTATGTTAAAACCTTTTGTGATCATGTGGCGGTATATGAACTTTGTGTAAATACTGTCTAGCTTTGTGGGGCCCGATTTCTAGTAGGTAAAAATCTTCTCAACCTTTCCTTCCGTGAGTCATGTGTGTTCCACGTGGTCAGTTCATAGAACGAAGCCTTCAGCTTCCACTCTTGTTTGTTCCATGTCCATCAGGCAAGTAACTATGCGGGTATCCTTCTGATTTCCACTAATATTTCGCGGTCTTCTCTCCCTACTTATTTTAATTTTGCTGACTCTTCTCCGACTGGTAGTACGCACTCCGTCTTTGTCAGTAATTCTCTCTGAACCTTGTACAGTAGCCTTCAATATCTTCCTTATGTTATTCTAAACATTTCTATGGGTTGCATGCTGTAATTCTTAATTTTATTCTTTTATTATTTCACTTTTACGACTTTTTTGAGACTGGACTTCATCCGTTTCTGTAATGACTCCCTATCGCGTGTAGTTGCATTTCCTTCGCTTCTTCATGTAATTCTATACATTTCTATGGGTTGCATGGCGTAATTCTTATTTTTATTTTTCCGACTTTGTGATTATTTCATTTTTGTGGTTGTCCTGAGACAGGACCTCATCCGCCTCTGTAATCGCCCCCTATCGTGTGTAGCTGTATTTCATTCGCTTCCTTATATAATTCTAAGCATTTCTATGGGTTGTATGCTGTAGTTAATCTTCTTTATTTTTCGGAATCTGAATTTATTCAATTTTATCGGTTTTCGAAACCACGTAGTTCGAGTTCCGACTTCCGGTGTTTGCTGCTAATCGCATGAGATCACGCCACTTCTCATATAAAACCAGTACCTAGATCGATTGTTGACAAAGTGCAATTTAATAATCCACCGTGATTTAGTATAATGTATCCGCTTTTCAACCACTTCACCTTCAGTGGACTGCGTTCACGTAACGTAGCTGTGTCGCCGTTAGCGTGTTTGCTTGCGTTCCAATTCAGATGTAATTTAACTTTGCTATACACATGCACCATCTCAAAACAGGCACGACAGACCAGTGTTTTTGTATATTGTGTTTTGTGCTACCTCCGACTTGCTGAATTTCGCCTACGATAGCGGAGCCTGCTTCCGCCTCGTCTCAGTACGTTAATTTTGTTGAGTTTTGCTGTGGCATTGTGTGTGTGAACGAATGAGTGTTGTTTGTGATCCTTCCCAACAGTAGCGTTAAATCATGTATAATTTATGCTGGGCACCGTCCGCATTAATCCATGTAAGAGATGCATTTTTATTGTATTAAAAAATGTGTTCCCCATTTTGCTTGTTTTCTATCAGAATAAACAAGTCTAAGTTCAGCATAATCTGTAAGTTGCCTATAAATTGTAGTTTTAGAGCCTCTTCCCTCTTTTATTTAAAATTGTTCTTCACAAGTGCTGAGAACTAGCTCAGGTACAATTTTCTTATGTCTAAATTTCGTTGCGCCATAAATGTTTTCTTAGCCACCTTTCTAATATAACTTTAATTGTGGTGGCTTGCGTATTAATGTCTGTGTGTAATAACGTATGAGATGCAATGTATATTGACCACTGGAGTATTAACTTCGAGTTATTGAAGTAATTTGAGTCAGTTCTCAGTTTGGGCCAGAGAACAAGTCTCTATAGCAGAGAGTAACCGGTAGTTCACACGGACCTTATTTGCTAATTTTAGTGATAAAACAAGGCTCTTGTTTCGTACAGTGGTCGACATTTAAGCTACACATGCCGATGGCCTAAGATCGCCGGAAGAATCTGTACAGCTGGAAAAAAGGAGTTCATTTTGATCCCATGACGGTAGGTCTCACCTAGGGGATGGTGCTTGCACTGATAAACGTCGAACGCCTACAAAGAGCGTTGTTATATAGCAGGCAGAGTGGCATATCTGTGCACCGTTGACGGCCATAAGGCAGACAAGGGGAACACCAAGTACGGTACAAATGAATTTTGTTGGGTCGCAGGGATGTTGTGCGGGAACTCCTCCAAACCACCACGCTAACAGGATTTGTACCAATGCGCCTTGGTTTCCACGAAAATCGAGATCAAAGTGTAGCGCGTAATAACTCAAATTTTCAAATGTTTGTATAGTCTATGGGACTTAACTACGGAGGTCATCAGTCCCTAAACTTACAAACTACTTATGAACTACTTACGAACTAGGACGGCACAAATATCCATGCCCGAGGGGGGATTCGAACCCCGACCGTAGCGACCGTGCAGACCGTGACTGGAGCGCCTTAGTCCCCTCGGCCACTGCGGCCGGCGCGTAACAGCTGTACCTATAGCAATTCACCGTCGGTGCTTGAGTCAGCGTGGTGTAATTAGTAAGGCGCTCGATTGATATTCAGATATCCGAAATCCAATCCTGATCGGTATTTTTAAATTTTTTCACACTTGTCTGACGGTTAATTGTGTATAATTATATTCCCCTTTTCCCCACTATATAAATTGATATTGAAAAGATAAAGTATTTACAGTTACATGTAAACGATACGCAACGAATGACTAGCCGCCTGGCCGCAGCATACGCTGGGACGCGTCAAGTGGGCGCACAATGCATTCGACAGTATAACAACAGTGTGGCCGGGGACTGTAAAAGCAGCTAGAAAATGCTGCACAAATGATACTGGTGATAACTGCAGACGGTTTACTGGTCTTTCAATCGCTGTATAAGTATACTTCTAAACAACGAATAAAATAAAATAATCGTCGTGCAATACGTAACATACTAAGCAATTAACATAAGTTATCATGACCAATTACCCAACGATTAACATAAGACTGGCTATGAAAGCATGTAATTATGAACAATCACTCGTCGGACAAGTCCAAAACATAACGAAAAAAAAAAAAAAAAAAAAAAAAAAAAAAAAAAAAAAAAAGTTGCGAGTAGGATTCGAACGCCTTGCTAATTACTCCATGCTGACTCACGTACCGCTGATGTCGCGCAAGTGTTACGCGCTGGACTTCGTGGGAACCAAGGCGCATTGGATCAAATGCTTTTAGTTTGTCTGGAGGAATTCCAGGACGACATACCTGCGACCCATCAAAATTCGTTTGTACTATACTTGGTGTTCCCCTAGTGAATGTGACATTAACGTCTAAAGCAAACAGGCGCCATTCCACGGAGAAGCATTCGTGCTTCAAACAGCCAACTCAGCGAATTTAAGAAATGAAGAGTTACCAAACGACACAGTCGGTGTAATTGAAGTCTTTGAAAAGATATCACAAGAGCCCTGATCACAAATATCCCACTGTTTAACGAGCTGAAGGATTTCCTATTTCCGGAATTCCTGTGTCTGTGACAAGAGCAAGTCCTCTATTGTGTCCTTCAGTTCTTCGTTCATGTTGAAGCGCTCCCCTTTGAGATGTTATTTTAGCGGACCAAAGACATGGAAGTGACAGACCGACATGTCTCGGGTGTAGCGCGGATGCTCAAGCTACTCCCACCTGAACTTGGCCAGTACACTTTGTGTGACCCTGGATACGTGTGGACTCGAGTTATCATCGAGTAGCATCACTCCCGTGAGCAGCCCAGGCCGTTTGTACTTGGACTTGCGTAGGCTGCGGAGTGTCTTACAGTACACGACACTGTAAATGGTTATTCCAAGGTCGAGGAATTCGATGAGTATCGGACCTCTGACATCGAAATAGACGATGAAGGTGACGACGAACACTACCCGTCCCTAGATGTCGCATTGTATTATCCCAAACAGGCAAATTCATATTTTAATCGGTTTGGTTGTTAATACATTTTGTATCTTTTCATTTGAACACCCCACAAATATTAATGCTGATGTGCAAATGAGATGTTCGTTTGATTTTAGCAATATATATATATATATATATATATATATATATATATATATATATATATATATATATATATATTCCTGATATACTCAAAGAACTTGTTTATTTTTCATTTACTATTCTGTAATCTCTGAGCTTAGCTGATAGTGCAAAAGTCTGCTACACGCTGAACTGTGATATTACCAGCATAAGTGCACAAACATCTTAATATAAATTTAATACTGTTTATCATTGTAAAACAATTCATCACTGAGTATTGTCCAAATGTCTGTAAACGTATGGGACTTAACGGCTTTGGTTATTGCCCCTAGGCTAACAAACTAATTATAATAACCTAAAGAAAACACACACACACAAGCCCTAGGCCTCCGACGGCGAGCAACCGCGCGCTCCGCATCGAGGCGCCTTAGACCGCTCGGGTACTCCACCGCGGCCACTGAGTATTGATTAACTTTTCACTGACAATATTAAATAAAAGAATTTACTATAAACTGTACTGGCTAGTTTGAGGGTAAGGATTATATTTAGCATGGGAAATGTGTTAATTGCTGTTGAATCTTTCGGGTTATGTGGTTGTGGTCGAGGAAACGTATTTGCTCCTGACGTTTCGTTCAGAGCTGCGCTGGACATCTTCAGAGGTGCTACTGGTAGCGGTGAGTCTTGCCGAGTCAAATGTTTTATATAGCTTATGGGACTTAACTACGGGGTCATCAGTCCCTAAACTTACAAACTACTTATGAACTACCTAATACTAAGGACGTCACAAATATCCATGCCCGAGGGGGGATTCGAACCCCCGACCGTAGTGGCCGTGCAGATCGTGACTGAAGCGCCTCAGTCCCCTCGGCCACCGCGGCCGGCCTTGCCGAGACAAGACTCACCGCTACCAGTAGCACCTCTGAAGATGTCCAGCGCAGCTCTGGACGAAACGCCAGGAGCAGATACGTTTCTTCGACCACGACCACATAACCCGGAAGATTCAAAAGCAATTATTTCATGTGGTCGTGAAAGCCTTCACTGCATAAATGTGTTAATATTTAACTGTTCTGTACGCAAGACAAAGTGCATGCCAGAATACAACGCACTCTAAATATTCCTCATTATAATTAACTTCAAAACTTTATTGATCACTGATAATCAATCGTACGTTAGTAACTTTCGGTCTTTTTTATCTCTAGACCTACTTACGTATAACTGATTGAAATTAATGTTGTGGGAATTAACTTTGATTCTGTCCAGGTCCATAGTCTGTGCTGAAAATAAAAATGTTCAGTATCCTGTCCTCTTGCAACTCCTGTCCATGAACAATAAAATAATAATTAGTTTCAATTGGCCGCGGAATGGCGGACGTCGTGTGTAGTTCACAGACGGTACTGGAGAGTCTGCTGTTGGCGATGAATATCTGAAAAGTGCTTAAAATTACTAATATTTATCTTTGAAATCGTAATTAAACGTGTACATGAATGTAACAGGCCTTAAAATAGTGATTCTAGGAAAACAATATAACGACGGTTCTAGAAATTTACAATGATTTTATTTCATTTATTCTCTGAGTACAATTTCTGACATCAGAGAAGACTGAATAAAGATTACATGATGGTTATTATACTATTAGATAAAACAATAAGATAGCTTTTATGATAATTTGATAAAGTCTTTTTTTATAAATAACTAGCTTAAACCCGCGGCTCCGCTCGCGTGTTGGTTGATTATGATAGATAAGCTATCTTTCAGCTATCTTTCATTGCTATTGCAATGACACTGGTTTTGAAGGATGAAATGAAATGCAATACCTTCTTTAGAAACAAACTGAAAACTATTCCTATCAGATCGCAGAAGTCTATGTACTTACCGTTCATCAGGAACGTAAGTAGTATAGATCAAATCACACGTAAAAATGCACTCGTTTCGAACAATTCAACAATAATGATTCTAATAATATCACAGATCGATCACTTGACGTAATGCGCGAAACGTCAAATCGAATTTTATTAGAGAGATGTATTAAAAGAAATTTCTTTTTTACTGCTTTATGTATTTATTGTTATATTTCCTTATTCGTATGCTTATCCTTACAGTGAAAGAGCTGAAGACATTGTAGCATGCATAGACCAAAGATATGGTCTGTGGCATCACGTTCCGCTGTATGTAACCTCCTTGCTATATAGTCTCAAACATCATCGCTGACCTTCAGTCCGAAATTTTTAATAATTAGACGACTTTCAACCACCATATCTTCTACCCCCTTATATTTATCGGCATGGAACTGCTATGGTGTACAACGGGAGAATTCGGACAAATATAACACACAGGCCATTCGTTTGCTTTCTGTAGTTTTCGCTGCAGAGCGAGATATTAACGCACACACACACACACACACACACACATTCACATACACCACCCTTCTATCATCATCAACCCTCAAACAACTAAGCAACCAATAAAACCATTTTCAAAGAGTATATATAATTTTCAAAGAGTAATTATTGTTCCGCATTTCGCGTTATATTCTTCAAATTACTAAATATCTATCAGATCGATATAAAACCGTGCCTAAAACCTTACTCAGGTATAAATTAGTAACTGTACAAATATTTAGGTCTCTGCGTCTTGTCGTTCGGACGTGATAAGCGTTCACATTCACATTAGTGTTTATAGATAAATAGCTATCCGATCGCCATAAAACGGTGCCTTAAGCATTCCCCGGGTAGACATTAGTAACGGTACAAATTTTTAGCTCTTTTTGTCTTGTGGTTCAGACGTGATAAACGTACACTGAACAGACATTCACATTTATAGATATAGATTACTGTCGTAGTTGGCTTACAATGTTCATCTCTGACATTATTGCACGTATGAGTCGTATTACACTATAATTCAATAAGGCGTCTTTGTTAATGTTAAATGTTGTTTCACCAGCGTCGTTACGGCCTCCCGAGAGGCGTGTTGGCTCTTTCGAAAAACTGCCATACATTTTGAACGTGGCGCGTCGTGCAACGATGCTGGTTCCAACGGTCACGTGAGCATCCTCACACCCGTAGACGAGGTTCTGGACGTGCGTGGAACACAATGGACCTCAAACATGTTCAAATATTTGTTAAGCTTATGGGACTGCGGGGCCATCAGTCCATACACTTTCAAACTACCTTATACTAAAGGCAATACTCAACGTGATCTGTAAAGCCCGGTTTACACGATCGACTTTTGGTGAAGATTGGCTACTCGAAGTGCGTGCGCCTTACTTACCTGCGTGTAAACGAGCAGCCAGTCCTCCCATGGCGAATGCATCTATGACGTCAATGGTATTTAGAGTGCGCCGAGTGTGGAGTCCTTAATTTTCGAGTATGCTGCAGAATGCGGATGCGCAGAAGCAAGTAACAGTAGTGGTGTCTGCTAACATCGGAAGTTAACCTATTTTGACAGATCTCATCCATATTACAGAAATACTTTCGTATTTTCTTAAACTTCATTCTGACGTTAGCTTTATTTTTATCGCACCGAAAAAGTTGCACCAAAGCCTAATATTGTTTTTTCTAGTAGCAGAAAAATATTTTCAAGCGGGAAAAGCTTACCCTATCTATGAATGTATACAAGCATAAATATATCAAAGTGTTTTACTGAAAATTATTTCAGTAGACTAGTCAGCATTATTAGATGAGACAATAATTTTCATGTTATTTTGACCGTTAGCAAGGACACAAGATATGAAAACTGAAGTAAATAGTCTCTTTTTTACTGGACTTTGATTGTTGTTTCACGTGTTTGCCATTTTAAATTTTCTTCAGGAAGTAAATGTGCGAGTTTTCAAACGTCTCATTCACACTTTTCCTTTTATTTATGTTCTCAATTGTGTAAAAAATTAACTACATGACATTTGAGGAGATCATCAACTATGAATTACTCATTCGTCATTAATAAACTGCTCCTCACTGCTCCTCACTTTTTCACTCAGTTCCGAAACTACATAGCAGACGTCCCTACAGTTTCGGTGTTTACGTCTAAACGAGAACGACTACTCGAGACAGGCGAGACGCAGTACCCGCACGGGAAAAGCACGCCAGGGGCGCTACAGTAGACCCACTAGTCTCGAGTAGTCAACTGAGACAAGAACGTTCTTTGTGTAAAAGGGGCTTCAAATGTGCAGCATCTTCCATGACCAGCTGGATCTCTAGATTTGTGTCCAATCGAGCACGTGAGGGATATTATGGGCAAATGACAAGCGCAACTAGTCACCCTACAATCTTGCGGAACTACCTGAAGAGATCGAGTAGTCGTTTATCCCAAGATATATTCCATATCTGCGAGATCGAATGTATGCCGGAATAAGCGCCCGCAATGCCACCCGTGGAGACTACAGCACGTACTTGCATCAGTGTTTTAGTGTAGATCTGCAACTTGTAACTCAGTCCCGCTTGAAATATTGACCTGTAATTATAATAATTTACTCCACATGCAATATTCCTGTAACAGACTTGAGTGAACTGGAAAATGTGAGAGTGTAATAGTTATTATTTCCGGTAGTGTATGAAAGAGCGGTGCATTGTACAAAAGGCAAACTTCTATAGGGGATATGTTAACCGGTCCTATATCATTTTCCTTCCTCCTCCACGTTGCCAAGGATGACGCGCAACAGTTTGCGTTTGTACCACAATAACAGTGTACGAGAGGGTCGTTCTCCCCATTGCACTGTGGGATGAGAAGAAATTCTTAAGTTCACTAACCTGACGACTTCTATAGTTGTCGTCCGCACGCAGATCGGAGTTCTTGAAG
Organism: Locusta migratoria; assembly: GCA_026315105.1. Lineage (NCBI taxonomy): Eukaryota > Metazoa > Arthropoda > Insecta > Orthoptera > Acrididae > Locusta > Locusta migratoria. The sequence goes on along the minus strand of CM048751.1, from coordinate 233,181,258 downwards.
TGAGGCTGAACTTATTGGCAGGAACTCATCTAATTACGGAATAATACTGAAGTTCTTGGGACGGCACACCTACATGGGATACTCTGCAAATCACATTTAAGTGCCTGGCAGAGGGTTCATCGAACCGCCGTTATACTATTTATCTCCCATTCCATGCTCAAATTGCGCGCGGGAAGAAAGAACACCTGAATCTCTCCTTTCGAGCTCTGATTTCTCGTATTTTATTCTGATGATCATTTATAACTATGTAAGTGGGAGTCAACAATATATTTTCGCAATCGGAGGAGAATGTTGGCGATTGTAGTTTCGTAAGCAGCCCACGCTGCAGCGGTAAGCGCCGTTGTAATGATTCCCATCCTGTATCATTTCCGTAACGCTTTCTCCCTTGTTCGTGATAATAATTAACGAGCTGCCCTTCTTTGGACTCTTTCGATGTCCCCGTCAAACCCACCTGATAAGGATGCCACACTGGGCAGCAATACTCCAAAAATGGACGGACAAGCGTATTGTATGCAGTGTCTTTAGTAGTTATGTTGCATTTTTTAAGGGTTGTGCCAATAAAACGCAATCTTTCGTTCGCCTTCCCCACGACATTATCTACGTGTTCTTTCCAGTTTAAGTCTGAAGTAACAGTAATTCCCTGGTATTTTGTGGCGTTTTCGGCCTTCACGTTTGATTGATTTATCTTGTAAACAAAGTTTAACGGATTTCTTTTCGTACTCATGTGGACTACTTCACACTTCTCATAATTTAGAGTCAATTGCCAAATTTTACACCATACTGATATCTTATTCAAATTGTTCTGCAGTTGGTTTAGATCTTCAGATGATCATCTGCAAACAACCTAAGAATGCTACTTAGATTTTCCCCTAAATTGTTTATGTAAATAAGGAACAGCAGAGGACCAATAACACTACCCTGTGGAACGCCCGATGTCACATCTGTTTTAGTCGATGTCTTACCATCGATTACTACGAACTGCGTCCTCTCTGACAGGAAATCCCCTATCCAGTCGCAAATTTGGGGAGATATACCATAACCACGCAATTTGGTTAAAAGCCCTTTGGGAAGTACGGTGTCGAAAGCCTTCTGGAAATCACTTTAAATTTATTTTAAGAATGTAGAAAACTAGCAATCCGCATATAAATATACACTTGACACACATTGTCTTAATTGGAAGTACAACATTAAGTCATTTAGCATTATTCTAAACTGATCAATCTATGTCTTGGGAGTGGAATAGGAAAGGAAATGCCTAGTAGTGGTACAGTATACCCTCCGCCACGCACCTTACGGTGAATTGCGGAGTATGTATGTAGATGTAGATGTCTTAAGACCGTTTACATATGCGAGACCTATATGTTGCTCCTGCGAATGCGTGTTCTGGACTGGAGTGTGGCGGCTCGATACAATGCTGCCTTCACTCACCAACTTGGCGCGCAAACATGGCGGCCGTGCATTGTCCGTTTTATATTAATTGTTTTGTTTATTAATTTTGCAATAGTTAATATATGTTATTTATTCAGGGCGTAGCTTGACTTTGAGAGGTTTCGTAACTTGAATTTGACCTGGAATAAATAATTAGTTTATTAAGTATTAATAAAAATGTGATCGCGATTCGGCGCGTGACCACCAGTACTGCAGCCAATCGGCGTTCAGTCCCCGCCGCTCGGGGACTTCCCTAGAATTCGCAGAAACTCGACAGCACTCTTTCCCACGGGAACCCGACGTACTGGTAGCATCTGTTATAGTTCTCACCAGCTTCTACCATCTGTCGGTTACTGGTTGTAACCTGCTGTACCGAAGCAATTCTCAAATCTTAATATCATTGCTGTAAGCCAGAAATATTGCAATTGGCAGGTTTCCACGTATGGTCACATGACGGAAAAACAAACATGGAAAGGTAGGCGGGTCTAGACGCATGGTACGTTTCGGAAATCGCTTGCGAATTGGAATATTACGAGATCTGCAGAGAGTGTGCCGCGAAGAACCAAATTTGGCGCCTTATCGCTCAGCTCGGATTACGCAGTGGTCGGCGGTCTGTTTTTCGATATGTTAGTACGGGTCAGTTTGGGGTTACTGAAAGATGGCAAGAGGCGACATTCTCGAGTCGCTTTACTGACAGTACGATATCGTCTGCAGCACCTCCCCTATCTTAAGGCTCCTATAAGTACGAGCTGACGCATCCGCAATTTTCATTCCCGTGGCTCGTAAGTTAAACACACTGCGGTGCTGTAGGATTTGCGTAGGCGTAGGCACCTTAGCCCGACATTAAGGGTGGTTGTGTTGCCATAAACTGCTCAAATCATTCCAGAGGTGGCTACAGAACGTTTAGTGTCCTGAGAGAAGAAAAAATGGATCATTAAATGTCGGCGCAAAAACTGGGAACCCGGACAGAGCCCACAGTTATGTATTGTAACTAAATAGTTATTATTATGACTTGAAGCACTATTTAATAGTAAAAATCGTCTGTGATATTTGAACATACGTTTTTGTTTAGCTCTTGTGAAAGTACTACCACCTCTTAACAGAGAAGCTTCCTGTAGGGAATTAGCAGCCGCGAAATATCATATTACAGCAAAGCATCCCAGAACATACTGATTTTAGAGCATAATATGTGTGTCTTATATAGTATATTGAGAAAAACACCTCATCAAAAAGTTCTGTATTGCCAATGCACAAATTGTTGAAGATGGTTCTGTTACGTTATTCCGAGAAAGTATTACAAACACTAAAACGGAAAATATAAATATACTGAGCAAAAAGTTTCGTTACGGCTGTGGCAGCGTACTGTGCTGATACACGCAACAACCGTTGAATGCTATTTGTGGTATTTCGAAGTTTTAGTTTCATAACTTGTAGTATCCAGTTTGAAAGAACAGTACGGTACCTGATGTTTTATCACAAAATATACCCTCAATTCAATTTCTTATTAGTAAATTCCAATATTGACGCTTATCTATAAGAGGCTGTAACATGACTGGCAAAGAATACTGGGTAAATTTTATTCACGGCTGCGACGGCGCAGTGTGCTAATGTTGGTAACGAAATGTTTGCTTCATAAGGATTATTAAATTACTGACAAGTCAAGGGTACAGTTATATACGAAAACCTGTTAACCTTAGAGAAGGAACAGAATTATTTATTTCAGGGTGAACACATTCTATACGATTAGGTTTTCAAATATCATTCAAAGGTTGTTGCCAACATCGGAACCGGGTGCCTCTACGACCGTAAACTTTACATCCTGTGCACTAATATTCGTTTCAGTTTTAGTGTTTTGTAATACATTCTGAAACTTTCTCACTAACATAATAGAAGTACTTTCATCCATTTAAGTACAAAAATCCGATGTGGTGAATTTGACACAGTAGACAACAAATACTACAAGACGGCAAACAAACTTCGCATATTGACAGTCATTATTCAAATAGAAACCAAGATCGCTAAAAAAATTTATCTAGATGACCAGTTTCGGCAGCATTAAACGTAGTACGTGATTTTTATCACAGAAATATGTTTCTTGCTCTTTTTTCTGTATTTGGACAGAAGCAGCAATAAGTAAATAAAACGCGAAATTTTTGTATCTAATCCACATGTCGATGTAAACAAGAGCGGAATTCAAGCTCAAAGTAGCACGATCTAAGGCTCTATGCCGGGCACTTGTAAAATATTTCACTAAATTTAAATAAACAACACTGTTCGTATAAGCTACGTGCTGAGTTTAGCATTCGCAGGAATGAAAATGGCGGATGCGCCAGACTGTGCTTTTAGGAGCTCTACCTAGTCTCCTGACGTAGCTCGACACTGGCCGTGCGTCATGTTGCGGTGGGCGCGGTCACTCCTAACGGAGCTTCGTGTCTTCCCTCGAACATGCGCGTGTGTGTGTGTGTGTGTGTGTGTGTGTTTTCCTTAGGGTAAGTTAGTTCAAGTAAAGTATAGGGGCCGATTACCAGAGTAGTCCACAGATATCTGAACATTTAGCCCCCTGATCATATCCCTTGCGCCTTAGAAGATTGAAAAACCGAGGCTTCATCTGATTAGTCCCAATTTCAGTTGGTAAGAGGTGCTGGTAGGATTCTAGTATGGCATAGACCGTGTATCCCTCGTTAAAATTCGGGGGTCATTAAATGAGGTTTTGGTAAGAAATTTTAGAATTTTATTACTTCTGGAAATGATATTTAGTATTCTGAAAAGCAAAGAAGGAATGGGGTACCAGCACAGAGTGCAAACATCATCCATATTTTATTCCGTGTGGGCATATATAAGGAAATTACGGGGATTGTTAGCACGTTATTCTGTTACCATTCAGTTCGGGTAGAGTTAAACATATCGAAGTTCAAGTACACTGCAGCCTTGAAAGAAACAGTGTGCTATAAAAACGTTCAAATGTTTGTAGAGTCTATGGGACTTGACTACGGGGTCAACAGTCCCTAAACTTACAAACTACTTATCAACTAGCTAATACTAAGGACGGCACAAATATCCATGCCCGAGGGGGAATTCGAACCCCCGACCGTAGTGGCCGTGCAGACCGTGACTGGAGCGCCTCAGTCCCCTCGGCCACCGCGGCCGGCAAACAGTGTGCTATAAATTTGGCATCATATCGAACTTTAAATAAAAAATAAGCGTTAGTTACGACCGCAGGAAACATTTACTGGAAGTGAACATTAAAGTAAGCATGGGATACGCGAATTAATAATAATTGTGGAACAGGAAGCAAATTTTATACCGGTTCAGGACCCCTTTCATTCAGTAACATTATAATTTTATATCAGATTTGAATACACAAGTTATAAACTGAATTCACATGTGTTAAAGGTTCGTTTAAACAGTATATATGACGTAATGTGTCTTGTGCTGCTATGCGATGTGTTAAGTACAACGTTCAGGTTTCACTAACTGATTTAGTATTTGAAGGGAAGAATCTGAAAGTTCAATGGGACTTATAAACGTTAAAGCATTGAATCCACGCGTAAAAATAATGCCGCTATAAGAACATTTTTAGAAACCGCGGAATTGTTGAACAGCGCTAGGCAACGTGTGCATAATATCTGGAGTCAATATCTCAGGCGTTATCATCATCTTCTAGTGAGATTCATCTATTAATGCCTTGGGAATAATCGTTGCGACGTCCCCAAACTTTAACTGCTAAAAGCCGTCATAAGCATTGATGTGTTCCGCTAAACCGTCGGGGGGAGGGGGTTACAACCGCTCGAAGCCATAACCCAAATCTGACAATAAGGCGCTGGGCAAGCTGGTTGTACCTCAATAATAGTATGGACAGGATCGTTGTAGTCTAGCAATAAATGACGGGAATTAGTTTTGTCTACTTCAGTTATTCATGGACTTCAAATCGTCCAACAACAAAATAATCTTTATGAATGTCAATGCACCACGTTACCGGCCCGCACCTGTTCGCTATTTATTTCGGATATGTCCGACAAGAACAGACACCAAATAAATAATCGTATACCTGCCCCAACAGGTAGTTAACAATTTGAATGATCACGCATTGATACGCTCGATTCCTTGAAGGAATCCAGTATAGCCTGCGAGCAAATGGAATGAAATCGGCAGGGGGCAATAAAATCGTAGTGTGCTATAAGATGAGAATTTGGCAGGGAAAGGAACCGTGCCTGGATGGTCTAATTGGTTAAGGCGACCGCTGGCTCAAAGCGGGAAATCCGGATCGAATCTAAGTGCAGGCTAATTTTCATTTTTTGTCAATGAATTTATTTCATTGCCCTGAAATAGTCGTAATGTTTAACTATTGCGAATTCGTTTTAGCCCTTTGTTTGAAATACATTTTGGACAATAAAAGAGAATGAGCTGACCACCCTGATCGCCCAAATGAGCCTGTCATACACTCATGGCACACAATCAAGAGGTCAGTTCGTGCACAAGATCTTGTCCCCATGACGCGTTCTCTGTTATGCGTCATACAATACTATAAAGGAGCATCTCCTATCATTCCTTAGATGACTTGCAACGTTTTGAGTCCGTTCCATGTCGAGAGGCTAAACTGCGCGTATTTTCAAAAAATCAAATGTTTGTAAATCTATGGGACCACACTACAGTACTGTGGTCATCAACCCAAGACTTAAATACTAATTAAAGTAATCTAAACTAATCTAAGTACAACACACACACAAAGACGGAGAGACGACTAGAACCTTCGGCGGTAGTGGCAGCGCAGTCCCTGACATGATGCCTAGAAAAACGTGGCGATATTATCAGATATTTCACTTCAGTGCACAAAGATTACTACCATAATTGGGAGCCCAAGTTACGAGAAATCACGAAATTTTACTTTTCTTGGGAAGAGTAGTATGAATACTTCTGCACTCAAGTCTTGAAAGGCCTATCAGGTACCGACCAGCCGCCGTGTCTTCCTCCGTCTGAAGGCGTCACAGGATGCGGAATTGGCGGGGGGGGGGGGGGGGGATGACGATTTTCCAGCCCAGAGCCGCTACATCTCAACAAAGTAGCTTCTCAACTGGGCTCAAAGGGCTGAATGCACCCCACTTGCCAACAGCTCTTAACAGACCAGGAGGATTACCAAAATCCTTAAATGTTTGTAAGCTTATGGCATGTAAATGCAGTAGTTATCGGTCTCTAAACTTATCCTAAGAGCAACACAGCCGCAGTGGAGTAGCCGAGCGGTCTAAAGCGTCTCGCTGTGAAGCGCGCTGTTGCTTGCCGTGGAGGTTCCTCCCTGGGACATGTGTGTGTGTGTGTTGTCCTTAGGTTAGTTTACCTAGGTTTAAGTAGTTTGTAAGCTACAGACCGATGACCACGCAGTTTGGTCCGATAGATTTACAAACATTTGAACATTTTCAGAGCAACACAGCCACCCCAGAGGGAGGACTCGAATCTCCAATGGCGAACAGCCGTTCACACCTCAGCAAGGCACCTTAGGCTTTGTTTACAGCCCGCAGCTTCTCCGCGGCGGAGGAATCGCGGCGGTTTGTCAGTGCGCTGTTTCTCATAAGGCAGCGTGGGCTCTGTTTATGGGCGCGGCTGCGGCTGCGGCAGCAAACCCTCTGCTCTTCCGCTGCGACGTCAAAATACCTGCGGCTGCGCTTCCAAACCGCCGCGGTTGTGCGGGCCGCAGTGGCGTCTGCTTACACGGCGGCTTATGGGGCTGTTCGGTGCGCGCGGCGGAACCGCGCGTCATATGACAGTGCGCCCTTCGTCTAGCCGCCAGGTGGAAACAGCGTCCTCGTGGTCAATGCCGATGAACCGCCTGCTGTATGGCTGGAGCCTCTGCAAAACCACAGCGGTTGCTCCGCCGCGGAGGAACCGCTATCTATAAACGATGCCTTAGAGTGCATGGCTGTTTTGATGCAGCGGACGGGTACCTATCCAAGAGTTAGCCAAGACCAACATTCGTAAATTCGGCCATCCAACGAGAACCGGTGAATTCTCTGTTCGTGGGCACTGAGTGTTCGAAGTCGTGTATCTCAAAATGGACACCTACCACATTATTTTCATTGATACCATTCAACAGAGCACATTTCATTCTATTAGATAAACCTATTTTCATTTTGGTGTCTCTTTGGGTAGGGTGCAAAACTTTCGTCTAAAAAATTGGAATTTTGTTGATTTTGTTTCTTTTGTATACTCGCCCGACGAGTTCGACAGCCCGCCAGAACACATGTACTTTGATGGTGGCCGCTACGCGCCGCTCGTCAACCGCGATCGCGGTCATTGGCCTGCCACACAGGCCAATCAGAACTCGCGGCCGTACTTATACACAGCACAGAAACGCGGCACGCTTCTTATTCTTGTCTCGACTGCGTTTTTGTATTGTCAGTTGCTACATAGTTGTTTCTCCTGCTTCTTACTCGACTACGTCTTGATAACTATTTGGCTGTTTCTTGGTACTGACATTTCCGCCTTGTGTTATCGATAGTTGTCACCACCGTCGTTGTCATCACATGGTGTCCGTGCATGGCATTGAGTTTATTTATATTAAAGAATAAATTACTGAATAAGCAAAAACTGATCAGGAAAAACGTTTTGAGGATGGATGCACAGTTTCTGATACAAGAGATCATCACCATTTTGAGCCAATTAATGAAAAGAGACTTCAGATTCATCATCAAATGATACGTTGTCTTTTATAGCAAATGTTAACCGATATGCTAAAGTTTCTATTAAACATGCTGCCATTACTGAACTACAACCTGGCCAATATGACGCTTCCGTTTACGGTGGAAAACAGCGGGTAGGAAATATCTATGAAGTAGCATGCGAGGAAAAAGATGCCTCGATTAATTTTATGCATCCTCACGGAACTGCGCAATCATTTCAATGGCCTGCTACGAGAGACATATGCTGGATCCCAGAACAACAGATGATTGCAGTCATAAGAGTTCCAGCTGCTTCAATGATTGGGCGTCAATGCAGTTTGACAGAAGCAATAGTTTTGGACATCAGCAATAAATGTAAAGCAATTACCAACTGAAGACGTCTGTATTGTGGCTTCGGAACCACAAAGAGATCCAAAAAATGCTTGGGAACCTGTTGGATACCCACATTCAGGCTTGGAACCTTCCAATTTTCATATTACATCTTGGGAACCTGCTGTACTCCCACATTCAGGCTTGGGAACGTGTAGCAAAGAAACTCACATGTAGCTGATCTTGCATGGCTATCGGGCATGGCCCCTGGGTGATGAGGCTACGATTCACTGAGTCTGGTAGTGGCATAGCCACCATGAACCAACGCAAGAATTTTTCTCGAATTACAAAAAAAGTCAATACTTTAGGCGAAATTCATATTCACAGAATATATGACATCAACTGTGAATTGGCAAGCCGAAAATGTGTACCCAGCTGGGATTCGAACCCATGTCTCCCGCTTTCTAGGCAGTTGCGAGTTGCGCTGAACACTACACCTCTAGGGACACAGTGATCACCACACCTGCAAGGACTACATAAGCACGCCTCCCGGCATACAGAAATTTCCAGCTTTAGCCTGTCCATTTATATATATGCCCATATATAATATTCCAGTGACGGGCAATGATCCTTTCGTTACTGGTTAGTGGAAAGGGGTGATAAGTTCGGTGCCCTTACTCTTACAAGAATTAGTACATAGTGACTACGAGTTTGAGTACTGGAAATTTGTGTCTGACGGGACGCGTTCTTAGGTAGTCCTTTCAGGTTAAAAGTCGACCACTGTACGTAACAAGAGCCTTGTTTTATCACTAAAATTAGCAAATAAGGTCAGTGTGAATACTGGTTACGCTCTGCTATAAAGCCTTGTTCCCTGGCACAAACTGATAACTGACACGTTTCAAATTACTTCAATAACAGGATGTTAATACTACAGTGGTCAATATGCATAGCAGCTCACACGTTATTACACACAGACATTAATAAGCAAGCCACCACATTTAAAGTTATCTTAGAAAGTTAGCTAAGAAAACATTTATGGCGCAACGGAATTTAGACATAAGAAAATTTGTATCTGATCTTGTCCTCAGGACTTGTGAAGAGCAGTATTACATAAAAGAGAGAAGGTGCTCTAAAACTACAATTCATAGGCAGCTTGCGGATTATGCTGAACTTAAACTTGTTTACTCAGATAGAAAACAAGAAAAATGGGGAACCAATTTTGTTCAAAATGTTCAAATGTTTGTACATTTATCGGACCAAACTTCGTGGTCATCAGTCCGCAGCTTACAAACTACTTAAACCTAGGTAAACTAACCTAAGGACAAACGCACACACCCATGCCCCAGCGAGGACTCGAACCTCCACGGCGAGCAACCGCGCGCTCCGCAGCGAGACGCTTTAGGCCGCTCGGCTACTCCACCGCGGCCCAATTTTGTTAATACAATTAAAAGGCATCTCTTACATGTATTAATGCGGACGGTGCCCAGCCTAAATTATACATGATTTAACGCTACTGGGGGAAGGATTCACAAACAACACTCATTCGCTCACACACACGCTATGCCACAGCGAAACTCACCAAAATCAGCGTGCTGAGACGAGGCGGAAGCCGCTATCGTAGACGAAATTCAGCATGTCGGAGGTAGCACAAAATACAATATACGAAAACACTTTGAAGCTGGCTCAGGTCTGTCGTGCCTGTTTTGAGATGGTGAGTGTGTATAGCCAAGTTAAATTACATCTCAATTGGACCGCGAGCAAACACGCTAACGCGACACACGGCTACGTTAAATGAACGCACTTCACTGAATGTGAAGTGATTGAAAATCGGATTCATTATACAAAATCACGGTGGATTCTTAAGTTGCAGTCTGTTAGAAATCGATCTAGGTACTGGTTTTAAACGAGAAGTGGCGTGAATTCAGGCGACTAGCTGCAAACCCCAGGAGACGGAACTCGGACCAACATGGTTCCGAAAACCGATAAAATTGAATAAATTCAGTTTCCGAAAAATAAAGAAAATTAACTACAACATGCAACCTATGGAAATGTTTAGAATTATATAAGGAAGCGAATGAAATACAGCTACACGCGATAAGAGGGAAGATTGTGAAATATTAGTGGAAATCAGAAGGATACTCGCACAGTCACTTGCCTGATGGGCATGGAACAAACAAGAGTGGAAGCTGAAGGAAACGGAAGGAAACGATGAGAAGATTTTTACTTGCAGTGTAAAAAATGAACATATCACCTGTTAGAAATCGGGCCCCTCAAAGCTAGAAAGTGTTTACACAGAGTTCATACACCGCCACATGATCACAAAAGGATTTAACATATCAGGCCGTTAGCAAACTACAACTAGAATCACACACACCGCGTTTATCTATTGTAAATCGCTGAACTGAAAACGAGAACACATTTCCACACACGATTGGAGAAAATATTCCAAAAAAATGAATCTAAGTTCACGAATCTAAGTTAAACGTGCTAGTCAATGAAACGCTACCATCTCCAAAAACAAGAGCAGATCCAACCTTACCTCACAGGACGACCAGCCCAGAATGACCAGACCGAACGGCCACAAGATGCGGGAAGCCACCGAAAGCCGAAACATCCAAGAAACAGCGGTGGTGGGGACCGACAGTGGGACTCGGGCTGGAGGGAAGCCTCACCAACTAGCTCGCAACTAAAGGGTGTGGAAACCTCTTTGGTAGTATCAGCAGCTATCGACACTGAGCCAGAGACATCGATGCAAAGCGATCTATCACTCCCCACATTCAGGCAGCCATAGATCCTTGCAACCACTTAAATGTAAAACAACTGCACATTCTCACAGTGACAGTGGCGTAGCGGAGAATCCATACTTATGCAATATTAATTAATATAATAATAAATTATTAACATAAGAAATTAAGAAAAACCTAGCAATATTAACTGATATTTTAACACATGAAAAAATGCTATTCCTAAGCCTTGAAAAGAGTGGGGTTCAAGTTTTAACAAAATGTTAATCTAGCGACATTAAATAAATTATAGCTTTACAGAAATATCAAATATATATGGAAGACGACAGACGGACGTTTTTGAAGATGCGTTGATCACTGTGCCCACATTGGTGTAGTGGTCAGCGCAACGGCTAGAAAGCAGGAAGCCCGGGTTCTAATCCCGGCTGGGAACCCCTTTTCAACTTTGCCCATTCGCAGTTGATGTCATATATTCTGTAAATATGAAAGAAGAACAACTGCAGAATCAGAAGTGACGTCTGTTCTTTCGGAATAGACGCCAGATGTATATATTTAGGCGAAATATTTTCACCTTACCCAAAGAGACACCAAAAAGAAAATTCGTTTTTTTTTTTTTAATAGAATGAAATGTACTCTGCTGAATGGTGTCAATGAAGATAATGTGGTAGGTGTGCATTCTAGAAACATAACTTTGAAAACGGGTATATTTCGAAATTTGAAGATTTCTTCGCGACTTTTTCGGTGTCGGTAAAAGTGATTTTTTTTTCTTCTTTTAAAAATGACTCTAGTACGTGAACTAAGTTATAGATGAGCCTGAAACTTTGCATACGTTCATGTCGGGCCCTCAGGTACATACTGTACAAATTTCATCAAAATTGAAGATGGTTGAACTGGGAGACATTGGAATCACCCAGTTGCGGAAGTCTATTCAAAATTAATCAGCAGAATCCTGTGCAGAACTATCCCACTGATAACGAGCAAAATGATTCCCTGTTATAAGAATTCTTGTGGCTTTGATAACAGCCAATCGTCTATTGTGTCCTTCGATTCGTCGTCCGAACCGAAGCGCTTTGATCTTGATGGACTTGCGTAGGCTGCTGAGAGGCTCACAATATACGTCACTGGTAATGGTTTTCCCGCGCTCGAAGAATTAGATGAGTATCGGATCTCGAATGTCAATAAACACGCAGAGAATCACCTTGCCTGATGAGTGCACACCCTTGAAGTTTTTAGGAGGAAGTGTCAACGTGTGCTTCGCGCCTATGGTTGTTGCACAACATTATCCCAAAGCTGCATATTCAGATTTCAACCGGTTTGGTTGTTACGACGTTTCGTACCGTTTAATTTGAACACCGCTCGTGGATAAAAATCGTCAGAATATGTTACATTTCACCATAATGGTTTAATGAATGACATTTGAAAACATTATGTACTGCAATATTCTTTCAGTTATTTGAACAGAACGTAATTTATGAATGAAAAAATATACGGTAGCCAAATTATTATCACTACTTCTGGACGTGAGGTCCATCTGATATGCAAAACACTATTTTAATTTACACTAAAACATGTATCAGCACCTTTGTGCCATCATCAGTGGGTTTTTCATTTATTTATTGCTGTGAAAAACAAAATACATTGTCTTTAGTACTATACTATGGGTAAATTTATGCGTAAAAAGTCGTATGTCTTATTTTGGTTTTTACCTTGTATTTACATTCTGTTGTCATGTAGGTCCCTTTCTACATTATTACATGTTGGTAGCATTGTCATCTGCAACCAAATAATATGTTTCAATCTTGTGGGGATTTTAAAACGCTACTTCTAATATGAAAACAAAAAATAACTTGGTAAGTGGGGATAGTTTGACCGTCAACCTGTTGTCTATTACTTAACGGTTTCTTTTGGCGTACACATTCTCTTCCGCGTTTTTGTTGACAAGACACATGTAATACACATATTTTGCGGACTTTTTTTATATTACGTTCACTTCCCACTTTAACAAATTCTAATGTGACACTCTGTTATTATGTGTACCTATTAGTCGGGTTCATTTGTTCTCCAGTGGAATGGCGGTGGATTTGAATTTTGTTTCTTTTCTATCTGTGTGTTTTAGTGTGTGTGTGTGTGTGTATGTTTTTGTTGCCTATGTCGTCCTTTCTCTATAGCTCATTTAAGGTTTAAATTGTGGTGTCGTGCAAGTATGAAGTGCGCGCCACGTACTTTCGCCGCTCGCCGCCATGCACGCATGGCGCGGCGTTCTTACGACGTCAGCCACGAGCGCCCTCTGTTGCAACTCCGCTCGTGGCTACGACTGCTGCATCGGCCAATTGGGAATCAGATAGGCATCATTTAAGATTTGGCTATCGGATAAGCACTAGGACTCATCAGTAGGCAGGCCTCTATTTAAACTATGTATTAACATTCTACTAGTCTGCTGCTCCCCAAGTTAAGTAATGTATTATTTCTATGAAATATATCTCTTATACTAATCTAGCTTAGTGTTTCTAGCTTCTGTTGTCCCACTGGCTGGTCACCTCCGTACCTGCGCACGCGTGCACCCTATTTTCCTGTGTCGGTCTCTCTCTACTCGGCCACCGACATCCAGGACAACCGGCGGAAACGAGACACAAATATATTTTGCATAGTGTGACATATTCATTCGTGACTGATTTTCCTTCTGCTAATGCTTTTTTTATGTGACAGTTTTCTTCTGTTGTAATTTTGTGTAAAGTAAAATAGTTTTTTTCATATCAGGTGGACCTCATGCCCAGAATTTCTTTATTTTTATTTATTTACTTTTTTTACTGCAAACACGGCAATAATAAGACCTTCAAATCGAAAAGAAATATGAATATTATATCACTTCCTCGACCACTGTTTATTTGATTTACATCAGATATTGGAACCGCCGTTGAGAATAACCTTATCGGAATCCGGTGTTCTCTTTACTGGATGCCGTCGTGATGTCGCAGCTTATTCAAATTCAGCCCCGCATAAACATTTCAAGATCCTGTACTTTGCATGGAAACTGCGCGTTATTTAGAAGAGAAAAAGTCTCGGAATAACCGTTCAGTAGGCACTTTGCGGAAATTGATAGTACGACGGCTACGCTTCTTATCATTCATAAAGTGCGGCTATTTTCTTCCTTTGCTGCCTCCCCTTCACAGAGAGACACAGGCGAATTAAGGAAATGCGAGACACGATTGCTATCGGCAGCATATATCTGGCCGTTCTTACGAGTTTCTGCTGATACGTCACCGCAGCGCGCACACGTCTCGGAAGCAAAGTCGTGGGCAAGAAGCCCCCCATGAATATATATGGGGCGGAGCGTCACCCGACACGATAAGCAGCTTATCTGGTGTCCCTCAGGGCTCCGTTCTGGAACCGGTCACTGTTATCGTTGGCTCCGCGCGGCACATCATTCAGCATTCATGAAACCGCTCTGCTCCGACTACGAGCCCGGAGAAAGAGCAGGAAAAACCGGAATAATAACAACACCGGAACGCCGCCAGTACGTCCAACAATAACATTCGCTTCAAGAGCGGTGCACTGTGTGAAATTCATCCCTTACAGATCGTCTTTCAAAGATCGCCGTAATTGTTTTTTCTTTTCTTTTTTTCTTTCAGATGGTAACTATTCTTTCACGAGCACTGTGACGGCTTCATCAAGGAGAAAATACTCCTCTAATATCGATTGTGGGACATAGTGACTAACACTGCAACATTTTTTAATATAATAATGAATAATCGAATCCGTTGTAAATATTTCAGAAACTTATTACTTAAATTTTGGAATGTACCATATTAGGATTTTATACGCATTTCCTTTACAGCTATATTTTGCTATAATAAGTTTGTATGTGTGACGAAACTCGAATTATTCGTTTTTGGTAATGAAACTGCACTTTTCCTGCTGCAATCTTAATATTGGATCTTTACGTGTTTCGCTCACTTCCATTTTAGGGCATCATCAATGGATTCCTCATCAAGAAATTACTTTATTGATTGTATATGTAACCTTAGCAGGTGTACTTTGTTCTAATCTAAATAAATATGGGCTACTCTCATTTTAAAGTCTTTTGCTCATCTTATCGACACCAACTGGCAACTGGTTGATGTCGTACAAATCCACAATTTATACACTTTCTTCTTCATTTTATCACTTTTTGGATATGTTAGTTCAATGTTTCAAGGTCTTGTAGGTGTATCTTATTTCGGGATTCGTTTGATTCCCACGTGTCGCCAACTTAACTGACTATTGAGGTCAAACAATCTGAACATTTGATGTCAGATATAGGGAACACATAAAACCCTGGAAGCAGGCACTAACCCAATCGACATTTAACACCTAAGAGAATACTATCGCGAACCAACATCCAGAGAGACATGAAAATAATTAGAATAAACAACAAAAATGACCTAACTACACAACAAAATTATCACATCCAAAAAAACAAAGCAAAAACTAACTCCTGTTAAGTTAAGGCGGTAGGCTGAAGTTTTTCAAAAAATTAATTTTCAGTTTTTTTGCATAATTACATGTTATGTTCTTTCTTGACTATATAAATGTATTTTTTATTTCTTTCCACCAGTTAGAACCGCATTTTTATTTTATTTTATGACGTCTGTCACTCTGTAATAAATTACGGCCCTTTTTGTAGAAAGGATTATACCTCCGACACTTTTACAGTTAGAGAGTTACGTTTTTCTCTGTATTGTATGTCGGTTAACCTGCTAGAGCGCATTTCGATAGTCAAATGTCTGCCGGCGCGCTAGTAAACAAAAGTTCTCTTGGAAAAACTTGTCTTGTTGGTTGCTATTGTTTGTGAATACGAAGTTTCTTCAAGGTTTTAGTGCAGTGTATAGTAATCTGTGTTTCAGTAACGACTAAACCGAAAGGGTTTTTCAAGAAACATAAATTCAACGGAAATCAAAACAAGAATGCTGTAGAAAATGAAGGTCAAAATCAATGCAACAGCAACATGCGTCTGATACCTGAAACTCCACCAAGTATTCCGAGAAAGAAGATAAACGTTGATGAATATACAGAAGTAGATGAAAGTTGTGGAAGTACTAATATTATAGTAGATCTAGGATTATTACAGTGTGTTATAAGTGGTGGCCTGTAATTTTTGTGGTGGTCAAGTCAGTTTGTGTGAAGATCCAAATGCCAGAGTAGGTTTAGTATGTAAACTGAAAATAGTGTGCAGTGTCTGCAGGAGAGGACTGTTTTACACTTCGCAACATTGTTCTTACTGTTATTTATATGACACTAACGTGAGATCAGTGTATACGGAAGGGTCTTACAAGTGATAAAGTGCAGTACTGAATTTGAAAAAAAAGCAGTACCAAATGTGAAGGGACACTGATTACATATTGGATGGTATCACTACAGCAGCAGAATATTCAAAGAAATCTGCATCTCAAGAAGCAGCAGAAATTAATGAAAATGGAAATGACATTCCTGTTTCCTTTGATTGAAGTTGACGAAAGAGGGGACACACTTCAAAGTATGGCTGTTCTACAGCAACGAGTGTCGGCACAGGTAAAGGTGTTGCATTTCAGGTACATACTAAGTATTTCTATGGATGCTCAGTAACAGACACAGATCGACAGGGAGTGGCTCTTCACAAACCTAATTGTCGGAAAAAATATGAAGGCTCGAGAGGGGGGGATGGAAGTTTTTGCTGCTGTAGCAATCTTCCATAGATGTGAGTCTGACAGAGGTGTACGGTATACTGAATACTAGGCGATAGAGGTATCAAATGGAGGTATCAAAGCATTCAATGCTGTCTACCAGAGTAAACCTTATGATGTTCTAGTAATAAAATTAGAATGTGTTGGCATGTTAAATAGGATATAGGCACCCGCATTCGTACACTCTAGAGCAAACGTGGTGGAACAAAGCTTTCTGATGGCAAGTCTATGAAGTATAGATTGACAGATAAGATTTTGGATATCTGAAAGCAATGAAGAAAGCAGTTTGGGCCACTTTATTCCACCGTATACCCACTGACGAGAAGTCATCACATTTTCCATGCCCGACAGCCCGTGATACGTGGTGCAAGTTTAGGAAGGCATAGGCAACTGGTGACCTCAACACATTCACAAACACGCACTCTATGCCTGAATCAATTCTGTGTCAAATCAAACCAATCTAGAGAGACCTTGCCCACCCTGAAGAAGTGCTTACATGGAATAACTCAAAACGTAAACTAGGCCTTCAACAACTTCTTGTGGACCCGCATGCCTAAAAAATGTGTTTGTTGGTTACGGAACTTTACAATTAGGAGTGTCAGATGCTGTGATAACGTGGAAGAATAGAAACATTCCCAAACGGAAAGTTATAGAACATTTAGGCATATCACGCGGACAGAATTCTGTCACTGTTCTGAGAGAACTTGACAGCTTGCGTATTGACAAGTCACATTATGCTGTTTCTATAATGTCTAAAGAGTCAAGAATCAGGAAAAGGAAACAGGCTAATAAACCCAAAGATAACGAGGACCCTGATTATGGTGCATTCTTAATGTCCCATTTTCTCAAAACTTTAAAATCTGAAACATTTATCCAGTTTTCTTAGAGACTATCAGAGACACTGTAATGAAAATTTCACAAATTATAAACAACACTGCGTTACAGCTGTGCAGCCGCTGACATGGTGACTGCACCAGTAATTCTGCTGTTTATATTTATGACTATTTTTCACAAAAATATTAATGCACGGCAATTAAATTAATATGTATATTAGAAATTACAGTGCCACAAAGATTTCGGTTCAGTGAGTTTGCACAAAGATCATTTCATTTTCACTGAAAATTTCAGACAAATCTGTTCAGTAGTTTCTGAGAAAATTGGGCATGAATTTGCTTAATTTAACATTGTCGGTATAGGGCCTAACGTGTCACCTTAAATGACAATGTACACATATGAAACAACCTACCGTTCACACTAATAAACAAAGCCGAAAAAGGCCTTCACTTACTCATTAATCCCCCACCCTCCTCCACAAAAATCGAAATTCAAACTCAAATTATCAAAATACAAAAAAAAAAAATCCAGTACTATCTGAGGGGAGAGAGAGAGAGAGAGAGAGAGAGAGAGAGAGAGAGAAAGAGAGAGAGAGACTGCACCACCTTTTTCGTACACACAAATGACACAATCAGTTAAGTTGACAATAGATGAGAAACAAATGGATCCCGGCATGAGGCGCACCTATGTGAAAGAGTGAAGTAACATGTAAAAACATAAAATGAAGACGAAAGTCCATATATCGTGGAGTTATGCGACTTCACGCCGTGACCAAGTGGGAAGAACAACTAAGATGAACAGCAGTAAATACTCTGAAGATGGCCTAATAAGCCGAAACCGGTTATTTTATTAAAAAAATATAAATTAAACTTGTAGAACACACACAAAATTGTGTTTTTTAATTTATCTGATTATGTGCTACCAAGAAGCGACGAAAGAATCAGTCAAAAAAATAACTAAGATGAAATTTGCAATTATTTCCATTGAAACAAAGTGAACTGTTTACAATCTGTTAAGGCAACATATAACAATGTAATTTCTAGATAAATAATCCACTCAGGATGCTCTGAAATAGAAGACGGAGAAACACGTATGGCAAAATTAAGAGATTGTAGTACATTTCATTTCCAAAACCGAATAATTTTTTGATATATATCTTTAGTTCTGCTTGTGCTTCGCTGCTTCCTCAGAACTTGCGTTTGCGGGTGTTTTACGAGATGCCTCTATTGTTGTCATGAGGGATTGTCAAGGCTCGTCTGATTCAGTCTTTTGATCCATAGTTAAGATTAAGGGAGTATTGGCTACGTTATTGCTACAGCTAATGACTTCCTAATTGGTTCCTCAATAAAACAAAATCCCTCAGTTTTATGACAAATATATGCTATTTGGTCTTCATTTGTGTAAAAATTGTGTCTGTCTCTAATTAACTCTAAACGTAAAAATGAAAGGTTTGATTGTCGTCTAAACATTACAAAAACATTCATCCAATTGCAGTGAATGTTTAGTAAGTTGTTCTCAGTACGCCCGCGAAGGTTCCAGGCCTAACAAACGAAGCCCTGACTCAGAAGATAGGCCTATGACACCGTAAACAATTAGATCAGGCACGCGGAAATGCCCAAATTTATACAAGCATCACTTGAAAAATGACAACAATTAGCACTAGCAACAAAATGCACATAATTTATAAATACAAACCTCTGCGAAAATTATTATTGCTGATAGCGTCCCCAAAATGTTGCATGGAAAAGTTTATCACTCACCATATTTTCTGTATACATGCAGTGAAATTCCTCCATTCATGAGGTTTTTAATGTATTATTTCGCTACTACTAGGGTTATGTTCAGCATATTTTGCTTGTGGTATTGACATATATCACGGAATGAACCGGTCCGTTTATATCACTATACGACGCATAGTGCAGGAGATATGTCGTAATCAATGAGATGCGTGAAATGCTGTCACGTCACGTATGACATTTAGTTTTATTACTTCTTTATTGCGAAAATTATTCGCAACAGATTTCGTTGGTGTATTATAGAGAAAATTATATAAAACGACGAACATATCCCAATGCAACTTTGTATCAGAATTTCAATACAATCGGTCAAGAACCTATGGAGACTTCAGAACAGAACCATTTACATTTTCTGTTCGATTCTGTTTAATAGCAAATCTCTGGAAAGTTCAGGACTGGTCAATTTGAAAAATCAACACAACGCTGCATTCTAATACGTGCATACCATCTCATTCCGGCTACAGCTGTTATTTAAAATTCACCAACAGTATTGCTTTTTTAATAAGCTGTAGGTAAATAGTGCAATTTTCCTTCTTAAAATTTAATTTGATCTTTTTATACGACTATTGTGGTCGTTATCAATTACTTATGTTAACTGTAATGAACTTGCTGTCATCTTTATTATGGGTAAAAAGTAAATGTGACAGATTAGCGGTTTTTCTTTTCTTTTTTTTTTATGCAGGATAGAATTGGCTGAAAATTAATGATATCTTAGACCATACTTAGCAACAAGCAAAGGGAATAAATTCCGAGTGGTATAGACGTTATATATAGGGGTGTTAAAATGTAAACAAATTTGTTAGGAAACATGTATATACTAGGCAAATTTTTAAGTAATTTCCGTTTGAACAGAAGTACGCAACGAAATGTTACTTCACGAAAATAAATTCATTTTCAGAAAGTACATACTTCACTCTGTTTTTCGACATAGTTGCCAAGTTTGTTCAAACACTTATCATACCTCTCAACCAATGTTAAAATACCCTCTTCATACAATCTTGCCGCCTGTCCCGATAACCAAGAGTTCACTGCCGTTTTGGAAAGCACTGATCTCGACACGTCAGGAAATTCGTTTGAGAGACCTGTTATTGTGAAGCTCCTGTTCTCACGAATCCTCGCTTCAGCTGAAACCTCCAAATCGTCCATTATCGAAGATGGGCGACCGCAGCGGTCCTAATCATGGACGTTGTCACAGTCATCTTTGAATTCTCGTACCCACTTACGCACTTTGCCTTTACTCATAACAGTATCACCGTACACTTCGCAAATCTGTCGATGAATTTTTACAGCAAACAGGTTCCTTGGTGACCCCACACGCGGCGGGCGAGTTGATAGTTTTAGACATTCTGAAAGCACAGAACCGAACCATGCAGGTCAGAAACTGAGCACAGTTCCCTAGGCAAGTCGGTACACGACGCACGCACTCGTTGCGGGATGTGCGTGAACTACCAGTGTCTGAAACAAAACGGAATTTACTTTAAAAAAACGCGCCTCGTATCATCATAAGTATTACAGTGAATAGAAAAGACAAATTTAGGATAAGTTACAATAAGTGTTGAAATATCGCTTATTTTTTATCTCTACGGCGCACAGTGGTTCAGAACGGCCGATTCCCTGGCCAAAAGTAGAAAGATGAAGGTTGAAAGATCAATGTTTTTGGAATGGATTCTTGTTAAGGAGGGTTCGGGGCTCTCAGATCTCATTAGTAGAGGTCACAATATTGTCCACCTGCTTCCCTGCGACAGTCGGAAGTTGGCTCTCGTAGAAACACACTCCCGACGCGTCAGTGCCCAGTTATACAGTGCTTCAGAAAATCATACAGAATTTTACAACGAAGCGTCCGATTCCAATTTTCCAAAAAGGAAAATGTTTACGAAGGTATGTAGAAACAGTTTATGTAATTCAATGTTCGAAAATGTATGTTGTTGTTCATGAAACGTTATACCAAACGTAATCGTGATTATCTTGTTTTTTCGCTTCTTTAGAAATACATTTGTGTCGATATAAAAATTTTTTAACACATTTTAACGCTGGAATTGACAGGGACATGATTGTTGACCTATCTATTAATGAAATTTTCAAGAATTAGCTGCTCCAAAGTTGCCCATTTAGAATAATAAAGATTTTAGTGTTACTGTGCACGCTGTCGTGCGCATTGCGCACTGTGACTTAATGGCGATACTCTCCCCTCAACTTCCTATACCTGAGGGAAGGGTTTTTTGAAGATGATTTCTACCTCTTTCTAAAGTATTGAGGAGATAAGTACGGTATATTATTGCAACGGTGTAGCATTGTGATAAAAATTTTAAATAAAATTCAAACAGTAATGACCATTTTTACAGAAATATGTTTCCAAATATGTTTGGATGAACCAAAGGCCTTCTTCATTCTGTAACTGCAGACCACTGAGATTGCAAGTTTTGAAAGAAACCGTCAGTCAACTGTTGATGAAAAAAATATCGATAAGTAGATAGCATCTCTCGCCACAATCACTAAGGTAACGGAGGGGACTAACGTTCCTGCGAAATATGACTTACCGTTTACAATGATAGTTGTAAACGTGAGAAATGCTATTACTGACTCTAAATCTGCACATAGATGGTATTTATATAATTTGACGTCGAAAAATTTCAACAATTTACAATTGGTGGAACAAACAAAATGTGATAGCTCGAAACTAAATTTTGGAATTTCTTCCTTACACGCGTGGATAAGGTTTATGGAATGGATGCATCATATTGCATATAAACTGAATGACGGAACTAATGTATGGAAATAAAGTAGTTAAAGATCGTAACGAACAAATATGAAAGAAATTTTAAAACTGCTTTAGGTTTACATATCGATATGCCTAAGCAAGGATTTGGCAGTACAAACGACGGCAATAGAGCCCGACTTATTTTTATTTTTTTACCTTTTATTTATTTATTTATTGAGAATGCTGCCTTAACAGCAGATATTTTAAATTTGGACGAAAAATTCGTAGCAAGCTGCAAAGTAATTTTGCAGACAATGATGAGCGGTTTCGCTGTACATATCGACAAGTTCAGGGTTTATTGCTTAGACGTCGCGCAACGATATGTTGAGCTATATTCCTGGTACTAGATGCCAACATTGATACATTCCGTTTTAATTCAGTCTAATGGGATGTGTTGTATGGAATTATGTACATAAAATAGAAATTTATATATTCTACAAAATTGTTTTTCATTTTAGAATTTCAAATATCATGAATGTATTATCAAATTCGTAATCAGCGACCCCAAAAACATAAAATCGGGAAATTTGAAATTATTATTCTCACTTTTCGACTTTTGGCCAGGGATTAGGCCGTTCTGAACCACTGTGCGGCGTACATTGTTATCTATCATACAAGGAATGCGTGATCAGCATTTTTAATTTCATGGTACAGTTCCTCTTATGTGCGCGGGTCCTTGCTGTACACTACGCTCTAGAGGTAATCCCATGACAGAAAGTCAAGTGGGGTTAAATCACGTGAAGCTACAGGGAACAGAATCGGAGTCGTCCGTCCAATCCATGGGCCCTGTGCAACGTTATCCGGATAGGCACGCACATCTTGTTGGATGCAAAAAATGTCGTCAATATACCAAGCCGGAACGCACGGTAAAATTAATGGCTCTAACATCTCAAAGCAACGCCTTCTAGTAATTGTACTCTCGAAAAAGAAAGGTCCAATTCATATCAATTGGACCAAATTGCTTTGGTCATCATCCCTAGGCTTACAAACTGCTTCAACAAACTTACTCAAATTGATGGTGGACCTGGGACTGCGGATGGTCAAGTTTATGTAGGAAACAGGTTACCTTCAGCCGTATGTTTTATAGAAGCATTTATTTCTTGGCTACCAGTTTCGGCATTACATTATGCCATCTTAAGGCCCCTATATCGAAGTAAAACACCCATTTTAGTAGGGATCCAAACTGATTTCTTGGACTTTTTGCTGGAAAGATAATGAAATATATATAGGATAACGCCTAAATACGTATATAATCAACAATTCCTGTCTATGTACGTAAGTAGACAGAAATTGCTACTTATATACGTATTTAGGTGTTACCCTACATATATTTCATTATCTTTCCATCAAGAAGTCCACGAAAGCAGTTTGGATCCCCATTTAAATGGGTGTTGTGGTGTCGCACAAGTATGAAGTGCGCGCCATGTACTTTTGCCGCGCGCCGCCATGCACGCACGGCGCGGCGTTCTTACGACGTCAGCCACGAGCGCCCTCTGCTGCAACTCCGCTCGTGGCCACGACTGGACTGCATCGACCACTTGGGACTGAGATTCAGATAAGCACCAGTTAAGACTTGGCTATCGGATAGGCACTAGGACTCATCAGTAGGCAGGCCTCTCTCTATCTAAACTATGAATCAGCATTCTGCAGTCAAGAACTACGTAAAAGTTAAGTATTACTCTCTGTGAAATATATATCTCGTTCTAATTTACTCTAGTGTTTCTAGTTTCTGCTGTCCCACTGGCTGGTGACCTCCGTACGTGCACACGCGTGCATCCTTTATTCCTGTGTCGGTCTCTCTCTACTCAGAGGGTCTTTAAGATGGCACAAGGTAATGCCGAAACTGGTAGCAAAGAAATATTGTTTCTATAAAACATAACCTGTTTCCTACATAACTTACTCAAAGGATAACACACTCACCCATGTTCGAAGAGAACTCGAACCTCCGACGGGATCGGTCGCCTAGTCCGTTGCAGGACGGCTGAGACCACGCGGCCAGTAGTTCAGTCAATCCCTTTATGATAACCCACACCAAACGTAATGTATCGCTTGTTCAACATGTACATGAGGATTTCGTGCGGCCTTATACACAAAATTATGTATGTTTATCGTACTATTTACCTGAAAACCTTGCTTGATCAAGCATCACCACCCGGGAAACAAAATTTGCATAATATTCAACCTGCGCGATTTGCCATTACCAGACCTGAGATCTTCTGTTAGGGGCGTCTCGTGTAGTGTGAGTAATAATTGTGAAATGTTAACTTTCCATTTTGCTCTGTGTAAAATACAACCTAAGCGAGCCCTGCTCACACCTGTTTCACGTGCACGTTGTGATGTTGGTTTTTGGAGTGACCGTGTGAATGAGTCTAACACTAGAACAAAAGACGGTTCGCTTGTTGATGAGCTTGGCTGGCCTGTTAGTCCCTTAACCCTTTCATTCACAGTGTTGTTCATGGACAAAAACGTATTAAAAGCTGATTTATGCCGTGTTTTGTGCATCAATCCTTAAAGGGGCATTTTTGTTGATCAACATCATGCTTCTAGTACGACATTTTGCCGCTTGGTACCGCGTGTAGCCACTTCTGAGTCATTAATCTTTCCATCTTGGAGGTTGCGTTGCCGTCTGTACGTGGCTGAGAGTGTGAGCGTGAGTGTGGTTCCTTTTATTTGATTCCAGCACCGAATTGTCTTGTCTTTGGTGCCGTGGCAAACATCATGCTAGCATTATTGATCTGGCACTGTTAACTATCAACAAAATAACGTCCAAGAAATGAAATACCTCGATACAAACATTTGTGTTGTGCAAGAAATGCATGACATAAAAAAATGAATAGGTTGACCAAAAATTTTAAAACACTAGTTTGATGTTTACTGGACTGCATTAATACAGAAAACACTGAAACTTAATTTTTCCAAAGCTTATTTCATAGAGGGTTCAGCATATCCATTATTGTGAAATCATTTTTAAACACTCCCTTCTACGTATAACCCATTGGTTTTTTAAGATTTTGAGTATGAATTTTGCTTAGTTTCTTCTTGAATTGAATAGGCGTTATTCTGTTTTGACGCCTTCACACAACTGTACTATGTATCTAGCCAATTCTCGCACCAGTTGTCAGTTTTATAAAATTGTCAGAACGACATGTTTCGGGACCAACATTATCCCATTCTCAAGTCCTAAAAATTAAAATGAATCAGTCAGTATCATCGTCCATCTTGAAATATATGCAGCATCGGTGCATTGTCAAGCAATAATCTGACATCATTTCCGTGGATCTTCAAAATCGTGTGCTTTAGTGGTATACTGCCAAGAACTTTTATTTGAACAACTAAATCAAATTGGTGTATTTGGTGGCGGGGGGAGGGGACATAATAGCAGTAATTGGTGTACTTTATACATAATTTTATACATTACATGTTACCATGACTTACAACGTGTGCTGAAAACTTTCAGAAATTTGCTTTCCACGGGATTTCCGTAGGCGATAATTACACAAAACTTTCCAAAGAATAGTGATTGTTCGAAGGGCAAACTTTTACATGCTTCCCCTTTCACCAGATATCAATTCTACGGAATGTTTCCTGTAAGGTGACGTCAAGGACTCTGTTTATTTTCAAATGCCTCAGACAATTGCTGGACTAAAAGGCTACATGCACGATATATTTCGTCATTTGGACAGAGGCCACACTACGCAACGAAGTATCTAACAGTGTTACAAAAAGTCTTGAGAGATCCATTATTGTAGAGGGATATAGTCGGAACAAACAAAAAAGGGTGAAGTATTATTGGTAGGGCCTACTTGTGATGACACGTAATTTATTTACATCAGTGACCAGTGTAAAGTGACTTTTGAATCGCGCTATATTTAATTCGTTTTAGCAATTCACTACCAGACTAACTTATCTCAAATGTATCGCTTTAAATAACAACAATCGTTATCACGAGGACAAAGCAGCGTATTGAGTTATATTTCTAGCAATTTAATTATCACGTTTCAATGAGATGCATGAGGTACTATTTTCTCAGATGTGTTTATCTGAATTTCCACATCATCATTTTTGACATCAGTGAACGATATACCGACTTTGCTTTCATATTTATAAAATGATCATTTAACGCATTTCATACCGTTAATTAGAGACGTATATTTAGCCATCTCTGTACTAAGGCTGTTTATAACGTTTGCGGGGACGTTGCGGTGCAGCGAGGGATGCCATCCGAATAGATTTTTTCGTGACTGTCCCCAGGTGATATATATCACCGTTTTTGAAACCTCGACGGCCTCGCTGTCTCGTAAACAATACAATAGGTTCGACTTGATGGGAGTTGGTGGGTGGAGTTACGGTTTGTGGGTACTACGTCATACGTGGCATGTGAATTATGTTTCCATACTTACGGCTGTCATTTTAGGCTTGGGCACGGAGAACGAGCAAACACGAAGCTGCCTTTGACAATAAATTTTTTAGTATTAAAATGGGGACTATTACCGTGAGAAAAGAAATAAAAAGCAGGAAACAAAACTCAAAACGCAAAAAACTATATGTCCATGTTACATTATGAAGCAAAATGGGAGTTTTAATTCGAAGCGATTTCGTTAATTGTCATTGAATGACTAAATGCACCCCTCAAGACAATTACATCAGATGAGATATCATACAGAATATTCGCATGGCACGTATTTTATTCAGATATTGGTGACAACTGTAATTCGTGTGTGATACTGTGCGATATTTTGTTGTCTCATCTCTTTACTTGAGGTTTACGTGGCTTTTACTTAGAGCCAGGCACCTTGGGCTCTACCATAATACTTTTCTCTTTGCCCTCTAATATGGTGTGTAATACCATCGGGTGGCCAGTACAGTTGCACACATGAGGGCATGGATTGGATTTTTTTTTTTTTATTTTTATTTTTTATTTTTTTTTTTCCAGGGAAGCCAAAACAGTCTTGGTCTAACCCGCCACTGCCCGAACCGAAACTAAATTTATTGTGCGGTATTGCTCCCTGTTTATCTAGTAAAGCCAACCAAGGCCCTTGAGCAGAGCAAGGAGTCCCTTTACCAGTTCTTTATTAGACACAATTTCTTCGGGTCCCAAATGTTCTCTGCCTTTTACTCTCCAATGCAATGCATTCGAAGATTAGATGTAATGCAGTTTCATCACCGTCATCACAGATCCTACATTTAGGGTCCTCTTCTGTTATTCCCATTGTATGTAGATGGAGGGCATGGATAGTATAAGGTTATCAATCAGCTCTTAAGGGATATTTGGCCATTCTTCCATGTCAGCAATATCCAGTTCTGCAACGGTTGTGGGAGGTGCTTGTCTGCTTGCATTGCGTCTGCCAAGTGCATCCCAATCGGGTTTACGTCCGGTGAACAAACAGGCCATACCATTCGTTCAGTTCCATCTGCTTCAAGCATGTCGTTCACCAGTGCAGCTCTGTAGGGACGAGCGTTATCGTCCACCAGAATGAACGCATCTCCTCTGACACCCGTGTAGGGCACAACAAAAAGTCGTCTCAATACCTCAGAGCAGTCAAAGCGCCATTTTGAAAGACATGAAGATCCTTACGTCCGCCAATACTGACTCCTGTCCACACCATTCGTCCACGACCATGATCTGGTGATATTTGCAGCACATAAGAAGAATTGTTCCGAGTTCCGCGTTATTTCTAGATGATGAAACGACGATTGTACGACTGAACATGAATTATTGACCCATCTGTGAACAGAACCCGGCGCCATTCGTTGCGACTCCAATTCTGATGTTCCTCCATCCAGTTTCTGCGGGGTAAACAGTATGGCGGTTTGAACGAGACACACCCACCATTGGAATGAAGACTCCATTTAGTAGCAGTGTGCACCACGACCATAACATGTTAAATAACCAAGGAAAATTCAACATTGGCCGTCAATTTGTTGCCAGCTGTAAACGCGGCGTTGCCCAGGTATTTATATATTCTACACTCTCTTAGTTCACCTTCCTACTCTCCTCTCCTCTCTCTCTCCGCATCCATCTCTTTCTCTCCCATCTCTCTGTTCATTTCCACCTTTCCCTATCCCGGCAAAGTTTTCTACTAGGTACCCTCTGTCATGTACCAAACAAAATTTTACGTACCCAGTGATCTTCCACTTCGTTTAAAGGTCATGTGTGCAAAAATTCATAAAGATTGGAGAAAAACTGTGCATTTTGTAAATTTCCGTAAGTTAAGTACCCTGCACCTTTCACCGAACGAAATTTTATATACAGTGACATTCTTGTTTTTAAGGTAGAATGTGCAAAATTTCATCAAATCAAATGTTTGTTAAGCTTATGGGACTTAAGTACGGGGACATCATTCCCTAAACTTACTAACTACTTACGAACTACCTTATACTAAGGACGGCACTAATATCCATGCCCGAGGGGGGATTCGAACCCCCGACCGTACTGGCCGTGCAGACCGTGACTCGAGCGCCTCAATCCCCGCGGCCACCGCGGACGGAAAATTTCATCAATATCGGAAAACAAGAACAGATTTCATAAAAGTTTTCTGGGTATGGTACCGCGTCATTATGTAAGGCTATTACTTACTTATTAAGTAATAGCCTTACATAATGACGCGGTACCATACCCAGAAAACTTTTATGTCATCTGACTCTGGCCGCGGAAGCCTACGTAATTATAAGAACAGATTTCTATGCAATAGAAACCCAGGGTCACATTGAGGAACGCACTTTGTTGTTCTCAATTATTCCAGTTTTTATTTCGTACAACCCTTGTTCTGAGAATAACGGAAAAAAAATGAAGAACGATCTGTGAAATCGGTCGAGTCGTTCTCAAGCTATGCCGCGGCCAAGGTATTTAGGGGTCCATTTTTATGTTGCAAAGTACCCTCCCCCATGCAGTGTATGAAACGTAAGGTAGACGGTGACCTTGCTCTTGTTTTCAAAGTCAAGCGTGCGAAATTTCGTTAAGTTCGGAATGACACTGTAGATTTCGTGAGTCTGTAGGAGAAGTATGCTACGCCATGCACCTAACACAAAATACTTTCTTAGCTGACGTTTTCTTCCTATAAACTACATTCCTGCCAAATTTCATATTCATGGTTTAGTTCAAAATGTTCAAATGTTTGTAAATCTTATGGGACTTAACTACGGGGTCATCAGTCCCTACTTACGAACTAGGACGGCACAAATATCCATGCCCGACGGGGGATCCGAACCCCCGACCGTAGTGGCCGTGCAGACCGTGACTGGAGCGCCTCAGTCCCCTCGGCCACCGCGGTCGGCTCCTGTTTAGTCAGTGAGTGAGGGAGTGTTCTTTCGCTTTTACATAGATAGAGATTAAGAAAACAGATTGCTTAATTTTGGATCCAATAGAATTAAAGGAGACTTGCAGACAAAAATAAACGGTAACATGCAAATCTGTAATGATAACTTATATTGATAAATGTTCATGCTGATGCGAAGTTTTACGGCGTCTACAGCGAAACTGTTGTGAGTGGTAGACTTCTTTTCGTTTCATAATTTTGTGGGAGGGGGGGGGGTTAAGTTACAAATCGCTTCATAAACGTCCGAAATTACATGCAAACTTTATTTCCCCATTTTCCAATAATTGACGCATAAATCTGGGTATTCCCACAAGGTCCTCTTATTATTTATGACGTCATATCTCCTGAGGTATGTGTCGTTCTCCTTTGTTCTTGATTCAGGAACCTTCGTGGGCGTATGGTGAACAGTTCACCAAAATTTCATTGCAATCGAATTAATGGTTTATGAACACATGGAGGACATACAAATATATATATATTACAGATCGATCCAGTAGCCGAAATCGATCTGTAATAATAGATAAACAAATTTACGACCAATGCTGAATTTTCTTTGGATATATACACACGAGTGGTCTGTGTACACAGATGCCATTTTGCACGTAGGCGATTTCGGGCCGTTTGTGTTGATATTGCACGTCCTATTACTGCCTGGAGAGTGCGTTGCAGCTGATTTGCATTCAGCCTCGTGTCTCGATCAGCTGTGAACCGGAGACAACGTCATCTCTTGCTGATGTAACACGTGGATGACCTTCACCTTATCTTTACGGTTCCTGTTGTTTGAAAAAGCGTCCAGTTCCCGGAAATTATAATTTGGGACACTGCAACAGCTGCAGCCATCTCCTTCCGTATCTGTCTCACATTCAACATTCCTATGACTCTCCATGCCACAGCATCGGGTATGGCACGTTGTTGTTGCATTTCACTACCTGCACACTACACTGTCTGAACCCAACTGCTTGTGCAATGCGTTTAGTAAACACAAGTCAACTCCAACTTCCTGTTATTATCAGTATTTCGGTTTACGTAATGTTGTTGTCTCCACTCCGTAGTACGATCAGAAAGACGTTGAACCATTGTAGTTCATTCTCAGGATGACAATACTTCAGAAACTAGATATCTAAAAAAATCCACTAATTGTTTTGACCAGTGTACCTTTAGATGTACAATTTAATTTGCGATGATCGATTGTACACCTATGCAGAACTGAAGCAGTTTCCGTTACATTCATCACTTAGGGCCGGTTTTTCAATGTCTCGTTAAGTTACAATTAAGATTTTAACTTGTCGTTAGCGGAGAATTGCGTTTGTCATTGTTTCTTGAGTTAACCTGACGTTGCAAGACCTCAAACTGACCGTTAAGTTAACGAGTAAAATTCTGCTCTTTACACGGCTAACGACCAATTAAGTTAGAATCTGTATGAAAATGGCAGGATTCCAAAGCGCTAAAATACCGCAGTTTACGTGATAAAGAACAAAATAACAGAAGTACTAGATTTATGAAAAACTAGTGTGGAATGTAGCTTTATTGAAAAATTGTATCGTCATAGTTCTCGCCCCATCCATGTCAGGTAGCGACTAGATGAGTTTGATATATTGCAGATACGCCACATAACCTTTACATTATTGTTGCGATATCAAAATACAAACTTACGAGTAACGACTAGTTAAGTGAGAATCGGTATGATGAAAATGGCTGGAACAAGAAATTTGGTTGAAAATTACGACATGTCAATTTTTTGATGCCCCTATAAGGCGTAATAGACGTATTTATGTTCGCCCAAATCATTTTGAATACTGGGATGATGCAGAAATTATTACTCGATTTCGTCTTCGAAAAGCCACTTTGGAAACGCTGCATGAAAAACTCCACGACCATCTGAAAAGTCCAACAGTTAGTTACGTATTTTGTAAGTTATCAGTCGTAATAGAAAACATTATTTATGTCTGCAAGCTTATTAATTCAGTATTTACTTATGCCTGTTACACCTAGTGTAAGGCCTAAAATGTGATTTCTTCCTCCGCTCTACAGGAAAAGTGTACCTTCGCCGATGTGCAAGTTCTTGCTTGGACTAAGATAATACGCACTTCGCAGAATGTTATAGTACTTAGCACTTTTGCTTTTCTACATGTTCCATGGACATCATTGAATTCATTTGCCACAATGTCGCATACTTTTTTCCGTTGTTTTTTTTTTTTTTTTTTTTTTTTTTTTTTTTTTTTTTTTTTTTTTTTTTTTTAATTCCAATGTATCCTTATAATTCTATATTAAGGACACAAGACTCTCGCACTAACTGCTTGTAAAATTTGAGCTTCTTTCACGTTTGTTTTCCGTAGCGCCTAATAACAACTGCCTGCTAACGTCTTTCCTGCTAGTCAAATATGGCGAACAACTGTTTATTCCAAGGAGGTTATTCTAACCTTCTTGGTTTATTCATACAGCACTTTCATTTTTTCTATTGCCAACATAGTCGAAATATATCGCATCTTCTTGTTTTTTCCAGGTTAGCAAACGAGAGGTGTATCTGGCAATGACAAACGCAATGCACTTAACGAGCACATTTAACTGGACGTTAAAGGCATCTTCTCGTTTACTAACGAGACGATTAACGAGAGATGGACGAACCGGCCCTTAACCATTTAGTTTTAACTTACGGTTTTGGAATATTTCTTCTAGAGGTAACCAGAAATTTTGTAGCCATTTCTTGGATATTTTGAAATTTTTTTATAGTGTCATGTTGAAAACTGCAGGTGGTTCGGAATTCGAAGGCCTAATAAGGTTTAATGAAGCACAGCTCTTTACAATTGGAACAGGTTTATTGCTAACATAAGCGCATATTCAGAACGGACTGCCTACTGCATGGAGTGTTCCGCTATTAACTTATAGACAGAATTTTCTGGAGCTTACCCATCAAACATAAGAAACACATAGAACATCCTAGAAACAGTAAATACGAAGTAATAAATATTTGTACCAGTGGCAGGATTTGAACCATGGACCGCCAGTATAGCGATGTGCGACGCTAACCACGGCACCACGCGTTCCATCGGAACACTCGCGGCATTTCTCCCCTTCTCCCCTTCCTGGAAAAACAGCGACCCGATGTTAGGTTCGCTTTGGAACCAGCTGCAATGTCCTCGATCTTGTCATGGGCCCCTGTATGGCAGTTCCGGAGAATCCTTCCCTTGTGGCTGCACGCCTTCCTTGCTGTGACGATGACCGGCGCCGACCCTCATCTCGTGGCTTCATCATTACCATAAGTGACTTCAGAGTCATTAAACAAGAGGCCGTTTCTATTTGTTCTCTGGGATCGTTGTAAGGCTTCATAAGAAGCACGTGCACGTCTCTTCGTTTCTGTCGTTTTGAGGGCGGCTCATAATCCTCGCCTTCGTTTGTGACTCCTGACAGGCGGCGTACGATTTGATACGGGACAGTTTCAGTAACTTTTACGACAGCCCAACTTACCGTACAGGGTAAAAATCCGTACTAGATCTGCTGGGCTGTACACAACAGGTCGGTGCTTGTCGTCATACCGCTTACGGTCCTTCTCCTCGGCGTCCAATGTCCTTATGCGAGACAGCTATTTTGCTTCTTCGACGTGGTAACGAGCTGTTTCACATAGTGACCCTGAGTATCATCCTGCTGGAAAGGGAACAGCGTACCCACTGTTGTCTCATCTTCACGACCACAGAGAAGAAAAAGTGATGTGAAGCCCGTGGTGTCTTTGCTTGCTGTATTATAAGAAAATGTCATGACTGGCCGTATTGTATTCCAATCCATCTGCTCAACATCGACGTACAAATTCAAATATTAGTAATTCTAAGCGATCAAGCTACTTTGGTCACAAGTGCCTAGGCTTACAAACTAATGAAACTCAGTTAAACTAACCTAAGGAAAACACACACATCCATGCACGAGGGAGGATTCGAACTTCCGAGCGGAAGGCCGCACGATCCGTAACGTGGCGCTCCAGACCTCTCGACTACTCCCGCACGGCATCGAAGTACATCGACAGCATATCTGATAATGGTAAAACGTTCAGTAATGCCGTTTTTCTGAGGAAAATACTGCGAGAAATACCAGTTTTGACTGGAATTCTTTCCCACGATCAGATACCATCAGACGTGGTGCACCATGCTTCAAACTGATATATTCCCCTAAGAATTTTGCGATCTTTGGAGCTTCTGCTGTCGGCACAGGTTTGCAGACATCGTAGCGGGTGTAGTAGTCAGTGCAGACTATTAGCCATCGGTTAACGGTTGTCGGTTACCTAAAAAGTCGATTACAATTCGGTGTAATGGAGCTGCTGCAGGTGAAATTGGTACCAAATGCCTTGCGTCTGGTTTTATCTAGGGTCTTCACGAATCTCAGATGACCGGATGTTGGAGAAACGTGGAAATACTGGACAATAGCAGTTAACAAAAATAAAAAATGGGAAAAACAGAAAAAAAGTAAAATTAAATTAAAAAATATTTTGGTGGTGCTGGGGGGGGAGGGGCCTTCAGCCCCATTAGCACACACCCTTGGTTGCGCCACTGTTTTATTCAAATCTTCTTCGTTCCAAAAATCCACAAGCACTGTTATTTGACTCTTTCCCTCTCTCTTTAATCTTTTTGCATCTATTTATGCTAAACATGGTTTCAGATGTGCTAAACGTAAACATATTCCTTGTAAATAGCATTTATTATTAGTAGTACCAGTACCAGTATTAGTTTTATTATTATTATTATTATTATGAATTCTTGTAATATTTCCCGTATGTTTTGTTCCTGGTCAACTGTGAGACAGGACCTTAAGGCCCTAATCTTCCCAGGGAAATAAATCCAATAAATAAAATAAATACATAAATGAGTATTCCACCAGTTTCATGAATAAGAAACAAAGTCCATTATCAATAAATTCAAGGAGCCTTTATGTTCATATTGCTTCCAAAGATTCCATAGAAAAAAGAAAATGTAACAGGAGGGACTCTGGAGGTGCCAAGTCTCACTGTGTGCACGCCAGTGACACGACTGTATTTTTGGCTGTAACGGTATATTTAAATAAATTTTTGTATCTTATAATAACGGGCGTAGTTCTTTACTATAAAAACCCAATTTCAGTAATTATATTTTATTTATTTATTTTTATTTTTATTTATTTATTTTTAATAATTCACGTATCACAGGGTTAAAATGACGACTCGTAAGCAAAATCTGTGAGTAATTATTACGAACAGCTGTGAGAAGAACATATACCTTGACGTAATGTCAGAAACAGCAGAGAAGGTAAGCGTTCGACATAGTGAAAGAAAAACACTTCGCTCCGAAATCTCGAGCGCGCTGCTCTTTTTAGCGATCCTTATGGAAGCGAAGCGATCTTTAAGAGCGAAAAACAAAAAAAACGGTTTCCCCATTGAGCCGCGCACCGTCGAGGGCGCCACCTGCAGGCAGTTGGGACTAACGACCGGCAGGCGGCAGCACGAACGCATTGTTCCCGCCGACAACAATGGCTGCAGCGTTAATGACGGACGTGGGTGGGCCGCGCGAGGGCGTCCTGTCCCTGCCCGAGATGAGGAGGCGCGGCAGCCGCCAGCGCCGGCGGCGGCAGGCGTGAAAATCACGAACTAGCGGCGCGGGGGGAAGGGGGAGGTAGGCTTCCTAAACGAAAAGCGGTGAGACGGCAGTTGGGGCCGAAGACTGCCGTGACATTCTGTCACGAGCAGTATCCAGCCCGATGGATAAGCGTAAATTTTGAGGGGAACCCTTTACAAAGGGAATCGGAAATCTTATTTGGAAATCGGAGCTTCCACTTCTGTCCCTAGTGGGAAATCGTTCAAGCATATTATTACTGAACAGGTGTTTTGAATGAATTTGAAAATGCTTGGTGGAGTAAATTTTATAACGTGCGACACTTTAGGAATAATGAGGTGACGTCAGCATTTACTTCCACTGTTTCCACTTAACTAGCGTTGGGTCGAACCACTTCAGTCACAACCGCGCGAAATGGCCGCCTGTTCTGACACCTTATGCTACGAATTGGGCGGACGTTCACGCCTGAGGTTCGAGATCTCCCTGGGGCATGAGTGTGTTTGTGTATTCCAGAGAATTGTTATCTATCAATTCAAATTGTTTCTTTATATTTAGCTACTAGCTGAAACCCGCGGCTCCGCTCGCGTCTTGGTTGATTATGATAGATAAGCTATCTTTCAGCAGTGTGCTGTGAGACTGGTTTCGAAGAATGAAATGAAATACAATACCTTCTTTAGAAACCAATATTTTTAATCAACATTCAAATAAAAAATAAAATTATGTGAAGTGCTTAATGATTTACAATAAATAATACATACATTATTCCTTATAGCCCGTGTTGCAATATCTCAACACGTATGGTGAGAGTAATGTCCAAATTCATTTTAATTTCATTTTAGGACATTCTGAAAAACTACATTATTTGTCTTAAAAGAAATTTCATTTTTTATTTATTCTTATGTTTCCTTAATCGTATGCTTATCCTTACACTGAAAGAGCTGAAGACATTGTAGTATGCAGAGACCAAAGATATGATCTGTGGTATCACGTTTCGTTCTATGTAACCTTCTTACTATAGTGTCGCAAACATCATCGCTGGCCTTCAGTCCGAATATTTTTCTAATTTGAGGACTTTCAACCACCATATCGTCCATCCCCTTATAGCTATCGGCATGGAACTGCTATGGTGTACAACGGGAGACTTCGGACAACAATTACATACAGACCATTCGTTTGCGTTCTGTAGTTTTCGCTGCAGAGCGAAATATTAACACACACACAAGAGCGCGCGTAGAATTTTATATACACCGATAACTTTCCATCCCAATATACTCCTTTTATCACTATCAACACTCAAGCAACAATGCAACCAATAAAACCATTTTCAAAGAGTAAATATAATTTTCAAAGAGTAATTATTGTTCCGCATTTCGCGTTATATTCTTCAAATTACCAAATATCTATCAGATCGCTATAAAACCGCGCCTAAAATCTTCCTCAGGTATAAATTAGTAACTGTACAAATATTTAAGTCTCTGCGTCTTGTCGTTCGAACGTGATAAACGTACACCGGACAGACATTCATATTAATATTAATATATATATATATATATATATATATATATATATATATATATATATATATATATAAATGGCTATCCGATCGCCATAAAACCATGCCTAAAGCCTTCCCCGGGTAGACATTAGTAACTGTACAAATTTTTAGCTCTTTATGTCTTGTGGTTCAGACGTGATAAACGTACACCGAACAGACATTCGCATTTATAGATATAGATTATTGTATACATTTGCCTGCATGAAGAGGACGTTTTACAATGTTTACTTGGGAAGCATTTTCTGCTCGTGATATTACAAGTGTGCTGCACACAGTTTTCAGTTACACAATGAATAACAATAAAGCATATTTCTGCACTGAAGAGCGCGCAGTAGTGACGCGGCATGGGTTTGAAATACCGGGTGATCAAAAAGTCAGTATGAATTGAAAACGTAATAAATCACGGAATAATGTTGGTAGACAGGTAAAAATCGGCACACATGCTTTGAATGACATGGGGTTTTATTAGAATCAAAGAAAAACAGAGTATTGCTAGACGCGTGAAAGATCTCTTGTACGCGTCATTTGGTGATGATCGTGTGCTCAGCCACCACTTTCGTCATGCTTGGCCTCCCAGGTCCCCAAACCTCAGTCCGTGCGATTATTGGCTTTGGGGTTACCTGAAGTCGCAAGTGTATCGTGACCGACCGACATCTCTATGGATGCCCGAAAGACAACATCCGACACCAATGTCTCACCATAACTCCGGACATGCTTTACAGTGCTGTTCACAACATTATTTCTCGACTACAGCTATTGTCGAGGAATGATGGTGAACATATTGTGCATTTCCTGTAAAGAAGAGCCTTTTTTCTTTGTCTTAATTTTGTATGCTAATTATTGCTTGTCTGATCAGATGAAACGAGCGCCATCTACCATCAGTCGGATTTATTATTATTATTATTATTATTATTATTATTTTCTAATAAAATCCCATGTCATTTCAAGCATATGTGTCAATTTTACCTCATTATCTACATTATTCCGTGATTTATTAAGATTTCAAATTTACACTGACTTTTTGATCACCCGGTATGTCTGAAGCTGCTGGAGGGAACTGTCACCACGCATCGTGCAGGGTTGTCCATAAATCCGTGAAAGTACAAGGGAGTCGAGAACTGTGAGAACAGCATGTTGCAAGGCATCACAGATACAGTCAGTAATGTTACTGTCTAGTGACGGATCTAAGGAGGGGCAAGGGGGTCAAGCTGCCCCGGGCGCATAGTTCAGGGGGCGCCAAAATGGGCAAAAGATTTAGTATAATTATTTTGATTTTTGAAGAGATAATTACATCAACCAAATCATCTTTGCTGTAATATATAGTATGAATTTCGTTGCATTAGCAATAAGTTATTATCAGTACTTTTATTTGCTTTCCTGGCAGTTTGCAACTGTTTTTGTTATGGTCTTCATTCCGGAGACTGGTTTGATGCAGCTCTCCACCCTACTATATCCTGAGCAAACCTCTTCATCTCCTCACAATACCTACAACCTACATCCATTTGAATCTGCTTACTGCATTCATCTCTTCGTCTCTCTCTGCGATTTTTATCCCACCCACTTCCCTCCATTGCTAAATTTACTATTCCTTAATATCTTAATGTCTTAATGTCTAAGAATGTCTCCTACCAATCGATCCCTTCTTTTAGTCAAGGTATACCAGAAATTCCTTTTTACCCAAATTCTGTTCAGTACCTCTTCATTAGTTAGGCGATCTACCCACCTAATCTTTAGCATTCTTCTGTAGCATCACATTTCAAAAGCCTCTATCCTCATCCTGTCCGTAGCCAGTCGCGGTGGTCGAGCGGTCTGCGGCGTGCCAGTCTCGGTCTGCACGGCCGCTGTGGTCGGGGGTTCGAACCCTCCCTTGGGCATGGATGTTTGTGCAGTCTCTAGTATAAGTTAGTTCATAAGTAGTTTGTAAGTTTAGGGACTGATGATCGCGTAGTTAATTGCCATAAGCTCTACAAACCTTTGAACATTTTCTCTTTCCGCACTGCTTATCGTCCCATACAAGGCAACACTCCACACAAATGCCTTCAGAAAGGACTTCCTTACACTTAAGTTAATATTCGATGTTAACAGATTTCTCTTTTTCAAAAACGCTTCTCTTCCCATTGCCATTCTGCATTTTATATTCTCTGTACTGCGACCATCGCATGTTATATTACTGCTCAAGTAACAAAACTCATCTACCTCCTTAATTGTTCCGTTACCTAATCTAGTTCCTTCAGCATCGTCCGATTTTCTTATACTGCACTCTATTACCTTTCTTTTGCTCTTGTTAATGATAATTTTATAGGCACCTATTCATTCCATTCAACTGCTGTTTCATGTCTCGGCTAAACGCAACGTTTTTATTTCTTCGCCCTGAACTATAATTCCTTCCCCAAATCTCTCCTTGCTTTCCTTTATAGCTTGGTTTGCAACTATTAAATACATAATGTCTCGGCGGCCCCTGAACCCGTGCTATTTAGATTAACCAAGTTATCCCGAATTCGCTGACCACGGATCTCTCAGTGAGATTATACAATAGTGTTGCCACACCCGCACCGCAGTGGCAGAGGGACGAACAGGGACTATATTTGTTGTAATCTACTTAATTGTGTCAATATACTCTTTGTCGTCCCTTCTATGTTCTACTTTTGAAGAATTCATTTTAAGTTTTTTAGACAAAAGAGTTCTGACTGATGTAACTCTGATTATAAGTAGTGAAGTGATCACACTTTTCACAAATATATCTGAAATGCAGTAGTTATATTACTATTCGGAATATATTACCGTTAAAACATCTTTGCGAAAATACATTTCTCATAAAGGTTGAGGCACCTCTTCGTTTTGTTGATTTCCGTCGTAAGTGTAACTTAAAAGGCACACTTGTTCACGACTAGCATCAGTCATGTTCAGTGAAGTTATTACAGACTTTACGCTGGACCTACCGTGGCACCAGCTCTTCTGTCTCATACGGGGACCTTAACGATGACTTATATAAAAATGCTAAAACTGCTTCCACCGCAGATTGACTTGGCATCTGAAGCCCATATGCAACATTTAACAGTCTGATCATACGCTAACAGGGCGAAACGCGTAATTGGAGATAATAATCAAATACAAATTTGAGAGTGCTCACAATACAAATTCTTTATCCACTGTTGCCTCCCAGACAATGGAATAAAAATTCCACGAAACAGTTCTTGTTGCCGAGCGTGCCGGCCGCGGTGGCCGAGGAGATTGAGGCGCTTCAGTGACGGTCTGCACGACCACTACGGTCGGGGGTTCGAATGCCCCCTCGGGCATGGATATTTGTGCCGTGCTAGTTCGTAAGTAGTTCATAAGTAGTTTCTAAGTTTAGGGACTGATGACCCCATAGTTAAGTCCCATAAAATTTACAAACATTTGAACTTTTTTTTTTCACCGAGCGTTCCAAGGCGCCTAGCTGCGGAGCGTGCCGCTGCTCGCCCTCGGAGGTTCGAGTCCTCTCTCGAGCATGGGTGTATTTGTTGTCCTTAGCATAAGTTAATATAGTTTTTAAGCCTAGGGACTGATGACCGCAGTAGTGAAGTCCCATAGATTTACTAACATTTGAACAGTTCTTCTTCATACTGATTCATCTTTTTTCAGTAAATATTTCAAGGTTTTATTCTATCACATATTATACCTGGAAAATTTGACTTTTTAATCTGCATTTGTTTTATTTCATACTAAATATTTTGCATTATTTGTGAACATCTTCTGGTAAAAAAAAAAAAAAAAAAAAATTCTAGTTATGTTTTAGGCCTCCCATTTTTAAATTTATCTGTTATTTACATTTTTATCTGTATTCATTTATGAATTTATTCATACTATCTCATGTTCTCTTGTTTGTGAGTAAAATAACTCAATATAAACCCTGTTTGAGGTATTTTTTATTAAATGTCATACTTCGTCATGGTGAAGCGAAGAGTGGGGAAGAGGACGTCAAATGACAATCTTGCCCAAAGACCCTAGATCCGTCCTTGTCCATCTTTGGGGAGTATGGTGGCAAGCGTAGCATTTTAAACTCGGAAGAGTGTTCCTGGAGTCACAATGCAGTAGTTATCGGCGTGTGGGGTGTTGCTTTGTCCTGCTGGAATTACCCAAGACTGTCGGAAAGCACAATGGACAAGAATGAATTCAGGTAGATTAACATGTCAGAGTCGTGTCAGACAGTTGTTGTTGTTGGATCTTACTGGGAACAATAAATCCACGAAACCAGTTTGGATCCCTATTTAAATGAATGTTATAGTCCGATATAAGAGCCGGAAGATGGCATAATGTAATGCCAAAACTGGTAGCCAAGAAATAAATGTTTCTATATAAGATAGGTTGATGGTAATTTGTTTCCTACATAGTTGATAATACTTTAAAAAAATTCATATTGCCAACTATCAGCTGTTTATTGTATTTTCAACTTCACCGGTTTCGGTCATGTTTGAAGGTTCAAATGTTTGTAATTCTATGGGACCAAACTACAAAGTACTTAAACTAACCTACGGACATCACACACACCAATGCCCGAGAGAGTATTCAAACCTCCGACGCGGGAGGCCTCGCGATCCGCACCGTGGTGCTCCAGACCGCTGGGCTACTCTCGCGCGACCGTTTTGGTTGTGGTTCATCATCAAAAAAGTATGTTAAATAAAAATGACAATAAAGAATTATACACAAGTTAAAATAAAATACATTCCATAATCCAGTAGTTTCATACTGGAAACATTTACAAATTAAACAAACTGATTACGTTAGTAAATTTCCTGTCAAATAATTTCCATGTCAAATAATAGAAGATACGTAATTTTGCACTTATATTACGTCTTGATGATAAACAAAACAATTGCAGGCTGCATTGGAGTGAACCAGAGTCTACGAAATGAAGTATTCATGGTGTGAAAATAGCCGGCAGCGGTGGCCGGGCTGACTGCGGCGCGCCAGTCACGGTCTGCACGGCCACTAGGGTCGGGGGTTCGAATTTCCCCTCGGGCATGGATATTTGTGCCGTCCTTAGTTGTAAGTAGTCCATAAGTAGTTTGTAAGTTTAGGGACTGATAACCCCGTAGTTAATTCTCATAAGCTCTACAAACATTTGAACATTGTTGAACATTTGGTGTGAAAATAATATATGTTAGACAGCCATCATAGGATATATCTCTGATGTGTTATGGCAACACCACTTTGAAGACAAGGCATCACAGCTGCGCGTGCCTACGTCACACGCCGCGGTCGCCAGCTCATTGGCCGGCCGCTACGAGGCGGTGGGCGTGTCCCAGCGGACAGCCAGTGAGTTGGCTGCCCCGGCCTTCACACGTGACATAGGCACGGGCAGCTGCGAGGCCTACGAGAAAGACAGACCCCAGCGCAGTCGTCATGCCACGTAAGCAAGGTAGTTCCGAGCCGAAGCGAACGCTAGCCGATTGGCCGGCCGCTGGGGCACAGCTCACTGCGTCATAGCGGGCAGCCACTGAGCTAGCGATCGCGCCGGTTTGGAACTACTTTGCTTTACGTGGCATGACGACTGCGCTGGGGCCTGTCTTTCTCGTAGGCCTCGGGGAAGCTGTGAGGCCTTGTCTTCTAGGTGGTGCTGGTTATTGCAACTGATACAGATTGTGGTATGTAAACATTATGTAAATACCTGTTTGCACCGAGAAAATAATAAATAAATATGTCCTACAACAAGTATAAAGTAAGGTAAACGAAATATGCATTAAGACGTAAATGTTAGGGAATATATCAGACCTTTATCCTGTGACAGAATAGTACAGTTATAATCAACTAATGCAGACATGATGCGCTGGCCAGAACATTATCATCGTACTTGATAAATGACGCTGACAAAATACGACTTCATGCACCACCCTTAAAAACCCCAATTATACGTTTATAACACAAGGGGGGGGGGGGGACTGTTGCCTCCTTGAGCCCATGCGCTCTAAACTCATTTATACATATGACTTCACATTATGCTGCACTGTTTTAATCAGTACGATCGTCAATCACCTTTAATTCCTGCAGTTATTTCATACAATTTTTCAGGTCTTAGCTGCTGTCGGTCATTCAGAGCAACCTTGTTGGGCACTGCTTTGTCCGTGGTGAGAAGTAATATATTTGACATTTTCGGCACTCTGTTGACACTGTGTATCTACTTTAACAACATTTCCTAACGATTACCGAAATGTTATGTCTCATGCGTCATGCTCCAAGTACCATTTCGCGTTAAAAGCCTATTAATTACCGTTCGTTTTAATATCTAGACCGTCAGGGAAATCGTTGAATTATTTGAAAAACTGTTTCTCTTTAACAAGTCACACAAGTCATATCAACCTAACCATTTCCATATCCGTTATAGTTTCCACAACGAAATCCTGTCCCGTAATCTGGAAGAAAATCACTCCCCACACCCTCCCCCCTCCAATATATATGCTCATATGTGAGGTAGACTAGCGGCAAACCACAAACAATAACTTCACTACGCGATAGCAATGGTGATACTACCGATAACGGTACTGGTGAAGCACAATTGGTAAACACAGCTTTCCGAAATTCTTCCACCAAAGATGACGAAGTGAACACTTCAGAATTCGAGCCAGAACAGCTGCCAGCATGCAAAATTTAGAAGTAGATGTTCCTGGAGTAGTAAAACAACTTAAATCACTAAACAAAAACAAATCTTCAGGGCCAGATTGTATACCAACTCAGAGTGTGCTGATGCAATAGATCCACATTTAGCTATCTTATACAAACGCCCATTTAGTGAAATATCCATACCCAAAGACTGGGAAGTTGCGCAGGTCACTCTAAAATTCAAGAAAGGCAATAGCAGTGATCACCAAAATTACAGGCCCATCTCAATGACGTCGATTTGCAGTAAGATTTTGGAACTACCTCGAAGGGAACAACCTACTAACCAATAGTCAACACGGATTCAGAAAGTAGCGCTCTTGCGAAAAACATGTTGCCCTTTATTCACATGAAGTGATAACAGCCATCGACAAGGGATCTCAAATCGATTCCATATTTCTGGATTTCCGGGAGGCTTTTGACTCTGTACCTCACAAGCGGCTTCTAATGAAATTGCGTGCTTATGGAATATCGCCACAATTGTGCGATTGGATTCGCGATTTCCTATCAGAAAGGACACAGTTCGTTGTAATTGACGGTGAGTCA
Organism: Locusta migratoria; assembly: GCA_026315105.1. Classification (NCBI taxonomy): domain Eukaryota; kingdom Metazoa; phylum Arthropoda; class Insecta; order Orthoptera; family Acrididae; genus Locusta; species Locusta migratoria. Next base: position 233,137,399 of record CM048751.1, on the reverse strand, counting down.
TCGAGTAAAACAGAAGTGATATCTGGCGTTCCCCAGGAAAGCGTTACAGGTACCCTACTCTTCCTTGTGTTGATAAACGATTTAGGAGACAATCCGAATAGCTCCCTTAGACTGTTCGCAGATGATGCTGTCGTATATCGGTTAGTGAAGTCATCCGAGGATCAAAAGTAACTGCAAAGTGATTTAGGCAAAATTTCTACATGGTGCGAAAATTGGCAATTGACACTAAATAAATAAAAGTGTGAAGTAATACACATGACCACTAACAGAAATCCGTTGAACTTCAGTTACGCTATAAATCAGTAAAACCTTAATGTCGTAAATTCTACCAAATACCTAGGAGTTACAATTACGAACAACTTAAACTGGAGAGAACACACAGAAAATATTGTGAGGAAGGCGAACCAAAGGTTACGTTTCACTGACAAAGGGTTCGAAGATGCAACAGCTCCACCAAAGAGAATCCCTACACACACTAGTGCGTCCTTTCTTGGAGTACTGTAACCCAGTGTGGGACCCTCACCAGATGGGACTGAGGGAAGACACTGAGAAGGTTCAGAGAAGGGCACCTCGTTTTGTTTGATAACGTTACAGGGGGGAAAGCATGACGGAAATATTGCCGATTTGAGGCGGAAATCGTTAAAAGAACGACGTTATTCGTTGCGGCGGGATCTATTTGGGATATTTCAATCACTGACTAACACCCTCCTACATAGGGAGACAGGACCGTCGCAATAAAATACGAGAAATCAGCTCGAAAACGGGTCGATTTAGGTGTTCTTTGTTCCCGCGCGCTATTAAAGAAAGGAACGGTAGAGAAAGGTTATGAAAGTGGTTAATGAATGCTCTGTCAGTCACTTAAATGTGATTTGCAGAGTATCTTTGTAGATGTAGATGTAAATGTAGATGTAGATGTAGATGAGTACTAAGTTCACCTCCCAGTGTCACTCTGTATATATTTTGTCAGTACAGGTTTCATCATAATCAGACTCCACATCGATATAAAGGCTTCTTTCTGGGCGGCACCTTTATCTGTGACAACAGCTCTCCAACGCGAACAACGGGCAGGAGAGTTTGTTTTTGAGCGAGCAGTCAACCTGTCTTCGAGGGCAGTATCGATATCGGAAGGACGGGCGGGCGGGAGCTGCCGAGTGTAGCTGGGCAGCGGCAGATAGAACTGCGGAGCCCAGGATGAAATATCAGCCCCCGGGCGCCGTGCTGTGGTGGTGGTGGTGGCGGTGAGGGGGTTGGGGGAGGGGACGTGCGCCGCTATCTGTCTCCCTCGCCTGAACGATACCCCAGTTCCGCTGCCGGCAGAATAATGGAGACTTTTTGTGGCTGTAGCGCCGAGTCGACTCTCTCTCAAATAATCGATGCAGGCCTGCGTTGCGCTCCATTTCTGCCGCCGCTACTGTGCGAAGGAAGGGGGCCTACAGTCGCCGTGCTGGCTGGCTGTCAGCGGCGAAATACATCAGCCGACCCGCACCGCGAATACCGCTTTTATAATAAGCCAAAAGTGCGCCGTGGAGGCGGGAGTGCCGCGGCGGATTAGCCGCGCGTTCTGGAGCGCCGTGTTGTGGTGCGCGCCGCAGTCCGCCGTCAGGGGTTCGAATCCCCCCTCGGGCATGGATGTTTGTGTCGTGTTTAGTATAAGCTAATTCATAAGTGCGCCTCGGATGCACAGTGGTAGAGTGCCAGACTGCAAATCCAAAGGTTGCGGGTTCGATCCCTGCCAGGTCCTAGGATTTTTATCTGTCACTTTCCACTTCTTTCACCTCTGGCAGCATTGCTCATGTGAAAAATACCGAGTAGCACCGTGGTTCGGAACCCACGTTAAACTGTAGGTCCCTCTATAACTGGCTGGGTAAGTCAGTTCGAAGGTCGGAGGAAGGCAACGGCATACCACCTCCAAACAGGACTATGCCTAGTAAAGCACTTTGGTGTTCAAACCAATCTTTGGATTGTTGACTACTGCTTTACCTTTTTTTAAGTAGTTTCTATGTTTAGGGACTGATGACCCCACAGTTAAGTCCTTTAAGCCTTACAAACATTAGAACATTAGGAGGCGGGAATCATGGGACAGCGATACGAACAGAAACAGATGACGGTCGTACCTATACTGAGGTTAAAAGTGCGATGCATTGGTAGAGTTGGCTTTTCGACTCCGATAATTCATACAATGAAGAGCCGAAAAAACAGTTACACTTCCGTAATATTCTGTAGGGCTCCCGCAAGGGCGCAGAAAAGGTCAACTGGGTCCCACAGTGTTTCACGACTATATACATTACTATAAACACTACTATAAAGTCCGTCCGACAGGCCTCAGCGGGCCCACTGGATACTGACCGGCCGCCGTGTCATCCTCCGCCCGAAGGCGTCAGCGGATGCGGTATGGATGGGGACGGGGTCAGCGCCCCGCACTCCCAGCCGTTACGTCAGTCTTCGTGACCGGAGCCGCTACTTCTCCAACAAGTAGCTCCTCAGTTGGCTCGAAGGGCTGAGTGCACCTCGCTTGCCAGCAGCACTCGGCAGACCTGGACGGCAACCCATCCAACTGCTAGCCAAGCCCTACAGTGCTTAACTTTGGTGCATTCACAATGGTACGGCCGTTGGCAACTATACAACTGTTCAACTGTTTGTATAGTCTATGGGACTTAACTGCGGGGTCATCAGTCCCTAAACTTACAAACTACTTATCTACTACCTTATACTAAGGACGGCACAAATATCCATGCCCGAGGGGGGATTCGAACCCCCGACCGTAGTGACCGTGCAGACCGTGACTGGAGCGCCTCAGTCCCCTCGGCCACCGCGGCCGGCGGCAACTATATATACTACCGCTCATTAATTTCAATACACCCTGTTATTTCAGATTTACAATGCAAACCAAACATTATTTCTCACAATATATAATTATATTAACTTACAAATATATAATACTACCTGTAAACCCGGCGTTGCCCGGGTGTTTATTTATTGTACACTCTCGTAGTCCACCTCCCCTTCCGTCCTCTATCTGCATTCATCTCTTTCTTTCTCATGTCTCTGTTCGTTTCTACCTTTCTCTTTCTCGGCAATGTATTTTGCAAGGCACCCTCTGTCGTGTACCGTACGAACATGTATGTATGACCTTCCTCTCGGTATAAGTGTCGTGTGTGCAAAAATTCATCAAGATCTGAGAAAACCTATTCATTTTGTAAAAGTTCGTATGTTAAGTACCCACCACCGTGCACCGAACGAAATTTTATACAGACAGTGACATTCCTCTTGTTTTTATAGTAAAGTGCGCAAAATTTCATAAATATCGGAACAAAACTGTAGATTTGTATGCAATAGAAATACAGAGTCACATTGAAAAACGCACTATGTTGTTCTCACATTTTCCACTTATATTTCATACAACTGTGTTCTGAGAATAACGAAAACAACAAAAAAAGGATCTGTGAAAACGGTCGAGCCGTTCTCAAGTTAAGGTGCGACTGACATACTTAGGGTTCCGTTTTTATCTTGAAAGATGCTCTCCCCCATGCACCGTATGAAACTTTAGGTAGACGGTGACCTTCCTTTTGAAGGTCAGGCGTGCAAAGTTTCGTGAAGGTCGGAATGGAACTGTAGGTTTCGTCAGTCTGTAGGAAAAGTATCCACCGCCATGCACCTTCATTCCGTCCTATCGTAAATACTTTCTTAGCTAACATCTTCTACCTTTAAACTACATACCGGCACAATTTCAGCTTCATAGGTGCAGTAGTTTTAGAGATTTCGTGTACCGTCAGTTAGTGAGTGAGTGAGTGAGTGACCATTAGCTTTTGTATATATAGAGATATCTCCTGAATTATGGGTCCTACAAAGACATCATTTACCAGGTTCGTAGAAAGGAATATTAGGAAACTGTCTGCGAAATGTGTTGTAAATTGATTTGTTAGTGAAGACGTAGTAAATTACAACCCCATGCTTTTTAGAGCGAAGTTTCATGTATTTCAATGTCTTTGCCGCCATTGCACCTGAACTATATTTCGTAATACGATATTATTTCGAAGGTACATTTAGTGGTGCATATGTAAAACGTTTGCTAACTACGTCGCGAATAGAGTTAGTAGGAAAGACGTAACAAATCAAAACGTCATGCGTGATGTGGCGGTTTTTCATTACTGTAATTGTTTATTACTCCATCTCTCACGAACTGTGTGTCGTACTATGATAAAATTTCGAACGTACTTTCAGTGGTATGTATGTATACTAGAGCTCTGCATTTCGATGAAAACGACCGCTCGAGCCTTTCCCGTTACATGCCGCTGCTCGACGGCTGGGGTAGGCCCACGCTGCGACACGGCTGTGACCGTGTAATGCCCCATGTGTGGCCGGTCGCCGTCCGCCTCTCGGTTACCGGCGGAAGTCTCGAGCGCTGCCGGGCGCTCGAGCGCTCTTACAGTCTCGGCCGGTGACAGCGCGACCGCGGCGCGCTCATCACCGTGGAATCGCATTATAAACCGGCCTGGCTTTAAGCAGCGCAGACAGCGTTATGGATCAACGAACTATAGGTCGTAAAGGCTACATTCATGAAACAAAAAGAAGTATTGTGGAGACAATTAGGAGCGGCTCGTTAGTCCTGAAGAAGAAAGACATGTCGGAAGAGGAGTCAAAAATTAAAGCATGGAAATCTTTTGCACTTGTAGTGGATCCTGTCACACAGGTTTCTGCTGGTTTCGTGCAATGTACCACATACGATACTATACTTTCGTACCAGTCAAGCACAACAGGTATGATTCGGCACTGCAAAAGTAAATGTGGAGCAGAATTACACTGACCACTTGCAGTACCAAGTAGCATAAAGAAAGTTCTTATTGATAGATTGGTCGATATGGGCGGAATAGATTTGCTAGCATTAAATACTTGTAGTAAGATTGGCTTCAAGAATTATTCGCTGGGGCTCATTAATGTTCGCGCCACGTATGGCAAAGTCAATTTAGAATATGTTCTTCTGCACCCTACCACTGTATAGCGGCATATTAAAGAAAAGGCCGACAAAATACGGGTGACAATGGTGCCCAAGCTAATATGTGCCTTAAAGAACAAAATGTGCTTTTTAAACGCTGATCTGTGGTCTGATAACTACAAGGACATACGCTGTACATAACGCACGATTAGACTACCGTATTACGAAAGGAACGAAATACTATATACAGAAATTACAGTTTTTTACGTTGCAGTTACTGAAAGACATGATCACCTCAATGTTCCAAACTCCAGTAGTTTGCATAATATTTAAAAACTTTCTTCTTGAGGCAGGTCTTGTTGGATTTTATACTTTCCATGAGTTTTACCATTTTTATTTTAAGTCGTATGTATTCCAGAAAATTCCCCATGTCACATACAATAATCGGGAATTTTCTGGAATACATACCACTTAAAATAAATATGGTAAAACTCATAGAAAGTATATTTAAAATGTTTAATGTTTGTTAAGTTCATGGGACTTAACTGTGGGATCATCATTCCCTAAACTTACAACTATCAAACATCAATGTGACATACAGTTGTAGTATTTGGGTTATAGAACTGATAATAAACATCGAAAGAAATTTATAAAATAAATAAGTAAGTTGTTAATATGAAGCGGTGGTCTCTCATCTCTGATATACATTAATGACTTGCCATTCTACATTGATGACAATTAGTTCTTTTTGCTGATAATAGTAATAGCTGATATAGTAATCACATCCAAAAAACGAGAACTAACTTATGTAATCGTAAATAACGTCTTTTACAAAATTATTAAGTGGTTCTGAGTAAACGGACTCTCATTAACTTTTGATGAAACACAGCATATACAGTTCCGTACAGTAAATGGCATAACTCCAGTAATAAATATAGACTTTGAACAGAAGTCTGTAGCTAAGGTTTTTCGAAATTATTGAAGGGAAACCAGAGTATTTCAAAATTTTTAGATGTGTGAATTAGTGAGAGTTTAAACTTGAAGCAACATATTGATTGTCTGCTAAAACGGTTGGGTTCGGCTACGTATGCTGTTAGGGTTTTAGCAAATTTTGGCGATAAGAATCTCAGTAAAACAGTTTACTACGCCTATTTTCATTTACTGCTTTCGTATGGCATCATATTTTGAGGTAATTCACTTTTGAGTAAAAAAAGTATTCATTGCACAAAATCGTGTAATCAGAATAATTACTGGAGCGCGCCCAAGATCGTTCTGGAGACATCTATTTAAGAATTTAGGTATCATCACAGTTACTTCGTAGTATATATATATTCACTTATGAAATGTTTTGTTAATTATCCAACCCAGTTCACACACATGTTCACATGTTTGTAAATCTATCGGACTATACTGCTTGGTTATTAGTCCGTAGCCTGCAAACAATTTAAACTAAGGTAAACTAAACCTAAGGATAAAACAGACACCCATGCCTGAGAGGGGACCCGAACCCCAGATGGCGAACGGCCGTGCGCATCCCGCATGACTAATACGACGCGGCAAAACCAGTTCAAAAGTAATAGCAGTGTGCATAGGTCTAACACCCGAAGAAAGGCTGATATAACTATGCAGGGTTAAATCTCACTTTGGCACAGAAAGGGGTGAATTATGCTGCCACAAAAGTCTTCGGGCCGGCCGCGGTGGCCGAGGGGACTGAGGCGCTTCAGTCACGGTCCGCACGACCACTACGGTCGGGGGTTCGAATCCCCCCTCGGGCATGGATATTTGTGCCGTCCTAGGTCGTAAGTAGTTCATAAGTAGTTTGTAAGTTCAGGGACTGATAACCCCGTAGTTAAGTCCCATAAGCTTTACAAACATTTGAACATTTTTTGAAAAGTCTTCGGTCACCTACCAAACAGCATCAAAACCTGACAGATAGCTAACTGGCATTTAAACATTTATTGAAAGAATAACTGAATGACAACTCTTTTTACTCAATGGATGAATTTTTAGATATAAATTATTAAAACTAAAAATAAAAAATAATAATAAAAATAAAAAATAATATAAAATATATTTGTGTCATATAAAATTTTGTGTAATGTAATATCTTGTAAGGACACCTTTTATTACACTGACAAGTTACACATTATTACGAAGTGTCGTATTCATGATCTATGGAAGAAGTATTAATGTAACCAGTCTGACGAAGTGCAGCTCGCTGGCGCTGAGTGCGCCGGTTACTGGCGATCGGCCGAGCGTTCGGCGCGCTCGGCCGAGCGCTGGCGATCGGTTGCCCGCAACCGGCTGAAGAGGACGCTCGGCCGCGTACTCCCGAGAGCCAGAGGGGCGAGCGGGACTCGTCGGTAAAAATCGGACATAATGCAGACCTCTAATGTATACTGTCTGTAACATTTCTTGCGAATACAATAAATAGTTTACGAGTAATAAATTGTAACATGACAAATGCCGTAATTTTACTTCATGAACGACGAAAAAGTAGTAAGCGACAAACTTTTGCCCTATCGTCATTTTGCTGGGGTTGTCAGCGAGAAAAAGTTTCCTAAAGATTTGAAATTATATTTGAACTTTGTTGCAAGTCGCTAAGTGCTCTCCTCAAATAGTAGACTGATGAAGTCACACTATCACGTGCCGCAATACGGAGAAATTTTCATTGTTTATGACGTCTAATTTCCTGAACTATAGGCCCTATCGCAAAATCCTTTCTTAGCTGACGTCTTCTACCGATGAACTACATTCCTGCCATACTTCAGCTTCGTAGGTGAAGTAGTTTTCGAGATTTTGTGTTTAGTCAGTGAGTTAGTGAGTGCGTGAGTGTCTGAATGAGTGTGGCTTTTATATAGATAGAGATTATCACAATCATTTTCTTTTTTACTTTCAATAAAGGCTCCTACTGTGGATTTAATGACTGCCTCACAAACTCGAGACATACGGTCAATCAGTTGTTGTCGGTATCGTGAAACTATATCATTCCAAGCATCTTTAACAAAATTCCAGAGACGTTCCTTGCTGGATATATTAACTTCCCTGATACATCTGTGCACTACACCATTTCAATTGGATTACAGTCGGGGCTTTGGGACGGCCATACTATATCTTTCAGTACTTTCTGTTTTCCCTTTGATGCAATGTAGTTCCTGCAGTATGCCGACTGATGTTTTGGGTCATTATCCTGTTGTAAGGTGAACCCTTTCCCTATTAAGCTGAATCCACTTGGTATTGCATGATTTTTGAAGTATTCGGAGGTACTGCTTCTGATCCATACATCCTTCTATTTTCACAATGTCGCCACCTCTATCTCTGGCAAAACATACCCAAACCATAACAGAACCTCCACCGTGTTTGACTCTAGGTAGAACACACTGCTGGGCTACCCTTGCCATCACAAATAAGCGAACAAATTTTCTCCTTCTGGTTACAAACATCTCGAACTTCAATTCGTCGGTGAATTACACCTTTTTCCACCTTCCGATTCCAATTACGATGAGTCCTAGCCCATTCAAGTCTTCTGCTTATTTATCGGCCTTAGAAGGGGTTTTCTTGCTGTTACACAACCTTTCAATCCGGCTTCAGTTAGTCTTCTTTTCACTGTTGCAACAGATATTGTTGTCGCGTTCATTTCTACCAAATCTGCACGAATTTGGTTTTGAATCTATCTCTTTTGCTGGTAATTGTGATATATTTATCATCACTTTTAATTGTTTTACGAGGTCTCCTGGTCGCGGTATGTCCGTATTGCTACTGTTGTCTTCTGGCGGCGAAGGGTGTATTGCACTCCCCATATAGACACACTAAACTGTTTCGCAATTTGGCGAACAGATAAACCTGATGGCTAAGTGCTACAATCGAATGATGTGTAAAAGGTCTTTGAAGATCAACTAAGGTAAAAAAGGTGGCATCAATAATCATTGTGAAGCCGCCCACCGGTTCTGTCACGCTAGAATGACGACAAACGCTTGGCAAGACGGGTCGCTGGCGGCATTCTGGGGAATGTAATTTTCATTCAAATTGCCATGTAAATGTCTCCAAGTCGCGAAGTGATACGGAATACCAATCAATTCATGATTATGAAGATTGCAGCCCTGCGTTGATACCAATGGTCATCACTTCGAACACCTGTAAATGTGTGTTCATGGGACCTTCTTGAAATTCGCTGACGTTCAAAAATCTTATTGTTATGCATTAATGGGTTCGTCTTGGTGGGCGCTATCAGAAAATAAGTACCAAACTATAGCATCCCATTATAGAAAATCGAAGTTGACCATATCCCTGAAGCGACCCCATCTAATAATCTTGTGTAGTTCGCGAACGAACTAGTTCGGAAGAGCGCTCCCACCGGCGTACTACGCGAACAAGTTCGCAGATCCCTCGCCTCTTAGTTCGTCTGCTCCTTTTCCGAAGACCGACGGGGAACATCGAGAGGACACAAAAGCGCGCAGAATCGCGTGATTCCTTTCAGCCAGTTACCGTCAATTCGAGCTGAGATGCAATTCAGCTGTAGTTTCATAGTTCACTGCCACAAGTTTTCTTTTTTAAGGTATTCAGCAGTGTGTAAATTCCATAGTGTAAAGAAGAGAACTCAAAACTTAACATTGTTTGCATTTATATGCGAGAAATTATACATCATTATATAAAAAATCTGTCATAACAAAAGAAAGAGCTCTTATAGTAGCGGTAGCAAAAGCCAAAAAGAGCGGACGAACTAAAAAGAGCGACCTGCTTCGCGGACGAGCTGCGAACTAAAAGGAGATTACCCCTCGCGAACTAAAATATGTGCAGTCGGTCGCGAACTAAAATATGTGCAATCGGTCGCGAATTAAACATGCGTTACCGGTCGCAAACTATTATGCGAAACGTATCTCGCTTCTTAGTTTGTTGGATTCATTTCCGAAGACCGACGGGCAATAGCGAGAGGGCGCGCAGCAGAATTGAAAATCACGTGTTTGCCTTGTGCTGATGAGAGCCCTTTCGAGGTGAGACTCTGCCTGCTAGATTATATAGTTCAGTGCTACAAAATTTCTGTTTTGTTCTGCACTCTGCAATATCTGACTAATAAATTCCATAATGCCAAGATATAGAGATAACTCTAAACATAAACGCGAGAAATTATCCACAAACTGTTTCTTTTGCTTTGCGTGATATCGTTAGCGGCTCAAGTCAGCAAGCGCATGAAGTAGCCAGGTTGGGGGAACTTCTCCCTCCACCTGAATGCGCAGACCTTGCCGCTCAGCCGTCACTGGGAGCGGACGAACTAAAAGAACGAACTATAAATCAAACTTCGGCAAAAATCATCATGAAATTAGCAATCCAGAAAAAAAATTAATTATAATCTCACCGCTACGCATTGTAGTGATGTTATAGCCAGAACTAGAGATGCGAAAGAGCATTTTCAACTCATAATCGAATCCGAACAAGGTCTATCCAAGTGCTCAGAACAGACCTAACACCAAGAAGCATCTTACCCCACCACAGACCAGCCAACGACTCCTGGCTGCCCTCGTGGTCACTACTCTCCAGGTACCTAAGGGGGAGGGGGAACCTCTCAAAAGGGTATAGCCGTACTGAGGTAGGCCACTCAGTAGCACACCGGTCAAGGAAGTGAATGGGGACCGCCAATAAGCATCTTTGCTAAAGATTTGCCTCAGGCCAGGAGTTGGCAGAACTTGACGAGCACCAGAGGCAACTGCAGCCATACTGTTTGAACCAGCAGAAAACAAGAGCAGCAAGAGCTGTTTTGTACAAAAGTCCCATTCATTCTGCGCAAGCAGGGTCAGTTGGAACGTATTACAGCATATGACATCACATATGGGGCCTCATACACAAAAAATAGCCATTTAAAATTATGAAACACAACAAAATTATTCCATATTTTGGATAAACAAAATTTCTTGTACATCCGGTATGTCGCGTAGTACGAATGGAGCATCTCGCTACACTCATAAAATGTCTGTATCCTATCAACATTTATTTAGTGGGGATAAAATAAATGGAAAACGCTAATCGGACGTTTTGCAGATGCCTGTGACCGCAGTACATATGAGAGATGTGGATCAAATGGTAAATTACCTGAATACGAATCTAGAAGAACACGGAACTAACAACAACAACAAAATTTCAAATGTTTGTATAGCTTATAGGACTTAACTACGGGGTCATCAGTCCTTAAACTTACAAACTACGTACGAACTAGCTAATACTAAGGACGGCACAAATATCCATGCCAGAGGGGGAATTCGACCCCCGACCGTAGTGGCCGTGCAAAAGGTGACTGGAGCGCCTCAGTCCCCTCGGCCACTGCGGCTGGCGAACTAACAACAAGAAGGCCATGAGCATAATAATTGGAAGAAGAGGTAAGAAAAGTTGTATTAATATAAGAGGAGAGGAAATGGAGCAATCACGCAACTTGACATGTGAGGAGTATGATCAGGAATGATATATACTGTTCAACAGAAATTATCTGATAGGAATCCAAAGGGAACGGTGATGTACCTTAGGTACAGAAGAGACTAGAACAGCACATTACTTCCACATGCTAACACCTTTATTGGTCTTTTTCACTGACGAACATGTACATTACCATGACGGGTAAGGTACACGTACACACGTGGTTTCCGTTTTCAATTACGGAATGGAATAGAGTGAGTCCCGACATGTCAGGCTAATAGATGTTCAAAGTGGTGGCCATCATTTGCTGCACACAATTGCAATCTACGGCGTAATGAATGTCGTACACGCCGCAGAACATCGGGTGTAATGTCGCCGCAGGCTGCCACAATACGTTGTTTCATATCCTCTGGGTACACATTCTCCTTTGACGCGCCCCACAGAAAGAAGTCCAGAGGTGTAAGATCAGGAGAACGGGCTGGCCAATTTATGCGTCCTCCACGTCCTATGAAACGCCCGTCGAACATCCTGTCAAGGGTCAGCCTATTGTTAATTGCGGAATATGCAGGTGCACCATCATGCTGATACCACATACGTCGACGCGTTTCCAGTGGGGCATTTTCGAGCAACGTTGGCAGATCATTCTGTAGAAACGCGATGTGTGTTGCAGCTGTTTGGGCCCCTGCAATGAAATGAGGACCAATGAGGTGGTCGGCAATGATTCCGCACCATAAATTTACAGTCCATGGTCGCTGTCGCTCTAACTGTCGGAGCCAGCGAGGATTGTCCACGGACCAGTAATGAATGTTCCGTAGATTCACTGCCCCCTGGTTTGTGAAACCCACTTCATCGGTAAACAGGTAGAACTGCAACGCATTCTCTGTTAATGCCCATTGACAGAATTGCACTCGATGATTAAAGTCATCATCATGTAATTGCTGACACATGACCGTGTAATTGCGAGACATGACCATGTAATTTCGAAAAATGAAATGGGTGAAAGCGGTGACGATGCAGTATGCGCATGACACTACTTTGACTCAGTCCACCGGCTCTCGCAATGTCCTGTGTACTCCTGTGTGGGTTCACGGCAACAGCAGCTAACACACCAACTGCACCCTCTTCTTCTGTGATGGACCTGTTACGGACCCGCTTGCGTGCTACGACCATACCTGTTGCATACAGTTGGCGGTAGATGTTTTGAAATGTGCGGCACGTTGGATGCTCTCTGTCGGGTACCGTTCTGCATACACCCTGCAGACTTCAGCTGTATTGTCGACACTCGCCATAGATATCATCTCCGCCTTTTCAGAGTTAGAATACACCATGGTCACAGTTCCTACAACACTACACTATCTGGTAACACAGTTAGCGTGCAAAGACGAATGCAGAATAACTATAGCAGCAAGCGCTACATGCGGACACTGCGACAGCTAGACCAAACCACAACAGTGCACTACAGCCACACTCGTAAACACGGTCGTCATCGTAAACATGTCTCTGCAGATGCTGCTCGCCGACCGTGGCCCGTGTTTGTTACAACACGCAACTGAACGTTGGAGGCTTCAAGCGTCAACTTTAGGTTACAATATCTCCGGATGTAATTAACATTTTACAATGCAACAAACGGCATTTATTACGTTATTTGTTTACACGTTCAGATGTGCTAACAAAACTAACGGGGTTTTATTTTTTTTTAAACGTAGGTTTGTGTTAAGAAAAACATACTTCAGTGCATTTTCTTATGGTTTGTACTAACCAATTACACTAGCCCCTCACATCAGATTCGGTCTGTGGAATCGGTTCGTCAGAATTTGATGTGGTTTACGAAATATATCCAGCGGTAATGTTAGATGACTCACCCTGTATACAATATCTGACTGTATACACCGCTCGGGGAAAATAATGATAACCCTCATTTATAAAGTTATGAGATATAATGAATTGTACATTTGAAAGATACTTTCTGTTGCATGTTTTAATATTTGCCATTTCTCTGCAGATTCATGTACTACTTGAAGAAAATGAAATATTCTGTCGGATATGATTGTTTGCACCAAATATATATAAAATACAGAAGTTGAGAGGTTCTCACGTTGTCGGCGGGGATGCTCTTTGTTAGAGGCGGGGCATTGCTATCAATTGCGGTTGGTCGGAGATGGGGCCTGTCGATCTGTTAAAGTCTTCTGGTCTGGACTGTATACCCATTAGATTTCTATCTGATTATGCTGAAGCGATAGCTCCGTACTTAACAGTCATGTACAACCGCACTCTCAAACAAGGATCTGTACCAAAAGATTGGAAAGTTTCACAGGTCATACCTCTATTCAAGAAAGGCAGTAGGAGTAACCCATTAATCTACAGGACTATTTCATTGATGTCAATTTGCAGCAGGGTTTTGGAACATATCCTGTATTCAAATATTATGAATTATCTCGAACATAATGCTCTAGGGGCCCAAGGTCCACACGGATTTAGAAAATATCGTTCATGCGAAACACAACTAGCTCTTTATTCACAAGTAGTGGTGGATGCTATCGACAAGGGATCGCAAATTGATTCCGTATTTCTTGATTTCCAGAAGGCTTTTGACACCGTACCTCACAAACGGCTTTTAATCAAATTGCTTGGTTATGGTATATCACCCCAAATTAGCGACTGGATAGGCGATTTCCTGTCAGAGAGGACACAGTTTGTAGTAATCGATGGTAAGGCATCAACTAAAATAGAGGTGATATTCGACGTTCCACAGGGTAGTGTTATTGGTCCTCTGCTGTTCCTTATTTATATAAACGATTTAGGGAAAAATCTAAGTAGCTCTCTTAGGTTGTTTGCATTTACCGTCTAGTGAAATCATCTGAAGATCAAAACCAACTGCAGAACAATCTGAATAAGATATCACTATGGTGTAGAAAGTGGCAATTGACTGTAAATAATGAGAAGTGCGAAGTCGTCCACATGAGTACGAAGAGAAATTCGTTAAATTTTGGTTACAAGATTAATCAATCAAAAGTGAAGAATGTAAACTGCACAAAATGCCTAGGAATTACTATTACTTCAGACTTTAAATGTAGATAATGTCGTGGGAAAGGTGAACCAGAGACTGCGTTTTATTGGCAGAACACTTAAAAGATGCAACAGAACTACTAAAGAGACTGCATACACTACGCTTGTCCTGCCCAGTGTGGGTTCCTTATCAGGTGAGTTTGACGGAGGACATCGAACGAGTCCAGAGAAGGGCTGCTCGTTTCGTATTGTAAATACAGGGGTGACAGCATTACGGAAATGATACAGGATCTGGGATGGAAATCATTACAACAACGGCGCTTATCTCTGCGTCGTGGGCTACTTACGAAATTCCAATCGCCAACATTCTCTTCCGAATGCGAAAATATATTGTTGACTCCCACTTACATAGTTACATAGGTAGAAATGATCATCAGAATATAAGACGAGAAATCAGAGGTCGAACGAAGAGATTCAGGTGTTCTTTCTTACCGAGCGCTATTCGAGAATGGAATGGGAGATAAAATAGTATGACGGTGGTTCTATGAACCCTCAGTCAGGCACTTAAATGGGATTTGCAGAGTATCCCATGTATATGTAGATATAGGTCATTATCTACCCCCGAGGTCTTCAATTATTAGTCTGGCGCCTGTTCCTCGGACATGTCTGAAAAGAACAGACACGTATTAATAACTGTACTTATTGTACACACTCCTATTACTTTTGACACCTGAGTGTAGTCGATCATGGATTTCGTAAAGACGAGCAGGTCAGAAACGCTCGGTTACAGAGAATGGGTCAGTGATACATAAAGGAAAACGTCGGTAAGCTGGTCTGAGGAATGACTGCCTGTGCCCAGCTCCAACGGGATTCACGCTGGGTTGCGAAGGAGTTTGTGTGTGTGTGTGTGCGTGTGTGGGCAGTGACAAATTTAGCACCCAGCGCACGGGATGTCGGCGCGTTGTCGGATGTGGCGAGAACTCTGCCGAGGAGCCCATCTGCCGGCAGGGAAGCGGCGGCAAGTGAGACACGCGGCCCACAGAAAAGGAACGGGAAGGGGGAGGGGGAGGGGGAGCCATCTGCCGCTGTCTGCACGCGTGAAAGCCTCCCCCTCCCGCGGCCGTCAGTAACGCCGAGCATTAGGGGGGCGGAGGCGCGACCCCTCCCACTGTGCTGGGCCTCTGCCCGCCACCTCGGCCGCGCAACATCCTGCCGCCTGCGCCTCCACTGTGCCTGCCCGCCCGACCAGAAGGCACTCCGAGGTCTGCTCCCTCTGCCAGTTCCCGCAGCTGATCCTATCGCCTTGCCGACGGAACGGTCCCGGCGTTTTGAGGCGCAGGCGAGTTGCAACGCTGCTCAAAGAAATAAGAGGGGAGTAATATTTATAACGTCACCCTTGCTTTTGTATGATGCCATAAGTTGTTAAAATTGATTCCGCGATTGTAACGACCTCTGATAATCAACTCGCCTTCAAGAAACAACGAAACCGTGTTAGTCGAGCGGTGAGAAATGCGAAACTCAGGCACGCTCACTCGTTAACCAAAGACCTTCACAGACCTGCCATCCTTTAGAAAAAATTACGTGGTCTAGGAATTGGGAAATCAAAATCTGCTACCGAAGATGTAGTTCCTATAGACGATCTTAACGAGTATTTTACAACACCGACATTTGTAATTGACCAATGCACAAAGACGCAAACTATTAGTTCCCTTAAAATGTCGGGGGCTGGTACAAACCAAAAATTTTCTCGCGAGCCGGTAAGTCCAAACACAGGCAGGAAATCGATTTTGCGAATTCGTTCAGCAACTGCATGGCATGATAATATACACATGATTAGTAGTGGCGTCGACCAGCTACTACCAATTATAACAGACATCTTTAACAATTCTCTGACTTCCAGTACCTTCCTGTGGTGTCGCACAAGTCTGAAGTGCGCGCCACGTACTTTCGCCGTGCGCCGCCATGCACGCACGGCGCGGCGATCTTACGACGTCGGCTACGAGCGCCCTCTGCTGCTACCCCGTTCGTGGCCACCACGGAACTGCATCGTTCACTTGGGGATCAGATAGGCACCAGTTAACACTCGGGATGAGGTGTTCAGGACTCATCAGTAGGCAGGCCTCTATCTCGTCCAACTATGTATCTGCATTCCACTAGTCTGCTGCCCTCCGAGTTAAGTACTATATTATTTGTATGAAATATATATCTTGTTCTAATTTAGCCTAGTGTTTCTAGTTTCTGCTGTCCCACTGGCTGGTCACCACCGTACCTGCACACGCGTGCATCCTATTTCCCGTGTCGGTCTCTCTCTACTCGGCTACCGACACCTAGGTCAACCGGCGGAAACGAGACACAAAAGTGGGGACGAGGATGGGATATAAAACTTCCCAACATTATGGAAGCATGGTCTTATTAGACCATTACCAAAATGGAATCTGCCGCACAACTTTCCGACTACAGACCTATTTGGATTCTACCATCATTATCCAAGGATTGGAATATATAGTCCAAGAGCAGATAACTAGCTATTTAACATCACACGACCTACTAGACGAATACCAATATGGTTTCCGTCAAAATCGCAGCACGACGACTACTCTTATACAGGTGACAGACGATCTCAAGCATGCTATGGATAACCAACAGGCGACAATTATGTGTTTTTTAGATTTTAGCAAAGCTTTCGACAATGTCGATTTTGACATTTTACTTGCTAAACTCTCTAATCTAAATTTCTCTACAGGTGGTATTCATTGGTTCCACTCATACCTCACCAACCGTAAACAGTGTGTAATAACAGCAAAAAATAGGTCAAAATGGAGGGACGTTGTATCAGGGGTTCCACAAGGATCTGTACTGGGGTCTTTACTATTCTCATTATATGTTAATGATGTGTCCACTGTTCTGTTCCACTGTAAATATCATCTATACGCTGATGACCTACAATTATATCTCAGTGAAAGTCCTATAATACTTAACGACACACAAACACGCTTTTCTCATTCAGCAAAGAACTTAGAAGTAATATTTTATCAGCACTTGGACTGGACAGAGCACACAGAGACAGTCTGTAAGAAGGTATATGCGCCACTTCATTCAATGCAGAAATACAAAAAAGCATTTCCTTTACAGCTGAAAAAGAAGCTCGTTGAGACACTAATACTTCCCAATCTAGATTATGGTGATGCTATTCTGCTAGGACTGTCACACGAAAATTCACATAGGCTGGAGCTGGCAATGAATTCTTGTATCCGATACTTTTGTAACTTACGTTTTTACGACCATATCAGTCCCGCATACCAGCAGTTATCTTGGCTACGTGCAGATAAGCGTCGGAGGTATCATACATTATGTTTGCTGCATCGCTTTCTCAATCATTGCAAACCTTCTTACTTATCCTCAACGATTATATTACTGTCTGAACAGCACAGCAGAAACATACGTTCTCACCAAAATAAAACTCTCTCTGTACCATCACATAACACTGAAATCTTCTCTAAATCTTTTTCTATATCGGGAACACGTCTGTGGAACAATCTTACTCAAAAGTTGAGAGAGATAAAATCAATTCAAAACTTTAAAAGACAGCTAAGGGTTCACCTTCTATCACAATAGCCATCTTTTTCTCCACGTACCACTCTGTAGCCCATTGTTGTCAATTCCTCCTCCCCCCATAAATGTTTCCCTTTCCTTTCGTCAGCAGAGATCTCTATTCATATATATCTCCACTTCCTCACATCCATTGGCACTGTCATTTTTCAATCTTCTCCTCTTTCTCCCATTTGTTTATATTAAACTTAATTCAAATGTGTTAAACATCTATCTCCATGTAAATATCTCTTGTTATTATTAGTATTACTTTTATTTTTGTGTTATTATTATCATTATTATTATTAGTATTACCATATATTGTTGTTATTAATATTATTAATACAGTAGTTTTTGTAATTAAATCCTTTGTTTATGTTGTTCCTGATTAGATGTAAGAGAGGGCCCTATGGCTCTAATCTGGTCAGGTTAAATAACCAAATAAATAAATAATATGGACAAAGGATTGAGTGTATCGAAATTTTGAAATAACCCTTTCTCTCGTATGATGTCATAAGTTGTTAAAATTGATTCCGCGATTGTAATTTGGATAAGGGATTGGTTGTATCGAAATTTTTAATTTGGAATAATTTAGTTAAAACACAGCACAAATTAACATTCATAAACATTAAGCCAAATGCTCCGCGGGTTGAATGTTAAATTCGGACATTCGGACACCACACAAAGCAACAGCACGTTATAAGACTTATGGAAAGCATCTAGCTGGATCCTATGCTTCGTACTGCAGAAGCTGAAAATGTTAATCTTATCTTATTTAATATGAAATTATTCGAGATACTTTCCGTAGTAGACAGTGTGGTGTCGCACAAGTACAAAGTGCGCGCCACCTACTTTCGCCGCGCACCGCCATGCACGCACGGCGCGGCGTTCTCACGACGACAGCCACGAGCGCCCTCTGCGACAACTCCGCTCGTGGCCACCGCTGAACGACTTGGCACTTGGGACTGAGTTAGCAACCAGTTAGGACCTTCGTAATCAGATAGGCACCAGTGAAGACTTTGCTATCGTACAGGCACTAGGCAGGCCTCTAACAACTATGTATCAACATTCTGCAGTACTATGTAAAAGTTAAGTATTGTTACATTCTGTGCAATATATATCTCTTTCTAATTTACTCGAGTGTTTATAGTTTCTGGCTGCTCCCCTCCGTACCTGCACCAGCGTGCTATTTTTGTTCCTGTGTCGGTCTCATTCCACTCGGCCACCGACACCTACGACGAGGCTGGGACACAAAAGCGGCGACGAAGTTGGGACACAAAAGTGGCGACGAGGATGGGATACAAAAGTGGCGACGAGGAGTGATAGAAGAACCTTGGACCAGCCCGCTTACAGCAGCCAGACAGCAGCAGTCGGAGCACGCAAAAATTGCTCCCGCCCACCCACCCTTATTATAACAATTTTGGGGAAAGATATTTTGTTACGTGTTTTGTGGACTTTTTTGTTGCAGAGCGTCCTCTTTCATATTGCATTTGTGTTTTGTTATAATTTACTTGTATGCGCGGCGCCTAATCGGTCAGCATGGCCACTACCCCGAACCCAAACTTAATGGAAATTATTCAGTTACAGACGGCGCAAATCACTCAACTACTGCAGGCCGTGTCGCAGTTGACGACACAGGCTGCTCACCAACAACAACAATCGTCACATCAGCAGCCCACACCTGCCGCTGCAACGCTTCCGACGTTTCGCCAGTACAACGAACGTGAGGAAGAATGGAGCGACTATTTCGCGCAGCTTCAAGAACTCGTCGCGGCTCATCAACTTACAGGTCAGACTGTTAAGCATCTTTTATTGTCCGTGGTGGGCCCCAAAACCTTCGTATTATTGCAGAAACTATTCCCTCACGCATCTCCTCGTGATGTAGACTTTGAACAAATTGTAGATGCACTAAATGCTCATTATGAGAGAAAAGTTCTCGTAGCCGCTGCACGGTACCGATTTTTCAGACTTAAAAAATTACCGCAGCAGTCACACCAAGAGTGGATTACGGAATTGAAGGGCTTAACCCGCCAATGTAAATTTACTTGTTCTTGTGGACTTTCTTATAGTGACGTTATGTTGCGAGATGCGATTACGCAGAATATTCAGGACCCCAGAATTAGAGCAGCAATTCTGAAACAGTCTGACCCCTCATTAGACAGTGTACTGCAGCTTATAGATGCGCATGATACTTTTGACTTAGCAGATGTAGAAATGCAAAGCCACAGTGTTAATTCAGTGCGCCGCAACGGTCGCTTTCCTAGCTGTAGTTCTCAGTGTAGCACTAGTGATTCTTACAATAGTACAGGCCGTGCTGAACAGACAGTGAACAGTAGCCAGTGTAAAAGTGCGACACAAAGGTCGCCCCGTCGTGTTAGTAACAGTAATTTGAATAACGGGCGCCAACGCCCATTTCAGAAAAATGTTCGTAAGTCTTGCCCCCAGTGTGTATCTCGCCACAAACGTGCACAGTGCCCAAGTCGCAACGCAACTTGTTATCAATGTGGCAAATCAGGACATGTACAGTCTGTGTGTATGCAAATTAAAAACTCAAAGAACGGTACCGTTAGAAACAGTGCTTCGCAGAGTGCGAGAACAGTTCGTTCTGTGAATGTTATACGGGCTGTGGAATTGAACAGTGCTTTCCTTGGATCTCAATTGCAAGAAAGTAGTTCTGCGCCTATGGCAAAACTATGTAGTGAGCCACGCCGCAAGCGCCGACGAGCGCGTAAATCTGTGCAACGGAAAACGGTGCGGGACTCTGTACAGTGCATTCCTGTAGTGAAAATAGTGCCTTCTGCAACTGCTCCTTGTAATAGTGCCCAGTACTGTGTAGCTAGTGACAGTAGACAGCAAGTAGCTACTCAAAAGTGTAGTGCAGTAGTTAGTAAATCTGGAGTAGCTTCGCATGCTTGCGCGGACGCCGATCCGACGGTAGTGCCCTCTAGTGACAGTGTTGTTAATCCGCTGCGTGCCGAGTCTGCGCCGCTTACTTCACTACGCGGCCCGCGCAAGCGCAGTAAACAAACCGTAGCAGACGTTGCCCACATTCGTGCACCTGTCGTGCGCCAGAAGCACAAACTTTTTGTAAATCTCTCCATAGAAAATAAGACTGTGCAATTTCAGCTTGATACTGGTTCCGCTGTTACATTAATTAATAAAGACACTTATGAACTTCTGGGTTCGCCAAAATTGTCGCCGTCACAGCAAGTGCTAACAGCGTACACAGGTCAAAATATTCCCGTGCTAGGAACGTGTAGCCTGCCTGCCTCTTTTCAAGGTGTCACAAAGACAGTTGCTTTTGTAGTTCTTCAGGCCAAATCGACACAGAACATTTTTGGCCTAGATGCTTTTGACTTGTTTGTTTTATCAATTCAAAGAGATGTGCTTCAGATTTCGTCAGTAGTGCCTCAGGATAAAATCAATGCATTGTGTGACAAATATAGTGACTTGTTTTCGCCGGAACTAGGTTGTGCAAAAGACTTCGTGGCACATGTAACTTTAAAAGACTCTGCAGTTCCAAAATTTCGTAAAGCTAGACCAGTGCCTATCGCCTTGCGTGATACAGTTGCCGAAGAACTTAAACGTTGGCAAGATAGTGGGGTGATTTCTCCTGTTTCTGCGAGTCAGTGGGCCTCGCCTATAGTAATTATACCCAAGCCGTCAGGAAAACTTCGTCTCTGTGCGGACTTCAAGTCAACAGTGAACAGTCAAACAATTGTAGACACTTATCCCCTGCCCAGACCTGAGAAACTTGTGGACAAATTAGGACAGTCTCGCTTCTTTTCTAAGATTGATTTAGCAGAGGCATACTTACAAATTCCGCTTGATGACGAGTCAAAAAAATTTTTCGTCATTAATACTCACATGGGCCTTTTTCAATTTCAACGCCTACCCTTTGGCAGTTCTTCCGCTCCCGCTATTTTTCAGCGCCTTTTGGAACAGCTGACAGTTTCTGTACCGTGTTGTTCGAACTATTTAGATGATATTGTGGTATCCGGACGTACAGTTGAAGAACATTTAGCAAACCTGGAGTGCCTTTTCAAAGTGTTCACTGCAGCAGGTCTACGTTGCAATAAAGCAAAGTGTTCGTTCTTTCAGACTGAAATAGAGTACCTAGGCCATGTGATTAATGCCCAAGGAATTCATCCCTTACAGTCACATCTTCGAGCAATCAAAGACTTGCCTCCTCCTAAGAATGTGCATGAATTGCAAGCAGTGATGGGAAAGCTTAACTATTATTTCAGATTTATTCCCAATGCCTCTCAGATTGCAGCTCCACTGCATCACTTACGTAGGAAGAATGTTCCTTTTGTATGGTCTAAAGATTGTCAGGTTGCCTTTGACAAACTAAAGTCTGCACTACTCAGTGATGCATGTTTGATTCCCTTTGACCCACAGAAGCCTGTAGTGTTAGCGGTTGATGCCTCGTCGTACGGTCTGGGTGCCGTTCTGTCGCATCGTATTGGATGTCACGATCGTCCTATTGCCTTTGCATCCAAGCTACTGACGCCAACGCAACAGAATTACAGTCAGATAGAAAAGGAGGCCTTAGCAATCATTTACGGCGTCACAAAGTTTCATCATTATCTCTATGGCAGAAAATTCTATTTGTTGACAGACCACAAGCCTCTCACGTCGTTGTTCTCACCCACAAAGCCGATTCCGCCACGTACGGCACAAAAGCTTCAGAGATGGTCCTTGATATTGTCTAATTATCAGTATGAGATTTTGTACCGACCTACCACTAAACACGCCAACGCGGACACACTTTCCCGACTTCCGGTTGGCCAGGATGTGTCGTTTGATTCTTCAGAAATGGCATGTTGTCAGATAGACTCCAGAGATGCTTCCGCTGTCGCAGATTTCCCTTTGAACTCTCGTCGGGTTGCACAGGAAACAGCTGCGGATGCAGACCTAAGTGTGGTAGCACGTTTTGTTCGCTCAGGGTGGCCTGCCAGAGCCAAAGACATTGATCGGCCTCTGGTTCGACGTTATTTTGCACAACGTCATGCATTATCTTTAAGTCAGGGTGTTCTGTTGTTACATACGGACAACGACCAAACAAGAGTGATTGTTCCTCGTTGCCTGCACCGAGAAGTGTTACGCCTCCTGCATCAAGGACATTGGGGCATTGTTAGGACAAAGCAACTGGCCAGACGTCATTGTACCTGGTTTGGTATGGACGCTCAGATAGAGAACATGACGTCACAGTGTACTGTTTGTGCGGAGCATCAGGCGGCTCCTCCGCAACGTTTCTCAGATTGGCCACGCCCCAAGGGACCATGGCAACGTTTACATATTGACTTTGCCGGACCTTTCTGGAATACGCGCTGGTTAATCGTAGTAGACGCTTTCAGCAAGTTTCCTTTTGTGATTGCCATGAACTCAACGACGGCGTCTAGTACGATCAGTGCCTTAACATCAGTGTTTTTCATCGAAGGTTTGCCTGAAACTATCGTCAGTGACAATGGACCTCAGTTTCTTAGTGCGGAATTTCAACAGTTTTGTCGTGTGAATGGCATTCAGCATATCACCACCGCACCTTTTCACCCTCAGTCCAATGGTGAAGCAGAACGTTTCGTTCGAACATTCAAGTCTCACATGGAGAAGATGAAAGGTCAGCACTCCAGGCAGCAAGCTCTTCAAATTTTCCTGTCTACGTATCGATGCATGCCACGTGACGGCCCGTCTCCTGCCGAGCTGCTACACGGCCGCCGTCACCGCACTCTCCTTCACCTGCTGCAGCCTCCCACGCACCAAGTCGGTTCGTATGGCGCTACGCGTTTTCAGGTTCCCACGCCGGTGCTGTACAGGGTGTTTGCTGGCAACAAGAAGACATGGTTGCCGGGCACCATTCAGCGCGTGCTCGGTCGCCATATGTATGTTGTACGTTCTTCCACAGGGTCGGAGCTGCGGCGCCACGCAAACCAATTGCGCTTGCACAGGCCGCGCGATCCTGTCTCCGGTTTCTTGATTCCAGACCCAGTTCACCGCCAGGGAGCACAAACACATCGTTCGTCAACGGGTCCAGCGTCCCCGGACTACGAGATCGTCCCGATGGAGATCGACGCGACGCCGCCGCTGTCGCCGCCGCAGATGACAGCGTCACCGAAAGGGACTCCGGGACCGTGCGTGCCGCCGCCGCCTGGGCCACGCACCTCAGAAGAAGATGACCTACTCAATCTGGGCGGCAGGGTGCGCCCTTCCCCAGGTTTCGGTGGGTTCCCTGGAGGATCGCAAGGCGGATGCCGGGGCGCGGACGGCGTCTCGATCCCAGCCTCAGCTACGACGCCCGTCCCACCAGTAACGCCCCCGCCCAGGCCCTCCTCCCAGTGCCGTCGCCGTGGCCCTCAGCCCTACGCCACGACGGCGCGGCGGTTTGGGGGGGAGGGGTGTGGTGTCGCACAAGTACAAAGTGCGCGCCACCTACTTTCGTCGCGCACCGCCATGCACGCACGGCGCGGCGTTCTCACGACGACAGCCACGAGCGCCCTCTGCGACAACTCCGCTCGTGGCCACCGCTGAACGACTTGGCACTTGGGACTGAGTTAGCAACCAGTTAGGACCTTCGTAATCAGATAGGCACCAGAGAAGACTTTGCTATCGTACAGGCACTAGGCAGGCCTCTAACAACTATGTATCAACATTCTGCAGTACTATGTAAAAGTTAAGTATTGTTACATTCTGTGCAATATATATCTCTTTCTAATTTACTCGAGTGTTTATAGTTTCTGGCTGCTCCCCTCCGTACCTGCACCAGCGTGCTATTTTTGTTCCTGTGTCGGTCTCATTCCACTCGGCCACCGACACCTACGACGAGACTGGGACACAAAAGCGGCGACGAAGTTGGGACACAAAAGACAGTAGACAGTTCACTTCGCTTTTCATTGTTGTATGACCGTGAATTAAACATGGATTTAATGGTAATGATAGAAAGAGGAAAACCTGATTGGGCTTCGTTAGATACAAAAGAAAAGAAATAATTGCAGGTTCTGTAATCAAGCAAAGTATTGAATAAGAATGACTAATGGTGAGTGAAAATTTGAAGACATGCGAAGCGATCGTAATGGCGTCTGAACATTAAACTATTACGAACGTCGAGGAGCTGACACATTAGAAAATAAATACTTCACGTGGTGGGATTCGTTTGAATAAAAACCAAATAGGATTATTTTAAATTTAACAAATATATTTTAACAACAACTTGCATCACAATTACTTACATTGAATGTACACATGAATGGAAGACGTCTGAACATAACGAAGACAAGAGAGTGATCAAAACTACGATCGTGGTTCCGTCGTCTCGCTTGTCCGGAACTAAAAAGTGACGAACGAAATTAAGTCAGTTATATTGCGAGCTAGAGGGAACCGGAGGCGATCGCTGATCAAAAAAAGAGAAAAAAAAATGAAATAAATTTCTAGTGTATCGTTACACATTGACCGCTTGGTAGATACAGAAAT
Source organism: Locusta migratoria (assembly GCA_026315105.1). Taxonomy (NCBI): domain Eukaryota; kingdom Metazoa; phylum Arthropoda; class Insecta; order Orthoptera; family Acrididae; genus Locusta; species Locusta migratoria. The sequence continues at coordinate 233,112,003 of CM048751.1, read as the reverse complement.
GGATGGACAACGTCTTTTAAAAACATTCGGAAGTACGCGACGATCGACTGTTGGAGGGAAATGAGACTGACATCCCTACACACGGCTGCGATGAATCTGTAGCTGCCGAAAATTTAGTTCGCTTGTCTGTTAGTTATTATTGAGTGTTGTATAGGCGCGGCGGAGTGACCGAGGGCATTGAGGCGCCATGCTCCGATGCGCTAGGCCGTTTACTATCGGCCGTTCTAATCCCCCCTCTCGGGCATGGATGTTTGTGCTGTCTTTAGTATCAGTTAGCTTATAAGTTTAGGGACTGACGACCCCGCAGTTAAGTCCCATAAGCTTAACAAACACTTGAACGTTAGTGTTGTACTGACAAGGAAAGTACATGGACTCGAACAAACATATCGGTATGAATGTTTGGTTACAGGATCTCTAGGTACACCTCAATCTGCTGGTGGGTGTAGTTTTTCTGCAAAACTCTGCAACCATGCTCTAGATAGCACTGTAGATGTAATTGTAGACGTCATACGTAATGCAGATATATTAACTATAACTTATGTAATAATCATCGTACATGTTCTCTAGCGAATTGTCATCAAAAGCCGTGATGATAGTTGCAACTTTAACCTTCTTCCCGAAAGAATGTTGGTATTCACTGCCACTGCTTCCATCGCCTCTTCCCGCACTTACCGTAGCACTACCGCTTGCAATGACTTGTTAGTCGTTATCATCCCTATTATAATTATTATGAGTTTGTAACAACAGTATCTAACTTATGCTCATATTTCTGTACCATAACAGATGCAAATGATTCATATTCTACACTAATACCACCTTCACGAAGAAGGGTTCTTCGTAACTTCATTTCAACTAATCTCAATACATTATCAGGACTGATTAGCAATCGCCGCCCCATCTGACGCTTCACTACACTAGTAACATCACAAAACGCAACTTCGGAGGCACACTGCACCGTCCCTACTGGCGAACCGACAGGTCAAAGTGCAATGCGGCATGGCACACGCAGAGGCCTCTAACGGACGAATGCAAAGTTTTGCAGATGCGGAAGTATCACTAGTGCAATAAGGGATCTTTAAAGTATCTCTCATACGATTTTGGTGTATGTTCGAGCCCAAGTACTTTCCTTGTGAGTACAACCAGCAGTGGCGGCCGCGGTGGCCGCGGGGACTAAGGCGCTCCAGTTACGGTAGGCACGGCCACTACAGTCGGGGGTTCGAATCCCTCCGCGGGCATGGATATTTGTGCCGTCCTAGTTAGTAAGTAGTTCATAAGTAGTTTGTAAGTTTAGGGACTGATGACCCCGTAGTTAAGTCCCATAGACTATACATGCATTTGAACATTTTTTGAACAACCAGCAGTTCGGTCTGGTGAGAGTCGCATTAGAGTTGTTTCTTTTTTACCTTTTTTTTGTAATGTTATTGTGGTGAGTGCTAAAGTTACGTCAAATCTCTTCTCTTTCTCTACCCTATCTTATATACAGGGTGTGTCACCTAAGAGCCGTCAGGCGCACTTTCTCTGGTGTTTGGGCAGATATTTGCAATTTAATTTTTGCAATGTATAGCTGGACTCAGGCTAAACAAATTCTTCTCCTCACGCCATTCCTGCGACGCTCGGTGTACATGTAAAGCGTCGCTTTGTTTCCCGTCTTGAACAAAAAGATTTTTAAAGTGAAATTGTTTTTATCTCAGTCGATATAGCAGTCCCCAATTAGTTTAGTGTGGTATTAGGTAGATCCAAATGTATTAACAGAAACAGTAAAACATGACAATTGACCAGTACTCCGGAAGCGGCTGTGTAGCGCTTCCGTAAGGCAGTAGCGGGTGGCGCGAGTTGTTGCATCACACGCGACAGGGCAACTCGGGCAAGGAAGACGGTGCGTACACATGTTCACTGATACATTTACGAAAGTGTATCTGGCGGAGGACGCATCTCGGTTTTGTTTCGACCATGCCGCACTGCACAATACAACATATACACACCGTCAGAACTAACAGACATGATTTTGGTAATAAGTGCTGCTAACGTTAACTTGTACAAACACCCCGCTTAATTGTTGTTACTGCAATATACAGTATATTTCTCACAGCCGAGGTGGAGTAGCTCAGCAGTCTAAGGCATTTCGCTGCTGAGCGCGCAGTTGCTCGCCGTCGGAGGTACGAGTCCTCCGTGGGGCATGGATGTGTGTCTTTGTCTTTAGGCTAGTTTCTACATCTACATCTACATCTACATCGATACTCTGCAAATCACATTTAAGTGCCTGGCAGAGGGTTCATTAACCACCTTCATAACTTTTCTCTACCGTTCCATTCTCTAATAGCACGCGGGAAGAAAGAACACCTAAATCGTTCCGTTTTCGATCTGATTTCTCTTATTTTATTGGGATGGTCATGTCTCCCTAAGTAGGTGGGTGCTAGCAAAATATTTTCACATTCAGAACTAAAAGTCGGTGATTGAAACTTCGCAAACAGATCACGCCGCAATGAATAACGTCTTTCTTTTAATGATTTCCACCCCAATTCGTGCAACATTTCCGTGACGCTTTCCCCCCCGTAACGTGATAAAACAAAACGAGCTGCCCTTCTCTGAACCTTCTCAATATCTTCCGTCAGTCCCACCTGGTGAGGGTCCCACAAGGGGCAACAGTACTCCAAGAGAGGACGCACAAGTGTGATGTAGGCAGTCTCTTTGGTGGAGCTGGTGCATCGTCTAAGCGTTCTGCCAATGAAACGTAACCTTTGGTTCGCCTTCCCCACAATATTTTCTATGTGTTCTCTCCAGTCAAAGTTGTTCGTAATTGTAACTCCTAGGTATTTGGTAGAATTTACGACCTTAAGGTTTGACTGATTTATCGCATAATTGAAGTTCAGCGGATTTCTTTTAGTGGTCATGTGTATTACTTCACACTTTTCTTTATTTAGTGTCAATTGCCAATTTTCGCACCAAGTAGAAATTTTGTCTAAATCGCTTTGCAGTTGCTTTTGATCCTCTGTTGACTTCACTAACCGATAAACGACAGCATCATCCGCGAACAATCTAAGGGAGCTATTCAGATTATCTCCTAAATCGTTTATAAACACGAGGAAGAGTAGGGGACCAATAACGCTTCCCTGTGGAACGCCAGATATCACTTCTGTTTTACTCGATGACTTACCGTCAATTACAACGAACTGTGTCCTTTCTGATAGGAAATCGTGAATCCAATCCCTTAGTTTAAGTAGTTTGTAAGCTACGGACTGATGACCACGCAGTTTGGTCTGATAGATTTACAAACATTTGAACATTTATTTCTGACAAGATTCCGAACTACGGATTGTATGGATGTGTAATGAAATCGCCAAGGAAGCAGATCGGGTGTACGCTGCAGCCGGCCGCGGTGGCCGAGGGGACAGAGGCGCTCCTGCCACGGTCTGCACGGCCACTACGGTCGGGGGTTCGAATCCCCCCTCGGGCATGGATATTTGTGCCGTCCTTAGTTGTAGCTAGTTCATAAGTAGTTTGTAAGTTTAGGGACTAATAACCCCGTAGTTAAGTCCCATAAGCTTAACAAACATTTGAACATTTTGTACGCTGCTTTGCTTTGATAGCGACTAAGTAATGTATTAACTGTTCAGTTCCTTATGAATTGCTTCGCAAATGTACAGTATAGTCCTGTGTCACTAACAAGTGCAGTAACTAAGCTAAATTAAAACAAATTTGTCTACTTTGTTCTGTGTTTTATTAATCGCAGACCTTCGTAAAATTCGGTAGATATTACGGTGTTGGGGTATACAGAAGCTGTAACGCGTGGCCGTTGCGTGAAATCGTCTTGAAAATGATACTGTGTTCTGCTGCGTTACTAGTATTGCCAGTAGCATTGCTCTCAGCCGATGTCCAACGCTTCTGATACCCACGACAGACATCGACGTATCGGTACACGTGTGCTCGCCACTTCGTCTCGCCCGACGTGCCCCATCTCCCTTGTGCCGCCTCGCCGTGCAGCGTCTGCTACTGCCTTATGGAAGGGCTACACAGCTGCTTCCCGAGTATTGGACAATTGTTTCACTGTCTCTCTTAATACATTTCGAGAAACCGAATATCACACTAGAGTAATTGTGGGCTGCTCTATCGATTGAGCTCAAAACATTTTGGTTCAAAAATCTTTTTGTTCGTGATGGGAAACAAACCGATGCTTTACATCTGCATCGGACGTCGCAGAAATGACGTCACGATCAGAATTTGTTTGGCCTTGTGACACAACAACACAGTGACCAACGGTGCTTTCCAGTCATGTGTGCGTACAGGGCGACATATAAAACGATGCTTTATGTATTCTTCCTCATTATTTGTATTTTTTTTGTAATTTATTGTGTATTTGTATATTTTGTTTCTGTGATATATTTGCATTGTCCTGCTAATTTCCATATATGTCAAATATTGTAAATGTAGTAGACACGCTGGGTTAGCAAGGGCTTTGCTATTGTATAGAATCATCTTTGAGTAGGGAGCTTTTTATCGCTGGTAGCGCAGAGGCGCACAGCGAGAAGGAGTCGTTGTTGAGAAGTAGCGGCGGACAGACGCATTGTGTGCTCAGTGGTGTACGGAAAATGTACGTGGATTGGCACTAGTGGAGGAGACGGCGAAGAGGCAATATTATTTATTCATGCGGCCACAGCTCAAATAATTAATAAATGCATCAAGAGGAATGCTGTGGGCCTTAAATTGTAATTAACATTCGTCGCCAAGAAGAGCCTGTGTTTGCCAATTGTTAAGTGCCAACAATCTTCAATCAGCAGCACCACGTCGCACATCATATTCAGTAAGATCTGTCCAGTTTGTCTTAGCATGTACAGCTAACCAGCGTATTAGTGATGATTGTTCAATAGCGAACACTGTTATTTGTGAACCTGTGTTTAAAAATCATTACCCATAGTCATTGTCCAGACAGGTTCCTTCCTCATCCATTGTTTTTCCGAGGATATTCACAAAGTTATAGAAAACTAAAAATCAGAGTCATTAAAGACAATGTGACAGTCGTTAATAAAAAATGTGTTCAGAAAAGTTTTACTAAACGTAGCTTATGCCAGTGTTGCTGATCAATAGGTTTGCTAAGTTGAACGAAACTGCTAGATTAACTTTCAATTTCAAAAGATATTTCAATAACAGTGTAAAAGATTAATTGTTTTCCACTGCATATTATTTTGAGGTAAAGTTTGTTTTAACTTGCAAGTACTGACTAGTGAGAATAGTAATTGTTTACAAGTGTTTGAATGCTAATAATTCCTGGTTAAAGATAGAGCAAAAGTTAATCAGAAGGTTAAATGGTTCTTTTCTAAATATTCAGTGTTAGCACGACAAGTCATTAATTAATTTTTTGAGCTTGCCATTAGTATAGTTAATAGTTCAGTCACAACTTGATTATTGCTAAAGCGCATGGCATACTCGCTGTAGAATAAGTTCTGGTACTTATATAAACAATTAATTATTTGAAGCTGTAAATAATAAGTATTAAGGTGAGAGTTTTGCCTGATTTGCTACATGTTGCATTTGCGCGGCTATGGCTTGCATTTCGCTGTCTTACATTGAATCCCTGTGTTAGTAAACTATTTCTCAGTAATTAGTATATTTTCAGTGTCTTTTGTACCGGATTTGATGCACATACTGTGATTCACGGCCCACCCGAATTTTACATAATATTGCACGTTGTTAATTAACTTTTCTATTATTGACATCCCACCAAATTATTTGCTCGTACATCGAGCTGGCGACCGTAAATCAATAAGTTATTCACTTTTTTCCAAATTAATCCCTGTGTTCCGTTTGTTCCGCAATTTTTTTCATTTAAACATTAATAATTTTATTCCAAATTTTACCTTCCACTTTCTTTATTCCTATCGATCGTTGTTGTTTACCAAAGAAGTGCAGCAACGTTCCGGTTATAGCCTCCACTACATCATCGGCTTCATTACCGATAGCTTTTCCACCAAATTAAGATAATTAGGCACACGGGTCATTTTTCTAATTATCATATTCTAACCGGTGGTGTAGGACGGGTAGGGTTATACGTGGCGACCGTAGTGGACAGGACAGTCCTTATCTCGTCCTGAGTCGCGTAATCTTAGGATTTGAATAAATTGTGAAATTTCAAAAAAAATGCCGGAACAAACAGTAGACCAAACAACAATATCGAATTCGACAATGCAGGCGGGGCATCCACTACAAAGGCTGGAGCCGGCTCCCGCATTGTTTGGCGGTGAGCCAGACGCCGACCGTAACACAGATTTTAACGTGAAAACAGAAAATGTAGGCGATGTGACAATAAAGCAGGAAATTCCAGAATGTGAGCAGGATACGGACGAAAAATACACAGAGTTTTAAGTATACTGTGGGTCTGAAAATGAAACCAGAGCCAATGTCAAATCTACCATTTGATCCGAATATGTGGATGCAAAGGATTAGTGCAGTTATCAGTCAGTCACATCAATCGTTAGCTCAATCAAACAAAACGTTAGCTGAAGACATAACTAACAAGATAGATGCAATAGAGCTATCAAATAAATCGTTAGCTAGCAAAATTGATTGTTTAGATAACAAAATAGACTCATCAGTTCAGTCTCTGAGCCAAGCTTTTGATAGTAAAATAAATTCTCTGGACACGAAAATTGATGAACAAATGAAAACTCTGACTGAACAGATGGACAGTAAAATAACGTGTTTAGATAAAAAGTTTAATAGCGAATTAGAATGCGTAAAGAAGTTAATGACTAATGAAATTAAAAAGCAGAAAGAGTATCTTTGTGACAGCGTGAATAATCAGTTAACTGAAAAGTTTAGGTCCATGGAAGGGATAATAAATGAAAGTATAGAAGAAAAGGCAGAAAAGATTCGCGAAGAGGTAGAAACTAAAGTTGATTGTGAAGTAAGGCTTGTCAGTAACAAACAAGAGGAAATACGTACTGAACTGAATCTTTCTGTAAATACATTAAAGGGACAAATTGTGAAGATTCAGGACGAGACAGAAACGAAATTACGAGAAACGGTAAAGTCAATGCTGATGTCCAAAATAAGGCTCAGACTTTGGAATCTAACGTTAATCAAAAGCTGGTAGAAATTAAAGAGCAAGTAAAGAGTTTAGAAACCGTAAAGAGTTTGGCTGCCACGTTCACATTAGGTGGCGTGTATCCCAACCATGTGAGCCTGGAAATCGAAAAATTCGACCCGAAAGGTAACGTGCACCCAGTGATTTTCATGGATGCGCGCAGAAAGATTATACCTTCTGCGTTACCTGAGGAAGAGCCTATCAGAATAGCTAGAACCCGATTGAATGGTGACGCTAGTAGCTGGGTTGTGAATGCGACAGATAATTGTAGGACGTTAGAGGAATTTTTGGCAAAATTCGAAGAGAAGTACTGGTCCGTAGAAAAACAGGATGAAGTACTTCAAGAATTTATGCACGCTCCTCCGTACCGACCGGGTAAAGATACAAACATGAAAACGTACTGCGAGAATCTGTGCAGGAAAATTGAGCATGTAAAAGCTCAAATGTCCGAGCCAAGCACGATGACCGTGCTGCGCGAAAAGTTACCGTGGAGTGTTCGCGGTTACTTAATGAGCGAGAAAGACAAAGCTTCTTTCTTAAGAAAAGTGGGCGACATGGATGTGTGGTATCTGAGTAATGACAACCGGTACCACGGTAACAATACCTCCAATCAAAACAGAAATAATTACGGTAACCCGAAGTTTGACAACAACCAGGTTAACGAGTTTGAAGTACGGTGTGCACAAGTGGATAGAGGAAGAGGAAGGGGCAGAGGTAGAGGTAGAGGTGCCCATCGCGGGAGAGATTGTCACCACTCATATCCGTGTGACGATCGATTCCCAAAAAACGAGGAGCCGCAACAGTAGAGGGGCAAACTGCTGCGGGTAACGAGGTGCGGCCCCATCAACAAAGGAACGGTTGCTGCGAGAATAATGACAAAGTGTCCGGCAACCGCCTAAATGATATAAACGACTGCGAGCGAGTTTACGCGGAAGGAAATAGGAGCGAACATCTGCGCGAAAGGAATGTACTTCGTACGCATACAGAATCAGATGTAGTAGCTAGCGAAGTCGGGATTGTTATCGAAGCGGCAAAGGATGATGCGCGGCAACATAAAGGGCCGGCGCAGATTCCGATGCAGCTTCCGGTCACGAAAGTGCCAAATGCCATGTCTAGCGTGTTCGATCTGGAAGTCGATAACCGGGATTGGCTGATACAAGCTGGTAAGATGTATGAAGGTATAGAAGCATGGAAAAGGGAAGGTAGGAAAGTAAATTTTACAGTAAAGGAAGATGAAGTTAAGCATTGCAATACTGAAAAAAGTTGTTTGAAAGGAGCGGGCACGCTGAGAGAGGTGTCACGCAATATGAATAAAGTTAATGTATGTATAATTGGAGATAATGATGATGTTATTGAGTATGGGAAAGAAAAAGGGACACGGGAAGTGTCGACAAACAAAGCTTGTATCGATGCCATTCTCGATTGCGACGAAAGCGACCACGTTGGACGGGCAGCCGGAGGTGATGCGTCGGGAGTCCTTGCTCGTTTTGATGACCGAACGACATTAACGAGCGAAACAGATGATTACAATATGTACGAGGTTAAAGCAGACGTGATACGACCGGACAAAAGTGACAGTGAAGATGAACTCGCTGAATTATCAGAGGTGCGTGACATAAAATGTGTGTTATGTCAGTCTGAGGAAAAAGATAGTAGGAGGGAAAAGCAAGTTACAAAGTTCGAACAGGACGGTTTATTATGGGATAATTTAGACGTGGAACAGGATTTGTTGTGGGAAGACAAAGGTGATGAAACTAAAAGGTACGATCAAATCATGGTTCCGGTTAAAGTTCATGGAACGAACGTACAAGTTTTAGTCGATACTGGAAGCCACATTAGTGCAATGTCTCAGTCATATTATGAACAATTAAAGAAATTAACGGAAATAGTGGAGATGCCTGTAAGAGGCGTAAAAGTGATAGGTGCTACCGGAGCATGTAGCAAACCAATTAAATCACAAGTGCTGTTACAGTTTTCTATTAAAAGTTGTGTATTTGAACAGGAGTTTTTAGTAGTACCTCAACTGAGTACCGATATGATAGTAGGAATAGATTGGATGCTGAGATATAAAGTGACAATTGATTGTGGCAGAAAGGTTATATCGTTTTCTGTGGAAGACAGTAAAATGGAAATAGGTTTTGATGAGATAAGCAGGGTAATAAATAATGAAGATTTGCGGTTGCGTTTAGTTACGTTGCCGTTGTATGGAGGATTAAGTGACGGTTCAGGACGTTATCACATCAGAAATTTAAACCCACTGCAACCGACTGACGATGATTTCAAAACCATAGTAGAAAATGTTTCGGATATTTCATGTGAACAGAAACCAGAATTATACCAGATTTTGGTCAACAATAGGAAGGTGTTTTCAGAAAAACCTGGTAAAGTACGGGGATTTGAATATAAAATTGAAACTGTACCACATGAGCCGTTTTTTGGACCAGTATATCAGGTGCCGTTAGCTCGGAAGGAAGCTGTACAAAACGAAATAAACAGAATGGAAGAATGGGGAATTATCGAAAGATCTAAAAGTCCGTACAACAACCCAATGGTTTTGGTTTTTAAGAAAGATGGCAGTGTTAGAATAGTAATAGACGCGAGAGAATTGAACAAGGTAGTCAAACGTGAAACTGATCGTCCGGAATGTATAGACGACGTGTTGCAAAAGTTTCACAACGTGAGGTACATGACTAGCCTTGATCTAACGGCAGGGTATTGGCAAATTGCCATGGAAGAAGAGTCGAGGAAACTGACAGCCTTCCTATTTGCAGGAAAATGTTATCAGTATAAAGTCATTCCGTTCGGATTGAACACGTCAGTATCGGTGTTCATCCGTGCATTAGACAGTGTATTGGGTAAAGAACTTGGTTCTAGTATTACAATCTATGTCGATGACATGTTAATTGCAACTTCTTCGTGGGAGGAGCACTGCGAATTGTTGAATAAAGTATTATTCGCACTGATACGCGGCGGGATGACTTTGAAAAAAAGAAGTGTGAATTTGTAAAGAAAGAAGCAGAGTTTTTGGGGCATATTATAACAACTTCTGGAATAACTAAGGATCCGCGAAAATTAGAAGCCATTAGGAACAGCCCACCACCGAGAACGAAGAAACAATTGAAGTCGTTTCTTGGTCTCTGTAATTTCTATCGAAAATATGCGAAGGGGCAAGTTTTTAATGATCCGGACTTGTGTAATTTGTTGAAGAAAAACAGTGCATTTATTTGGACGGAAAAGTGTCAAGTAGCTTTTGAAAGATTAAAGACAGAATTACTAGAAAATCAAATTTTGCACCATCCAGATTATGGGATTGCAGTACATGTTTTCCAAGAAGTAGGAGAAGGCGAAAATAAAGAGCTTCGCTCGATAGCTTTCGCGAGTAGGATCTTGACAAAATATGAAAGAAATTATAGCGTGTCTGAAAAGGAAGCCGTAGCTATAGTCTGGGGCTTTAAAAAATTCAAAGGTTTCTTGTGGGGGCACAAGGTTATTGTGCACACTGACCACAAGGCGTTGACGTTTTTGAAAACCTGTCGATTGTTGCACGACCGATTAAAGAGATGGGCGCTATTCATGCAACAATTTGATTATGAAATCTGCCATATCAGTGGCGTAGACAATTGCGTGGCCGACGCGCTGTCGAGAATGCCGTACGACCCGGACGGAGTCGTTAATGAAGAACAATCAGAAGGCTTATTTAAAATGATGTATTTGAAGGAGGTTGAAGGCAGAAAGAAAATTGAGAACATTTGTAAGAACATGCGCCGACATCAAAATGATGACGAAATTTGGAAATTAATTAAAGTCGAATTCGACGCGAAAAATGAGAGAGGCGAAAAACTGCGCAAATATTACAAGATTTACGACGGCATACTGTACCGGCGTAAGAACTTAGATACGGAAGAGTGGCGCGTCTGTTGGCCGAATAAATACGTGACGGAGCTCATTGACTATTTTCATTTAGCTTACGGTCACTGCAGAGCAAAAAAGTGCGCAGACAAGATAACTGAGTATGTGGTTTTCGACGATGTGATGAGAAGTGTAACGGGACGCGTCAGAACTTGTGACAGATGCCAGAAAGTAAAAGTAGCTAATATGACAAACCGAGTGCCGATGCAGAGTATTCAGCCCAAGGATAGCCTGGAGATATTAGCTACAGATTTATATGGTCCTCTTCCGAAAACAATTGGAAATTTCGCGTACATTTTGGTTGTATTAGATACGTTTTCTAAATTTGTTAAGCTGTACACATTACGTAAAGCTACTGCTAGAGCAGTTTACAGGAAGCTGATGGACTATTTCCAAAAATAGGAAAGCCAAAATCAATATTATCCGACAACGGGCCTCAATTCATTTCTAAGATTTGGACGGAAGGTATGAAAGATGAAGGGGTGGATGTCATCCACCTATCAGTCTATCACCCTTCAAGTAACCCTGCAGAACGCTATATGCGTGAGCTGGGCAGATATTTCAGAACATACTGCCACAACAATCATAAAGCGTGGGGCAAATATGTGTCTGACATTGAGCTAATTATGAACTCGCTGTCCCACGAAAGTACTGGGTTCACTCCTTCTAGGAGATTATGCTAGGAATGAGACCGAAAAGTGTAGTGGAGGAACTCATTAATTTTCCACCGCGGCAAGAATTAAATCTCGCGCGGAAGAAAGAGATGTTGAGAGATCAAATGAATAAGCGTGCTCAACCACGGATCAAAAGGTACGACGAGAATTTGAAACCAATAAAATTCAAAATTCATGACAAGGTTCTCGTGAAAGTGCACGAGAAATCTAGTGAAATAAATAATGAGATTACAAAATTTTAATTTATTTGTAATGGACCGTTTGAAATTCAAAGTATTCCTCACCCTAATGCTTATTATCTGGTGTATCCGCAATCAGGTAAAAAATTCGGTGTGCGGAACATCACTGATTTACAACCATAACAGAGTAGGGATAATTAACCAGTATATAAAGAAATGTAATCATTAGCGAAATGATGTTGCCTGATTATTGACTAAGCTTTCCTTAGGTATACTGAAACTAAGTATGGACTGCCTAAAATGATTGCAGCAAACTAATCAGTGACCTCTCATTAACGTAATTAGCAAATTTAAGTTCTTAATTAGAGTATGTATAGTAAATGTTTCTGTGAATGATTGTTTTATTCAACTGTATGAAGTGTTTGTGACTTCAGATGTACTTAGACTGTTTATTTAAGTTGCAGGTGACCGAAAAAAAAAATTACAAAATTTTAATCAAAGTTATTCATCAATATAATGAGGCAAGTTAAGCTGAATTTGAAGTTGTGTGCCTTTGGACATGGTGTACATGCGGGCACAGAAATAAAATGAAAGTGGGGCACAACACAGTGCTGATGCCAATAATTTCAATGGTAATGAGGACGTACGAGAAATTTAGTACTGAGCAGCAAATCAGTGCCTGAAAAAAAAATGATTGGTGTTATTGAGGACGCAGATAATTTTATGCTGTGTGAATAAGATTTTAATTGAGTGTTAATTGAATAATGTGTAGGACATAGTGATTTATCCTATGTGAGTTGGTTAATAAAGTATTTCGGTTAATTAGTAATTGGTGAGAAAGGACACAGATAATTTTTCTGTTTGAGAAAGGTATTGGTTAGTTATTGTGTGAGGACATAGCGATTTCAACCTATGTGATTAATTAGACTAAGAGCTGTATTTAATGAGTAGATGATAATACTGGACACAGTTGAATATGATCCTGTGTAATAATCTCTTGATGTAATGTTGACTAAATTGATTTGTTTTGTGTTTTTCTTGCATGTCGTTGATCACTGTTTGTTTGAGTCTGGACGTTTCCTTGGATCTATAAGACATTATAGACCAATGAAACGTGGGGCATATGTGACACAACAACACAGTGACCAACGGTGCTTTCCAGTCATGTGTGTGTACAGGGCGACATATAAAACGATGCTTTATGTATTCTTCCTCATTATTTGTATTTTTTTTGTAATTTATTGTGTATTTGTATATTTTGTTTCTGTGATATATTTGCATTGTCCTGCTAATTTCCATATACGTCAAATATTGTAAATGTAGTAGACACGCTGGGTTAGCAAGGGCTTTGCTATTGTATAGAATCATCTTTGAGTAGGGAGCTTTTTATCGCTGGTAGCGCAGAGGCGCACAGCGAGAAGGAGTCGTTGTTGAGAAGTAGCGGCGGACAGACGCATTGTGTGCTCAGTGGTGTACGGAAAATGTACGTGGATTGGCACTAGTGGAGGAGACGGCGAAGAGGCAATATTATTTATTCATGCGGCCACAGCTCAAATAATTAATAAATGCATCAAGAGGAATGCTGTGGGCCTTAAATTGTAATTAACATTCGTCGCCAAGAAGAGCCTGTGTTTGCCAATTGTTAAGTGCCAACAATCTTCAATCAGCAGCACCACGTCGCACATCATATTCAGTAAGATCTGTCCAGTTTGTCTTAGCATGTACAGCTAACCAGCGTATTAGTGATGATTGTTCAATAGCGAACACTGTTATTTGTGAACCTGTGTTTAAAAATCATTACCCATAGTCATTGTCCAGACAGGTTCCTTCCTCATCCATTGTTTTTCCGAGGATATTCACAAAGTTATAGAAAACTAAAAATCAGAGTCATTAAAGACAATGTGACAGTCGTTAATAAAAAATGTGTTCAGAAAAGTTTTACTAAACGTAGCTTATGCCAGTGTTGCTGATCAATAGGTTTGCTAAGTTGAACGAAACTGCTAGATTAACTTTCAATTTCAAAAGATATTTCAATAACAGTGTAAAAGATTAATTGTTTTCCACTGCATATTATTTTGAGGTAAAGTTTGTTTTAACTTGCAAGTACTGACTAGTGAGAATAGTAATTGTTTACAAGTGTTTGAATGCTAATAATTCCTGGTTAAAGATAGAGCAAAAGTTAATCAGAAGGTTAAATGGTTCTTTTCTAAATATTCAGTGTTAGCACGACAAGTCATTAATTAATTTTTTGAGCTTGCCATTAGTATAGTTAATAGTTCAGTCACAACTTGATTATTGCTAAAGCGCATGGCATACTCGCTGTAGAATAAGTTCTGGTACTTATATAAACAATTAATTATTTGAAGCTGTAAATAATAAGTATTAAGGTGAGAGTTTTGCCTGATTTGCTACATGTTGCATTTGCACGGCTATGGCTTGCATTTCGCTGTCTTTCATTGAATCCCTGTGTTAGTAAACTATTTCTCAGTAATTAGTATATTTTCAGTGTCTTTTGTACCGGATTTGATGCATATACTGTGATTCACGGCCCACCCGAATTTTACATAATATTGCACGTTGTTAATTAACTTTTCTATTATTGACATCCCACCAAATTATTTGCTCGTACATCGAGCTGGCGACCGTAAATCAATAAGTTATTCACTTTTTTCCAAATTAATCCCTGTGTTCCGTTTGTTCCGCAATTTTTTTCATTTAAACATTAATAATTTTATTCCAAATTTTACCTTCCACTTTCTTTATTCCTATCGATCGTTGTTGTTTACCAAAGAAGTGCAGCAACGTTCCGGTTATAGCCTCCACTACATCATCGGCTTCATTACCGATAGCTTTTCCACCAAATTAAGATAATTAGGCACACGGGTCATTTTTCTAATTATCATATTCTAACCGGTGGTGTAGGACGGGTAGGGTTATTATTCACAAAGTTATAGAAAACTAAAAATCAGAGTCATTAAAGACAATGTGACAGTCGTTAATAAAAAATGTGTTCAGAAAAGTTTTACTAAACGTAGCTTATGCCAGTGTTGCTGATCAATAGGTTTGCTAAGTTGAACGAAACTGCTAGATTAACTTTCAATTTCAAAAGATATTTCAATAACAGTGTAAAAGATTAATTGTTTTCCACTGCATATTATTTTGAGGTAAAGTTTGTTTTAACTTTCAAGTACTGACTAGTGAGAATATTAATTGTGTACAAGTGTTTGAATGCTAATAATTCCTGGTTAAAGATAGAGCAAAAGTTAATCAGAAGGTTACATTGCAAAACCGAAATACCAACTATCTGCTCAAACACCAGAGAAAATGCGCCTGATGACTCTTAGGTGAGACACCCTGTATGAGTCATAAATGAGGAAAAATATTTCGTGCAAATTGTCACACACTGAGCAACAAACGTAAATTCGTTTTCAGCATGATCCTATGTCACTAAATTACAATGCAATTGAATGTTAAAAATCTTGAAATATGACGTGGACTTTTTAGGGTTACAGTGTGTTGACATTGGCAAAGGAGACAGATCGGCAACAGGGCACAAAATGCGAGTGTTGTAGGTAGTGTAGCCGCTCACTAGAAGGCGAGGCATGCGGCGTCAAGCGACGGTCTGCGTGACACTGCGAGCAATGGCAGCGCTCACATCTGTCTCGTATCGTTTTCGCTGGCCATTGTTAAGTATCGTGGCTAGTTGGCATAGGCAGAGGAACTTGTTCCCTATCCCACTGTTGCTGATCTGTCCCCTTCGCAAATGTTGGCGCACAGTAACACCCAAAAGTCCACTTCATATTTCCAGATCCTTACTATTCAATTGCTTTGTCATTTATTGACATAGGAACATGCAGAAAACAAATGTATGTTTTTACTCAGTGTGTGACAATTTGTACGAAATATTTTTCCTTATTTATGACTCACTCTTATATATATATATATATATATATATATATATATATATATATATATATATATTGGGACGTAAGTCTTTGCGTCTCCCTCTCCCGGGATACGCCCCTGAGTACAACGTTCTGTCGCAGAGTTTGATAATTTCGACATGGTACAGTTTGAGACGCATCACATCTGATTTAATTTTGGGTGAACTCAGAGAATTTTTACAGAGACACACAAAACCAAGGTGGCCTGTGTAGTGGGACAAGTATTGATGAGCCCCACATCAGTCCTGTATTGCAATGATATGAATAAATAGTTTAATTGTTGTATGTGTCAAAAATGTTCAAATGTTTGTTAAGCTTATGGAACTTAACTACGGGGTCATCAGTCCCTAAACTTACAAACTACTTATCAACTACCTTATACTAAGGACGGCACAAATACCCATGCCCAAGGGGGGATTCGAACCCCCGACCGTAGTGGCCGTGCAGACCGTGACTGGAGCGCCTCAGTCCCCTCGGCCACCGCGGCCGGCTGTTGTATGTAAAAACTATGAATTTGTATTTATATATTTATTTGTTTATAAATGTTGTAATGTCATGATGTGATCTTTGAAACGTTGTTTGTTCTCTCTCTCTCTCTCTCTCTCTTTCTCTCTCTCTCTCTATATATATATTCAATGTTTGTAGATCTATCGGACCAAACTGCGTGGTCATCAGTGCGTAGCTTACAAACTACTTAAACCTAGGCAAACTAACCTAAGGACAACACACACACCCATGCCCCAGGGAGGACTCGAACCTCCACTGCGAGCAACCGCGCGCTCCGCAGCGAGACGCTTTAGACCGCTCGGCTACTCCACAGAGGCTCTCTCTCTCTCTCTCTCTCTCTCTCTCTCTCTCTCTCTCTCTCTCTCTCTCTCTCTCTCTCTCTCTCTCGTGTACGACCGAGGTGCCAACATTGCTGTATCTGGTCACTATCGACATTTAACCGACGGCTACGAGGCTACGAATCCGGCTGCTCCTTCTCTATGGCCGCGCGTCGATCGTTTCAGAGAAAAAGAATAAAAAGTTCTTAGTTCATTATTGTCTGTCGTTATGAGTTGACGTTTTTCATACGATCATTGCTGTAGCTGACATGTATTATATCAGACGACAATAAATGTGGATGTGTTATTTTGGAAGTCACTTTTAGTTTATTATGAAGTTCGATCTAGTGTGTGTATTATTACTGTAGGAAGGTGATTTTGATTTATTGAAAGTATTTAATTTCGTCAAGAGGACAAATGAATGGTTATTGAATTTAACATTGACTTATCTTCAGTTGTTGCGAAATAAAGAACACTAACCATTAATACGAAACCTCAAGTTTAGCAGGCAGTGAACTTCGATATGTGAGTTAAAAAAAAAAAAAAAAAAAAAAAAAAAAAAAGGTATAGCAGATTATAGTGCCTGTGGCTGATCTTGCCGACCGCGGTGGCCGAGGGGACTGAGGCGCTTCAGTCACGGTCTGCACGGCCACTAGGGTCGGGGGTTCGAATCCCCCCTCGGGCATGGATGTTTGTGCCGTCCTTAGTGTAAGGTAGTTGATAAGTAGTTTGTAAGTTTAGGGACTGATGACCCCGTAGTTAAGTCCCATAGACTATACAAACATTTGTACATTTGATTTTTGACTGATCTTGAAAGTGAATTTATAGTAACAGTTAAAAATTAATTCTGCTGCCCCGCTCGTGCAAGGACCTCAAATCTTATTCATGGAATTTCGGATTGAAGTTGATAATTTTCACGTACAAAATTGACAGTTGATTGTGCTAGGTAACAGAAAACTTCGAGTCAACAGCTACATAACAACCAACTGGGACTTAGTAGAATGTTTTTTAATTTTTTGTTTTTAGAAATGGTGTTCATTTACAACTTTTACTAAACTAGTATGGACTTAAACGACAATTTTATCATCGTCCGTACCCCGTCCCACCGCACCTGTCCGAGAAATTGCAGAAGAATATAACATTTCAGTTGAAATCCTGAGACAGCTTCTTAGGATGCATCGTATTGCCGTCAAGTTCGTCCCATGGCCTCGCAATCTGTCTGGAGCTTCT
The DNA here is from genome assembly GCA_026315105.1 of Locusta migratoria. Taxonomy (NCBI): domain Eukaryota; kingdom Metazoa; phylum Arthropoda; class Insecta; order Orthoptera; family Acrididae; genus Locusta; species Locusta migratoria. Next base: position 233,094,165 of record CM048751.1, on the reverse strand, counting down.
TTGAAAAAAGGGAAAGAGATGTTCCTTCAAAAAGTTACAGCTTGTCATGATACGTGGGTCTACAGTAATGACTTTGACACCAAGGTTCAATCTTCACAGACGGTCGGATTAGGTTTGTCAAGTCAGATAAAATGTCAAATCCATGCTGATAGTTTTCTGTGACTTGGAAGGTATAGTACATCACGTATTCGTACCACAGGGGCAAAGTGTACTATCGTGTGAATGTAATTTATCTTAAATTTGCGTACAATCTTAATATTAGATGCTGAAAGAGAACAGTAAACTACATCTTCTTTCGACGACTCGCTGATTCGATGAGTCGGTTCTCGTACACGGAGCAAGCACCCGCAGAAAGATAAAGCAAATGATTGTTGTATGTGTAACTAATTTCCGAAAGAAAATACATTGGTAAAACTTCGGGTTGTCTACCACGTTCAGTGAATAGATGGTGAAAACTACCAAACGTGGAAACAGTGGTCTGAACTGTGAATAACACTAGCAATATTAATTTGAGTTGGACTTTCAGTAATAACCATGACCATGCTTGTAGGTTCGTAATGTTCCAGTTCGATTTGTCCCTCGGTGGTTTGTTTGTAAATCTAAAGTACTTAAGTTCTGGGTTTTACAGTTCCTAGGTTTACACTCTACTTAAACTAATTGAAAATAATTTAAGCTAAGGACGGCACACATATCGATGTCCGAGGAAGGGCTCGAAGCTCCGCCAACGAGCAACCGCGCGCTCCGTAGCAAGACGCCTCAGAGCGCTTGGCGACTCCACCACGACTTAAATGATAGGAAAGAATAAAATTTAAACGGCTTACTTTTCCAGTATGAATGGATTTAATATTTCTAGCTTCTGATACAACAGACTATACTATGATCAGGTATTAGGCTCAGTTATTATACTGAATTTACAAATGGCTGCCGTCAAGTATACTCGCCAAGTAAGTCTTAGTACGAAGCTGACTGAATGACAACTAGTTACAATCGGTCTGTATCCTCTCTGGTACGCATTCAATGGAACATTTATCACATCAAAGATTTCATCAGGAGTATGCACTACTTTGCTTGACTTCATTCACGCATCCAAAGGCTAACAAACATATAATATTTTACTTTTAGATACTATATGCCTCTCCACACCTGACCCCAGCGGCCTTTTTTTTATTTTTAGAATCAGAAACCTCTTTGAAAGGATGAATATTGAGAACGATAAACGAGATAAAAGACGCTGGCGGCACTGCCCTGTTCTAGCAAGAAGCATACCAAAACTGCTTCCGGAAGAGACAATTGAGTTGTGAGCGGTGCATCAGTTGTGTACGAGACTATTTCAAAGAATATTGTAGTGTCGCACAAGTATGAAGTGCGCGCCACGTACTTTCGCCGCGCGCCGCCATGCACGCACGGCGCGGCGTTCTTACGACGTCAGCCACGAGCGCCCTCTGCTGCAACTCCGCTCGTGGCCACGACTGCTGCATCGGCCACTTGGGATTCATATAGGCACCAGTTAAGACTTGGCTATCGGATAGGCAATAGGAATCATTAGTAGGCAGGACTCCATCTAACTATGTATCAACATTCTACTAGTCTGCTGCTCTCCAAGTTAAGTATTGTACCGGCTCTATGAAATATATATCTTGTTATAATTTAGCCTAGTGTTTTTAGTTTCTGCTGTCCCACTGGCTCGTCACCTCCGTACCTGCACACGCGTGCATGCTATTTCCCTGTGTCGGTCTCTCTCTACTCGGCCACTGACACCTAGGACAACCGGCAGAAACGAGACACAAAAAGGATCATTCGCTATAACTAAAACGCTGGCGTAGAAACATTTGGATGATAAAGTTTCCGAATTTCTCAACTGACTTCGTACGTCATCAATAAAAACTTCCGGGCTAAATTGCCATGGTCGCACGGTGAATCCTCTTCCCCCTGACTTTTCATCGATCGACCACGGAAATTTAGCCCGGACGTTTCTATTGATGAAAACCTTGGCCGTGGAAGCCTACATGATATGAGACCACGTATGTACTAGTAAATGCGTATTTTCCATATTTTCTCCTAAACTAAGTACACATAGTTATCTCTATATTACGACAATCGACGTGTGCATAAGAACAAGCAGTAACGTGTAGTTCAGGAGATACGACATCTTTATAAGAAAAATGTGCTGAAATCTGCCGCGCTGTGGTGGAATGACCGGGCGCTGTAAGGCGCTTTGCTGCGGAGCGCGTGGATGCTCCCCGTCGGAGGTTCGAGTTGCCCCTCGGGCATGGGTGTGTATATTTGTTGTCCTTAGGTTAGATTATGTACTTTGTAAGCCTAGGGATTGATAACCACTGCATGTTGAAAATTGGCGTTTCACAGGACACTGTTCCAAATCTCGGCATAAATAAAAGGTTGATTTGAAGCAAGCTTGATGTAGATATTCTTTACCGTCGGAATCAGTCTTTGTGTGGGTAAAAACGACTGGCGACAGATAATTCAGAAACTATGACGTCATAAACAATGAAAGTCACAACTTCCGCATCATGTGACGCGTGAACGAGAAAAAATTCCATCCACCGTCTGAGAATCTGAGCGCCTAACGTCCTGCAACAAACTTCACAAAATTTCAAACCTTTAAGAAACCTTTTATTGTTGCTACTCCCGGAAAATGATGAAAGGAAACGTGTTTATCGCTTACAACTTGTTCATGCAATAAAGCTACGTCCTTCCGCATGACTTTACATTTTTTTACTGCTACTGTGCTAAATAAAGTGGAACAGATACATGTACTGGTGCAGAATCGTCGTCAGTTAAAACAGTCCTATGGAGATTAGTATTATAAGTTTTATTGACTGAAGAATACAATAAACTTCTATTTGTTCTTCTCGCTTTTCGCTGCGCGTCTTCTGTACGATGTTAGCTGTGCTGACATATTGTTACTGCCTAGTTCGAGGCCGAGTTCTAAACGGTCGTCCAGACGAATGTTGGCCTAGATACAGCAGCTTGTAGAGGGCGCGCTTCTCGGTTTCTCCCTCCAAGAGGCGCGGCGCCGGCGTGCGACAGGCTGTCGGTCGACCGCTGCCTTCTACACGATCGTTCTCGTGCGTCTGGCGTGTGGCGCTGACTGTACGCCACAACAATTTGAAAATGTAATGTGTGTTGCTTCGGATTCTGAACAGCTTGAATTTCAAGCAATCGCTTTAGTGGTGTGTGCACATTGATCTACATATACATCTACATGCATACTCTGAAAGCCACCCGATGGTGTGTGGTGGAGGGTACCTTGAGTACCACTATGGGTTCTCCCTCCGATTCCAGTCACGTATTGTTCGCAGAAAGAAAGATTGTCGGTGGGCTCTAATCTCTCTGATTTTATCTTCATGATCTGTTCGCGAGATATACGTAGGAGGCAGCAATATACTGTATCGAAGCGCGCTGCTCTCGGTTGGATCTTTTCTACTTCCACTATCAACCCCACCTGGTACGGATCCCATACCGGTGAGCAGTATTCAAGCTGAGGGCGAACAAGTGTACTGTTACCTACTTCCTTTGTTTTCGGACTGCATCTCCTTAGGATTCTTCCAATGAATATAAGTCTGGCATCTGCTTTACCGACGATTCATTTTGTATGGTCGTTCCATTTTAAATCACTCCTAATGCCTACTCCCAGATAATTTATGGAATTAACTGCTTCCAGTTGCTGACCCGCTATAGTGTAGCTAAATGATACAGGATCTTTCTATGTATTCGCAGTACATTACACTTGTCTACATTGAGATTCAATTTCCATTCCCTGCGCCATGCGTTATTTCGATCCAGATCCTCCTGCATTTCAATATAATTTTCCATTGTTACAACCTCTCTATATACTACAGCGTTATCCGCAAAAAGCCTCACTGAACTTCCGATGTTATCCGCAAGGTCATTTATATATATCGTGAACAGAAATGGACCCACGACACTCCCCTGTGGACACCTGACATCACTCTTACTTCGGAAGACTTCTCTCCATTGAGAATGACATGCTGCATTCAGTTATCTAGGAACTCCTCAATCCAATCACACTTGGTTTTAACCACTAGACATGCCGGACTAATGTAAACACTTACTGGTGTGTACGGTGCCCATGTTTTTCATGTTAGGTTTACATTAAGCAGAGGATTTCTGATATTGTTGACTGAAATTAGTAATATTCACTAACGTCGCTGCATTACGATATCGGTTTGTAGGGAGACTTTTGGGGATATTTTGTTCATCTATATAGGAGGCTGCTTAAAGAATACTAGTGCAACCCATACGTGAGTGATGCTCTAGTGTTTGGCATCCACACCAGGTCGGTATAGAGAAATGATTTTCAACCTGTGGGTCGCAGAGTCTTGCTTGGGGAGAGGGGGAGGCGTCGCAGTCACAGGAGGAAGTAGTCGCACCTTAACACAACCACGGTTTCAGTAATGCAAAAACGTATTTAATTATTAATTTATTTAAATTTATTTAATATTAAAATTACAGAGTATATTGTGTAACATTCATTACGAATTGATTAGATCAGGGATAGTTTTATAATGCAATCTGTTAGTGCCGAATAATCGCAAAGCCTGTAAAACCAGCCACCAATCGATAGATAAAAGAACATGATACACTCAGTAAATCTGAAAAATTCAAAAATAAAATAAATAAATAGATGTCTCTATGCTTGGACCTTTCTTAATGTGCATAAATCGCTTCTGAGACTTGCATTAAATGTGAACCATTGGTTAAGCATTTACGAATGGGAGCTGGGATTCGAACCCAGGTCTCCGGCTTGCTAGGCAGTTGCACTGACCCCTGCACCACTGGGGGAGAAGCTATCATCACAAATGTACGGACTACTCCAGCACGCCTCCCGCCTCACTACTTTACTTCCGCCAGTACCTCACCTGGAAAGTAGGAGGCGAGTTGTGAGGCGGCATTGTGAGTCGTGTCGGGATAGCTCAGTCGGTAGAGCGCTTGCCCGCGAAAGGCAAAGGACCCAGGTTCGAGTCCCAGTTCCGGCACACAATTTTAATCTGCCAGGAAGTTTCAAGAAGTATGTTGTCCGACAACGTGTATTTTCTGAGAAATCATGAAACGAAATTTTGACGACTATCGCTTATACACTCCTTAAGGTAACCATATTTTATTGAAAAGCGGCACTAATCGACTGTGCCAGAGTGGTGGCGCTGCCCCCTGAGTCAGATAATAGAAAAAAAGTCACGAAATCCTCATTGATGCAATGGAAACAAACGTGAACGGATGAGTAAACGTTCAGTTTACAGTTATCTACCGATGAAGTAAATTTTCAGTCGATTTAGTGTATAAAACTACTAAAAATCTGGTAGTTAGTGGCCAAAAATAACTTACAGCTGTTTCATTTATCTCTCAAAAAGGAACCGAATTGGTTGGTCTTGTCAGGCTCTTCCGTTGTAAGTATAATATGATTACGGACAGAATTAATTTAGCTGATTGTTGGAACGAAACTTCAAACGTCTCAGGTGGTGACAGGTATCACTTTATTAGTTTCTCCATCGTTGGATGGTTGCTGTTGCCGCAACTGTGGTTCAAATTTAATGAAAGTCCAGCTCCAGTTGCAATTAGTTGTGCTTTATTTAAGCCCACACTACCGGTTTCGGCCTCTATGTTAGGCCATTTTCAAGTATGACAGACGTTTTGCCACAGAGAAAGCAACGTCAAGTGACTTTTTTAAGCCCACACTTGACGTTGCTTTCTCTATGGCATAACGTCTGTCATACTTGAAAATGGCCTAACATAGAGGCCGAAACCGGTAGTGTGGGCTTAAATAAAGCACAACTAATTGCAACTGGAGCTGGACTTTCATTAAAAAAGGTATCACTTTACCAGTCGTGCACGGTACCTAATTGTTTCGAAAATGCGATTCTTCAGAGACCCAGACCTCAGCTTCCATTCATCTCAGAAATAAGGAATAGAGTGTTTTTGATAGCCTTTGACCTAGCTAGAAGCGCATCGAGTATAAATCAAAGACGATAAAGTTACATGAAAAACTTTTTTTGTTGGAACACGTACTGCAATCACATTACCTTCAATGCCGATATGGGCTCTGAAGTTTGAAAATGGGTGTTTCACAGCAATCAGTCCTCATTGAAATAATGATCTTTATTGAAGAACACACAGATTTCGGCCAGTAATCAGCCATTATCAACGCAAAATTTCAAAAGAAGATGTTAAACAATTTATTGCACGCCCTTGTACATGCACCCGTCACATTTGGTGTTTGAAGTGTAAGAAGTATACCCAGAGATATCCATCTCGTACAACAAATTACTTAAGATGGTCTTCTTAAGTGCTGCGTTGATAATGGCTAGTTACCGGTCGACATCTGGGTCTGTTTGAATAAAGATCATTGTTTCAACGACTACTGGTTGCTCTGAAACACAAATTTTTGAGGTTCAGTCATGTCTGGGCTCTCTATTTCGACACAGTCACCAAACGAATACAGATGATTGTCATGTCGTGGGATCAACTTTTGTATTCCTTTGTCGTAGAAGTGTGACGCCTGTGAGTAGGAGAAGCGTGTGAATGTTGTCTCCAGCTGCTTGACGTTGTTAAAACGATGGCCGGAGGACGTGCCAATCAGATGAAAAGGCGCAGATGCTGTGCTGCTCCGTTACTATGTCCGCCTCCATATGGCTTGGCGTAAAGCAACTGTTTTGAAGTACTTCGCCTGACAGCTGCTTGATCATACAGCCCTGATTCTGCGACCTCTTTCCTTGTGCCTCAAGATATTTTTGTCCTGTGGCCAGCGTTTTGGAAACGACGAAGAGCGGAAGTCGACTGACACGACAGTTCTATTCACAGGCGACAGACGTCTGTGACACGAGAATACAAACTTTGATCCCACGCACGAAAAGAAAAGTGACTATGTCGAAAAAAACCGTACTGACGTGTTTTACGGCCCACTTCAGATTTGCAGTTTTATAAGTTTTTGCAAACATTTTGGACCAAAATAATAATCTAAATAATAAAAAATTAATTAACAAGAGTGTCTGAAACCCATTTAGGAAAAAAAAATATTTTACGTCGTGGCGGGTTCCAAACCACTGACCCTCAGTGTCACAGTCCAACGCATTCCCCACTACGGTATGGCAAACAGTTAGGAGTTCTTTAGTCTCATAGTATTGATGGCCGTTGTTAACTGATGCTAATGTGGAATTTGTAGACAATAGATTATCATTTATCGTACGAAGAACGACGTGTTTTTGTTAATTCTTCAGTGCGCCATTGCTTTGAAATGACAACGTGTAAGTTACAATAAGAAAATCATCAAATACGCTACGCAAGATGGCGTATGCCTCAGCGAGTTCTGGGGGAGGAATGTCACGTGACATTTGCGAACGGCTGGTTTCCGTTAAATCAATGGAGGCTGTCAAAACTCCGTTATTTTTGCAAATAACTCTCAAACGGTACGAGATATGAAAAAAACATAAGGGAACAAAGTCGTAGAGAATTTTCTCGTCTACAAATTCGTTTATTCTATTTTTGCCTCAGATTATCGGTTTATTTGCAATTAAAATTATATTACAAAAGGCTTTTTTTGATATACTAACGTATTTCTTGCCCGAAATATTTCAAAAAGCTAGGTTCTGGTAGCTAACAATTATATCTGTAAAATTTGGTGTCGATCGGTTGAACGGTTCGTCTTAAAAAGAGGGAACACGTTACAGACAGACATCCCAAAATTTTTGCAAATATCTCTGAAACGATACGAGATATGAAAAAAACACAAGGGAGCAAAGTTGTAGATAGGTTTCTCTTCTACAAATTCGGTTATTCAATTTTCGTGTCAGATGAATGGTTAAGCCGGTTTTTTCTTTTAAATATCGAGCTGTCAAAAGACGATCGCAAAGACCCACTTTTAGTGTTACTACCGTAACTAAAAGAGGTCCAATAGCTTAAATATTGAATTTGTTGCCATTGAAGTATTTCTTATATAACAGGAGCAACTAATCAAAACGTATATTGTCCATTTAAGCACAAAATTGAGTTTGATAGCTGGTGGCGGCGCTGTCGAGCGCATTGAGGCGCTATGCAACGATGCGCGAGGCCGTTCTCCGTCGGGGGTTCAAATCCCCCCTTGGCCATGGATGTTTGTGTCGCCTTTAGTATGAGGTAGTTCATAAGTAGTTTGTAAGTTTAGGGACTGTTGACCCCGCAGTTAAGCCCCTTAAGCTTGACAAACATTTGAACATTTTTTAGTTTGGTATGGTTGTCGGGGGTATTTTATGTGCTCTACACGCTCCTGCATTCAGATTTAACCTATTTGTATATTTTAACACTGAAATAGTACCTGGAATATGAATGCTTAAAACCAATCGTATGAATCACTGTATGAATCAACCATTTACGTTTCATTTTGCTTGCCTTTCCCCTAATTTGGCAATACTGTCGTGTTCAGCACGTGTCAGTCCTTACAATTCTTCAAATCATTATACGGCATTGTCGCCTTCTGCCATTGTTTGACACTACTTGAGCCAAATCGTTATTGTTAGCAGTGCACAGCGGCAGTATAATGTTGCGATTTGTGTGTATTGCTCCCAATGGATTTAGAAAAAGAATGTGTCGTTGTTGGGAAGGATGGTATAGATCGTGGAACAAGAAAAAGAATGAAGAATAAATCAAAACGAGAAATTGAAACTGAAATCAGGTAAATCTCCACATTATTCATATTTTATACTTAAGCGAGCAATGTGAAGTAATGAAACGTGTAATGTGCTACATGATGGATCAAAACGTATATTGTTAGAAATATAAATGTATTTTCTAACCTAACTAAAGAAGAAGAAGAAAAAAGATATGTTGCAAGGTATATCCTAGTTCAGTATCTCAAAACGGACCCAACTATGAAAACAGCATAAAATTTTATTCTGTAGTTTAGCAGATATCAGGTTTTTGCTTCTCCTGAAAAATTTGAATCAACTGGCATTACACGTTTTGATTAGTTGCTCCTCATTATTGTTGTCTCTCATTTTAAAAAAATTGGTAAAATTATTTTTTGAATTCGCTCCTAAGTATGCTTATCCGAGAGAACTATTCCATAGGGAAAAAAAGCAAAGCATTCAATGATACAAAGATTGGTTTGAACACCAAAGTGCTTTACTAGGCATGTCCTAGTTTGGAGGTGGTATACCGTTCCCTTCCTGCTACCTTCTAACTGAAAAACAGTTTAACGTGGATTCCGAACCACAGCGTTAGTCGACATTTTCCACATCAGCAACACTGACAGAGGTCAGAGGCATTGGACTTTGCGGGGACCGACCCCACGACCTTTCCGTTCAGAGTCTGGATCTCTACCACTGTGCTACCGAACTACGCTGTACAATGGAAAATTTTAAAAATTATACTCTTCCGAAAGGACATGTAAATTAAGAAAAGCCGTTGATAATTGTTCAGACGGGTGGGTGTTAAACGGCTTGTACGAGCACCATTTTTTTATGGGTGGTTCTTGACATAAACCACGAAATGTCAGTTTGGGTTCCAAAATTCCGACCTCTGGGAAAAGCGTCTTCTGTAAATTCTATTCATTGCAAGACGTCGAAATTTTTACAGTATGTTAATATGATATTCCAGAGAAATTTGTTAAATATTTTTTATGTCACCATCCGTTAACGATATCCAGAAGTTCCTTATTACTTTCGTTGGTACAGGTATTCTCTTTACATTCCGTGCTCATGGCGGCTTTGTTGTCTTTGTAAAGGTCGCCTATGAGGAGAGACGAGGTTCCGATCGCCTTAAAACTGATCAGCACAGTTTACGAAAACTAATCAGCCCTACTTTAACACTTTACGCGATGAACTATTGAACTTCTTTTCACTATTCGATACAATTACTGCGCACCATCAAGTTCAGTAAAGTATTGGACGAAATTTCGAAGGGTTTTCAGGGACATTGTCTAGATTTTTGGTATGGTTGTTTTCAACTGATGCATAGCAGCCTATGAAACATAAAGGAGATACTGAAATTTTATTCGAGATCAGTATGATATGGTGTATCCGTTTCGCCCGCGTTGTGTACCGAGATTTGTCCATAAGGACAAAGGAAAAAATATTTTTTGCACTTTTTTGCATCGTAGAACAGCCTGCAATGTCTTCGCTGAACATAGGACTGGAGTGTGTCGAAGTATACAGATTGGCACTCAAACTTTACTTATCGAAAGAATTCATCAGTAAGGAGAACACCGTGGTGTGGCAAGCAAAAGAAGGGAACAATACGAAAAAATGCTCCTGTCAGAGCTCAAAACTGGCGAATATCTTTCTGTTCAAAAGACTGGCGTAAAAGTGTGGAAACGACTGCTCCCGTCCTCATTCCACCTTCCTGACAAAAAATTTTGCCATGCAAAAATATTCGCGCTTTTTGTGTTGAAATACAATAGCAGAAAGAGACAGTGAATGCCAGAGGCGTAGATAATTTATTCTTCTGAAGGGTGGGGTTGAGTCTTCTTGGGCGGATGGTGCGTCAGTTCATCAGAATAAGAAATTCATTTATATCAGTTCTCCAAAGTATCTGCCACCGGTTTAACGTCTAAAACTCCAACATTGGTCGTACTGTGAGCGACTAAAGGAAAATTAAAAAAAAAAGAAAAGCTTCGTTGATATGGCTCCGAGGTATGTGGTCAAGGCACTCCTTATGCTCTACCCCACCCCCCTCACGTTATCTCCCGGTGACGGCGAAAGAAAGAGGAAACTGGAGATGAGAGACCAGACAGTCGTGTGTGTGTGTGTGTGTGTGTGTGTGTGTGTGTGAAAGAGTGAGAGAGAGAGGAAGGACATACTTAGCAATGATGGGGCAATTACAACTAAGTATGAAGGCTTCGTTACAGAGCGTGCATAAAACGATTCGGTTTTACACACATTTCAATGAGAAAAGAACACAATAGTTTTGGAATGCAAAGTAAGCTATGTACCTTAAATAAGTTTTACAGTTAATGTTTTAATGCCAACAAATTTGCATACAACACTGCAGAACCACTTGTCGGGTATCTCTGAAAATATTGATAAGACGCCGCGGTGGAGTAGCCGGGCGGTCTAAAACGTCTCGCTGCGGAGCGTGCGGTTGCTCGCCGTTGAGGTTCGAGTCCTCCCTGGGGCATGGCTGTGTGTGTTGTCCTTAGGTTAGTTTAGCTAGGTTTAAGTAGTTTGTAAGCTACGGACTGATGACCACGCAGTTTGGTCCGTTAGATTTACAAACATTTGAACAATGATAAGAACCTGGTGCAATTTACGTCAGTATTTAAATGTTTGCCGGGGCGGACCGCCCGAGCGCATTGAGGCGCTATGGTACGATGCGCGAGACCGTTGTTTGTAAGTTTGTCCTATAGGTTTTACAAACATTTGAAACTTAAAAAAAAAATAAAAAATGGTTTGATCTTCTTTTTACATATCAGAGCGATGACCATAATTATTCTATCCCAGATAATAATAATGAAATGTATAGTTAATTATAATCCCATAGTGTTTTGGCTAAATTTATGTATTGGCTACCAAAGATGGGTGGAGCTGGCAAAGTGGCGCAGCAGTACACCTTACTCCAGCCAGCAGTGACGCACTGGAAGGCTCCCAAGCACCTGTCCAGCTCCACGACATCAATAGGTATAACATAGATTTATATTATTTATCTTTATTTATTCAGGTTGATGTTGGCACTCAGAGGTGCTCACACGGGGCAAGGGGGGTGGGGGGACTGTCATGATGCAAACTGCGTAATTGAAATTTCTGGGGGAGGGGGGAGGGAGTGAAAAATTTGTACTTTTGACCAGCCCTGGGGGGCGGTATATAAAACAATTTACAAAATGTGAAATAAAAGGTATTTAATTTCAATATTAAATGGCAAAATACGACCTAATATCTCGTGGATGTGGGGGGAGGGGGTTGGATGTTGCAGTTTGGGGGTGGGGGTGGAGGGTGCATCATAGAGCCCGTCAAAACGGCCGCCACTCCCGCTCGGTTCCCGCAGCGCTCGCGCCCCGCTCTCGACAGCTGGCGGCGGGTAAAGGGTTGGTAGAGGGGGAGAGATGACGTCACACTCGCGAGAGCGAGACGTTTCGGGCAGGACGAGTCACGCTACTCCCGGGTTCACGTCGCGCCCGCCGGGACGAGCTGCGCTTGGCTGAGCCGCCTCAGTCTAGTCGGCGCACGCCGCCGGCTGCGTGTTCACGCAACGCGCCGGACGTACCCGAGACAAAAAAGGGGGAAAATACACTTTTTCGATTTTCACGTTGTAAAAATTGTTGATGGTATACACGATCACGCTACATCGTTTTATGAAATTAGTTTTTCCTTACTAGCTTTGCCTTGCCTGTGAAAAAATAAAAAAGGCTAATTTTCATTCCGCACGAGTTTTTAGTCCCGTAACGCTCCTCACTCGATTGTGATGAAAGTATGCGTTTAAAAAATCTGATTTTTGGACACATTATAGTAAAACATCTTAGCTTTTGTATACGACATTCACCTTTTCGTAATTCCTAACAGTCGTTTTCAAATGACGCCATTTCTCAAGTATATGCACTTGATTTACAAATCGTGTATTGAAAAAGTTAGATAGCGGGCAGGTTACTGTTCTATGATTTTTAGACCATATATTACAGCGAGTGAAATGGAGCTAAAAGAACAAAAAAGTTTTTGAAGTGGTAATCGCACTGATATCTACCTCCTTTCAGAAGTAATTGCAAGTAATCTGAGCGCCCTCGGGCCGCGATCACAATTTACGAACTCAGCCTGTGTTGTGCGTAGCCTGAAGCACTGCAGTGCCGAAAAATCTGAATTGCTGGCTACGTTTGTCGGGCCCTCGTAATGTATTAAAGATCCATAATCAGAGAACAATAATGAACTAATTTTTCTTGGGTGGCAACCGATTACAATGGACAACTATCTGCTACGGTTTTACAGCAGATCATACTTGACTTTGAGAGGAATATATCCGGTTTTTTCCACATAATACAATTCATGGAATTTATATTTCGTGTTTGGAACTAGAAGAGAAGAACAAAGTAATGTAAACTGCGACTTTGCTCTTAATGGACTGAAATAAAATTTTGTGACATTACAGTTAACGGCTTTCTAGTTGCAGGTGAACGAGAAAGACAAAAATAATTTATATTTATTGATTCTACTCCTAAGACACAATATTTACCTTTTCGCTTTTGTAGCTTTCGGAAAATGTGTTCCCACCGGGTGAAAATAATTGTATACAGTGTGTCGACATAAATGCGGTACTTTCACATCTGAGATGAAAGTAAGAATAGACTGAGTTGCTTTTAGTAAGCTGTCTGAGACGAACAACGTTTCTACGAACATTTTTCTGTATCATTTGAAGACAATTTTCTTTGTTTGCAAGATGGTACTTTCGAATTTTCAACATACGCTGGTTTACTTTAGCCTCAGACACTGCAGGACAGGTCAGTAAAGGATGAGAAGCGCCTGTCACTTTTTTTCTAACTTTTTTTCCGAGGGAGGGGAGAGCTTGTCCCCACCTATAAGGAATCCCAATCCACTGTCAGCAGAAGATCGATTGCTGGCCACTTCAAAAATCCAGCTAACAGTTCATTGATTTTATTATATTATATATTAAAAGAATCTACGAAAACTAAAGTCAGTCGGACAGACTAAACTACCCAGCTGATTTCCTTCATTTTTGTGTAAAACTAAAGGTATTCATACACTTTATCTACACTCAAACGGGATTTCCTTCTGTATATTTCTTACGGGGATGTCCTGGCTGTAAATTAAAGTCATTCGTTCAGGCCGTTTTATCTGACCCGATTTCTTCATTTTCGCTTTAAACGGAAGGTATTTATTCGCAGATTTGTCATCAAGTATCATAATTAACTTAAGTCTCTCCTCCCTTTACTTTCATTCAAACGCGGGATACTTCTGTCCTTGCATTGAATATTTTAATCGGTTTGTTTTAGGATATCTTCGGTTCTAACTAAAGTACACAGTTGTCTTTGACCTAACAACACTCAACGGATCAAGATCGTTCATAAGGGCTTTTAAACACTTGTACGGATTGATTCTGAAGAAAGCTATGCGTGATCATTCAACTTTACTTCCATGTCATCCCAACGTTTTAGTCATTCCACTAACGGTGCGAAGTATTCGCAAGTGTCCTCTATCTTTCTTATATATTAAAAGAAACTATTTTATAATTATAATTGATTTTAAATAAGTGTTTTGATATGAATGTAAGAAAACACAAGCTTATATAATATTCTGTATACTGTTACTATCTATAATAAATATTTTTAAATGATAAATATTTAATTTTACTTATTTCCATTTCACATGACTGGCCACTAATGTTGCAAAGTATTTGCACAGGTCGCCTAGTTTTATTACTATTGTTCTCACACTGTAGCGAACCGTCGAATTTTATGAACATAAGAAATAGGTGGTAATGCACTCGTTCCATCCATATAGACTAACATTTAGGAGAGTATTTCCTTCCTTTAACATTCGATATCTTTAATATGAACGGCGCGAGTCGGCGCCGGCACGAACCAATTGGGTATGGTGTTGCTTCTGCAGCACAAGTATCACAAGTCTCCAGCCTGCTTTCAGCTAAAGCTCCTCTGCATGATTTTTTTTCAATTATACTTATGATAATACATTTATTTTTCCTCCATTACTATTAATTCTATAATATGAATTTAAAAAATTAAGAAATGTTTAGTTTTTCACTTAAGGAAAAACTCTCCTAAATGTTAGTCGAAATTAATGGGATGGGTCCATATCACATATTTCTAATGTGCTTATAATTCTATGAGTCACTACAGTGTGCAAACAATAGTAATAAAATTACAAAATCAATTAACAGCTGGATCAAAGTAGATGGCAGTGAACAAGTACTGGTCACACCTGTGTTTCCTTCTATCTTCTACTGACAGTGGGTGACGATCCCTTGTTGCTGGCCACAAGCCCACTAAGAACGAAAAAACAAATCACAACATGAAACAAATGACACCTGCTTCTCATCCTTTACTGATCTGCATTGTCTGAAGCTAAACTAAATCTGCGCGTTTTCCTTTCATTGAAAGTATAAAAATCGATGAAAGTACCATGGAGACAAGGAAAATTGTGAGATTCTGGAAATGTTCATAGAAAAGCAGTTCCCATCAGAGAGCTTCCTAACAAAATAAATACAAATTCTGAGAACCGTGTGGAGTTCTTTGAAAGTGGAGATGAGCTGAAACATAGTACAGCGTGTACCACATAAATCTGGCACACCTGAAGTACCCCCCCCCCCCCCCATGGCCATAAGTTGCAGCATCCCTTATCAGGAGGTAACTAAATGTCTTTAATTTTACTGCTATGTAGTCCTACTTTAGTCTACGTCTGAGGAATAGCGCTTTTATGTGAGACACTGTATATAAATTGTTTCACCTTGTGGTAGAACATTTTCTGGGAGTTACAAAAGCGAAAATTAGAGAAGCTTCAAATGTTTGTTAAGCTTAAGGGACGTAACAGCGGGGTCATCAGTCGCTAAACTTACAAACTACTTATGAACTACCTTATACCAAAGACAACACAAATATCCATGCCCGAGTGGGGGATTCGAACTCCCGACCGTAGTGGCCGTGCAGACTGTGACTGGCGCGCCGCAGTCCCCTCGGCCACCGCGGCCGGCTTAAGAGAAGGCTAAACAATGTAATCTTAGGTGTAGATGCATCAATAAATGTAAGTATATTTTTGGGTTTCTTCCGTTTATTATCCTCAACTAGAAAGTCATTGAGTAGAATTTCAGAAATTTTATTTCAGTCCATCAACAGCAAATTTGCAGTTTACATTAATTGTTTCTGCTCTTGAAGTTTGAAACACGAAATATGTATTCCATTAATTGTACAATGTGGAAAACGAACTACTTGTATACCTCTTAAGTGAAGTATTACCTTACATAAAACCATAGCAGATCATTGTCCATTGTAATCGGTTGCCACCCAAGAGTATAGCTATTTTCTGGTTATGAATTATTAACACATCACGAGGGACCAACATACGTGACCAGCAAATATTTTTTTCTGCACTGCAGTGCTTTACGCCACGCTCAACACACGCCGAGTTCGTTGGCTTACGGTCGCGGCATGATGCTGCTCAGATAATTCACAATTACTTGTGAAAGGAGGTAGATATCAGTGCGAATACCGTTTCAAAAACTTTTCTGTTCTTTTAGCTCAATTTCACTCGCTGTAATGTATGGCCTAAAATGCATAATACAGTAAGCTGCCCGCTATCGAACTTTTTCAATACACGATTTGTAAATCAAGTGCGCATACCTGACAAAAAGCATCATTTGAAAACTATTGTTACGAATTTCGAAAAGGTGAATGTTTTATTGGAAAGCTAAGATGTTGTACAACCCTGTGTCCAAAAATCAGATTTTTTAACCGAATACTTTCATCAAAATCGAGTGAGGAGCTTTATGAAACTGAAAACTCGTGCGGAATGAAAAGTAGACTTTTTATTTTTTCACAGGCAAGGTAAAGCTTGTAATGAAAAAATAAGTTGATAAAACGATGCGATGTGGTCTTATATACCGTCCAAATTTCTTACAACTTGAAAATCGAAAAAGTTGTTTTTCCCCCTCTTTTTCGTCTTGGCACATCGCCGCTCGGCTCGGCCCGGCCGGCAGTGTGAACGCACCGTCGTAGACGTCTGCCGGACGGGCGCAATAATTAACGGCGTCGTGAGAGGGGCTGGTCGTGCGCATGCGCACTGCTGTCGGCTGTTCCACATGCCAGGCCAGCCGGGAGTACCGAGACTTCTCGCTCCCGAGACTGTGTTATCGGCACTGCCGGCTCCCGGGTGCGGCGGTCTCGCCAGCCGCTCCCTCTGGCGGGAACGAGCGGGAGCCACGCCGTGTTTGACGGCCTCTAGTGCATCATTGGTCTTTTGGCAGTTATGTACGAGGCGTGTTTTTTAAGTAAGTACCGTTTTGAAATTGAAAAAAGACGTTCTAAGACATCTGAATAATTTTATACGCACTGAGTACTTACATCTGTTGTCTATGCACTGACGCCATTACAGTCTAATTCTTCCTTGTTTACGTTGTGAACTGAGTGTTTTAGATGCCTCCGATAATCGTGGGTCCCGCTGACTGAGAAGTAAAGCCTATAATAAGATTTCTTAGTGGTAAAGGCCTAAAAGCGATCGATATTCATTGTGAGATCTGTGCGGTTTACGGAGAAAACATTAATAGTGGTGGAATGGTAAGAAAATTGGTGACAACATCTAAAGATGCCCGCACAAATGTGCATGATGAACAACGGAGTGGAAGTCCTTCGGGCGTTAATGAAAGTTTGATGCAGGAAGTGGACAATAAGCTGAGAGAAAAGACACGCTTTGCGATTTATTCCTTGTGGGATGACTTTCCTAATGTTTCTCGTAGTGTTCTGTAAGGCATTGTGACCGAGCAAGACGATGACGAATTATAAACAGTTGTGATGCAGTGGTTAACAAGCCAGGCGGCAGATTTATATTATGACATGAGTCTCAATATTGACGTAAATTATGTAGAAATGTAGTTTAAGGTACAAGCTTTCATGTAAAAATAAAATTATTGACATATCTTAGCGCGTCTTTTTTTTTTATTTCAAAACGGTACTTACTTCAAAAACACGCCTCTGTGTTGCTTGAAGGTTCTTTAAATATAACTATGATTCATTTCAGAGTTGCAATCCTGAAGATGGTCCAAAAAAGGAGCGAAACTAGTTGATACAAATAAAAAATCACTGCACTCTATACTGTTTATCTTCTTCTGATATATAAAGCAGAGTGTCCGTATGTTTGTACGTGTTCCATACAAATCTACAGTTTTGTTCCAATCTTTATGAAATTTTGTACACGTAAGCTTCAATCCATGATGGCGGTCGTCGTAAGAATCACATACGATATATAGTTGACGAGATATGACGTCATAAACAATGAGATCCGCGAAAAACTGCTGCATTTTGCGACAATGCTGTTCATTTTCTTTTAAACCATTGGACTGATTTCAACAAAATTTGGTACACACATTCCTTACCGTGAGGTAATAATTGCTGCATGGTTAAGAATCACATACGGCACATGGTTCAAAAGATATTACGTCATAAACCGTAAAAAAATGCCACATAATGCGGCGAGACTTTCGAAATACACTGTATGAAACTGACAGTACTTAGCGACTTGCAACAAACTTTAAACACAATTTCAAACCTTTATTAAACTTTTCTCGCTGGCAACCATAGGAAAATGATGAAAGGAAAAAAGTTTCTCGCTTACTACTTTTCCGCTGTTTAGGAAGTAAAACTACGGCTCTCGGTATGACGTTACAATTTATAATTTGAACACTACAAATTGTAGCGACAGGAAATTTTACAGACAGTATACACATATATAGATGAATGTACTTTAGAAATTGTACCACATTCCAACACGTAGTTCATGAGATATGAGCACGTAAACAGTACCGTTCATGGAAAATTGCTCCATCCGGCTGGAAGCGAAAGCAGTTTACTTCCATAGAGCTACAAGGAAAGGAACAGAATGAAACAGAGTACACCCAACGAATACCCATTATATCCCACAAATCTACCTTCAAGAGACTGCAGTTTCCATTGGAACTTGCATTTTCTATTACGATTAATAAATTAGAGGGCAATCTATTAAATACTTCGTAATGGATTTGGCATCTTCATGCAGCCTGGCAGATATTTAACATCCCGGACAACGCCGGGTTTTCAGCTAGTTAAAATATAGAAGTGAAAAGTTATATATTGTAATACTGCGTTTTCTTTCTTCCGATCAGGTGTTGGAGTAGTATGTACTGTTCGCAGCCGCTATTAAAGTTCACTAACGGTACAATAATACAAGAAAATAATTTGGTGGATCTGACACATTTAGGTAACTTTATAGTTAGAAGACTCGAGAAAGGAAGCGGAACCTGACTTTAAAGTTTAGCGACTGTAATAATTTCGAATGAAAGCAACACCTGAGCACAATATTACACAAAGAAACTAGCAGATTCCGCGAAGACCTTTCTTACCATGATGATTATGTTGACTGGATGTAGCAGATGAAGCTGTAAAAACTCTTGCTGCATTGTGTAAAATGATGCTTGGTTGGCTTGGAGCAGATTGTACTAACTCAATGACCGTTTAAAAAAATGTTAACTTTCGTGACAAAAGGCTCTTTAAATCGATCGGATTTCATTTAATTCCGAAGATTTCTTTGCAGGCATTACTAGAAAGTCAAATTCATGAAAATTACAAATAATGAGATCTCGAATTAAATCTAGTAAATTATAGATACAAGTCCAACAATGGCTCAAAGCATCATGTTACATAATCAAGATTACTGCTGGAAAAACAGAAACACTTCATGAATCATTAAAAGGTGGGTCATTTTAAATAAGTAAAAGATTTTAATTGTACCAATTATATTTTCATATTTATAGAGGAAAAGGAACTCACACACTTACATTTGGTAGTAAGGAAGTCCCTGACGTTCGTCTAATCTTAGCGAAGGCTAAAACATAAAAGACGAAGTGCACAAATGCGTTCTGAGCAGCTCGTAAAAGACAGACGAAGAACAGAAATACATGAAGAACGTAATTAGCTGCCAGAGAAAGCTGTGGTCAGCGATAAGCATCGTAAACAAATTATTTATCGAATGAAAATTTTTAATGTAATACAACAATATATAAAAATTCTGGGACTGAGCAGCGATCAAACCCACAGCCTCTGGATTGATAGTCTGGTATTGTACCACTCTGCCACCGAGCCACTGTAATTTCACGCTCAAAACGCTGTACATGCACAAGGCACGCAGTGAACTGATTAGGCCTGCTCATCGTGTAGTACAACCTAAGGTTGCCTTTGCACCATCCGCGAGCAGCAAATCTTAGCAGGAGTGTGTGGAACGCGACGTCGGCGCGGACTGGTGTAATGGACCGGAGCGCCGGCTGCTGCCGCAGACAGATGGAACACTTCATCCGACGTGACAGCCTCCCCGGAGGACCATCCGGGCGTGTTTCATCCGAGCCGGCGGCGCCCGGCTGCCGAGGGCTCCCTGCAGAACACTTCCCCACCCCTGCTGCTGTTTCCAAGCTCTGCAGTTCGCATCCACTCTGAATTGCGTGACACAGCACTAGAAATGTGCAGATGTCAACGTACGACACCAGGCCTTAGCCCATTGTGACAACTTAATAAGTTCCTCTACGGACAAGCGCTGTCTCAATCCAGAAGAGACAGCGAACGTGAAACTCCACTGAATGTGTAGTCGTGTTCCATTTTGATTTATCATTAAAGTGTTTCTGCACCATTAATCCAACATATAAAGCAGAGTGTCCGTCTTTTTGTGCGTGTTGCATACAAATCTACAGTTTTATTCCAATCTTTATGAAATTTGGTACACGTAAGCTTCAATCCATGAGGTCGTAATTGTAAGAATCGCATACGATATACAGTTCACGAGATATGACGTCATAAACAATGAGATGCGCGAAAAACTGCTGCATTTTGCGACAATGCTGCACATTTTCTCCTAAATCATTGGACCGATTTCAACCAAATTTGGTACACACATTCCTTATCGTGAGATAATAATTGCAGCATGGTTAAGAATCACATACGGCACAAGGTTCAAAAGATATTACGTCATAACCAATAGAAATCGCAAAAAATGCCACATAATGCGGCGAGAATTTCGAAATATACTCTATGAGAATGATTGTACTTAGCGACTTGTAACAAACTTTAAACATAATTTCAAATCTTTATTAAACTTTTTCTCGCTGGCAACCATAGTAAAATGATGAAAGGAAAAAAGTTTCTCGCTTACTACTTTTCAACTGTTTATGGAGTAAAACTACGGCTCTCGTTATGACGTTACAATTTATAATTTGAACAGTACAAATTGTAGCGACAGGAAATTTTACACACAGTATACTCGCAATATGACACGTAATTCATGAGATATGAGCGCATAAGCAGTAACGTTCATAGAAAACCGCCCCATCAAGTATCAATTTTAATCTATTACTTCATTACTAATTATTGTATTTCTAAGACATTTTACAGACATACAGCCCATATACAAATGAATATATACCTGAAAAATGGCAGAAATAAATAAATAAATAGCTAGTGTTATCTATCTGTGAGTTAATTGTTTTATTCTTTTTATTAATGATCAATGCCCCATGTTTATGCATGTTAGCCCCATGTTTATAAATGTTTCCACCCGTGTGACTCAACTTGTGTGTTCATGTGAATGTGTGCTCTTAATATTCTCAGTTCGAATATAGTAAATTTCCCTGTAACGGAAAAGCTTCTTTCTATGAATCAGCACGGGTTTAGGAAACATTGTTCATGTGAAACTCAGCATGCCCTTTTCTCACATGACATCTTGCGAGCCATGGACGAAGGGTAACAGGCGGATTGTGTTTTTCTCGACTTCAAAAAGGCGTTCGAAGCGGTGGCACACTGCAGACTCTTAACGAAGATACGAGCTTATGGAATAGTTTCACAGATTTGTGACTGGCTGGAAGACTTCCTAAGTAATAGAAAGCAGTACGTTGTTCTCGACGGCGTGTGTTGATCAGAGACGAATGTATCGTCAGGCGTGCCCCAGGGGAGTGTGATAGGACCGCTATTATTTTTAATCTATACAAATGATCTGATGGACGGGGCAAGTTGTAATTTGCGGCTGTTTACTGTTGATGCTGTGGTGTATGGGAGGGTGTCGTCTGTAACTGACTGTAATAGCATGCAGGATGACAGACAAAATTTCTAGTTGGTGCGAAGAATGGCAGCTAGCTCTCAGTGTAGAAAAATGTAAGGTGGTGCGCATGAGTAGGAAAAACAATCCCATAATGTTCGAATACAGCATTAGTAATGAGCTTCTTGTTGCTGTCGCGTCGTTCAAATATCTAGGCGTAACAATGCAGAGCGAAATGAAATGGAACGAACGTGTAAAGACAGTCGTGAGTAAGGCGGACAGCCGACTTCGGCTTATTGGGAGAATTTTGGGAAGATGTACTTCACCTGTAAATGAGACCGCGTATAAAACGCTTGTACGACCACGTCTTGAGTATTGCTCAAGTGTTTGGGACTCGTAGCAGATCGGTTTAAAGGAAGACATGGAGGCAGTTCAGGAGCGAGCAGCTAGGTTTGTTACTGGTAGGTTCGACCAATGCGCGAGTGTCACGGAAATGCTTCGACAACTCAATTGGGGATCGCTGGAGGAAAGACGGCGTTCTTTTTCTGAATTTCTGTTGAGGAAATTTAGAGGGCCGCAATTTGAACCTGAGTGTAGTAAGATCTTGCGGCCGCCTAATTACATTTCGTGTGGTGATCACAAACACAAGATAAGAGAAATTATGGCTCATACGGAGGCATATAAGCATTCTTTTTTCCTCGTTCTATTTGGGAGTGGAATAGGAAAGGAAATGCCTAGTAGTGGTACAGTGTACCCTCCGCCACGCACCTAACGGTGAATTGCGGAGTACGTATGTAGATGTAGAATATTGACTGACTGCCGCGCAATGGCTTACAGTCGCCGCCTCCCGCTGTGGCCTCGATTTGCTGTAGTTAAGAACGCATGGCTTTGTTTTTCGTCTGCGCTGGCGTCTGTTAGCTGGCCAGAGACAAGCTTACTTGGCAAGGTGGCGAGGTGGCCATGTTCTTAGTGTCGTACCAACCTAATCTTGGACGAAAGAGGTGACAGGAGACCTCTCCGGGAGTGATTGAAGAGGGAATTGTCTTGGCCAGGTAGCAAGGGTTGGTAAACACTAGTCTCTGAACGCACTCTGCGTCGCTTTAAGCGCGCTCTACATCCGGTGTATGGCCGGAGGGGCGTTTATCCGAGGCCTTAGAGCTTTAGCCTTCACTCTTCATTCAGGCTCCGACGACTGTGGAAGTAAGTACTCTGCCGAATCATGTTGAGGGGAAGGCATGCTACTAGGACTTTACTTTCTTGGTGATCAGGCAGTCTTGGTTTTTCAGTTATAATTTTTTGGAGTAATTCTTTCACTATACGAGGCGAAGTGTTTCTTAATTTACAGAACTCGAGTAAATTCAGTGTAAATCTATTATTTGCATCTTCATTCCAGTGATGATTGTGTGTCAGGTTTTGCTCAAATTATAATACACGTGTTTGGCATTCAGCCTTGGTGTTAATTTAGTGTGTTTGAATTTCCTTGCTGTTTTTAACTGACTTTTCACACTGTTTATGTATCTGCGAGTATTCTAAATATTTCTTAGATTTTCTTGTTTGATTCCGTCTTTCCTGTCTTGTATGACCGATTGCACCATGTGCTTTCATAACGATCGTTACTTCCGCCTTCAGCCATGGTTTTATTATTACTAGCTTTCTTCAATACAAATTCTCACATGTACTTTAATCACTTATTCAAGATTAATCTCTGTTTTTAAATGTTATGAAATTCGGTGTGCTCGCACACCACGTGGTAATTAAGAATAGTATTCTGCTGCCTTCCCACGCATGATATCCATTAGTGCACAGTATATTTAAAAATTTGTGGTCAAGACATCTGCCATCACATCAATACACCGCCAAAGCTGCTTTCATGTGTTCGAGCGTTGTAATGTACCGCCTAGCTTTATGCCCGTTCTGCGAATAAACAAATGTGCTTTCAGCTACCCTTGGGTATTTGAAAATATCTTCCCACATTACCTCCATATTCATAAAGGGCAGAAACAATTTTAATGCAGGCTGTAATTATATGATTTAATTTACTTTTATACAAGGTGTGAGCTTAATTTAGTCTACCCACATTTATTTGCTTGTTATTTTACTGAATAGATTATGATTTTAAGGTATCAAAACTCTGCTTTATGATTTAATGCTTCCCGTCCCATGTCTACTTATCTATTCATTTATTTTTTAACATTGATGTTGTGTTTGTTAAAACATTGGCTGCTCCCTTAAGGAGTGAGCAGTTAGATAAATTTCCAATGCAGATATACTGTGGCCACTCAAAGTAATTTAGAGCAGCAGTGAGCGTTTTAACTTAAATTTGCAGATCTCAACTGCCAGAAATTTTGCTAATTTTAATAACAGGTTACTTTCACTTGGGTTACCGCTGCCAGTATTTGTCCTTCTGGCGCCCCCTGATTTTATTTTTAATTTTTGCTTCTTTCACTAGGTGCCCTCTCGTCCTTTGAATGTGCATGTATGCGTGTGAATGAGTAGAAATCACAAGCGCTAGTGTACTTCTGTTATGGTTTCAGCACACATTGTCAGTGCCTATGTTTCCTCTTTTTGTAGTGATCATTTTTCTATGTGCATATTTGGTGGTAATAAGTTGTCGAGTTTACGCAGTGTGAAACGCGGGCGCAATAATGACTGCGTTGCGTGCGAGAACAAATTTTGCGTGTGAAACTCTTACAGAGGCACCATGTGTTCTGACCTCGTGGGTGGCCAGGAACTTGTTGCTTTGCTATTTCATTGTGAATTTTGTAACATGTGTGTGAATATTTTAACATGATTTCAGAAATGGGTAGTGTTTCAGTTCTGGCAATTGAAACCCTTAGGCGAACCGCTCTTAAGGAGTAAGAAACGGAAAATCGTGGCAGGTCGTGGGAATTAGACTCAGTTACTACAGAAAATCAGCATGTTTACTTAAATGACGCTGCGAATGTGGGAGATGTTTCTCAAACAGAAATTGATCTTTCCTTTGAAACCGCGCACAAAGCGCAGGCGATGAGTCAATTAGAGATGAGCAGCCCACCGGAAACCGCCAGCAAACTGTTATTTGGAAATTTCATTGTTTATGACGTCGTATTTCCTGAAATATGTGTCGTTCTATGATATAAATTTGAAGGTAGATTCAGTGGTATATGTGACTAATGTCTGCAAAATGTTTCGTGAATAGTCGTAATAAATCGAAACGTCATGTGTGCTGAATGCAGTTTTTCATGAACCAAATTGTTTATCAGTTCTTATCTCACGAATTATATGCCGAACTGTGACATAATATCGAAGGAACATTCAGTGGTATGTATTTGTACTTTTGTGTTTGGGATTGTGACTAACCCACGGGCGACCACTTGTCCGCAGGTACCAGAGCTACCCAACGCGCTCACCGCCCTTCTCAAAAATATGACCCCGCAGATTTCCAAACAAATAAATGAGCAGTTGAAAGACGTTACTGAACGCTTTGCTAATATAGAGCAACTCTCTAATGACCAGTTTCGCGAAATAAAACAACAGGTCGTGAATCAAGACGTGTGGGTATTGCAAGAAATGTCTAGCCTATGTGAGTAACTGACAGAGAGTCAGTAGGAACAGCGTGGAGATCGTGAAATCTCACGTTGAAAGCTGGGAGACGCGGGACGGCGGTCTTTCTGAACGTTTCGAAACCGTTGATGATTCGCGTGTCGACGACGTACTCACGCAGGCGAAAACTGTGCATGAACACGTTGAAAAACACGTAGAAACGGTTCAAACCACTATCAGTATGGTTTCTGGGCACGTCGATGTTGTGACCGCTGCAGTTACTAGTGTGCAGACCCCGTTAGGAGATGTCGTACGATGGATTACATAGGTCTAATTAAATCTCGTGCAGCCCTTAGACGAGAATTGCGACCACAATGACGAACCACGTGTGCACGTGGCTCGGCAGCAAGAGGTGTCTACGTCCAATAACAGCCGAGCAACACGCAGCACTTGTAGCAGCCGCGACGGGGACATGGGCAAGCTCCAGCCGTGCTCAAAACAGGACCGCGCGTTATAATCGGGACCCAGCACCGGGCTCCGATTACAATCACTTCCTGGCCGTACGCAAATTAGAAGTTTTGTGTATCGTTTCCGCCGGTTGTCCTGGGTGTCGGTGGCCGAGTAGAGAGAGACCGACACGCGTGTGCGGGTACAGAGTCTGAGGTGACCAGCCAGTGGGACACCAGAAACTAGAAACACTAAGCTAGAGTAGAACAACATATATATTTAGCAGAAATACTTAACTTTCTTAACTCAAGTCTACTGAAATGCAGGCACATAGACAATGTTGATTGGAATAAACTCTTTCAAGTTCTGAAGCAAGTAGGAATAAAATATAGGGAGCGTAAGGTTATTTACAACTTATACAAAAACCAGACAGCGGTTGTCAGAGTTGAAGGGCATGAAAGGGATGCAGTGGTTGGAAAGGGAGTAAGACAGGGTTGTAGTCTTTCTCCATTGTTATTCAATTTGTACATTGAGCAAGCTATAAAGGAAAGCAAGGAGAAATTTGGAGAAGGAATTAAAGTTCAGGGGGAAGAATTAAAAACATTACATTTGCCGACGACATAGTAATTCTGTCAGATACAGCAAAGGACCTGGAAGAGCAATTGAACGGAATGGACAGTGTGCTGAAAGGTGCATACAAGATGAACATTAACAAGAGAAAAACTAGGGTAATGGAGTGCAGTGTAAGAAAATCAGGTGATGCTGAAGGATTTAGATTGGGAAACGAAGCAATAAAGGAGGTAGATGAGTTTTGTTACTTGGGCAGTAAAATAACAAATGATTGTCGCAGTACAGAGGATATAAAATGCAGAATGGCAATGGGTAGAACAGCGTTCTTGAAAAAGAGAAATTTGTTAACCTCGAATATTGATTTAAGCCTAAGGAAGTCCTTTCTGAAGGAATTTGTGTGGAGTGTTGCCTTGTATGGGAGTGAGACATGGACGATAAACAGTGCGGACAGGAAGAGGATTTAGGCTTTTGAAATATGGTGCTACAGAAGAATGCTGAAGATTAGGTGGGTGGATCGCGTAACTAATGAGGAGGTACTGAACAGAATTGGGGAGAAAAGAAATTTCTGGCATACCTTGACTAAAAGAAGGGATAGATTGGTAGGACACATTCTTAGACATCAAGGAATTGTGAATTTAGCATTGGAGGGAAGTGTGTGGGGAAAAAATCGCAGAGGAAGACCAAGAGATGGATACAGTAAGCAGATTCAGACAGATGTAGGTTGCCGTTCTTATGTGGAGTTGAAGAGACTTGCTCAGGATAGGGTATTGTGGAGAGCTGCATCAAACCAGTCTCCGGACTGAAGACCACAACACACAACAACAACACAGTTTAACTAGGTAGAGGCCTACCTACTGATGAGTTATCGGGTGTCTGTCCTAATCCCAAGTGGCCGATGCAGTTCAGTGGTGACCACGAGCGGGATTGCAGCAGAGGGCGCTCGTGGCTGACGTCGTAAGAACGCCGCGCTGTGCTTGCATGGCGGCGCGCGGCGAAAGTACGTGGCGCGCAGTTCAGATTTGTGCGACACCACAAGAAGTATTCCGGAACACGCCCTGTGGAATACATCTGCAGGCGTGGGTAGACCAATTTGACTTCTCGTTTCCGCCGAACTGGCCCGAAGGGCATAAAGTCGAGTTCGTGCGCAGACACCTGGAAGGCGAACCCGCGAAGCCAATGAGGTCGTTCCCGCGGTATGAGAGCTTCCGACCATAATTTTTAGCTTCATACTGGTCAGAGAGTCAGCAGGACCACGTGCTCCCAACATACAAATGATGCCGACCTTCGGACAGTCGAACTTTGACAGTCCGGTCAAGTTCTTTCAGGACAAGTTAAATAAGAAGAATTATTTAACCAACCCGTATCCGGCGCCTTAACTCTTTAGACTTTTTGCAATGCTCTCGTAGCAGGGAGATGCAAAGACGACGTGGAGCAGTTTCAAGCACTCCTAGAAGATCTACATTTTTATTATGACCCCCCACAAAATAACTTTCCAGTCAAACATGGAAAGGGGAATAATAATAATCAAAATCAGGCACCGGAGAAGGAGGAAAATAATAGTTCTAATCGGCAGTCCTGGGGAAACAGACAGAGAACCCAGCAAAACGGGCAATGGCCCAATTAAAATGAAAACGGGTATAAAAGTGACTTCCGTGGAAAGAAAAAGCGCAAGTGGGGGAACGGTAATAACTGACACGCCGATAATAAAGTACCGTGCGTGGAAAACTCCAAGCGCGTTCACTGGGAGCGGCCGAACACACCGCCACAGGGTGTCGAAGTGCGTTCACCCGACCCGAAACATAACATGATGCGCAACCCGGACCATCGACGTCAAAACAATGACGTTCTCGCTCTGTTCCTACCTGCTCGGAGTCTGACGACGAAAAGGGGACGGAACAAGTGAGACTAATAGGGTTTGACGACTTAAGGGAGGTCCTCTTAGAGGAGGACCCCGAGCCAAGCGATAATCTAATACAACCAATCTGGACGATTTCAGTCAGAGATGTGGAGCTACGATGCATTCTCGACACAGGCAGTGTTGTCTCCGTAATCAGTGAGGCGGCATACTAGCTCTGCCAAGCAGTGGCATCTTGGCCGGAATTCCCCCTGAAATGCACCAAGGTCAAGGGCGCCTCGGTTGGGCGTACCGTAGGGGTACGGAGGGAGGCCGAGATTGATTTCTCGTGTCAGAGAAACGAGCGTCAGGCATATACAAGGCGCGTCCAGAAAGTAAGTTCCGTTTCAATTTATCTCCGCTGCAGCGCTGCGACTGCAGTTCCGCACATGCGCTGTAGACGACCTGTATCAAGGAGAAGAACGTGAGCCATTTGGAGATCGCTGTCAGTTACGTACGCTTTGTTGAGCTTGTTTGAAATGCCGGCGTTGATTGAAAATTCCGTCGCCTGAGAAATCAGGTCGTTGATTCGGTTTCTGAATGCGAGGAAAGTGAAACCAAGTGAAATATATATGCAAATTTGCGATGTTTACGGACCAAATGCGATGAGTGATTCGATGTTGAGAAGATGGGTCCGACAATTCAATGGCGGGCTTAGTGATGTACACGATGAAGAACAAAGTGGGCGTCCACCTTTGATTACAGAAGAACTGGTTCACGCGATTGATGACAAGATCCAGAACATCTCAAGTCTTTCCTTAGCGGCCATCACTTCACCAATGACGGCGAGCTGAAAGAAACTGTTTCCAGCTGGTTGAAGACACAGGCGGCAGATTTCTATGAAATGTTCAAATGTTTGTGTAGTCTATGGGACTTAACTACGGGGTCATCAGTCCCTAAACTTACAAACTACTTACGAACTAGGACGGCACAAATATCCATGCCCGAGCGGGGATTCGAACCCCCGATCGTAGTGGCCGTGCAGACCGTGAGTGGAGCGCCTTAGTCCCCTCGGCCACCGCGGCCGGCAGATTTCTATGAAGAAGGTATACAAAACCTGGTTCCACGCTATGACAAATGCCTGCAAAATTTCGGCAGTCATGTGGAAAAGTAGTTTAAGAGTTGTAGAATTTTGTGCAATAAAAATTTCTTCTGTATATGTGTACAATTTCACTTTATTACCAAACGGAACGTACTTTCTGGACGCGCCTCGTACTTTGCACTTTGGCGAAGGCGAAGCGCTCTTTCGGCTGAATCAGAAAGAAATTGGGTAAAAATTCAGCGAACTTACCACAAAGCTGAGTTCCGCGGGTCTGAGTTGCCACTTTTTATTAGATTATCGGGCGATATACTCGCCAGATCCGGTGTTCTCGGAGTATGATGACCCGTAAGTACTTCTCGTTGATTGTGAGAAAGTAGACGTCCTGGCCGAGGTCGACCGAAAAATGAGTTCGTTAGAGGTTGCCCCACCCCAAGCGAAAATTAATTTAGATTCCATTTTGCGGAAAAATGCGACAGTTTTCTCCGAGGCCCCAAGCACGATCAAAGGCTTTCAATATAAGTGCGGCCAGACAACAAGTTTTTGTGAAGCCATACCAAATTCCGTGGGTATACAAGCGGGAAGTCGAGAAGGAGATTGCGCGGATGTTAGCGGACGGCGTCATAGAACGCACTGCGAATCCATATAACAGTCCATTGTTGATCGCCCCAAGAAGGATAAATCGATCAGGCTTGTCCTGGATTCAAATTCCACGGCGTCCGTATGCTATGCTCGGTCGACTTGAGGGCCAGCTACTGGCAAATAGAACTGGACGTCCCATGTAGTCTTTACACGGCGCCGGCCGCGGTGGCCGAGGAGACTGAGGCGCTCCAGTCACGGTCTGCACGGCCACTACGGTCGGGGGTTCGAATCCCTCCTCGGGCAAGGATATTTGTGCCGTCTTTAGTATAAGGTAGTTGATAAGTAGTTTGTAAGTTTAGGGACTGATGACCCCGTAGTTAAGTCCCATAAGCTTAACAAACATTTGATTTTCTTTACACGGCCTTCCTCTGCTTCGGAACCTGTTATCAGTTCCGAAAGCTTCCTTTTGGCCTTAACATCGGTTATGCTGCCTTTATTCGTGGCTTTCTCTCTATTTTACCGGAGGAATTGCGGCGGCACATCACCACATACGTGGGTGATGTGCTGATCGCAAAAAAAAAAAAAAAAATAAAATAAAATAAAATAAAATAAAAAAAAAAATAAAAAAAAAATCCATGGAAAAGCCACAACAAAGTTTTAGATCAACTATTGCCATTTTTCCAGCAATCAGGGGTAACGGTTAATCTGAGGAAATCAGAATTCGGTCGGCCGCAGGTCAACTTTCTCGGGCACATCATTACAAGAGAGGGTATTCTTCCAGACGCTACTTAACTAGATGCAATCTGAGAGTTTCCCGTTCCGAAAGCAAAGAAACAAGTGCGTGCCTACTTGGGTATCGTAAATGTTTAGAAAAAGTTTCTTTCTCTTCAAAGCATGGGTACACCTTCCCTCTGCGCACTCACGCGTAAAAACAAGCAATGGAGGTGGGACGCGGACGCGCAATCTGAATTTGAAAGTGTTAACCCAGCCCTTCTGGCTGCGCCTCTGTTAGCACACCCCTGATCTTTCCAAGGATTTCTGCCTTGGAACGGATAAATCAAAAATCGGAATTGCTGTCGGGCTGTTCCAAGAGTTTGAAGAAGACGGGGTCGTGCACAGGAAGATAATTGCGTTCGCGAGTCATGTTCTCACTAAGTGCAAGAGGAATTAGTGACAAAGCTAGAAGCCCTAGCGGTCGTCTTTAGATTTACTAAGTTCCGTGGATTTCTTTTCGGCCGAACGATCAGGGTATATACTGATCACCGTGCATTGCAGTTCCTCATGTCGGCGAAATTGATGCACGGACGGATGGCCTATTTCCAGGAATTCCGTTTCATGATTGTACACATACCCGGGAGAGAGAATGTGGTGGCTGACGCCCTTTCTCGTTCCCCGGTGGGTCTGACTCAGGGATCCAATGATGAGCCTAATGAAAAGAAATTATAGCCTGCTCTATTTACGTGGCGTAACTCACCTTAGCTACGCGCACTATGGGCCCCGTAAATGTTTTGTTGAGCTCCGTGATACCTGCTACTTTCCAAACATGAAAAAGAGGATTCGGAAAGTTCTTGCGGTTTGTAAAGCATGTCAGAAGTCCAAAGCTCCCACAATGTCTCACCTTTGTCCTCTGTTCCCCATTATCCCGTCTCATTTCTCATTTACGAGAAATTGCTGTCGTGGATCTGTTTGGTCCGTTACCACGGACAGCTGGTGGACACAGTTAACATATTCGTTTCCGTCGAGTTGTCCTTGCAATACGTAACGTTAACCCCCTTTATAAAGAGCCACGAGCAAGTCTGTATCACATGCATCTGTGAAAGACTTCATATCCCAAGTTGGGTACGTCGAGAAGGTATTATCTGACAAAGTTCCTTAGTTTCGCTCTCCAGAGGAGGCGCATAAAACCCATTTTCATATCCGTTTATCACCCGGAGTCAAATCCGTGCGAGCGCGTAATGAAAGAATTGGGGAAATTGTGCCGCTTGTACTGCTACCGACGTCATCGAGCCGGGATCAGTATACACAGGGGTCCCAGCACGTCATCAACGAGTTGCCGAGTGATTCTACCTCTATGTCCCCAAGGCTCGTTTTGAAAAATGAATGTGCAGAGGACAAGGTACGTAAGATAGTACCTCTTGATCCACCGGACAAATTGATGTACAGCTAGGTGGTTAAACATGCCATTGAACACATCAAACAGGCCGCTGAGAAAAGGCACCAATATGACAAGAAGCATCGTGTAGTACGCTACTTTGAAGTCGGGGGGAAATTCTTGGTTCGTTTTCGTCGTCTGTCCAACAAGCGTCTTGCTGTGACTCGGAAGTTCTTTCCAGTTCTTGTTGGTCCCTTCCGCATAAGGCGGATTGTTCATGAAAACGCGGTTGAACAGGAAACAATACCGACCCGAAAGTCTCGTAGTGTGCACCATGTTTCTAGTCTTAGATATTTCAGAGTGTGATTGTGTATTTTCTATAGGTTAAGGGCTCCATGTTTTAATAGTGTATTTTATGTGTTTTTTCCACTCTGTTACGGCGTTAAACAACGCGCAGAGAACTTGTTGCATAGAAGTTGCGTTTACAATTGTGTATTTTGTATCTGTTTTCCACTGTTTTACGACGTCAAAGAACGTACCGACAATGTGTTGCGTAGAAGCTGCATTTTCAATATTTGATATCCTGCATATGAGTATATGCAGCCCTGGATGAGATAAGTTCGATACAATCAGCTGACGCGTGAGGCATGCTGATTCTGTGCGCGCACTTAAATGTAATGTCAGCTCCGCTAAAAAAGAAGTTTGATTGCTACTTTACCGTGGAGTGCCTGTGTAGTGGGTAAATTTAGTTTAAATTTTCAGTCGTTCGTTCGCGTTGTTCAACTGCTGCACCAAATATGCGATCTAACTACAATTTGTATCAAAACAAAGTGTGATAATTTAGGGTGTCCCTTTCTTTTCAGCTGTGATACGGAAATTTAATGTTTCTAGGTAGTATTGATGTCCAGTCCAGATGGGATAGGCATGTTACTCCAGAGCAGGGAGGACGGTAATTAGTACTGCCACAGCCAGTATGTGTGCGAACTGCGTTCTTTAAATTACCAGTGTGTTGCCTTTGTAAGTCGCCGCGTACGTGCCGCCTCCCAGACGGAAACGGGTTAGCGCTTGGTGAAGCGAAGAAAGTGTTTTGGAACATGTTGTGTTTTATTGGGACACGTGTTTGTAATGCCAACTGGGTGACGTATCTAATTTGCTAATAGATTAATCAAACCGTAACGCAAGATTTAACATGATGAACTTGATTGTGTGCATTCCTAACGGAGATTTTCACAATTGTGTATATATATATATATATATATATATATATATATATATATATATATATATATATATATATATATATATATATATATATTTTTTTTTTTTTTTTTTTTTTATGAAAATATTTATGACGTATAAGTGAAGTACTTGGGCTCTAACAAACACATATACACCAAAATCGTATGAGAGCCAATATAAAGATCCCTTATTGCACTAGTGATCCGTAGCTGCAAAACTCTGCAATCGTCCGTTAGAGGCCTCTGCGTTTGCCATGCCGCATTGCACTTTGATCTGTCGGTTCGCCAGTAGGGAAGGTGTAGTGTGCCTCCGAAGTTGCGTTTTGTGTTATTTGTTTGGTGAAGCGTCAGATGGGGCGGCGATTGCTAAACAATCCTACTAACGTATTGCGATTAGTTGAGATGATGTTACGAAGAACCCTTCTTCGTGAAGATGGTATTAGTGTGCAAGAAGAATCATTTGCATGCTTTCTCGTAACTGTTATGGTACAGAAATATGAACATAAGTTAGATACGTATACTGTTACACACTCATAATAATAATAGGGATGATAATGACGAACAACTCATTGCAAGCTGTAGTGCTACGGTAAGTGCGGGAAGAGGTGATGGAAGCAGTGGCAGTGAATACCAACAGTCTTTCGGGAAGAAGGTTAAAGTTGCAACTATCATCACGGCTTTTGATGACAATACGCTAGAGAATATGTACGATGATTATTACATAAGTTATAGTTAAGATATCTGCATTACGTATGGCGTCTACAATTACATCTACAGTGCTATCTAGAGCATGGTTGCAGAGATTTGCAGAAAAACGACACCTACCAGCACATTGAGGTGTACGTAGAGATCCTGTAACCAAATATTCATACAGATATGTTTATTCGAGACCATGTACTTTCCTTGTTAGATAATAAGTGATAAGGATGTACTAAAGAGTCCACCTTACCAGGCCGAATTGAACTTAGTTGACGAGTAAAAAGTACGCAGCTCCGTGTGCCAGGTCGAGCCCATGATTAATGCGACCACAATGCGGGATCAATGTCCGAATTTGGAAAACTACGAGCAGTACAAATTAGGGATATCTACCATAATCACTTTCTATTGTAAATTTTGCTGGAACCGAGGTAACATGTGTAATTTTATGATACTCATTCATACACGCACGTCATCCATTAAAGGCTGTCACCATACAGACACATTTAACCTGTCTTGTCTCATTCGGAAACTACTTTGAATGAGAACCAGTGTACATGGGGAAAAAACCAGCCCATGTAAAAGAGGAAGAGGGACCTCTTAAAGGCGAAAACGGCACTAAAGAACGTTTTATTACCTCTACCCCCTTAAAATCCTTTTTTGCAGTCTGTGACTGACAAAAAGCTTCCAGCCGTATTCTGAGTAACAGACACAAGGGTACGGCGTCTCCTTTTCTCAACATAGCATCAGCTCTTAAAGTATTCCATAGAGGCATAAGACGGATTGTCCAACAGTGTTCAACAGTGATACGAGAAATCCAGCTAGACATTAGTAGAAGAGACCGGGGCAAGTTGACCATATTTTTGTTTTGTTTTTGTTAACATTCATTTATTTGACATATTTTAATTTATGAAATTATTGTTAAATATTAGATAATCTTTACTGAATCTGGGTGGCAGTTATTAAGCTTGAAAATATCAGTTAAAGAATTTGAAAAAAATTAATTACTGGATATATGCCGAGTGGGCCAATCTGCCCCTACCTCGGGGTAAGTTGAATCAGAAGCTGGGACACATTGACCTATGTAGCCGTTTGGTAAGTATAACTAGGAAATCAAAAATTAAAACTAACAGTTATCAATAAATATACTTTAATGTACATAATATCAAGTTGAATATTGAGTGAAATGCTTAACATTTAGGACTATGACAACAGAACAGGTTAAACTTATTGCGATTTATAGTGTCTTAATACAAACCAGTCAACTTAGTCAATCTCCAGCACAGTTCACTCATAAAATTGTCCACGGATTTCAATTTTTACGCATCTCTGATGAACCCAGAGCTTACAGTTCGTGAACTAAATTCCTTGTTCTCCAGTTGACAGTTTCAAAAAGGCACTGTGACTCTTCCTCATCGTCATCATTATCACCATCTTTGCCGGCCGCGGTGGCCGAGGGGACT
Source organism: Locusta migratoria (assembly GCA_026315105.1). NCBI lineage: Eukaryota > Metazoa > Arthropoda > Insecta > Orthoptera > Acrididae > Locusta > Locusta migratoria. Next base: position 233,058,894 of record CM048751.1, on the reverse strand, counting down.
GAGGCGCTTCAGTCACGGTCTCACAGCCACTACGGTCGGGGGTTCGAATTCCCCCTCGGGCATGGATATTTGTGCCGTCCTAGTTCGTAAGTAGTTCATAAGTAGTTTGTAAGTTTAGGGACTGATGACCCCGTAGTTAAGTCCCATAAGCTTAACAAACATTTTGAACATCACCATCTTTTCCGGCCTATGATCTAATTTATTTCCAATGCTTTGTTCGAATGGGAAGGGTTGAAATTCAGTTTCTGTTTTCTGAGTTACAATTACCTGTGAAAACCGACTTGAGGTCCGTCTGTACTTAGCACAGTAACGCCAGTACGAAGATGTCATTCCCCTTTCATTTTTTATAATTTCTGATCATTTTTGTGATACTACAAATAAAACAAAGGTATAAACCAGAGCCGTAACTCATGTTTTGAAAACAAGGGCCGCGGTGGAGTAGCCGAGCGGTCTAAAGCGTCTCTCTGCGGAGCGCGCGGTTGCTCGCCGTGGAGGTTCGAGTCCTCCCTGGGGCATGGGTGTGTGTGTTTGTCCTTAGGTTAGTTTACCTAGGTTTAAGTAGTTTGTAAGCTGCGGACTGATGACCACGCAGTTTGGACCCATAGATTTGCAAACATTTGAACATTTGATTTTTGAAAACAAGAAAATGAACAAGAATCTGACTTCTCAGATCACAGTTTAAGATTAAATTAAAATTTACTGGTTATAATTTATTAAACGCTTTTTATCTGGAGAATATGACGATCTTTTGACCTCTTAAACGTATCAGAATATGTTTAACTTCGACAATAAAGTTAATAATTTAATAAACTCGAAGAATTATAAACGTTGTTATCATTAATAGTAACAAACCTTTCATCGAGTTTAACCAGAGCATTACCAACGACTCAGTAATTCTATGTTGTATCCACTTCCTTTGATATCTGAACTTGAAAGCAAAGGTAATTGTTTGTTATTGAATTTACTATTGAGTGATTACAGAATTTCTGAATAAAAATTTAATTAAAATCCATTTACTTGATTTAATTCTCTGTGGGCCTTAGAAGCACCCCCGTTGGTAATAACAAGGAAAGATTTACGAGGTTGAGTCTTTCTTTTCAAATTCTTAACATGAAACGAATTTTGGCATTGTTGTCTTAACTTTTGCATTGTTTCCTTCAAACATATTATTATGAAGCGGGCCATTGTTATTTTCAGTGTTCCTGCTGCTGTTGAACCAGCAACATGAGTAGACAACGTTTACGTGATAGTTCTATTGAAAGAGTGCTAGAAGAAGTTTTGAACGGATCAGATTTAGAGGGAAGTGAAGTGTATGATGACGTGGAAGAAATTATAACTGATTCATCGTTTGAGAATGAAGATGAGGTTTTCAGCCAATCCACCAGATGCTAATGATACCGAATGTGATAAATTCATTGCAAAAAGTGGACGAGAGTAGATTACGAAGCCATCTTGACAATATCGGCGTTCTGGACAACACTTAGTGTTGATTCTCGTAATAGCATGTACATTCATTAAGCAACAATACTAAAATAGACCAGAAGAAGGGCAATCAATCTCCCGAAACCGGTCGTCCAGTGGCGGCTGGTGATAATGTGCTAATGTGCTGCAGCACACTGTAAATATATTACTAAAATTATCCATTTCTCTTCGAATTCAAGCGAGAAATCCCTGTAAAATTACATCCTTTCTCTTGGAATACGAGCCAGATATCACAATAAAATTATGTCAATTCCCTTCCAATGCGTATTAGAATGCTAGTAATAAGGATGAAAACGCATTTTGCAGCGTTCTCGCCGCGATAGCTGGAAACCAGCTGCGTGTGTTGAAGCGGGATTCAGCCGCGCTGGTACGTGCGCAGAGAGGCGGCGCAGTCGTCTGTTCACTAGTGCGCATGCGCAGACGTGACGTCAGGCCTTGCGGCTCATGTGTGCTGATACCGACTGCAGCACTAGATCAATATTTCTCTTCGCTCAGCGTGTAACGGTTGCGGAAGAATAGTATATGACGAATATTGCGGCATACAGAGTCAAATAGCGCGCTGGCTCAGGTGTCTTGCGCGTTGTCTCTCAAACCTACCTGTGTGAAGCTCGTATTCAAATACCTCCGAGTCTAAACTTTTTATTTCTGTAAATAAAATTAATACTTTTAAACATAATATTTACTACCTGCAGTGAATACATGCGGTTGGCAGCGCTGTATAGATTCCCCTGAATGTCTTACTCTCAATACAATATTAATTGATATTTAATTAAAGGCAATCATACAAAGGTTGACTTTTTATTTCAGTATATTTTATTTCCTGTTTATTTTCGTGATATTGTAGCACACTGGTCAAATTTAGTACGAGCCGCCACTGCGTTCGTCTAAAATAAATAATCACAAGCAATTGGTTGCTGAATTTTATAAATTTATAGGATACATGTCTGCAAGGAATATGGCAGCTCGTCCAGCTGTTAGCCAGGGTGCTACTACTTTTGCCAGAGTAATACTACTTTTGTTTCACTACGAGAACGGTATCGTCTTACTCTGGCAGTACCTGAGAAATCTGACAGGAATGTTGATGTGGCCAAACGACTCGCTGTTGTCGGAGGGTCTCTCTCCCCTCCGCAAACCACCCCCTCCCCCTCCAGCAGCAAAACCACGACAGCCATTTGGAGTTGCTGCACGCCCGTAAGCGGGAACGGCCCGCAGGGGTTATCTGCAGCTGTGGGCGTGCTTTGTAGTCGTAAAGCGCTCTGCTGATAGCGCCACATTTTAATTAAGCGGTCGCCAACTTCTGCAGTCTGTACCGGGGAGGCGGTGCCCACCCTCCCAGCAGAACGGCAGTTGGAGGGCCGCCACTGCACCTCAGACGGGCGCAGGAAGGAAGGGCTTCCCTGGGGCAAGGTGGAGGGCTCGTCCATAAACAAAGACTGGATATTACTTCTGCGAGAAAACGGCGGTTCTAAAGCGAGCCACAGTCTTTATTCACTGCATTTGCAGGGAGTTCCAAGAGGAAAAGTTAAAAGCTGTGTACGTGTTGTTTGATATTCAACCTATCGTTAAATCACACAACAACTTGTTCATTAACACAATAATTTGGTTTAATTATGGCCCTGATATTGATGTATATACTGTTAAATAAGAAACAGTGCATTAAACTGATTACATGCGCAACGAATCTTTTAACAAAACTTTTGTGTCCCAGCCTCGTCGCCGCTTTTGTGTCTCGTTTCCGTCGTAGGCGTCGGTGGCCGAGTAGAGTGAGACCGACACAGGAATAAAGGATGCACGCTTGTGCAGGTACGAAGGTGAGCAGCCAGTGGGACAGCAGAAACTAGAAACACTAGAGTAAATTAGAACGAGATATATACTTCACAGAGACTTAGTAATACTTAACTTTTACATAGCTCAGTACTGCAGAATGCTGATACATAGTTGATCTAGAGGCCTGCCTAGTGCCTATCCGATAGCCAAGTCTGTGGCTGACGTCGTAAGAACGCCGCGCCGTGCGTGCATGGCGGCGCGCGGCGAAAGTAGATGGCGCCCATTTGGACTTGTGCGACACCACAAAAACAGCTGTGACAAATAACCTGCATGAAACACGCACTGACTATGCTAAAATAATTTGATTTCGAGAAAGATAAAAACACAAACTACTTTCTTAATGTTTGACTGCGAGAATTTTATGCAGATCAGTACCTGATTATCAAAAGTCAGTATCATAATCAATTAACTGCAATGTTGCATAACAATCATTTACTACGGTACCAATAACGAAATCTGTTCAACAAGATTATCAAAATCAATACTGTACTTTAAATCTACAAATAACTAATTATCAAATAAAGGAAGTAGGTTAATCTTCTAACTACGTAAATGAAACAGGAAATAAAGATCAACTTTGTTACTTATTACTAATGATCACCATTACATTACCTACATAATACAAACTTTTCATAATGAAATGAAATGCAATTACGTTCATTCCAGCAGTGGTACAACGTTTTCATAGTAACAAAAAATACAATATATATTCCAAAAATAATCAAATCAACTTGCAGGCACAACAGCCTCTGCTCTACGTCGGAGTCATACACACAACTCAACTGCTCTCTAAGCGAGCTGAACCACAAGTGCCAGTCTCTCTCTCTCTCTGCGCGAGCTACAATGCTATGCGATACATAATCTTTGCCAAAGATGAAACTTCACAGACTTAAGTACACATATCGATACACACAGTAGAATCAACATTATACATTTTCTTGCAAGCAAGTTACTCGACACAAAACAAGAAGCACAGTATTAGACATTTTCTTACAAATTCAGTAATGAACATTTTCTATACACTCGTTTCAAAGAGACAGTGAGTATAGACGAGTTGCAATAAAAAATGCCATATACCACGTGTCCAAATTTTATTGAGTACAGACTTACAGCTGTTCGTATGTACCAAAAGAAAACATAAAGCAAAGGTTAATGAGGACATTTTCAATTACTCTTTAGTCGGTTCTTCGTAGAAGAATTTTAGGTCTGAAGCATTTTAAGCTGAGAAACCGGGTAAGTAAATAAAGTTGTATAACACACACAAAATTGTGCTTTGAATTCAGTGTAATGTTCTACTCAGAACTGACGGAAGAGTCATTTCTCAAAGGCCTTTGATTGTCTAAATCATGGAATTCTTCTAGATAAGCTTCATCATTATGGTTTGAGTGGGGCAGTGCTCAAATGGTTTAATTCATATTTAACTGGAAGAATGCAGAAAGTTGAAATAAGTGGTTCATATAATCTCAAAATATCAGCCGATTACTCAAACTGGTGTGTGTTTGGGGGAGGGGGGGGGGCTACCAAGGATGGGGTGCCACAGGGTTCGGTCTTAGGTCCTTTACTGTTCTTGGTATTCATAAATGACTTGCCATTCTACATTAATGGAGATGCAAAGTTAGTTCTTTTTGTCGATGTTACAAGTATAGTAATCACATCAAGAAAACAAGAACTAAATGATGTAATCGTAAATAATGCACTTGCATTTGTACAGCTCCTGCTCACGCCTACGATGTTGCCCTCACCTCCGTCCCACTGATAGTTCTAAAAATTGCCCCCTCCGCGCGACCCGGTACGGGACTCCAACCCCCCCCCCCCATTTTTTTACAAAAGTTATTACTTATCTACATACACATTTTATTACTCTGTCCTACACTAACATTTAAAAATGAACCAATTGTTTTATTTATAACTGTACTTTTAACAGTACAGTTACCTGGAATAATAACTGATAAAATCTTCGCACAAGACCTTCGTAAACAAGTTGACCGCCTCCACAACTGTCACTACCGCCCCTGACAGCTTCCAGGCTATCCACCACCGCTCCAGATTATTTTTGTATCCCTAATTTGCATATCATATTAATTGCAATATCCCAAATTTTTGCATTAACAATTAGAACACACCGTTTTCTTGGAATCGGTGAATACAGTTTAAAAAACGTAATACACTGAACCTTAAGTACAAGTCGTATGGAGCACAATTTTGCAGGGTAAAGAAATTCGATGTAATATTACGGGTGTGTGAACTCTAAGACTTGTATCACCACCACACATTTATCGACAATTTTTAAAAACAATTGTAACCAAAGTCAAACATTTAGGACAATCCAAAAAACATGCTCTGTCTTTTAGAAATCGTTCGCCCCAAAGTGCCTCGGCAAAATAAATGTATATCTTCCCATAGACGATGTATGCAACAGCCAATGGAAGTGTTTAAAAACAATAGCGCTCGTTGGGTAATAAATGGAATGTAACGGTATCAACTGCCACAACCAAACAGGCTCTCGAAATACACCACAGAAATGATCATCATAAGCAATGAACGATCTAGATAAGAACTTCGTTTTAGAAACAAAAACGCCTAACAGTAATGTGAATACAGCTAGAGCTCCAGTGCGATCTCAAACACACACACACACACAATGTTTTTCCTGGCAAGCCACATAAATCAATTCTTACAATCCTATCGATAAACACATGCTAAATGTTTAAACAAAATATCATAAAGCGTTATTCTTTTAAGCATTCTCTCTCTCCACGCTTTTCATTTAGACTACGTGTGCAACATCAGACTAACGAGTTGAAAATAGCCCCCGTTAGGTAATAAACGGGATGTAATGTTAACGATCGCCTCCAAAGATCGCTTAAGAAATACTCTTTCGATGTCCAAATTATTCAAAACGAATTCTAACCAGAGTCAAACATTTGGGACCCCCCCCCCCCCCAGGAAAAGTAAAAAACTGTTCCCTTTTCGAAACTCGTCTGCTACCTAAGCTCTATAATCGAAATAACGGTAGTATACTGCATCTTGATACACTCTGTTAGGTATTATAATACAATTGTAACTCGTATAGTTTGCAAAATTTACATGTAAGATGTAATAAAGAATTTTATCTGTCACAGGTATGTGACAACACACACACACACACACACACACACACACACACACACACACACACACCACAGACAGTGTTTTCCCGGCAATAGTCCTATTGATAAACACATGCTACATGTTTAAACAAAATATCAAAGAGTGTTATTATTTTTAGTATTTTCTCTCTCTACACACTCTTCATTTAAACGACGTCTGCAACAGCCGACGAAAGTGTTAAAAATAGCACACATTAGATGATAAACGGGATGTAGTGGTAACGATCGCCACAAACCTGTGTGTGCATCTTAACAAACACTCTTTCGGTAATACGACAACGACAACAGCAGCAGAAGACATATTTTATATTAAAAAATTCGAATTTACTTATGGAAATATCGAAATTTGGCGAGGACATCTTATGATTTAAGCACAACATCTGCATAGAAACTTTAGATTTCGAATACTGCAGCGGAAAGAGTGGAGCCCCTGCAGCTTACACACCGTACTTTACTGACGATCAGCAACAGGCGAGGAATGCGTCTAAATATAGATCTGCAAACTATGTTATCAGTCTTCTGGGTCTCAGACAGAAAGACAAACGACAACCCACTCTCTCTAACAAATCATACCAGCCGTACTTTGTGACCGCTTTCATGGAGCTATTTGAAAATCCTAAATACATTTTCTATAACGGCATTAGGTCCTCTGTAGAGGTTAAAGGTGCTGGTAGATGTGCTAAAGTAAAATTTACCGGTGATGCAACACATTATTACAGAAATTAAATAAACTGCAAAGTGTCATCTACATATCGATAGTAAGACAGGATACCTAAGTCAGAGGCTGAAAAAGTTTTGAAAAATTTTTCTTCTAATTAATTGATAAAAAACGTCTGCTAGAATACTACCTAGTGGGTTTCCCATTGCAAGATCTTCAGGTTGTTGATACAACTGGCCATTAAATTCAAAATAATTATACTTGACTAACAAAAATTAAACAAATTCATGAAAAAAATGCGTTCACTTGTGAAATTGAGAATGATCAGTGGCAATTAAATTACCTTGATTTGGCTTTAGCTGTCATTGACAATTCTATTTCTTTTAATAACTTTCGTAAAGAAACCTGCATTGACCAAATTACACAATCCTGCTCAAGACACCCATTCTCGCATAAAAAGGCCTTCTTTCATTCTTCGATACATAGAGCCAGTTCTACTCCTCTATATGAACAAAAAAAAAAACCTCAACTCTTAATGCCACCACATCAGACAGCAATAGCAAATATTTTTCTATACCATTCATAGGTCCTACAACATATAGAATAAAACGTTTTCTTGAAAAGAAATACATTTGCGACATAGCATTCTCTACTAATAACAGCGTGAAAAGCAATCTAATTACTAATTTAAAATCCAGTGATGCAGAAATCTAATGTCTATAACATTACTTGTGATACATGGCCATCATATTACATAGGACAAACTGGACGAGCTTTTGCTACTAGATGAAAAGAACATTTATTAGGTAAAAAAAGCACCAATATTCATAACTAATCTTTTGCTGATAATTTATTAATCACAAACCACAAAATCCAAAGAATGACCAGGACCTCAGTATTTTGCATATGGAAAGTAAAGGGAGAAAGCTCGATGTTCTTGAACAGCTCGAAATTTTTAAGCATCTTTCTCTGAATGACGGGTTCATTCTAAACGAACAGTTTCAGCTGAGTAATAAAAAATGTTTTGGAGCTGTGGTGTCATACAAGTCTGAAGTACTGCGCCACGTACTTTCGCCGCGCGCCGCCATGCAAGCACGGTGCGGCAATTTTAAGAAGTCGGCCACGAGCGCCCTCTGCTGCTACCATGCTCGCGTCCACCACTGAAATGTTTCGGCACTTGGCAATAGGACAGGCACTAGATAAGACTATCATCAGTAGGCCGGCCTCTACCTAGTTAACCTATGTATCAGCATTACACTTGTCTGCAGCCATGAAACTTATAAAAGTTAGTATTGTAACATTCTAAGAAATGTATATCTTGTACTAATCTAGCTTAGTGTTTCTAGTTTCTGCTGTTCCACTGGCTGGTCACCGCAGACTCAGTACCCGCACACGCGTGCATCCTATTTCCCTGTATCGGTATCTCTCCACTCGGCCACCGACACCAAGGACAACCGTCGGCAAAGAGAGACACAAAAGGAGCATTGAAGCCTTTACTTAAAATCCCATATTTTTCACCGTCATATGTGGGATTTCTGTATGTTTGGTAATAATATTTTCCTGTTGACTTATTGAATTGATGATTCAGAATTGGTAAAAAAATATCTGTACCTTCATTATTTATGTTACGTTTTCTAGCGAAAACGTATTTAATCTCTTGTTACTGTTTGCCGCGGTGGAGTAGCCGAGCGGTCTAAAGCGTCTCGCTGCGGAGCGCGCGGCGCTCGCCGTGGAGGTTCGAGTCCTCCCTGGGGCATGGGTGTGTGGTTGTCCTTAGGTTAGTTTAGCTTAGTTTAAGTAGTTTGTAAGCTACGGACTGATGCGCACGCAGTTGGGTCCGATAGAATTACAAATATTTTTTTTTCTTGTTACTGTTACCTCACTAGAAATGTTGTCTATTCTTTGATATTGTAAAACTTATGCCATGTCATATTAATTTGATGAATGACTGCCGCGGCGGAGCGGCCGGGCGCATTGAGGCGCTATGCTGCGATGCGCAAGGCCGTTCCCCGTCAGGGGTTCCTCTGGCATGGATGTTTCTGCTGTCTTTAGTATAAGGTAGTCTTAAGTCGTTTATAAGTTTAGGGACTGATGACACCGCAGTTAAGTCCCATAAGCTTCACAAACATTTGAATATTTTGATAAATGACTAATTTTATAATATTATATATTACAGTTGTAACCGTCCTTGTTAAGCAATTGGTTCATACAGCCGCCACCAGATGGCGCCGCGTTAGACCAACACCACCTAGAGAGAAGGCAGCGGCGTTCTCGTGTTACGTCACGCTGAGTAGGCATCGTTCGCGTAGCCGACTGGCTGCACGCTACGGCATAGTAGGCCGTGGCCCAGCGGCCACCCAGTCACTTACGCGAACGATGCCTACGGGGCGTAACGTTAAAAGCAGTCCACTTTACGAAATAAAAGCTTAATTCTGGTAGGAGATACCCAGATAAGAGTTTACTGTTGTAAAATGAAAGCTTAATTTTAGCAGTAAAATGAACAAAAGGTCGGTGTGAACAAACGGCTACTCCCTGATGCAAAACCTTCTTCCCTGGCCCAAATTGAGAACCGACTTGGTTTAAATTACTCTAATAACAGAACGTTAACGATACAGTGGCCAATATACGTAGCAGGTCACACGAAATTACACACAGGCATTAATAAACAAGCCACCACAATTAGAGTTATTTCATAAAGGAGGCTAAAGAAAAAAACATTTATGGCGCAACGGAACTTAAACATATAAAACTTGCATCTGAGCTTGTTCTCAGCACTGGTGAAAAACAATATTAAATATAAGGGGGAAGGTGCTCGAAAACTATAATTTATAGGCAAGTCAAAATTATACTGGACTTGTTTATTCAGGTCGAACGCAAACAAAAATGGGAAACCAATTTTATTAATACAATATAAATGCACCCCATTTACATGCTCTAACACTGACGATGCCCAGCATTGGATTTAACATAAATTACACAGAACTTAACGCTACTGGGGGGAGGATTTACAAACAACACTAACTCGCTCACACACACGCAATGCAACAGCGAAACTCACCAAAATCAGCGTGCTGAAGCGAGGCAGAAGGGGGCGCCGCTATCGTAGGCGAAATTCAGCAAACCCGGAGGTACCACACAACACAATATACAATAAAACTGCGAAGAAGGCTCTGGTCTGTCGTGCCTGATTTGAGATGGTGCGTGAGTATTGAAAAGTTAAGTTGCATTTACATTAGACCACGAGCAAACACACTAACGGCGACACACGGCTACATTACCTAATCACACTCCACTTAAGGTGAAGTGGTTAAAACTCGGATTCATTACACAAAATCACGGCGGACTCTTAAGTTGCAATCCGAAAGTAAACCATCTAGGCACTGGTTTTGTGAGAAGTGACGTGAACTCAGGTGACTAGCTGCAAACCCCTGAAGTCGGAGTTCGGACCCACGTGGTTCCGATAACCAAATCGAATGTTCAAATGTTGGTAGAGCTTAGAGCTTATGGGACTTAACTACTGGGTCATCAGTCCCACAACTTACAAACTACTTACGATCTAGCTAATACTAAGGACGAGGACGAGGACGAGGGGGGATTCGAACCCCCGACCGTAGTGGCCGTGCAGACCGTGACTGGCGCGCCTCAGTCCCCTCGGTCTCCGCGGCCGGCTTCCGATAACCTATAAAAATGTATAACTTCAATTTGCGAAAAATAAAGAAAATTAACTACGGCATGCAAACCCTAGAACTGCATAGAATTTCATAAGGAAGCTACTGCAATGCAGCAACATGTGAGTGGGAGTGTTCACAGAGAGGGAAGAAGTCCAGTCTCAAAAAACCAGAAAAGTGAAATAATAGAAAGACGGAAAAGTGAAATAATAGAAAGACGGAAAAGTGAGAATAAAAACTACGGCATGCAACCTTTAGAAATACATTTCAGGAGGTTGTACAAGGCTCGGAGAGAATTGCTGAGCGAATACTACAAGTTCAGAGAAGAAACAGCAAAATTAAATAATCCATTAGTGTTCTGGGTACTGATTTCCCACGATCTATGCACCTAAATTGCATGAAAATGTAATCACATGTCAGCTGTAGTATAATATATTTGTTCAATGAATACCCGTTTATGATCTGCATTTCTTCTTGGTGTAGCAATTTTAATGGCCACTAGTGTAGATATAAGGAATACAAGTGGGCCTGACACAAATCACTCCATTTTTTTCTGAGCTACTAGATTCAGTCACCAGTATCCAGAGCAGAAGACGTGGAAATAATTAGAATAACAACAAAAACAAACTTTCAGCTCCACAAGAAAATTAACCCATCGAAATCCGACGGATAAAAGAAAATCTTGTGAATTTATTAAGTACAGTAACTCATTGATTACAATAATAGAGGGAATGAAAAAAGCCTCACTCCCTTCACTCCACATTAAACCCTACACAGAACATTTAAAATGAAGCCCAAATAATTTCTTCTACTATCAGAGTCTGCAGTTACACACACACACACACACACACACACACACACACACACAGGTACACACACACACACACACACACACACACACACACACACACACACACACACACAAACGCTTGATGCACATTGTGTACATACACACCGATAGGATGGCAGCGATATTACGAAAACAGTTACAGATGCAAGTCTGTGTTGGGTAAATACGGGGGTTGTCAGTAAATAACTTGCAAACAGGCAAACACGCTAGTTCTGCGCGCTGTGCAGGAGTTTTTCTCTACCAGTACGACTCATCCGTCTTGTGGGTTGCAGCAGTTTAAGGATCCAAATAGAATTACAGCTCAAGAGCGATGCTTATAGGATGCAAACGCTGCCACAAAAATTCCAAGCTACAGTTTTTTAAATCCTCCCCGAATGAATACACGACTGTTTAAATATACAGGTGGCGTCAGCTGAAAAGTAAAGCAATTTTCAGGCTTGTAAACGCAGTACTGGTGTGTCTACCTCAGTTAGCAACATATTTACTGACTCACCCTCTAGTAACAGATTCGAAAATAGTTACGAAATGCACATAAATTGTGTAAATGGGGCAGTTGAACTACTTTGGCCAGTGACCATGCGGGACACGCAACAAAGACCAAATCTACAAAACAATAAACTATGAAAAGCTACTTATTTATTTTAAATAAAGCGATGTGAACTGTTTCCGTTAACGCTAAATCTGAGAAGGAAAATGGAATTTGTTTATAAATAAACACGTGTGGATCTTTATATATAAAGCAGAGTGACCGCATGTTTCTGTGTACGTATTGCTTACAAATCTACAGTTTTGTTCCAATGTTTATGAAATTTTATACACGTAAGCTTCACATCATGAGGACGGTCGCCGTAAGAGTTAGGATCACCTACAACGCATAGTTCACGAGATATGATGTCACAAACAATGAGATGCAAGAAAAACTGCTGCATTACGTGAAAATGTTTGCACATTCCCTCTAAACCAAATTCAAATGTTCAAATGTTTGTTAAGTTTATAGGACTTAACTGCGGGGTTATCATTCCCTAAACTTACAAACTACTTATAAACTTATACTAAAGACAGAACAAACATCGATGCCCGATAGGGGATACGAATCCCCGACGGTGAACGGTCTCGCGCATCGGAGCGCTCGGCCACTCCATTGCGGCCCCCTAAACCGCTGAACCGATTTCAACCAACATCCCTTACAGTGAGGTGCCGTAAGAACCACATACGACATACGGGGTGAGAGATATAACGTCATAAACAATAGGAAAAGCAAGAAACTGCCACACAATGCGACGAGACTTTATGAATACAGTACATGTAAACGAGATTACTTAGCGACTTGCAACAAACATTAAACATAATTTAAAACCTTTATTGAAATTTTTTTCGCTGACAACCACAGCAAAATTATGAAAGGAAAAAGGTTTCTCGCTTACTTTTTTTCCGCTCTTCCTGTACTGAAATTACGGCATTCGGTATGACGTTACAATTTATAATTTCTACACAACAAATTGTGGCCGCAGGAAATTTTACAGACAGTATCCACACATATAGTTGAATGTACCTTCGAAATTGTATCACATTATGACACGTAGTTCATGAGATATGAGCATATAAATAATAACGTTCAAGGAAAACCGCCCTATCACGCACCAAGTTTTAATCTACTACTAGTTTACTACTAACTGTATTCACAACAGATTTTACAGACGTAAAGCACTTATAAAAATGAATATATACCTGAAAAACGATACAATTGTACAACACAGAAGTAAATAAATAAGGTATCGTGCGAATTTTGTATGCCATTTGTATATTGATCGCTATCTTTCTTTGGATACTGCACGTATAATATTGTACATTATGCAAGGCAGTCTTACTTTTATATTCTCCAATGTATATAACATGTGTTTAGAAAAAAAGAGGATGGTCAGAGAAAGAAGGGATAAGAGAATTAATAACTCAAGGCAGGAATAAATACCCGAGCAACGCCGAGTTTTTAGCTAGTAAAAGATATAAATAACCGCAGGAAAACGGCTTTTCCATTTCCCAAAACAAATAACATGCACATGACTGAAGTTTCTGCAGTGGGGTAAAGAACATTCCTTACGTTATCAACAGGTTGCAAATTCTGCGCTCTGCCTCTCTCTAGACGGATACCAACAATATCTCGAAAGACTGATGTAACACACGTGCCTGACATCCAGCGAGCCACGAAAAGTACCGAATTGCGTGCTCCCACTGATTAGTGCCAAACGACGATCGTATTTCTTATGACGGTCGCGTGCTTTAGATAATCACCAATATAATGGCTGCCTGACGATATTTACCTCTCTGACAATACGAGAGCCGCTTCAAAGAGGTTTCGGGGGTGACTGGTAGTAGTGTTTTTTTTTTTTTTCATTATCAAGCTTTCTACATATACATCTACATGGGATACTCTACAAATCACATTTAAGTGCCTGGCAGAGGGTTGATAGGAACACCTTTATACTATTTATCTCCCATTCCATTCTCGAAGTGAAGAAAGAACACCTGAATCTCTCTGTTCGAGCTCTGGTTTCTCATATTTTATTCTGATGATCATTTCTACCTATGTAAGTGGGAGTCAACAATATATTTTCGCATTCGGAGGAGAATGTTGGCGAATGGAGTTTCGCAAGTATCCCACGCCGCAGCGATAAGCACCGTTGTTGTAATGATTCCCATCCCAGATCCTGTATCATTTCCGTAACGCTGTCTCCCCTGTATCGTGAAAATACGAAACGAGCTGCCCTTCTTTGGACTCTTTCGATGTCCTCCGTCAAACCTACCTGATAAGGATCCCACACTGGGCTGCAATACTCCAAAAATGGACGGACAAGCGTAGTATATGCAGTTTCTTTTGTAGTTCTGTTGCATGTTTTAAGGGTTCTGCCAATAAAACGTCGTCTCTGGTTCGCCTTTCCCACGATATTATCTACGTGTTCTTTCCAATTTAAGTCTGAAGTAATAGTAATTGCTATGTATTTTGTGGAGTTTACGGTCTTCACATTTGATTGATTTATCTTGTAAACAAAGTTTAGCGGATTTCTTTTCGTACTCATGTGGACGACTTCACACTTCTCTTTATTTAGAGTCATTTACCATACTGATATCTTATTCAGATCGTTCTGCAGTTCGCTTTGATCTTCAGATGATTTTACTAGACGGTAAATGACGGCGTCATCTACAAACAACCTAAGAGAGCTACTTAGATTTTCCCCTAAATCTTTTATGTAAATAAGGAACAGCAGAGGACCAATAACACTACCCTGTGGAACGCCTGATATCACCTCTGTTTTAGTCGATGCCTTACCATCGATTACTACGAACTGTGTCCTCTCTGACAAGAAATCCCCTATCCAATCGCAAATTTGTGGCGATATACCATAAAAAGATTGGTTTGAAAACAACAGTGCTTTACTAGGCATGGTCCTGTTTGGAGGTGGTATGCCGTTGCCTTCCTCCGACTTTCGAACTGACTTACCCAGCCAGTTATAGGGGGACCTTCAGTTTAACGTGGGTTCCGAACCACGGTGCTACTCGGTATTTTTCACATGAGCAATACTGCCAGAGGTGAAAGAAGTGGAAAGTGACAGATAAAAATCCTAGGACCTGGCGGGAATCGAACACGCGACCTTCCGGTGTGTAGTCTGGCACTCTACCACTGTGCTACGGAGCCACACCTTGATATACCATAACCATGCAAATTGATTAAAAGCTGTTTGTGAGGTACGGTGTCAAACGCTTTCTGGAAATCAAGACATACGGAATCGATTTGCGAACCTTTGTCGATAGCACCCATCACTTCGTGTTTCGCATGAACGCTATTTTCTAAATCCGTGTTGACCTTGGGTCAATAGATCGTTCTGTTAGAGATAATTCATAATATTTGAATACAGGATATGTTCCAAAACCCTGCTGCAAATTGACGTCAATGGAATAGGCCTGTAGTTTAGTGGGTTACTCCTACTGCCTTTCTTGAATATAGGTGTGCCCTGTGCAACTTTCCAATCTTTTGGTACAGATCCTTCTATGAGAGAGCGGTTGTATATGACTGTTAAGTAAGGAGCTATCGCTTTAGCATAATCAGATAGAAATCTAATGGGTATACAATCCGGACGAGAAGACTAGTTCTTGTTAAGTGATTTTAGTTGCTGCACTACTCCGATGATATCTACTTCTACGTTACCCATTACAGCATCTGTTCGTAATTCGAAATCTGGAATATTGGTTTCGTCTTCTTTGGTGAATGAGTTTCTAAAAGCTATGTTTAGTAACTCTGCTTTAGTTGCGCTGTCATCGGAAGGATCGCCATTACTATCACGTAGTGAAGGTACTGTTTGTGATTTGCCCCGAGTATATTTAACATATGACCAAAATCTCTTTGGGTTTTCAGTCAAACTTCGAGAAAGGGTTTCGTTGTGATAAATACTTTAGGCATCTCGCATTGAAATCCTCGATAAATTTCGAGCTTCTGAGTACGATCGCCAATCCTGGCGATTTTGTGTTCGTTTAAATTTAGCATGCCTTTTCCGTCATTCTGTTTTGGAAACTGTTTAGGGAATTCATTATTCCGAAACCTCCAGCGTCAAGTGAGTGCCGAGAAGAGCACATTTCAGACAATATCTCTCACAAAATGCTGCGACCGCCTCGAGACATTTGGCGTAGAGTTGTCGCTGGTGACAGACAAGCAACATTACGTGAAATAGCGGCAGAAATAAAGCAAATTGACTGAGGAGACGTTTCCTCTGTTCTACTCGAATACCGAAGTTTATCAGTTGATTGATTTTGAAACACACTGACATGTCACTAGCGTAAAGCCAGCTATACCTAAATATATATACCTAAACTGATTATTTTCGCTAATTGAAGATTTTCACTTAATCGAGCGGCATCCTTTATTATTTTTTGCTGACTTAATATATTTCCGTTATTAATGTGAATGCTTATGACAGTGAACGAATGTACTTACATAATTGCATTATTAATAGAGGGAATAATTTTATTAGCTACTATACTCCGTTCACCGAAACTAGAGACTGACTGTAAACACAGCGAGGCACGAGACCAGGGGTGGACAAAACAGCGAGACGCGTGACCAGGGGTGGACAAAACAGGGGCTCTCGCTGTGTCACCGCATCCAGGTGTAAAGCGTTTTTGTGTGTTATGACGTGTGATATTAGACCACGGCGAGAAATTTCATCTTAAAGGACCAGTTGCTGAATAGTAGCATAAGTGTTAAACTTTCATTTTCTATCTCTTTTTCTCTTTGTATCGCGCAAGTGTAAACTCATTATTTCATCCTACATTTTGAATCCACGCAAGAAGCAATCAAAGAAGATATCACTAAGCTCTTAATGTGTATAAAACGGAGCGTTTGTCTCCAGAACAATAAATTATAGATCTTATTATAAAAACAGCTCAGCTGCATCTACGGGTGTTGGTCGTTCCTCAGTTTATCATGTAGTAATTGATTACAAGGCCACACATCCTTTGATGTCTCAAAAAAATAAAAAAATAAAAAATCACAACAGATGCATACAGAAAGTGTTGAAGACTTTCACATTATTTGTTGTTTTGTTGATATAAATCTTACTGAAGATTTGGGCAATTTTCAGAGAGTCTATGAGTTATTAAAAGAAATGATTTTCGAATATCTCTGGCGTCTAATACCACTGCTATATTGTAAATCACACAACCGCTTTACACTTGATACGGAGGTTTTTCTTCCAAATTATTAACTTATCCACCAACAGTGGATAAGTTAATAATTTGGAATTAAAACTCGACCAACAGGCGCAGTCACTATTCCATTACAACACGGAACCACATCGATTGATACATTGAGCGAGCGCCCCTGTTTTGTCCACTCCTGGTCACGCGCCCCGGTCTGTCTACAGTCTGTCTCTCGTTTCGGTGAACGGAGTATGTGACTATTGTGATTGGTCTGTTGAGAAGTTCACGGTTTAGCACAATTAAGAACTGCAAGCTGATAGTCTGCGATGTTTCTCAGCACATTTGAAGATGAATCATGCTTACGTGTCTTTGGGGAACAGAATACCTTTGTCTAGAGGGTACTGGGGGCTCAGCCACCATGACGAGAAGATGCAATTACTTTGAGCTCTAAACAGGTGTAGCAAATTTACGTTAATATACAGTTATAAGCATCACGACATGTAAATAGTTAATGATCCAGAAAAAGACCGAAATTAAGAATTTTTTATACAGACTGTGAATTATTTTAGTGCCGTGTGGCAAATTGTGAAAATCTGATGGTATCAAGAGAACAGGGACTGGACCAACAAAGGATGAGGTCGAGTGTTCTTCTCGGACGCGAGAAGAAATGGGATGAGCCAATAATATGATTCTCTGGGTTGATCAGATCTTACGGTGGGGAGGAATATTGATGAATGGACATATTAACCTCGAAATCTTTGAAATGGGTACCTTCAGCGGATAGCGTTGCTGTGACGCTATATTTCTTACCTCCGTGCATTTTTAAATTCATTACTACATTGTATAATATACGCCCAATATAATGTACCTGCCAAATCGCAATTTCTTATGCTGAGAGTAGTGTAGTTTTTTTATTGAAATTACTTCAGCTATCATTCTGTTCATAACAATATTTATGTAACGTCCATATCAAACCATAAAGTGCCGCCGTAATAAT
Source organism: Locusta migratoria (assembly GCA_026315105.1). Lineage (NCBI taxonomy): Eukaryota > Metazoa > Arthropoda > Insecta > Orthoptera > Acrididae > Locusta > Locusta migratoria. The sequence continues at coordinate 233,040,575 of CM048751.1, read as the reverse complement.
ATTAGTTCACCGAGTTATAGAACTCCATGTAAATCAAACCATAGAAGCTAAATACTATTCTCCATGCAAAAGAAGCTCAGCTATGAAGCGAATGTTAGAGTCATCCATATTCGAATGTGTAGCATTTGAAGAGATTAGTCAATGTTTAGAAGGACATTCTATGTATTATATACATGAAGAGATTAATAATCAGTAATTCAGAAGTAAGTCTACATTATTTAATTAACGTCCTTGGTTTAACGTAAGTGGATTTGAAGTAACAGAGGGGAATTACCCCTTCTCGAAGTGGAATGTGCAACTCACGGTCATTGCTTATTCAAAACTGGATCATAATTTCATTCAGCAATTCCATACACAATTCCTTATGCATTTCCTGGAGAGGTAGTAGACATCACTTTTTCTCTGAATGGAGAAATGACCTCTATGATTACTCCATGCAAGAAACGAGATCAGTGATTTCAGTGTGCCAGATCTCCAGTGCGTATTGCAACCGACGTGTGTTCGCAGCGATCGGTATCTATGTAAGATAAAAACTAACCTGTTTTCTTACAGCTTTCGACGACTAACACAATGTAAATCGGTACAGCCATTAACGACTTAAAACGTAACATTGAACTAAGAGAGAGAGAATACACAATATAAAGACCACAGCTTAATCCTTTTGCAACCATTTTTACAGAATCATTTCAAGCTTTCAGTAGACATAAAAGTGTCTAAAAGTCAAGCAACAGATCTTGTTTTTCACTATTAAGGAAATGAAATTGTAGCATTCTTGATGTGTATGGTCCAAGTTTCAGTGAGCTTGAACTAGGGTAGTTGATGCGACTTTCCTTACATTCTTAAGTTTAGTAAACCAGTATGTAAAAATGATTTATTTACGCTACCGGAAATAAAACTAGTACATCCTCTTAGAGTTTTCCAAATCGGTTCAGATACATTGTTGAAACAGTGCATATGGAGTGAGTTTACAAATCAATAACTCAAGCATTACTGGGGTACCAGGTATCGATTCATGCTGAGACACCGCACTACAGATTGCTATCGAAGGTACGACCTTATGAAATAGGTACACAAGTATGTGAGTGGCTCAAAGACTACTCAAGATACTAGGGTATCGTTAGGGATGCCCCAGGAAAGTGTAACAGGACCGCTATTGTTTTCTATGTTAATGATCTGACGAACAGAGTGCGGCTGGTTGTTGATGATGCTTTGGTGTACAAGAGGGTGTCGTCATTGAATTACTGTAAAAGGATGCACTATAACTTGGGCCAAATTTGGAAAAATGTATCCAAATGCATAAAAATATAAGGTGATGCAGATACGTACGAGAAACAATCTCGTAATGTTCGAATACAGCATTAAAAGTGTGCTGATTGACACAGTCGCGTCCATTAAATACATAGGCGTAACGCTGCAGAGCCATATGAAATGGAACGAGCATATCAGGAAAGTCGTGGGGAAGGGAAATCGAGTTCGCTTAATTGGGAAAATTTTGGGGAAGTGTGATTCGTCTGTTATGGAGACCGATATAAAACGCTTGTACGACCTCTTGTTAAATATTGCTCAAGTGCTGGGATCCCATCCCGATCGATTTAAAGGAGGACAAAGAGGCAGTTCAGACGCGGGCAGTTAGGTTTGTAGCTGGTAGATTCGATCAGAGCGCGAGAGTTACCGAAATGCTTCGGGAGTAGCTGGAGGGGGGGGGAGGCGACGTACTTTCCGAGAAGCACTATTAAAGAAATATAGAGGGCCGGAATTTGTGGCGGACTGCAGAACTATTCTACTGCCGCCAAACAACATTTCGCGTAAAGACCGCAAGGATAATATTAGAGAGATTAGGACTGGTATGGATAGAAGTATTCGTTTATCCCTCGTACCATACTGGAGTACCCTCCGTCACGCACCTATGGGTGAATAGCGGAGTATTTATGTGGCTGTAGAAACGTCCAATTTAATACGTAGCGGCTATGCAGGCACTGATTCCGACATCCATTCGTCCTGAGACACATCACTCCACGCCTGCTACACCTGTTCGCTTAGTTCCTCAAGAGTTGCCGTCCGATAATATTCTAAATGTGCTCGATTATTATATACAAATCCGGAGATTTTGTTCGCCAGGGAACTCTCTGCTCGTCTTACAGAGCACATTATCACACGCAGTGTATGGGCGCGCTTATCCTGTTGCCAGAATGGCAAAAGAACAGGCCTTACAACATTTTGGACGTACCGCCGATAGCTGGTCAGCTTTCCCGCCACAAAGGTAAACGAGAGTTAGCTTATCACACCCCAGACACCCCGAGGTCACGACAACGTGATGAATGCACTTCTCGAGAGAGAAGTACGCACGAACGCGAATCACTCCCATCACTTGCATAATCTGATGTCCCTCGCTGAAGACCACGGCCCGCCGTGGAAGCCTTTGAAGTGATCCTCTGACAGCGCTATTCGTTCAGTGCACGTACACTACTGGCCTTTAAAATTGCTACACCAAGAAGAAATGTAGATCATAAACGGGTATTCATTTGACAAATATATTATACTAGAACTGATATATAATTACAATTTGGCGCAATTTGGGTGCATAGATCCTGAGAAACCAGTACCCAGAACAACCACCTCTAGCCGTAATAACGGCCTTGATACGAGTGGGCATTGAGTCAAACACAGCGGTGATGGCATGTACAGGTACAGATGCCCTGGAGCTTCAAACACGATACAATTGTACATCAAGAGTAGTGACTGGCCAGTTGCTCGGCCACCATTGACCAGATGTTTTCAATTGGTGAGAGATCTGGAGAATGTGCTGGCCAGGACAGCAGTCGAACATTTTCCGTATCCAGAAAGGTCCCTACAGGACCTGCAACATGCGGTCGTGCACTATGCTGCCGAAATGTAGCGTTTCGCACGGATAGAATGAGGGGTAGAGCCACGGGTCGTAACACATCTGAAAAGTAACGGCCACTGTCCCAAGTGCTGTCGATGCGAACAAGAGGTGACCGACACGTATAACCAATGGCATACACTTCCAATGTGTGTTCACCGCGATGTCGCCAAACACGGATGCCACCATCATGATGCTGTAAACAGAACCTGGATTGATTCGAAAAAATGACGTTTTGCCGTTAGTGCACCCAGGTTCGTTGTTGCGCATACCATCGCAGGCGCTCCTGTCTGTGATGAAGCGTCAAGGGTAACCGCAGCCATGGTCTCCGAGCTGATAGTCCATGCTGATGCAAACGTCGTCGAACTGTTCGTGCATATGGTTGTTGTCTTGCAAACGTCCCCATCTGTTGACTCAGGGATCTAGACATGGTTGCACGATCCGTTACAGGCACGCGGATAAGATGCTTATCATCTGGACTGCTAGTGATAGGAGACCCTTGGGATCCAGCACGGCGTTGCGTATTGCCCTCCTAAACCCACCTATTCCATATTCTGCTAACAGTCATTGGATCGCGACCAACGCGAGCAGCAGTGTCGAGATACGATAAGCCATAATTGCGATAAGCTACAATCCGACCTTTTTCAAAGTCGGAAACGTGTTGGTACGCATTTCTCCTCCTTACACGAGGCATCACAACAACGTTTAACTGGGCAACACCGGTTAACTGCTGTTTGTGTTATAGAAATCGGTTGGAAACTTTCCTCATGTCAGCACGTAATAGGTGCCGCCACCGCGCCAACCTTATGTGAATGCTCTGAAAAGCTAATAATTTACAATATCTTCTCCCTGTCGATTAAATTTCGCGTCTGTAACAAGTCATCTTCGTGGTGTAGCAATTTATTAGCCAGGAGTGTAGTGTTTGTGGCCTGTGCTGAAGACGGCCTAGAGGTGGGCGTGCGCATAGTCCCACTGCTAGCAACCGGTTGGCAGCAGTTGCCACTTCTGGGCTCAAATGTTCTCGTACCTGTTCTGTGGTGGCTGAACGAGCTGCCTCTGCTGTCCTTGAGACACGACTATGTTGGCGGACGTCTGTGCTACACGGATGCCCAGAACCGCATCTACGGATGTGAAAATGTTCACGAGACCATCGCAGACCAGCATCGTTGTGCAACTGGCTCAGCACGTCCAACCCAAAGGATAATGCTACCACTCGAAAGGCCACAATTTCACTCCTTTCAAACTCGCTCAGTTTTTTATTAAGTACGAGTGTGTCTCCGTGGCATGGCACCAGTTTGCTTCACTATTTGGTATCGCACTGAGCGTTACCTCTGTGCACATTCCCCATTAAATGGTACACACAGATGGCCCTCTTGCATCTACACGAGCACGCTGTTTGCGAACGACTTTGAAACCAGGAGTATTAATTTTTTCTGGCAGTGTGTTTTATTGTAATTGTTTTTAACACAATGACTGCCATGATGAAATTTCGTCCATGTGTTCCTGTGCCACATTCAACTCCCGAATATTACTTGTGAGGCCAAATTGATTTTTGCATCAGATGTTTTCTTCTCAACATGTAGAACTAAGTTACTTAATAAAAAATCAACTTATGACAGAGTTGGACTAATAACAGACGTGAGCCATCTGTGGCTAACATGGCCCAACATCTACATTTTTAACACAATTCTGATATGTAGCTACATGATTCACATGTGTGTCACATAATTTAAGACCACAATAGGTTTGTAAACATCGTTTTGGTAGAAAACATCAAAAAGCCCGTTTATCTTTCCATTTGATTATGGAGATTTTAGTGCTGCTCTGTGAACATACTGCTTGCGAATACTGCCAAGAAGATGGGTTGAGGTGATAATTAGGTCTGTGCCCAATGATACACTACTATACCAATTATCGTAATAGAGTGAGGTCCCACTGTACAATAAAGGGTCAAGTAACTCCATAACTATTTTGCTACGAGCATCAGAGTGTTTACTGGAGACACCATGGCTGAAACGCATTATCTGCGAGTCCCGTGGGACTTACGAGGCCTCTAAACACAACTCTGCATGTGAGCCAGTTCTGGCTCACGCGGCTCACTGTACAGTGTATACGTGAACTAAATATGGCTCACGTGGCATTTTAACCTGTGTGACTATGAGCCGATATTGCCTCACGTGGCAGTCAATGTCTTAAGCAACTCTGGTACGTTTATAAATAGGGGGAAGGTAATTAAATTTGGAGGATGTACGGTACAAGAAATGACAATATTGTTTATACTGTAGTCACCCCCCTCAAGGGGAAAAAATAAATAAAGTAACTCTCATGATCCTTCCGTCACTGTCTGCAATTAGTCTAATCTTCCTAAGCGATTGACTCGAACGCGACACGTTGGGAGCAACATTCTGATCCTGGAAATTTTGTAAGCAGGCTTTCGGAGAACTGTCGACCGGGCGTCTATTCAGATTTTCTTCACTTACTAGAAGATTTTCCTTCAGTAGTAGTTATCTGATACCAATTACCGCAACCATTCTAGGCCCTCATTCAATATCTCCAGTTATTCTTGTCTGGACAGAGTTGAACAACATTGTAGGGTGATTTGTATAAGTGCTTTGCGGGTGATCGCCTTTAGCAACTGCTGTTCCCCAATCTCATGCATATGAAAAGAAGCCCTTTGTTAACTTCATATAGAACTAAACCTAATTACTTAAGTCATTTTTCTGTATGCGTATGGTCTGATTGCAGATAGACTTCACTCGTATTATAGTCCATTACGTTTTCTCAGTTTTATATTGACGAACATTTAAAGCAATTTACGACGTCTGAACCACTATCAACACTTTTAAGGAAGTGCCATTTCATCACCTTAATTCCTACCCTTCCCTCGCATTTTCCACTGCTTTTTCATATCCCTCCTTGGTGTATCCCTCGCTTGCAGATTAGGTTGGACTTGCCCCTAAACTCGAAAGACTCAGTCACACAGGAAACTCTCCGTCGCCAGTTCAGAGCGCTGCTTGATTCATAACACGATGCAGCAGTTCTTTACACGGACGGCTCTCTCTCCGATGCCCATGCTGGGTATGCGTTTATTTGTGGTGACCATACTAAACAGCGATCATTGCCTTGTGGAGCTGGTCGCTATTTTGAGAGCTCTTGAATACCTCAGATCTCGCCGAATGGCATCGTATGTTATCTGCAGCGACTCCCTGAGTGGCTTACAGGCCCTCGACCAGTTTCTCCTCAAGCACAATTTGGTGCGATCAATCCAAGATGCTGTCTTTGCCCTTGTCGAGTCAGGCCGTTCTGTCGCTTTCGTCTGGACACCAGGCCAGACGATCAGCTGGCCAAGCAATCCACTACTTCACGGACTCTGGATATTGGCCTCCCAGAAACAGACCTCCGATCCCAGTTACGTGACAGGGTCCTTGGGGTTTGGAGTTCTGAGTGGGCGAGCTTGACCGAACCAAACAAGCTCCATGTTGTCAAGCCCTCTACCGTTGCATGGAAGACCTCACTGCTGGCTTCTCGCGGGGAATCGGCGGTCCTTTGTCAGCTGCGTATTGGTCAAACTTGGCTGACGCATGGACTTCTTCTGCGTCGCGAGTACTCTCCTCAGTGTCGATGTCACGCGCCTTTGACATTCGCCCACATGTTACTGGAATGGCCCAATTTAGCCACAGAGCGGCGGAATTTTAAAAATCCCTGACGCCTTTAAGCTTGTTTTAGCTGACAAAGCCTCCATGGTTGATTGTGTTTTAAATTTTATCCGTGAGTGTGGACTGTAACAATCCATTTAAAGTTTTTTGTGTGTCTGTCATTGATCTGTTCTCCACTTGCCTAAGTCTTTCACGTAGGTGTTAATAATGTGTACCAGACTGGCTCGATGCCATAATTATATTTATGTGATCACCCAGCAAAAACACTCTTGCATTGTTTCAGTCATTTTATCCCTTCCGTTTTTACTTCTATCCTTTTTTCGTTTTTACTTTTTTTATTATTATTTTGGCGTGTTACCGCATATACTTGGGGACGCTTAACACACAGTTTTACCTATAAGAATGGAACAAGGGACTGTTAACCGTTGCAGTTTGGTCCCTTCCAAAAACGAACAACCTACGAACCAAGAAGAGCCATAAAATTTTTCAGGTATCACATCATTACAGAGAACTGCATAGTTAAATAACTTTGATGTCACTAAAGATCGTAATTCTTGTACATGAACAAGGGTTCCAATACACCTCCGTGGGCTATACCGGCAGTTACATATACGTCCTTTGATGATTCTACATTTGTCATAACACACTGCTTCCTAAGAAGCCAAGGAATCACAATCCACACACTTCTTTGACACTTCATATGAAATCACTCTTGTTGATACGCGTTGATTAACAGTTGAATACTTATTACCCGAATCTACGCCATTTATACAGGATGTCACACGAAAAGAAAGGTAAGCAGCATAACTGATGACCACGATACAACCCGTCGCCTTCACCAATGTCGTCATATCTTGAGTCTCACAAGATACACTTACGTAGATGTATCAACTAGCAAAACAACCACTATCAACGAATATAAACATAAGGAATAATATCGTAATACTAACGTATTGTAGATAATAAATAATCTGTGATTATTCTCGTAAATTACATATTACCACAACAGAATGTGCTATCGATCATAGCACTCAGCCCAAAAATTCGCATTTTCGGCGGTAAAAAAAAAAAGAAAACTTTCTCTTAAACTATACCTAACTCTCAGAGAGAAGCAACAGATCACTTTTTAAACACAAAATAATTATCTATATTCTTTGTTCTGCTTGTAAACAAACTATCGTCTTTAACAGATATGACGTTATTCGTCAAAACTGATGGGTCCCATCGCGGACTTCGATTGGGTAATTTGCAAGTCTTTGTGCACGGCGGTGTTGCCGTCGATATATATCGAACGTCATGGTATCGAACGATAGTGTAGGATCCAATGAGGAGTCCTCGCTATGGAAGCCAATAAGATAACTTGGAATATTAGCGGGAGATACCATTTTTGTTCCGAACATGAAAATTAGTATTAGGCTGACGTGAGTAGTGGAAATATGTCGAGGCCGAACATTTGTCTGACGTGGAGCGTGTTTCACATGAAGTGCATTTGACGTAGTATTTACGAGACTAAGTAATGACATAACTGGAAGGAAGGAATCTTAGGGTTTAACGTCCAGTCGACAGCGTGGTCATTAGGGACGGAGCTTACGCTCGGATTTTTTGGGGAAGGATAGGGTAGGAATTTCGGCCGTGCCCTTTGAAAGAAACCATCCCGACATTTGCCTAGAGTGATTTATTATTTCATTATGTTACTTAGATACTTTTATACCGCTCAGATAGTTATTCTCTTGTCACATTTCTATAATTTCGCTGCATATTTTATTTGTTACCTAATATTCGTTGTCGTCCTTTAAAGTTTATAATGTTTCGTAATTTCACTTTCATTTAATTCGAGTCATATACACATTTGTATACTACAACTGAAAAAAGGTAATTAATAAATTCAATAGTTTGTTATAATGCGATCCTTGTATCAAAAGTATCGTGACCGTAACGTCCCTGGACAAAGCATAACGTCATTGGTCAGAGCCGACGATTGTAATTGGACACCCGACTTTATCAGTCATTTCCATAGCTACTAATGGTTTTCCAAGCAGCTAACCTACTCAACCATCGTTTTAGGTGAGTACAAGTTGTTGAGCTCGTCTGAATACACATAAACAAAAACTGACACAAACACTTGGAATTAAAGATCCCAAAACATTTTATGAAACTGAATTTGAAATATTGTAAATTTGTTCACATCCTCCATAAAGTTATTCTTCGCATACGACTTCGATTGGTTGGTTAGGTGCATGTTTAAATCATCATGTCAACGTTTTATAAAGCGTAGAAAATTACGAATAAACAAAAATACGTTCATTGCTCATAGAAATTACCATTAGGTGTTAAAATGTTGTAAGTATTCGTAAACAACGAACAAAAGAAAAAACGAATTTACTGCGGGATTCGAACTACCGACCCTATGGTTGTAAGGTCAGACCGCTATCACCTGAGATACACCGAAATATGTTTTATTATAGGTACTTAATGGAAATTGTAAATCCTGGGGCATGGGTGTGTGTGTTGTCCTTAGGTTAGTTTACCTAGGTTTAAGTAGTTTGTAAGCTACGGACTGATGACCACGCAGTTTGGTCCGATAGATTTACAAACATTTGAACATTTGAAACTGTAAAACTTCAAAATCGATATTCTAGAGAATTTTTGAGAATTGTGTCGAATGGCTTTGACTCATTATTAATTGCGTTCTGAATTTTACGTATTGTAAATATCAAAATTTCTAAAATCCGATACCCATGTGTCTCCTTGTTAGGGTCACGATACGGTAAAATTCCAGTGGAAAAAATTGGAGGAATTAATACACACCGCCACAGGTTATCACTTCACCCGACACACGAACTGTTAACTGCTTTCACACCACGCAAAGCAACATTCAAAATTGTCACCGCGACACTCATTCGATATGTGTCACTCGCTGTGATAACGATGTAATATCGCTCCCCCTTCGATTCCCAAGGGTTCCTGGAAATTGCCCTGTATTTCATGAAATAAATCAATGCGGTATTTGTTGTGTCGATACTTGAATGCACACTAATTGTAGGACTCTAACGTTCTGATATATGCATTCCAACTATAACGTGTTGATGAAATATGTGTACGTGGTAAAACCAGTACTCTTTCTTTCTCTGTGCGCTGCTGAATGCTCTGCTTGAACGATGTAACTGGTCTGAAGAGATCATAGTAAACAAAGCCGACATTTGCGTACTGCTGTATAGGTATTTCCATCTTAGCTTGTATCACTACAACAATGTTCAGCGCTCATACTCAAATAATAAACTATATGCATATGTTATCTTTACGTTACTGTCACATAAACAGACATTAATTCTTCCACTCACGTATTCTCACAATTATCCGCTCCTTTTACCTGTGGAGCACAAGCACATTCCAGCGTGTTTCACAGTCACGATGAAAATGTTTTGTTTCATCGAGGCTCCATTTCTGTACACGGTGTAGTATAAAAATTCAGTTAATAATTTAGCCATTAGTACATTCTTTTGTGGCAGAAACCTGATATACGTTTTCGGTCAAATCTATGTTCCGCACGTCAGCTGTTTTAGTTGTCTGTAAAACTTCTCTCTATTTATCTTTGAAAAATGTCTGTGTGTGTGTGTGTGTGTGTTTGTATGTGTGCGAGCTCCATCGCTTCTATGGCAGTCCTTTTGTATATTTTATGTCTTTTTTGTTTTAAATATACCATCTAATATGACAGTGTTACTGACAAGAGCTATGTTTACAATTCAAAATTAAGTGGATCGTGCAAAAATATTACTTTAGGTTAGGAGAATATGAAAGGTTGGTAAACTGATAGATATGTAATTGACAAATATTTACACTGCTGCTGGCAGACAGCTGATATGTTGTTACGGACGAAAATTATTGTATAATCGCGTTACGTGCTTGGGCATTAGTTGCACCAGTATATTTCTGCTGCAATTTCCTTCCAGTATCGGTCTTTTACATCGATTAGATTCTACTTTAATTGGACGACTTCACTAAAATACATCATGCTGTCAGTCCGAGTGTCAATCACACGCAATCACATTAATAGTGACCCGGCCAAATATCTCACGAAATAAGCATCAAACGAAAAAAGTACAGGAACAAAAATTTTCTAGCTTGAAGGGGGAAAACTGATGGAGCTATGGTTGGCCCGCTAGATGGCGCCTCCGTAGGTCAAACGGATATCAACTGCATTTAAAAAAAATAGGTACCCCCATTTTTATTACATATTCGTCTAGTACATAAATAAATGTGATTGTTTTATTTAGAACACCATTGTCGCTTTGTGATAGATGGCGCTGTAATATTCAGAAACATATTGCTCACAATTTTAGACAAACATTGGGTAACAGGTAGGCTTTTTAAATCAAAACACAGAAGTTGGTACGTTTGAACTTTATTGTTGTTCCAGTGTGCTACATATACTTTTGTGAAAGCATCATTATGAGAATGCATGGTGTTACTGCGTGATTACCTGTAATTACTCCATGACTTCAATAAATTCTGAAATTGATGTCCAACTTCAATGCATTTGGCAAATGCGTAACGAAATTCCCCTCAACAGCGAGTAGTTCGCCCTCACTAATGTTTTCATATGCACTGACAATGCACTTACGCATGTTTACAAGCGTTGTCGGTAAATCACGACAGCAAATATCCTTCAATTTTTCCTACAGAAAGAAATCCGGGTGTATAAGATCCTATGAACGTGCGGGCCATGGTATGGTGGATCTACGACCAATCCACATGAGTAAATATTCCATTTAAGAATGCTTCAGCTGCACGCGAGCCATCTGCCGGACATCCATCATGTAGAAAGTACATCCCCATTCTATCATGCAGTGAAACATCTTGTAGTAAAATCGGCAGAACATTACGTAAGAAATCAACATATATTGCACCATTTAGACTGGCATCGATAAAATAAGGGCCAATTATCCTTCCTCCCATAAGGCCGCATCAACACAAACCCGCCAACGTCGCTATGTTCCACTTGCCGCAGCCATCGTGGATTTTCCGTTGCCCAACATTGCATATTATGCCGGTTTACGTTACCTCTGTGAATGACGCTTCGTCACTAAACAGTACGCGTGAAAAAAAATCAATTATCGTCCCGTAATTTATTTTGTGACCAGTGGCAAAACTTTACACGACGTTCAAAGTCTTCGCCATGAAAATACTGGTGCATAGCAATATGGTACGTGTGAAATTTATGTTGATGTAGAATTCTCGACAACGACGTTCTTGAGATTCCTGATTCTCGCTCAATTTGTCTGCTACTGATGTGCTGATCAGCCGCAACTGCAACTAAAACACTTACTTGGGCATCATCATTTCAACACGAGTAATCTACCATGAAGCAAATACCGACCGCACTGGCGAAATGTTACGCGATACCACGCACGTACGTTTGTGACTATTACAGCGGCATCTATCACAAAGCGTCAAAAGTGTTCCAAATAAAACATTCATATTTATTTACGTACTAGACGAATATGTAATAAAATTGGGGGTACCTATTTTTAAAAAATGCAGTTGATGTCCATTTAACCTGTAGCAGCGGCATCTAGCGGGACAACCATAGCGCCATCTATTTTCCCCCTTAAAGCTAGAAAAGTTTTGTTCTGTGTAGTTTTTTCGTTTGATGGTTATTTCGTGAGATATTTGGCTGGGTCACTATCAATGGACCACCCTGTATAGGTTGGTAGAAAATGTATCAAAAGAAAGAGAACACTTCTATTATATCATGTTTCAAAAACTTACATGTTTCAAAAACTTACATGTTTTTTACCCGAAATATGTATGCTTTGAGCAAATAGAAGCAGTTCGGGAATCGGCATAAAGCGCACAAATCTCTGTTATTAGTCATCCCGCTAATGCTAAGTTTTCCAACATAAAAAAAAAAAAAAAAAAAAAAAAACTCCTTCCGATATTGCCAGAGACCAGAATATCCTCCAACAAGCAACACAGATGACACGTGCATAATTTTAATGACTGTATGAATATTAGTCGAAAGCAGAGTCGTGTCTTTGTAGGCCTACGTTAAATTGTTCTCCCGAAAGAGCAGAGGGCGAGATAGCGAGTTTATGATACACAGGGAGAACCAAGAAATGCTTCCTGAGACTCTATGATCAAATATTTTCCTTCTTCGTAGCATTACTGAGGAAAGTTTCAATAAAAGGTGCCACAGGAAGCAAAGTGGCTATGATTCCGTCAGTTTCAGGAAATAATAATTCTGCGAAATGAGACAAGCTTATACTTCATAGTACAGTACCTTACGATGTTGTATCATGGGTGTATAAAGACGCCTGTATTAATACCTAACAACTCCGGATGTATCAACCAGCATAGGAGAGGAACGAACGGTAGTAAGTAGGTTATTTATAAACAAGAAATTACTCTCATAACGGGAAGCTTCCGGGATAAGATGGCGCCGTCTATGCGTAAGACTTTCCCCTGACCTTTCGCCTCGACTACGGAAGGCATCCGCGGAGGTGAAGGGGCAAACTACAAGGGAACATGAGTGAGCGCCGTATATATAGGCCACCCAGAGAGCGTCACTGTCAATCACCTGACGTCGCCTGCTCCATCATCTATGATATTGCCAACATTCTCGATTGAAAATAATCGATTGTCATATTGTCGCTCCAATGTTGACACCCAAATTTTGTCCAGTTTAACACCTTCCTCTTTCCTGTTAAAATTATTTTGGTGTTTGAAAATCTATACGGCCTCTCTGTACAAACATCATGATAGTGTGATGTCTTTGCTATGACGCTCATATCGTTAAATTTTGTTTCATGATCACCTTCTTCATAAACATGTTCCGTTACGGCCGATTTATTGTTCGTTCAGACGGGTGTTAACACTTCTTTTTGATGTACCGATGTGACCTGTCCAAAACTACAAGGAATTTTATAAACACCTGGTGAAGCCAGAGCATGTCGCATATTTTTGCCAACCTTACACATTCTTTTATTTTCCTAATAGATCTAGATCTAAAAAATAGTTTCCACATCATATTAATCTAGTTCCCTTGCAGTTTGCTGTTACACATCCGAGGATGCCTTCCGCAGTCGAATGCGAAACGTCAGGGCAATGTTTTACGCATGGACCACGGCATCAGAAACCGGAAGATTCTAGTTATGACAACTCCTGCCGTGAAATTCTTCACTGTATGATTATGAAATTACTCTCCCTGTCCGTTACTCTTCTCTCGTACCTACTTTACGTTCCCTTTTTAAACAAGCTGACGAGTGAATATAACAAATCATTTAAATTACCTGCGAAATTTTTAACTGATGTACGTGTACATATATGTCAAATGTATGGTCTGTTTTACAGTGAAGATAGAGTAACAGCGTACGTCACATAAACACAGAAGCGTTGTAAGAATCTTTTAAGTCGTTGACACAAAATTATTTACAAAAATAAGTAAATACATAAATAAAGAAATAAATGGAGAAAACCTTGGAGCCTCGCGGGAATAGCCGAGCAGCCTGGAGCGCCACGTTACGGATCGCGCGGCCTCTCGCGTCGGAGGTTCGAATCCTCCCTCAGTTTTGTGTGTGTGTGTGTGTGTGTGTGTGTGTGTTGTCCTTAGGTTAGTTTAACTTAGTTTAACTAGTTTGTAAGACTAGGTACCGATGACCAACGTAGTTTGGTCCCATAGAATTACAAACACTTCAACTTTTTTATTTATTTATTTATTATTTTTTGGAAACTTGGGAAATTATCTGTGGAGAAATATGTGTAGGGACCAGAAAAGAGGAAAATAAGAACACGCAAAGCAATAGTGACACAAGAGTGTGCGATATCTTCAACTTGAAGACTGAAAAATTGTTTGTGATTTAAAACAAGCTTTTAAAGCACTGACAGCGGTCACACAGTGACCAACACCTAGCCCTGCGATAATATATAAATACTGCCAAATGTTGCAGTTCATCATCGTCATAAGCTCGGTTTCAAAAACTCTGCAGGTATTAGGAAATATGTATATTCCATTAAGATATTTGTGAGGTGGTCAATCTTGTGCGGTACGTATCGAATATGGGTGCCATCTTGAACTCGGCCATCTCTAACCCCTAAGACTTTTGTTCTTAAATGAAATGGAAATAGTGTGATATATTAAATGACGTAAACATTTTCACAATATCGATGTCGAATACGAACTGCAGCTGTAGCGTAAATTGACGGTTTATTTTTCGTTGAAGGAATTACTACCAGCTGCCTTTACGCATGTTTTTTACTAATCCAGGCACTGCAGGCTCATCTTTAGTGGATACGTTACAGGAACATTTATCTTCGGCTAAGTGTAGGTTTATGCTGACATGGTGGTTCTAGTAACATAACTGAAATTTAGAAATCGAGGACAGAATAAATCGGAATTAAACGTAATGTTATGTACTTACTGTGCTTTTATTGTAGGTGTAAGTGTAACCAATGTATCCATTGGGTACTTAAGGGTTTTTTTTTTTTTTTTTTTTTTACACACGACAGCATTATTGTTACACGTAGCATTACACATTTACAAAATATAAACAATGAATGTGGTGCAAAGAGAATAGCTGTGGTAGATGTTCAGTTCAGTAATTAATGTAACATACAGTAACGTATTTTTGCTTAGTTTCGGATAAGACAATGAATGCATTTCGCAAGGTAAGCGTCAAAGTCGGCTTCCATACTAACAATAAGTTGGGAACTTTACTTCTACATAGTATGCGTAATTTCTTTCTCGCTTTTCTGCTTACGCAGTTGTTGCATACATGAACAGCCTCTCATGTTTGATGCACCACATACACATATTTTATATTTTTTCTTTTTATCTTATTCACTGGACAAATGGTTAACCAGAACATATGGTGTTGCCCTCTGGCAAATTCTCTGTCTTGCTTTCCTTCTTACATACTTTTTGCATGCGTTGTCTTGTCATGCTTAACGCACAACTCTGTACTTGATGATCAGTCAAAGACTGGTATACATGGGATTTTGTATTTTATGTGCGACCTGAGTTATGTCGCAAGTTTAGTTTATCCTATTTCACTTTTATATTTTATAAAAACTATGTTCAACTTTGTAATTTGTGTTTATATTTATATTTTGTTTAGACTCTCTGATGATGGACAACGCCCGAAACTCCCAAGAGAAACAAAGAATTCATCATCAACTGGATCTTCATCATTACTGTAGCCTAACAGGCTTTTTAAAGTCATTTTCATAATAGTTGCTATAATGGCTGCATACTTCCATCACGATTTCGTGTTTCGTTTTAAACTGTGCTTAACAGGCTGCATGACATACAAATTCAGACTTTACGGCAAGTTCCAGCTTTGGCACATATACACCATACAGCGAGATACAGACGGGCCTATCAGCATGCTGAATGGACTTTTCATAATTGTTATCAAGTGCTACTGACAGATTACACAATCGTCTGAGACGTTTTTGGAGGCATCTTGATCAGCCCGAACTTCTTAGACACACCATTAAGTGAGTGCAGCAAGGTGGTGGCATTATGTGAGGCCACTGTATGCCACTGTTGCACTGTATGGTCGTAGACGACAATCAAATGACCTTACAGTACCAGGATGACAACATTCGACGTACAGTGCAGCCATATCAACAGCGTATCAGTGAGAGATTCGTCTTAATAGACGAGAGATCTCGCTGTCATGGTGCACATCTTGTGAGTTGTTTCCTTCACGAGCCGCGGTGGAGTAGCCAAGCGGTCTAAGGCCTAGCTGCGGAGCGCGCAGTTGCTCGCCGTCGGAGGTTCGAGTCCTCCCTTGGGCATGGGTGTGTCTGTGTGTGTGTGTGTGTTAAGTTTACCTTAGTTTAAGTAGTTTGTAAGCTACGGTCTCATTACCAAGCGGTTTGGTCGGATAGATTTACAAACATTTGAACATTTCCCTTCATGTAAACGACATCGTAAGATTAGAATGGCCTGAATCTTCTCCATACAGCAACCCTATCGAATATGCCTGGGATACATACGATATGGCTGGTTTAGAACGAGATGACCCACCAACCAATCTGACAGTTCTATGACTAATCGGGATCGAATAGTGGAACAATGGGAACCAACGGTCCCTTCATAATTTAGTGAACAGTATGCCACAACGACAACAGGCACGCATCAGCGGAAGAGGACATTTAACCAGGTATTAAGTGTACCAGTATATGCTGCGATATGGAACACAAATTCAAACTGGCTGGGTTACTGACGACAACTTGTCACTTTCTGCTCTCATGACCATCGAAGAGAACCGAAATATTGCATTGAAATTTCTCTATTCCATTTTATTTATAGGCTCATGAACTCCTAGAATCGTACTGATGACGCACTTTTTAGAAGTGTTTATAAAGCAGACGGCACCGAAGGTCAAGTGCTGAATAAAGAAAGTACAATAAGCAATGTATGAATTTAATGTAAACTAAAATAGAGTGAACATTTATATACATGTGGCGTCTGTTTCTAAAGAACAGAATCCTGCAGTTGTTATTATTTCATATTCACAAAATGTATTACATCAACTGCGAATGAGCAAATCTGAAAATGTGTACCCAGTCTGGATACGAACCCGGGTCTCTTCCTTTCTATGCAGTTGCGCTGACGATTACTTCACTGGGAATATATATATATATATATATATATATATATATATATATATATATATATATATATATATATATATATATATATCAAGAAGCAGCTTGACGTGACTGTTGAAGACCATCCCAAAGGAAAACTTTATGCAAAGTTTCCAGCAAATGTATCGCAGAGCTCAGCGGTGCATGGGAGGTGACTATTTCGAATGACAGTACGGTGCCTGTAGTTCCTATTTCATCTCCCTAAATGTTACAGGACTATTCAGTATTATCGTCACAGATTGTATGTCATTTAGTACACACGAGTAGGAAGGCATTGTACAAGTTGCGGAGCTCGCGGCTGCTCGTCGTCAGAGGTTCAAGACCTCCTTCGGGTCTTTAGCGTAAGTTTAAGTAGTTCGTAAGGGACTCATGGACAGAGTAGTTAAGTCCCAAATATTTACAAACCTTTGAACATTTGATTTGAGGAATTGTACAGAGAGAGGGTACAAGAGAAGACTGTCATAGAGCATGATGATGATGATGATGATGATGATAATGGTGAGATTTGGCCCGTTAGTGCCCAACTGGCGTCGTGAACGGCCTGCCTTGTGCAAGCCTTTTCTGCTGATGCCACCTTATCGACTTGTCTGTCAATGATGACGAAATAATGATGAGTACAACAGAATACCCGAGAGGAAAAAAATCTCATACCAGACCAGAAGTCGAACTCAGGCATCCTGTGTGACAACGCACCACGCTGTCCACTATACTTATATACGTATAATATGCCGGTGACGGGCAATGGTCTTTTCGTTAGTGGGGAGGGGTGGGGAAGTTTGACGCACTTCCTCTTACGGGAATTAGTTTCAAAACTACGAGTCTGAGTACTATTAGCAGAGTAAAGCTGGGAATTTGTGTCTGACGGGAGGCGCGCTTAGTGCACTTGCAAGTGCGGTGATCACTGTGTCCCCAGTGGTGAAGTGGTCAGCGCAATTGCCTAGAAAGCGAGAGACCCGGGTTCGAATAACGGCTGGGTACGCATTTTCAGCTTTTGCCGTTAGCAGTTGATGTCATATATTCTGTGAATATACTGAATATTTGGCCACTACGGTCGGGGGTTCGAATCCCCCCTCGCGCATGGATATTTGTGCCGTCCTTAGTTGTAGCTGGTTGATAAGTAGTTTTTAAGTTTAGGGACTGATGACCTCGTAGTTAAGTCCCATAAGCTCTACAAACATTTGAACATACTGAATATTTATTTAGGACGGTGCAGTACGTTGCCCTACCTGACGCATGACCCCGGCTACCACGGGCAGAGAGGCCAGCGGCGTGGCTGGGCCTCAGGGCAGTCGCCACTCTTTCCTCTGGGCCCCATCCCTCCGCCCCCACCCCTCGCCGCCTCGGTACGTAATCGGACGGCCCGCCCACCGCGACTCATCTCCGCCACGGCCCATTGTTCAGTTTCCCAATACGCTGCGTCCGCTCTCCCCGTTTTGCCTGGCTGGCAGTCTGCGCGGCGCAGCCTCTGTCGGAATTAACCGCTGCAGAGTCGCGAGTGCCGCTCCAGATACCGGATAGTTGAGCGTCGCAACGTATCTCAGTTACTCTCAACGTTCGCGGATTCGTTGCCAATTGCAACACTTTCCTACAACCACGAACATGGAGTAGTTACCCTTTAATTTTGTAGCTTACTGTGACACGTTATTTATTTATCAAAATGTTCAAATGTTTGTATAGTCTTTGGGACTTAAATACGGGGTCATCAGTCCCTAAACTTACAAACTACTTATGAACTACTTACGAACTAGGACGGCACAAATATCCATGCCCGAGGGGGGATTCGAACCCCCGACCGTAGTGGCCGTGCAGACCGTGACTGGAGCGCCTTAGTCCCCTCGGCCAACTCGGCCGGCAAGTTCC
This sequence comes from Locusta migratoria, assembly GCA_026315105.1. Classification (NCBI taxonomy): domain Eukaryota; kingdom Metazoa; phylum Arthropoda; class Insecta; order Orthoptera; family Acrididae; genus Locusta; species Locusta migratoria. Next base: position 233,021,522 of record CM048751.1, on the reverse strand, counting down.
GATTGGTAATAAAATGACATTGTACACAGATACAGAAGAAATTTTTATTGCACAAAATTCTACAACTCTTAAACTACTTTTCCACATAACTGCCGAAATTTTGTAGGCATTTGTCATAGCGTGGCACCAGGTTTTGTATACTTTAAAAGCTGTGTGTGTGTTGTGGATGTTGAACCTATCGTTAAATCAGACAACAAATTGTTCATTAACACAGCAATTTGGTTTAATATATTGATGTATATACTATTAAATAAGAAACAGTGCATTAAACTGATTATGTGCGCAACGGATATTTTAAACACAAAACAACTGTGGCAAGTCACCATTTGAAACAGACACTGACTATACTCAAAATTTTGACTGCGAGAAAGATATTAAAAAACCACAAACCACCTTCTTAATGTTTGACTGTGAGAATTTTATGACAGCGATCTCCAAATGGCGTACCTTCTTCTCCTTGATACACATCGTCTACAGCGCATGTGCGGAACTGCAATCGCAGCGCTGCAGCTCAGTTTCTGATTATTGAAATTTAGTATCATAGTCAATTAACTATCATTTACTATGGCACCAATAACGAAATCTGTTCAACAATATTATCAAAATCAATACTGCACTTTAAATCCACTAATAACTAATTATCAAATGAAGGAAGTAGGTTAATCTTCTAACTACGTAAATGAAACAGGAAAGAAAGGTCAACTTTGTTACTTATTATTAATAATCAGCATTACATAATACAACTTCTTCCTAATGACATCAAATGCAATTACCTTCATTCCAGCGGTGTTATTATACAATACAATATATATTCCAAATGCAATCAAATCGACTTGCTGGCACAGCAGCCTCTGCTCTACATCGGATCCATACACTCAACTCAACCGCTCTCTAAGCGAGCTGAACCACAAGTGCTTCTCTCTCTCTCAGCGCGAGCTTCAATGCTATGCAATACATGATCTTTGCCAAAGATGAAACTTCACAGAGTTAAGTACACATATCGATACACACAGTAGAAGTAGTATTATACATTTTCTTGCAACAAGTTACTCGACACAAAACAGGTGGCACAATATTAGACATTTTCTTACAAAAATATTTTTTATGGACACGTTTCAACCTTCATCATAGAAATCCGCCGCCTGTGTCTTCAACCAGTTGGAAACATCAGTGATCCTGAAATATGGGGGAAGTCCATAGCGAGAGCACTAATTGTAAACCTACGGTTTTCCTGGATCTTGTCATCAATCGCGTGAAAATCACTATGCCCGCCATTGAACTGTCGGACCCATCTTCTTACCATCGAATCACTCATCGCATTTGGTCCGTAAACATCGTAAATTTGCCGATAAATTTCACTTGATTTCACTCTCCTCGCATTCAGAAACCGAATCACCGACCTGATTTCACAGGCGGCGGGATTTTCAATCAACGCCGACATTTGAAACAAGCACAGCAAAGCGTACGTAACTGACAGCGATCTCCAAATGCCGCACGTTCTTCTCCTTGATACACATCGTCTACAGCGCATGTGCGGAACTGCATTCGCAATGCTGCAGCGGAGATAAATTGAAACGGAACTTACTTTGTGGATGTGACTCGTATCTCCGTTACTCTCAGCGTTCGCGGATTCGTTGCCATTTGCAGCACTTTCCTACAACCACGAACATGGAGTAGTTACCCTATAATTTTATGGCTTACTGAGACACGTTATTCATTTATCCACTAGCTGCAAGCCCGGCGTTGCCCGGGTGTTTATTTATCCTACACTCTCGTAGTCCACCTCCTCTTCCCCCCTCTCCCTTCATATACCTCTTTCTCTCCCCTCTCTCTGTTCATTTCCACCTTTCCCTCTCTTGGCAACGTTTTCTGCAAGGTACCCTCTGTCATGTACCATACAAACATTTATGTACCAAGTGATCTTCCTCTTGGTTTAAAGTTCATGTGTGCAAAAATTCATAAAGATTGGGACAAAACTATGCATTTTGTAAAATTTGTAAGATTGCAGAAGTTTATGCACTTACCGTTTTTCAGGAAAGTAAGTATTGTAGATAAAATCACACGTAAAAATGCACTCGTTTCGAAGAATCCAATCACGAAATTCAACAATAATGACTGTAATAATATCACAGATCGATCACTTGATGTAATGAGCGAAACGTCAAGTCGATTTTTTTTTTTTTTTTTTTTTTTTTTTTTTTTTTTTTTTTTTTTTTTTTGAAGAGATGTATTAAAAGAAATTTCTCTTTTCCTGCTTTATTTATTTATTGTTATATTTCCTTATTCGTATGCTTATCCTTACAGAGAAAGAGTTGAAGACATTGTAGCATGCATAGACCAAAGATATGGTCTGTGGCATCACGTTTCGCTGTATGTAACCTCCTTGCTGTAGAGTCGCAAACGTCATCGCTGGCCTTCATTCCGAATTTTTTTATAATCTGACGTCTTTCAACCGCCATATCTTCCACTCCCTTATAGCTATCGACATGGAATTGCTATGGTGTACAAAGGAAGACTTCGTACAACAATTATACACATACCATTAGAATGCATTCTGTAGTTTTCGCTGCAGAGCGAAATATTAACACACACACACGTAGAATTTTATATACACCGATAACTTTCCATCCCAATATACTTCACCCTTTTATCATTATCAACCCTCAAGCAACAATGCAACTAATAAAACATTTTCAAAGAGTAAATATAATTTTGAAAGAGTAATTATAGTTCCGCATTTAGCGTTATATTCTTCAAATTACTAAATATCTATCAGATCGCTACTAAACAGTGCCTAAAACCTTCCTCAGGAATAAATTAAAAACTGTACAAATATTTAAGTCTCTGCGTCTTGTCGTTCGGACGTGATAAACGTACACCGAACAGACATTCACATTTATAGATATAGATTAATGAAATCGGAAATCCTTAGCAAGTGCTAAATACGCACGTTAATTGGCTATACATCCTATAATGCTTGACCTTTATCTTTCTGCTTACATTCGTTCCATCTCTGTGCCTATTTCTCACCTTCGTCTTTGTCCACTTAGCCTGCTCACTATATAAGCCGTTGTTTCGAATATTTATTTACTCCAGTATTCTGTTGTTCCATTTTCTCCTCTGTCTGTCAACCTACCTTTGACTCGTCCTTCTTCTCAACCTCCGCCACCACCTTCTGTTCCTCCTCCTCCTCTTCTTCCTCGTCTTCTCTATTCATCCATTTAACCCTCTGCTTCTGTTCCAGAAGTCCGCCTTCGAAATCTAGTGGACAGCGTGATGGCTTGTCAAACAGGACGCCCTGGTTCGATTCCCGGTCTGGTCTGAAAATTTTTTTCCGCTCGGATGTTCTGTTGTGCTCATTATCATTTCATCATCATTGACAGACAAGTCGACAAGGTGGCATCAGCTGAAAAGGCTTGCACAAGGCAGGCTGAACACGACCCCAGATGGGGTCTAACGGCCATAAATGTCACCCATCGTCATCATCATCATGCTCTCTGACAATCTTCTCTTGCACCCTCTCTCTGTAAAATTCATCAAATCAAATAAAAATGGAATAGAGAGATACAAAAATAACGTTTCATTTCTCTTCGTTCCTCGTGAGAGCAGAAATTGACAAGTGGTTGTCAGTAACCCAGTCAGTTTGAATTTGTGTTCTATATTGCAGCATACAATGGTATATTTAATACCCGGTTAAACGTCCTCTTCAACTGATGCATGCGTGTTGCCTATGTGGCATACTGTTAACTTAAATTATCAAGGGACTGTCCATCAGTCCCTTAAAAATTGCTTAAACGTACGTTGCTAAAGACAACATATATACCCATGCCCGCGGGAGGTCTCGAACCTCCGATGGACAGCTGCCGCGCGCTCTACAGCTTGTACAATTCCTCCCTCCTTGTGTGTGATAAATAACATAGAATCTGTGACAATAAAAGTGAATAGTCCTGTAACATTTATGTGGTTGAAATATGAACTTCAGGCACTGTACTGTCGTTCGAAATACTCATCTCCCATAACTATGCACCGCTGAGCTCTGCGGTATATGTTCTGGAAACATTCCACAAAGTCTTCCTTTGGGATGGTGTCCAATAGCCACGTCACGCTGCTTCTTGATGTCAGGAATATCGTCAAAACTCTTTCCTTCCATAGCCAGTTCAAGTCAAGGGAACTGGAAGAAGTATGTAGGTTTGAGATCCGGCGAGTATGTTGGATGTTGAAGTCGCACCACCTCGTTTTTAGCCAGGAACTCTTTGACGAGTTTGGCTATGTGTGGGCGAGCGTTGACGTGTAGTTTCAACATCTACCATACTCGCCCGACCTCAACGGTGCGTAGTTACAGGAGATGAACAATTCGAAAGAGAATAAGGTTCAAATCAAATTATTACATAGGTTACACAGTGTCCCTGTACAGCGTAGGCTTTGAGCGTGACTTGTGTATAACAGAGTACATTGCCATTTCTAATGGCTATGAAGCGAGCGTTGTTCATAATATTAATAATAGTATACAAAAGAGAAAAGAGACTACTTCAAGTGCTTCACAGGGATCTAAAGGCGGAAGGTATTCCTTGATTCCAATGCAGGACAATGCTCCTAGAGGTTCTAAATATCATAGACTACCTTACTACGGTAACGTTTCATGGAGGGCAAGCACCTCTCTGCACAAGGCATAACTCCAGCCTCCTTCGTCCCTAAAAGTATTGGTCAAAAATTCAGACACAGGGAGAAATCAAAAAAGGAGCCTTACAAATCCCCAGGCATATATAGTATTTCTTGTAGTAACTACCCTGTAAGATACATAGCTCAGACAGGGAGAAGTTTTCAGGTAAGGTTCAAGGAACACACTAGTTCTTCTAGTACCAAGTCAGCTTTGGGTGCATACCTGATAGAAACAGGTCATTTAATTACAGATGTAGCCACAAATTTGAAAGTTCTACACCGAGAAGAAATAGGAAAACATCTTCAAATGTTTGTATAGCTTATGGGACTTAACTACGGGGTCATCAGTCCCTAAACTTACAAACTACCTATGAACTAGCTAACACTAAGGACGGCACAGATATCCATGCCCGAGGGGGGATTCGAACCCCCGACCGTAATGACCTTGCGGACCGTGACTAGCGCGCTGTAGTCCCCTCGACGAAGAAATAGGAAATGTATTAAATATTTTAGAGGAACTTTAAAGTATGACCCAGAAAATATCCTTAACTGCCAAGCAGCATTACGCCGCGGTAACCTACTGGCTAATTTTGATTTTCTAAAGAATGACGTAACTTAACTTTTCTTGAGTTTTACCGAGTAACTGTTATTTTTATGTATATAATTTTAGGCCTGTTAGACAATGAGATGGAAAATTGCTAAGTGTGGTTCATGGTGTGGGTTCCTGTAGTCATGTCCTAGTTCATGAACCACGGGCAACGTATGAGTGGCCAAGTAAGTGGTCCTGACAGTTGGGATACCAGTTACTTTGGAATAAGGTTGGGCATCTCGGACATATTCTGGGTCGTGGCCACCTTTGTGCTCAGACGGCAAAGACTACCAAATCCACCAGTTAGTCCCTCAACCGTTAGGGGTAAAACCTAATGGGACCCTGGGCAAGTAAGATGGGGTTAGATGTCTTAGCTGTTAGTGACATTAGAGTAAGGGGAGAGAAAGAGGACGAAGTCGGAGAATACAAGGTCTACCTGTCAGGAGTCAAAGTAGGAAGAGCACGTGGGGAGTAGGGTTTTACATCAGTAAAGCAAACGAACCCAGCATAATTGCAATAAGGTGTGTAAATAAACCACTGATGTGGATAGATTTGGCCATCTCCAGCAAGAAAATTAGGATTGTGGCAGTATATTCACCCTGTGAAGGGACAGATCAAGATGAGATGGAAAGATCTTACAACGCACTTAGTGATGTAGTTGTTAGAGTGAAGGATAAGGATAGTGTTTTACTCATGGGTGATTTCAACGCCAGGACAAGAAATCGAACGGATGGTTATGAAAAGGTTATTGGTAAGTTTGGAGAGGATATGGAAGCCAACAGGAACGGAAAACAGCTCTTGGATTTCTATTCCAGTATGGGCTTAGTTACGACAAACTTCTTTGAACATAAGGACATTTACCGCTATACTTGGAAGGAAGGGGAACCAGATCTATCATTGACTATATAATTCAGGAAGACAGTCAAGGACACACGTGTTTTCAGCGGGTTCTTTGATTGTACTGATCATTATTTAATCTGCAGTGAAATTGGTTTTGTGAGACCAAAAGAACAGAAAGTCAGGTCTATGTGTAGAAGGATAAGAATGGAGAAGCTTCAAGACAAGGAAATTAGGCAGAAATACATAGCAATAATCTCGGAAAGTTACCAGTTAGGTGAATATAATGATTTACAGTCACTGGAAGAGGAATGGTCAAGGTGCGAGCGTGAAGGTCGGGGTGAGAGTTTAAATTAGAGAAAGTTTAATTTTTTAAACTCACAACCACCAGCTGCGAACCAAATTCCTAAACATGCAAAAACACTGGAACTGTTATTGCGACTGTTTGACTCGTTTTCTAGGGGATGATATCGCACGTTCGCAGCTTTCCTTCCCTGCATATGATTAACAAAACAAATTCATAATAAATTCAAGTTCATGAGAGAAAAGGGTGTACTAACTACTATTTTTGAAAACACGTGAAAGTTCACTTTATGTTGTTTATTTCACAATACTTGAACCCTGTGGCTGATACGTCTGTACGTCAGCACATTTATCAAATAAAGTTATAGCTCGAGAGCCCCCAGACAAAATGAATATTTGTCGCGAATTGTTTTCACACCACGTGGCTGTCTCAAACACCGTTTATGTTCATGCCTATGCGACGACACGTGTTACATTAACAAATCACAGTCACTTTAATTCAATGCGATGCACACCTTGTTCCAAATAAATATTCACAAACACACAGTAGCACTCGATTTAACTTGGTGCAGTCTACGACGAGCAACCACACGTGGCGATTGCCACAGACAAATCTCAAGTCACCACCTCGAGATCCACATGCCGACTGAGGCAGAGCGACGCCACCAGGCCAGCCACACCACGTGCTCTCTGGAGTCCTCACTTCCTGCCCTCGCGCGCGCACCAAAACTCAACTGCCGGGGTTTTTTCCCCTACGTCATCAACTTCCCCATGTAAGCTGTTGTAACCGATTTGCCAACGTACAGCGCTCAGCCAATACATTTCTAAAACTTTACTTAAAATCAAAATAATTACACTACACATTAAACAAATATTTTCTTACGTTTTTATATTAGTATAAACATCCTTTGTACTGTTTATCATAATCGTGCAATTTCTTATAACACAGATAAGTGATTTAATTGAATCTTTCAAGGTAAATTACACAAGATTAATTGAAAATAAAATGAGAAATAGTTAATATATTATTTTTATAAACAAACATTGCCATGCTAGTTGTGTAACTGTCTTGTATTTATTGGTAATTTATTACTTTTCATTGTCAATTAAACATATTACGTCAGATAACTATATCAGATAATGTATAGTTTATTTGTCAACAGGCTATTTTGTAATGAGGGCCTTAAAGGTTCCTAATTGCATCGTATTACTTCAAATGCCAGTAGTATTACAATATTTGTGCATTGCACTGTGCCTGGCACTCGCCATTGTCCCTCTCTCCCCTCACCGGAAACGAACTGTAAAATCCTAAGCTGGAACAAGCCACCAACGTCGGCCTACTTGCTGGCCTCCCGTCAGCTACAAGCACACAGCAAATCTCAACGTGGAGAAATTCTACCTTTGGCCTAACTATAAATGTTGTCACCCAACTGCGTACATACATTGCTACCATAATTAATAAGATTAAAATTGTGTAACATTTAGTGCATTGGCATGGTCAATGTTTGCAGTGAACTTCATACTATTTAATTATCAAATGCTATTAATTACCAGTATTTCTATTGGGCGGTAATCTCACAATACCCCCACTTGCGGCATCCAAACCATGTGCAGGATGGCGCAAGTAGCACCAAAATTAATACATTCAAATGAACAAAATTTTTAAATTACAAAATTATTGAATCGGATTGGATCAAACACTATGCCAATTACGACCTCAACTAATGCAAAAAATAAATAAATAGATAAATAAAAAAATAAACAGGGCAGTGAGATAATTTCCCAATATTTGTACCATTAAGACCGCTTATAGTGTGTGCATATTTTTAAGAAAAGAAACCTTATAACTAATTTAAGTGTGCCTGTTGTTTATATTCAGAATTGGCACCAAATTTATAATAGTATTAACCTTTAGTCTTTAGAGGTCCTTGTTCTACATGGAAAGACTAGAATTATCACTATAAAACTTTTGGCGGTGTACACTCCACTTGTCTAAAGGAAATCTCTCACCACTTTGACACTGAGAACCCCAGAGTCATCGTTGCAGCAACTCTGGTCCATGGTGTATGGTCCTATGTCTCCGTCCTTTCATCCAACATGCTGCTGCAGCTTACATTCATGGCACTGGATCAAGCGTTCTTGTTTACACATGTCATATGCACCCTACATGGAACAGGAAAAGCAGAAGGCACACATGAGTCAACGTAGACAAAAGTTTGTCTGGACACCAGGATTCGGTTGGATTTGTATCCCACCCCCCCTGCCATCCAGACTTGGTGCAATTGAAACTAAGCATTGAGACATGTACAGTAACATGTAAATCAACAGAATTAAGAACTGAAAGTGGCTGGTGTTAGTCATTATCAGATTAACCCAAACCACCATGCCTGCACTCTCATCAGCCATAGCTTCAGATGAAACAGACAAGAGAATATGTGGCCTATTTGGAGTATTACTCCATCAAATAAAAAAAAAAAAAACCTGCCTATGTCAAATATATCTTAAGGCTCAAAAAATACTACCAAAAGAATGTTATCACAGAGAATTTTCTCTTCCATCATAATGACACCTACAAACATAAATACAAATCCTACCCCCTCGCACCAAAAGAAATTATTTCTACTGGTGTGAGGTTAAATTTGGATCCCTGTCATCAGCCTAATGTGCTTTCCACAAGTACTCCCCACAATAAAATATCTACGTTTAAAGTCTAATTTCAAAATTAGTATCCCACAAAACATCTACATTTTTTAAATAAAGTATCACCAAACCCTACTGATACTCAGGCTAGACAGAAAAATAGTTCTCGTCAACTGTTGTTGCAGAAATTGTTCAGTCAACAGTTAAGCACCATTAAAGAAACCAAAATGTGTTATCAGAATCAGTTTAATATTACAATACAGAGCATTCCCTATTAGACACATTACCTACCAAACACTCAAAGAGACAGACATTAAAGAGCAAACACTTTCTTTCATTGAAACATTTCTCAATCCAACCCACCTTTAGCCAAAACAGCCACAACAAACATAACTTCTGACCCATATGGTCAGTCACACCCACATATGCAACACTGTCAGCTGACATTTTCATCACAATTTATCTAAGCCACAGACCCCACTGCCTGCATCAATGTCCACCACTTTCTCATTCTCCGAGTCACCCCACAACTCACACCACATATCCAGCCCTGCTCACATATACACACACATAAACAGTACACTCCCACTTCCTCTATCCTTTGGTGTTGGCATACATACAGAAATATTTACCTCATGTACCACTGTTGAACTGCAAATCTGATACAAGCACATGTTTTAACACAAACAACAAAAGAAAAACATTTACAAAGATTACTTGTAAACTTGACCCCAATGCTTAAATCTAAACACACAAGTAGATACTAACACAGACCACAGAATAAATATACACAAATTCTTAACCTACTATTTACAATGCATTGAATCTCATACTTCATGACAGTTACTTGTGTAAACATGCCATTAAATCTTTTTCACTTATAAAATCTTTGAATTTCACCTTCATCATGCATTCCTCCAGACTCAATTCTAACACTTTATCTTTATACTTCAACTGAGCTTCATATTTGCACGGGAAATCACTTCCTAACATTAGATTTAAACAAAGTCCCTTTATGACAAATAAATCTTGAATAAACAGCTCCTCCTCAATGATTACTTCAAATTCTGGGTTCCCTTTCATATAGTTTGGTTCGTTCAAGAATTCATTTTGTATCTTACCTTGCTTGGCCTCCCCCCAATACTTATTTAAAAACAACTTTTCAACAGTTACAAATTTATCAGCACACTGATTTGCCCAAGTTTGAGCAGAACAGTCAAGCATTCTCTTTGCTAACTTCATTTTACACTGGTCTGACATACCAGGCACAAATTGGTCCTTGCATTCAGCCAAAAAATCTACTGGATGATAATTACCCACTGCTGAAAACTTTCTTCCACTAGGTGTCTGCACCATGGACCAATTAGTGTTTCCTGATGCAGTACACAATTCTAGATTATTTATTCTAGTGTTCATCTTCTCAATCTCAGTATAGTTTACTGTCACTACTTGTTCTATCTTTTTTCTAAAGTTACATTCTGTATTCTCTAATTTTCCTGACATCAAAGTTTTTGTTTCCTCAATACCTGCCACCGTCCTCTTGTCGACCTCAGCCAAGGCCTGCATAGTGCCCTCATTCCTGTGATCACATATTTGTTTCACATCATCTAACATACCTCCTACCTCAGTCTCAATAGCACCAACTCTGGCATGTATCTCCTTTTTTCCTATTTTCAAACCGTTCTGTTTGACTTGCTATCTTTTTGTCAATGTCTATGATTATTTCTGCCTTTAATCCAAGCATTGAATTTTGTAGTGCCCCAATGTCTGCTTTAAAGTCTGCTTTCAATTCTGATTTTACCGTTTCTATTTCTGTTTTTACCGCTTCTATTTCTGATTTTAAATTTGAGTATGAATTTTCTATTTTTGATTCTAAACTTGAGCTACAACTCGCTAACATGGCTGTGACTATCTCCGGTGTCAACAACATTCCCCCAGTATTTACCCTCTCTGGACTTTCTGGTATGCTACTTTCTGAATCTATGTCGCTTGGCGACTTTTTGAACACCTGCTCCATGATTTAGTACCACAAGAAAGCTTGATTAACACACAAGATTTATAGCGCCAGCTGCTTTACTTATCTTTTAATCCAGAAGTTGCTGCAACGAGCTGCGACGTCCCCAACGCTCGCTGCCGTCTATTGAAGAAGCTGTGGCTGGAATATGTCTTCACTGCATCCCTTATCCTTTGTATAATCGAAGCTGCTGGGCCCCGATGCTCCGTTGGCGACTTGCGAAGTCCCCACGATCACTGCCGTCCGTTGCAGAAGATGAAATTTGAGTGCGTTGAACCCACGCGCCACCGCTCACTGCTGCCGGTCCGATGCGCCGTCGATCGCCGGTTACGGATGCCCGCGCCCGAACTCTGCGTCACTAACCATCGTTAACCGCGCGACGCGATTGCGTATCTGCTTGCAACTGTTCGTAACTGTTCACTGTCCTATACACACCCTTATCTCTCCGTCCGAGCAAGTCCAACGTGAACTTATCCCGGACGAGCCCCCAAATGCGAGCGTGAAGGTCGGGGTGAGAGTTTAAATTAGAGAAAGTTTAATTTTTTAAACTGACAACCACCAGCTGCGAACCAAATTCCTAAACATGCAAAAACACTGGAACTGTTATTGCGACTGTTTGACTCGTTTTCTAGGGGATGATATCGCACGTTCGCAGCTTTCCTTCCCTGCATATGATTAACAAATCAAATTCATAATAGATTCAAATTCATGAGAGAAAAGGGTGTACTAACTACTATTTTTGAAAACACGTGAAAGTTCACTTTATGTTGTTTATTTCACAATACTTGAACCCTGTGGCTGATACGTCTGTACGTCGGCACATTTATCAAATAAAGTTATAGCTCGAGAGCCCCCAGACAAAATGAATATTTGTCGCGAATTGTTTTCACACCACGTGGCTGTCTCAAACACCGTTTATGTTCATGCCTATGCGACGACACGTGTTACATTAACAAATCACAGTCACTTTAATTCAATGCGATGCACACCTTGTTCCAAATAAATATTCACAAACACACAGTAGCACTCGATTTAACTTGGTGCAGTCTACGACGAGCAACCACACGTGGCGATTGCCACAGACAAATCTCAAGTCACCACCTCGAGATCCACATGCCGACTGAGGCAGAGCGACGCCGCCAGGCCAGCCACACCACGTGCTCTCTGGAGTCCTCACTTCCTGCCCTCGCGCGCACGCCAAAACTCAACTGCCGGGGTTTTTTCCCCTACGTCATCAACTTCCCCATGTAAGCTGTTGTAACCGATTTGCCAACGTACAGCGCTCAGCCAATACATTTCTAAAACTTTACTTAAAATCAAAATAATTACACTACACATTAAACAAATATTTTCTTACGTTTTTATATTAGTATAAACATCCTTTGTACTGTTTATCATAATCGTGCAATTTCTTATAACACAGATAAGTGATTTAATTGAATCTTTCAAGGTAAATTACACAAGATTAATTGAAAATAAAATGAGAAATAGTTAATATATTATTTTTATAAACAAACATTGCCATGCTAGTTGTGTAACTGTCTTGTATTTATTGGTAATTTATTACTTTTCATTGTCAATTAAACATATTACGTCAGATAACTATATCAGATAATGTATAGTTTATTTGTCAACAGGCTATTTTGTAATGAGGGCCTTAAAGGTTCCTAATTGCATCGTATTACTTCAAATGCCAGTAGTATTACAATATTTGTGTATTGCACTGTGCCTGGCACTCGCCATTGTCCCTCTCTCCCCTCACCAGAAACGAACTGTAAAATCCTAAGCTGGAACAAGCCACCAACGTCGGCCTGCTTGCTGGCCTCCCGTCAGCTACAAGCACACAGCAAATCTCAACGTGGAGAAATTCTACCTTTGGCCTAACTATAAATGTTGTCACCCAACTGCGTACATACATTGCTACCATAATTAATAAGATTAAAATTGTGTAACATTTAGTGCATTGGCATGGTCTATGTTTGCAGTGAACTTCATACTATTTAATTATCAAATGCTATTAATTACCAGTATTTCTATTGGGCGGTAATCTCACAAAGGTACAGGGACACACTAATGGAAGCAGCTAGAGAATGTCTTGGAACAGTAGTGTGTAAAGGTAGGAAGAAGCAGACAGCGTTGTAAAAAGAAAATGAATGCATTTCAAAAATGGCTCCATACTAGAAATCAGGCAGACAGAGAAAGTTACGTAGAAGAAATAAACAAAGCCAAACGTATAGTTGCAGACTCCAAGCAGAAATTATGGGGAGACTTTGGAAACAAGCTAGAAACTCTGGGTCAAGCCGCGGGAAAACCATTTTGGAGCGTAATTAGCAATCTTCGAAAGGGAGAGAAGAAGGAATTAACAAGTGTGTTGGACAGTTCAGGAAAACTGCTAGTCAATCCTGTGGATGCCATGAGCAGATGGAGGGAATATTTTGAATAAATGCTCAATGTAGGTGAAACGCTCAATGATGTGTCAGATTTTCAGGTAGAATGGGATAGGAACGACGGTGGAATAGGATCTCATTTGAGGAAGTGGAGAAAATTGTCAGTAGATCACAGTGCAATAAGGCGGCTGGGGTGGATGAAATTAAGCCAGAACTCGTCAAATACAGTGGAATATCAGGTCTCAAATGGTTACACAGGATAATAGCGAAGGCATGGGAATCGGGACAGGTTCCATCTGACTGGACGAAAGCGGTAATCACGCCAATTTTCAAACATGGAAACAGAAAAGATTGTAACAACTATCAAGGTATCTCTTTAATTAGCGTTGTAGGCAAAATATTCTCAGGTGTTGTTGAAAGGAGAGTGCGAGTATTAATTGAGGACAAGTTAGATGAAAATCAGTGTGGGTTTAGGCTTCTTAGAGGCTGTCAGGACCAGAACTTTAGCTTACGGCAGGTAATGGTGCTATGGGTGGAACAGAGAGTTGTGTATATGCTTCATAGATCTAGAAAAGGCTTATGACCGTGTTCCTAGGAGGAAGCTACTGTCATTTCCACAATATTATGTTATAGGAGGCAAACTTCTGCAGGCAATTAAGGGGCTTTAAGTAGAATGTCAGGCAGCAGTTAGAGTAGATGGCAAATTAAGCTCATGGTTCAGGGTATTTTCAGGGGTAAGACAAGGCTGTAATCTGACACCACTGTTGTTCATACTATTCATGGATCATATGTTGAAAACAGTAGACTGGCAGGGCGGGATTAAAATAGGTGAAAACGAAATAAGCAGTCTCGCATATGCTGATGACTTAGTTGTAACGGCCGATTCGATTGAAGTGTTGCAAGCTAATTTTTCACAGCTCAGAGGTGCAAGGATTATGATATGAAGATCAGTATCTCCAAAACAAAAGTAACGTCTGTGGGAAAGAGATTTAAACAGATTGAGTGCCAAATAAGAGGAACAAAGTTAGAACAGGTGGACAGTTTCAAGTACCTGGGATGTATTTTCTCACAGGATGGCAACATAGAGAAAGAACTGGAATCGAGGTAAAGCAAAACTAATGCATTGAGTGCTCAGCTAAGATCTACTCTCTTCTGCAAGAAGGAAGTAAGTACCAATACTAAGCTAGCAGTGCACCGCTCTATCTTCTGACGAACTTTGTTGCATGGGAGTGAAAGTTGGGTGGATACAGGTTACCTTATCCACAAGGTAGAGGTTATAGATATGAAAGTAGCAAGAATGATTTCAGGTACTAATAGATGGGAAAAATGGCAGGAGGGTGTACATAATGAGGAAATCAAAGAAAAACTGGGAATGAACACCACAGATGAAGCGGCTAGGGCGAACAGACTGAGATGGTGGGGTCATGTTACACGCATGGGAGAAGCAAGGTTACCTAAGAGACTCATGAGATCGGCAGCGGAGGGTACGAGGAGTCGAGGTAGACCAAGAAGAAAGTACTTAGATTCGGTGCAGAATGATTTTGACGTAAATGGCATAACATCAGACGAAGCATCAATGTTAGCATTGAATAGGGGATCATGGAGGAATTTTATTAGAGGTACTATGCTCCAGACTGAACGCTGAAAGACATAATAAGTCTCTAATGATGATGATGATGATGATAATGATGAATTCTAGTAGTTATGTATTATATTATCTCGATGTACGACTGGACTCACCATTTAAATCAGGCGCTAGTCAACCGAGGCACGCGTCGGTGTGCATGCGCGTCTCTACGCGTTGGGCTCAGCTGCGACTCGTGTCCAGTCTGATGCCGGCAACAACAACGCCTCCTCCCCTAGCTGTCTGCTCTGCAGCTAAAGCGCCAGCACGCTACAGTTTTTAATCTTCTTTTAACCCTTGGCGCGGCTTTTATGCTGAATACCTGTCTCAGTGTAATGTTTTATATCAGATGTAGGCCATTGGCTGATGAAAATTTACTCTTTTAGGTACAGGATTTTATTCGGTTTTTTAATACATGTTTGACGGAGCCCCACTTATTGGACAAAAGGAATTTTGTAGATGGTTTTATAGGGAAGTTGGTTACAACTCTAGAATAATGATGGGGATCAGCTAGTTGAAAGGCCATGTAACATATGGTTATTACTTCAATAACAGGAAGTTTATACTACAGTGTTCAATATACATACCGGCTCACATATACATAAGCAACCCACCACAGTTAAAGCTATCTTAGAAAGGTGCCTAAGAAAACATTTATGGCTCAACGGAATTTAGACATAATTTGTATCTGATCTTGTTTTCAGCACTTGTGAAGAACAATATTAAATAAAAGAGGGAAGGTGCTTTAAACTACCATTTATAGGCAGCTTACGGATTATGCTGAACATAAACTTGTTTATTCAGATAGAAAACAAGCAAAATGGGGAACCAATTTCATTAACACAATAAAAATGCATCTCTTACATGGATTAATGCTGACGGTACCCAGCCTAATTTATATATGATTTAACGCCATTGGGGGGGGGGCGGGGAGGATTCACAAACAACACTCATTCTCTCACACACACGCAATGCCACAGCGAAACTCACCAAAAACAGCGTGCTGAGACGAGGCGGAAGCTGGCGTCGCTATTGTAGGCGAAATTCAGCAAGTCAGAGGTAGCAGAAAACACAACATACAAACACTTTGAAGCTGACTCTGGTCTGTCTTGCCTGTTTTGAGATGGTGTGTATGCATAGCCAAGTATTATTACATCTGAATTGGACCGCGAGCAAACACGCTAACGGCGACACACGGCTACGTTACATGAACGCACTCCATTGAAGGCGAAGTGGTTGAAAATCGGATTCATTACACTAAATTAGGGTGGATTCTTAAATTGCAGTCTGTCAGCAATCGATCTAGGTACTGGTTTTACATAAGAAGTGGCGTGAACTCAGGCGACTAGCTGCAAATCCCGGAAGTCGGAACTCGGACCCACGTGGTTCCGAAATCCGATAAAATTGAATAAATTCAGATTCTGAAAATTAAAGAAAATTAACTACAGCATCCAGCCCATAGAAAAGCTTAGAATGAAATACAGCTATACACGGTAGGGGGCGATTACAGAGACGGATGAGGTCCTCTCTCAGGAAAAACACAAAAGTGAAATAATTACAAAGTCGGAAAATATAAAAATAAAAATTACGGCGTGCAACCTATAGAAATGTTTAGAATTACATGAAGAAGCGAAAGAAATGCAGCTACACGCGATAGGGAGCACTTACAGAGACGGATGAAGTCCAGTCTAAAAAAAACTAGTAAAAGTGAAATAATTACAAAGCCGGAAAAATAAAATTAAGAATTAAGGCATGTAACCCACAGAAATGTATAGAATTACATAAGGAACCTATTAAATGAGGTTGTACAAGGCTCAGAGAAAATTACAGACACAGAGTTCGTACTACAAGTCGGAGAAGAAACAGCAACATTAAAATAGGCGGGGAGAGAAGATCGCGAAATATTAGTGAAAATCAGAAGGATACATGCATAGTTACTTGGCTGTTGGGAAATCGGAGAAAATATTCCAAAAACATTGTTCTAAGTTCACGAACCTAAGTTAAACGTGCTAGTCAATGAAACGCTACCATCTCCCAAAAACAAGAGCAGAATCAACCTTACCTCACCAGATGACCAGCACAGAGTGAAGATTCAGCGGTCATGAGGCGGAAAACTGCTACCGGACGCGGGAAGCTACTGGAAGCCGGAAAATCCAAGAAAACCGCGGTGGTGGGGACGGACAGCTCAAAAAAATGTTCAAATGTTTGTATAGTCTATGGGATTTAACTACGGGGTCATCAGTCCCTAAACTTACAAACTACTTATGAACTACTTACGAACTAGGACGGCACAAATATCCATGCCCGAGAGGGGATTCGAACCCCCGACCGTAGTGGCCGTGAAGACCGTGACTGGAGCGCCTTAGTCCCCTCGGCCACCGCGGCCGGCGGGGACGGACAGCGAGACCCGCGCTGGAGGCAAGGATCGCTAACTAGACTGTAACCAAAGGGGGTAGAAACTTTTGTGGTCACCTCAGCTGTTATCGACTCTGAGCCAGAGAGAATGATGCAAAGCGATCTATCACTCCCCACATTCAAACAGCCATAGATTCTCGCACGCACTTAAAAGTACAACTGCACATTCTCACAGTGACAGTGGCGTAGCGGAGAAGCCGTACTTATGCCACATTAATATAATAATAAATAAATAACATAACAAAATAAGAAAAACCTAGCAATATTAACTAATATTTTAACACATGAAATAAAGGTGCTACTCCTCAAGCCTTGAAAAGAGTGGGGTTCAAGTTTTAACAAAATGATAATCTAACGACATTAAATAAATTATAACTTTACAGACCTATACAATAAAATATGGAAGACGACAGACGGTCTTCTTTCATAGTGTCTGTTGTAAAGTACCCTCCGACATGCACCGTACAAATTATGCTGTCTATGCTGTTCCACTTGTTTTGAAGGTCAGATGTGCAAAATTTTATTGCAGTCTGATGAATAGTATGGCAGCGAATAAAATAAGAATCCAATCAGAAATGTCGACGCCCGTTAAAATTACCAACTTCGACTACTATTTCGATTTTTGAGCTATTCTTGGTGTTTTCCCTACTTTTTCTATGCCACCCTTGTATTAAAAGGGGAAAAATCAAATTCCTCAAGCTATTTCTGAGTTTTGGGGACTCGTATGCAGAGCTGTGGATTCATACAGTGCGGTTTTTTTGTTTTTTTTTTCCCTACGTGTACAAACTCTAGGGATTGATATAGAAAAGGATACGGAACAAAAAAGGTTCAATTATGTCCGGAAAAGCGTGGTTCTCATGCTGAAAACTATTTATTCAGTCACACATTTTTAGAACACTTTGGTCTAAAACGCGCGGTACCATGTAGCCACAGTTACAGAACTGGTGTCGCGAATAAGAAAAGTGTTATCCGCATCGACACCACATCCGCAATATGAATGGGCAATAGTAATATATAGCAGTATTTAAAACCATGGTATGTAATGATATAATTATTTTAGAGTGTCATTTCTGCGACAACTTAACTACTTTAGGCTTCTCGAATCATAGTACCTACTCCAAAATAGACTATTCCAAACAGGAAAACATTGGCTCTACGGGGACACACAGTAGTAGCGCTTCGGAGCTCATGTGGTCGAAGCACTAGGTCAGCTGTTTAGTTCAGGCACCTTATTAAACTTCAGTCGTTGATACTGATCGGCGTAGAGGAGATTTTACTGCTTTTACATTCAAAAAATATATAAATAAATAAAAAATAAACGGTTATATCGGAGTTTTAGTTTCTCCATATTAAGGCACAAGAGCGCGGTCTACTTCTAATTGGTAACTGTCAGCAAAGAGAGACAATATAGGCTGCAGCTACGGCCAGCCTATACAATCTGACATTGTGTATCTTCCTAAATACGTTACTTTCACTGTACACCGTATCTGTTTATGAAAGTTGCAATAAAATGCTATTGTCAGTCTTGTTACTTTCGACACCATTTATCTAATACATAAACCTGAATGTTTGTTCGTATTTTAAGCGTGGCTGTACCATTCATTCGGTTGCGATGAAACTTTGCCAACATATATCCGCGGATATCCGCATCCGCGCAGACCTCTATTTATAGGTTTGCAGGTTTGCGCTGCCCCCGAGGAATAATAATATTGTTTAACTCCGTTTGCTGTTTGAGATTCTATCCGAGGAGAGACGTAGCGCTCCATTTATCTCTTTTTAAACGCCTGGGCTGTTAAGCACCGACCGCTCCCGAGCGGGCTGAACTTCGTCGATCGTCGACAGTGGCTTGTTTGCAGCCGGCCTGCAAACGCCGACCAGGATGTCTCAGGGGGTGTGCTGGGTGCGGGGGCAACGCTTGGCAACAGTGTTCCCGTATAGGCGCCTTGAGTGTATAACCATCCCACCCGAGCCACCTTGTCAGCTACAGAAACAGAGTCCGAACTCTCCCGAAGACAACCGAAGTCGAACAAAGCAGACTTTACGTGCCTTCTTACCAGCTAAGTAGCTGCGAGCGAAGTGAGCTGTGACCGTTAGTTTAGCGTGTTTTATAGAGAATTTTGAGGCTCAAGTGACAGGTGAAACAATGAATCAGGTAATTTCCTTGCTTTCTGAACCCTTCAATTTACGCAGGTTTGAAGAAAAATTAGAAATCAAGAGGCTAGGTAGACCGATTCCCAGTTTGACAATTTCACAAACAGTTAAAACTAAAAGCCATCAATTCAACAGAAAATTTAACCCCGAAATGTATAGCCTCATTTTATTTTCGTTGTTTATTATTTGGAGGAGAGTTTACATGGACTAAACAAGGAGTCATTTACGTTCAACACCTTCACGATAAAATTAGGAAACGCGAAATTTATTTGACCCAAGTCAATAATGCTTCGAATCTGGCAAGTCTAGGGAACGTAAATATAGCCATTCAATTAGTGGATACAGAAGGTCCATAACATTACATAATCAAAAACCTAATAATTAATTGCATTCGTTTCTGTGGAGAACACGATGAGACTGAATCATCTTACAATCCTGGCGTTTTTTTTTTTCGTGGCTCTATAAATTTTAGTGCAGAATTAGATTCAGTATTAAAATTGCATTTGAAAACTCAACAGTTTTCAAAGGTACCTCATAAACGATGCAGAATGAACGCCTCCATTGCATGTTTCAAGTTTGCTATGAGGAAATTAGGAACGAGATTAAGGGTGCCGAATTTCTTGCTGTAATAGCTAACGGAACCAGTGATGTAGTCTGTTTCCCAGGTGATTATAGTATATAGGTACATCATTAATGGAAGACCAGTTGAAAGATTTTGGATTTTATAGCACCAGAAAGCATGATGCCCAGACTTTGTCAGAACAGTTAAGTGATCATTTGGAGAATTGTCCTCACAAAATAAAAGCCTAAACATATGATGATGCAACATCATGAGAGTTTTATAGTAGAATGTAATTGTTCCAGAAGCCAAACAACCGCAAACGTACAACAAATAAAGCCAAGTGGTCTAAAGTGGAGGTGTCCCTGCAGGGATAGGGAAATTTCCAATGAAGTCGAGCCAAAGGTAAGAAAAAACTCTTCAAGAAATTTCAGTCCTCATCGGAAGAAGATTTAAGCGACATAGATTTGTGTGATGATGAATTTCACAGTACGGACATCAACAAACAAAAGTGTATTGTCTGTGATGCCTTGACGAGGATGGTCAACTATGGCACAGGTGCACTTCATTTGGAATCTGGGCACGTCGTTTATGTTCTGGCTGGAACACTCCAGAGGAGTACCAGTGGCACTTGTGATTTGTAAGACTGAGATGCCTTCCTTATCCCAACTGGAATGGGAAAAAACTTACGGTATCTATTTGTTTTATTAATACTTATCCTAATTGTGCTTATAATAGAGGTCTACTAATATACTAGATTTCCCTACATTTTAATAATCCAGGTGTTACTTTTGAAATGTTGTGAAGCTTACTAATTTCCATTGTTATTTGTGTTGGAATAAATGTGTTCAGGATTACCCGACTTGGCGGGCAATACCGAACAATGCCAAGGTTTAGAGATTAAAAATATATAACTTATGAAACATAGTACTCAGGATGAAAACCCGGCGTTGCCCGGGTATTTATTTGTTTAGTCGAGTTCTGAGTTAGTACTTTCGCTATTCACTCTCTCTCTCTCTCTCTCTCTCTCTCTCTCTCTCTCTCTCTGTCCATCTCCTTTTCTCTAAAAACGTGTTACATTTATCAGAGAATATATAAGAAATAAGAAATCACACGTAAAAGTGCACTCCTTTCGAAGAATCCAATCACGAAATTCAACAATATTGATTGTAAAAATATCGCAGATCGATCACTTTGTGTAACGCGCGAAAGATCAAGTCGTTTTTTTTTTAGAGCGATGTATTAAAATAAAAATTTATTTTTTACTGCTTTATTTATTTATTCTTAAATTTCCTTATTCGTTTGCTTAGGTTTACAGAGAAAGAGCTGAAGACATTGTAGCACGCATAGACGAAAGATATGGTCTGTGGCATCACGTTTCGCTGTATGTAACCTACTTGCTAAAGAGTCGCAAACGTTATTGCTGGCCTTCAGTCCGAATTTCTTTTATAATTTGATGACTTTCAACCACCATATCTTCCACTCCATTATAGCTGTCGACATGAACTGCTGTGGTGTACAACGGGAGACTTTGGACAACAATTACACACAGAGCGAAATATTAACACACACACACACACACACACACACACACACACACACTTAGAATTTTATATACACCGATTATTTTCCATCCCTATATACTCCATCCTTTCATCATTATCAACCCTCAAGCAACAATGCAAGCAAT
Organism: Locusta migratoria; assembly: GCA_026315105.1. Lineage (NCBI taxonomy): Eukaryota > Metazoa > Arthropoda > Insecta > Orthoptera > Acrididae > Locusta > Locusta migratoria. Next base: position 232,999,654 of record CM048751.1, on the reverse strand, counting down.
AAAACCATTTTCAAAGAGTAAATATAACTTTTAAAGAGTAATTATTGTTCCGCATTCCGCGTTATATTCTTCATATTACTAAATATCAATCAGATCGCTATAAAACCGTGCCTAAAACCTTCCTCAGGTACAAATTAGTATCTGTACAAATATTTAGGTCTCTGCGTCTTGTTGTTCGGACGTGATAAGCGTACACCGAATAGACATTCACATTAATATATATAGATAAATAGCTATTCGATCGCCATAAAACCGTGCCGCCGGCCGCGGTGGCCGAGGGGACTGAGGCGCTCCAGTCACTGTCTGCACGGCCAATACGGTCGGGGGTTCGAATCCCCCCTCGGGCATGGATATTTGTGCCGTCCTTAGTGTTAGCTAGTCCATAAGTAGTTTGTAAGTTTAGGGACTGATGACCCCTTAGTTAAGTCCCATAAGCTTTACAAACATTTGAACATTTGAAAACCGTGTCTAAAGCCTTCCCCGGGTAGACATTAGTAACTGTAAAATTTTTTAGCTCTTTATGTTTTGTGGTTCAGACGTGATAAACGTACACCGAACAGACATTCACATTTATAGATGTAGGTATATAGAATACTATATATAGAATACTAAAAGTACTTTACTTCACACTAATTTAATTAAAATTAGTGCAGGGCATTTGGGGGGGGGGGGCAATTAAATACCTTAAGTATTCGCCATTCTCCTGCTCTTCCCTACGGTTCTTGAGGTGTGTGGGGGGGGGGAGGAGGTCGCCCGAATATTTTTACTAGGAAGGGGATAGCTGAATATTTTTACTAGGAAGGGGATTGCATAATCGCAAGTTTGAAAAACACTGTTGTATATGATGAATGGCAAGTACCTGTTCAGACTTCATCTCGAATCAAGGATCAGGTCCATCATTTCTGTACCAGCGTCACCGAAGTGAGAGGAAAATATCTTTCTGTAGGCAGCGACTTGGAACACCCACGTATCGGGTTTGGGGACTGTATCCGTCGCCGAGAAAGCATTATGCTAGCCGGTTTCGAGTTCTGTAGTCGTCCATCTCTTCTCTCCACTTAGACGACGGACGATGGGATTCATAAAAGCATAAACCTGCTTTCGCATTACTCTGGTAAAACGCCACTCGCTACCCCCACCCCTGCGCGCAGGCGCAGGGAGATTCGCCGACGTCGCCGGCAGCTCTCGACAGTCGGTCGCTTCACCTCGAGAGGCCGGCGGACTGCCGAGGCGGGAGGCTCTGGAAGCCCGCTAAATGCCCGCGCCGGCTGATACACTGAGCGCGCGGGACGCACGGCCACCCAGCGCGGCGCTCCTTCCGTGCCGGCGCGCAGACGACACTCGAGAGGGAAGCGCCGAAAGCCCGAGGCGGGGGACGAAAAAGAAATAACCAGCAGGAAACAACGGCTGAGGCGTATTTCATATTTCCATCAGCCGCCGGCGCACCGCCCCCGGGATCCTATTTCGGCCGAGTCTCGGAAACTTTGCAGCATCCTGCCGCTCCGGAATGAGAGAGAGAGAGAGGATGGGGAAGTGACGCACAATGCGTCTGCGAGGCGACATTCAGCGGCCGCACGGATGGAGGCTCGGCAGGTGGCTGAGGACGTCTTCCATCGGAGGCGGCAACTGAGCCGGCCCGCCACTTACAGCTGCCTCAAATGGTGCCTTACAAGGCACTACACTTTCTTGAACTACTGAACAGTTTAAATTAAACTCTTCATTCATCATCATACCCTGTAGAGATGAATTACCAAAAATGTTGCACCGCTTCGAAGCAAGAATTTGACAATCAAAAGACAATTTTCATCAGGCGTTCCCCAGGGTTCTATCCGCGGTCCAGCATTTTTACCCTGTCCTGTAATCTTGTTGTTCATTAGACCACCGAAGAAGGCAATCTTCTTCTACAGGGGAGACCTTCTGAGCCGTGGTGGAGTAGCCTAGCGGTCTAAGGCGCCTCGCTACGGATCGCGCGGTTGCTTGCCGTAGGAGGTTCGAGTTTTCCCTGGGGCATGGGTGTGTGTGTTTGTCCTTAGGTTAGTTTACCTTAGTTTAAGTAGTTTGTAAGCTACGGACTCATGACCACGCAGTTTGGTCCGATAGATTTACAAACATTTGAACATTTTAAACATTTGAACCTTCTGAAAGTTAAACTGTCTACTTAAATATGAAAGTATTAAATTATATGGAGAAACATTTTGTCATTGTGAGGTACGATCTCCCAGACCGATCGGTACTTATAAATTTTAAGTTGTCACATTGATTTGTGTCAGCAGACCGCCTACGTCTGGCTACCTTATGCAATAATGTCCTTGAGCACTTTTGCGGTTTCAATTTGCCTCCAAATGTAGCGGAGTCAGATCTATAATATAATTAATACGAGCACTGTGTGACGTACCTCACAAGCTACTTGCATAAGTATGTATAACGAGGCATATAATGCACCTGTTTAATCAGTCTGTCTAGTTCTCTTCCGTAAGATGGTTTATAACCGAAACCGGTAGAAGTTTGAAAAATAATAAACAGCTGATGGTTTACAGTGTGCATTTCCTCAAATATCTTACGGCTGTTGAAGCACATCTCAATAAAAATTTGTGCATCACATCTAATCTTCGAATTCATTGCATTGGAGAGCAAAAGGCACAGAACATTAGGGGCAACCAGACTCGAAGAAATTGTGTCTAATGAAGAACTATTAAAGGGGTCCTTGCACTGTCAAGGGCATTAGTTGGCTTTACTAGATATACAGGGAGCGATACCGCACAATAGTTTCGGTGCAGGCAGTGGCGGGATGGACCAAAACTGTTCGGGATTCCCTGACAAAATCAATTAATCAATCGAACTCTTCTTTCATCATCATCCCATGAGAGGTAAATTACCAAATATGTTGCAATTGGTCGAAAAAAATTGACAATCAAAAGACATTAATTTTAAAGCAATTTTTATTGGGTGTTCCCCATGGCTCTATCTGCAGTCCAGCAGTTTTCCCCTGTCCTGTAATCGTGCTATTCATTACACTACCGAAGGAGGCAATCTTCTTCCACAATGAAGACCTTCTGGAAGTTAAACGGAGAGAACCCATTTAACCCTATTTAAATAAGAAGGTATTAATTTACACGGAGAAATATTTTGTCATTGTGAGGTGCAATCTCCCAGACCGATCGGTACTTTTAAAATTTTATTTTGTCACATTGATTTGTGTCAGTTGACCCCCTACGTGTGCCTACCTTATGCACCTTGAGCACTTTTGCAGTTTCATTTTGCCTCCAAATGTAGTCGAGTGAGAGCAATAATATAATTAACACGAGCACTGTGTGACGTAACTAACAAGCTACTTGCAATACTATAAAAAAATTAAAAACTCTGTAAATTATCATAAATACAGTTTTAATGGTTCAATTGCACCCAGGCATCATTAAATACCGTAACTGCCCACAACTATATACCAATTTTGACATATTTTAATGCGTAACCTTATTGCATAATTTCTGAAAGCCATAACTTGCTTTACAGATGGTAATTTGTATAAGAAATTAAATTACTGTGAGAGTGGGACTTAACACTGTCAATGTGTTGGTGAAACTTCATGCCAAAAAGTGGTACATTGTTGTATGCTAAGTACCCAACTATAGTCAACTATGATTTTTATGTGCAGGATCAATGATGCCGTAACTTTTAACTATTACACTACTTTTTTACACTCATGACAATATAGAAATTATTTTAATGAAAAATGAAGTCACAATATAAAGGACATCTTCTGAAAAGTCTCCAGTAACAGTTGGCACAATGTTATAAGAGACACAATCTACCCCTTTACATCCCTCTTGGCTTTTAGCTCTGGGATACTGTACAAATCCCTTTTCGAACAGACCTTCACTGTCACGCTATTTTTAAATATAATATCTAACATTGCGAACTTTAAAACATACTTCACAGTTCGCCAGTTTCAAAAAATCCCATCCTCTATACAGCGAACTGTGGTTCATGACTTATTCACATTCAGCACACCAGCAGGCGAGTATTACCACCCCCACCCCCTCATTCTGATTTATCACATCGTCACCCACTTGAGGCACGAACACTACTGTTGCATCAACAAACTTCATTCATCGTCGCCAGTATCTTATGTGTTCGAATAAAAGGTATCATCGTCATCCGATACAAACGATGCTGCATCCTCATCACCACTACTGATCACCGCCTGCTTGGGAATCTCAATATTAAAAATGCATCGTGAAAAGTGGACCATAGATTTGCTCAAGTTCACACGTTTAAAATTTATCGCACATTTCTCATGTAGAACGCCATCAGATAATCACCACATCTACATCTCCATAGATACTCTGCAAATCACATTTAAGTGCCTGCCAGAAGGTTCATTAACCACTTTCATAACTTTTCTCTGCCGTTCCATTCTCCGTTTTCGATTTGATTTCTCTTATTTTATTGGGATGGTCATGTCTCCCTAAGTAGGTGGGTGCTAGCAAAATATTTTCACATTCAGAACTAAAAGTCGGTATTGGAACTTCGCAAACAGATCACGCCGCAATGAATAACGTCTTTCCTTTAATGATTTCCACCCCAATTCGTGCAACATTTCCGTGACACTCCCCCCCCCCCCGCCCCGTAACGTGATAAAACAAAACGAAGCAATAAAAAAAATGCAACCTACTTAACTTCAGCTGTTCATTCTTTATCTTTTATTGGATGCAGAGGAGAATTACCAAGAGTGTTGCAATGGTTCAAGAAGAAATTTGACAAATAATTAGAGCAATAATTTGAAAACGATGGACCAACATTTTTACTTCTTCTCCTAGTCCATATATCCTATATACACCGTATTCGTTTCTGTTACTCTTTTTCCAACAATTCTCAGACGGCTTATGTAATGACTAGGTACTTAACTCTAGAAAGTTTATGAGAGGAAGTTACAACAATAAACTGTCTGTAAAGCATTGATTTAAATATTTATTCTTCATACTTTTATACGTTAAATATGAGAGTTTTTTATCATCCATTAATTGCAGTATCATGGACAGAGTTATAGCTGTTTCGTTCTGAAGAAATTTCAGATATAGACATGAATCAGAATTCCCAAATTATTCTAGGTGCTATGTTCTCAGTCACTCTCTAAATACCAGCATATAATGTTGTTTACGCTCATTGTTAGCTAGTTCGTAAGTAGTTCGTAAGTTTAGGGACTGATGACCCCGTAGTTAAGTCCCATAAGCTATACAAACATTTGAACATTTTGAAACTCTTCAATTTGTTTAATTTATGAAAAACTGAATGAGCTGCTACATTTTAAATTTTTAGTTTAGAAAAAACTAAAATTTTATGGTTAACAATATTTATTTTTACCACAGTTTTTAATATATTAGGAAAATTCTAGACACCTGTAAGTATTGTTTGTATGTTCTGCAAAGCTCATTGCAGAATCTGTTAGTTATGAAATAAAGTGTATCAATAGCGACCAACGTAGCCAATAACGAGTGATAAAATTATGAAATGTCAAACGTAAATAAAAATTATTTTGTTATGTTTTAGATCTCCCACTGCTATGAGTGTGTATCCTAAATGCTTCCCGATCATGCTGACAAAGTATAATGAATTTATTTGTAAAAATAGAATACAAGCCAAGGAGCTGATAACGGCGGCTGTTAAGTCCCTTACATTTACAGGCATTTGAACATTTTTTTGAACGAATAACACGACTGAGAATGCACGAGTACCGGCAAGTCAGTAGTGTTTCCCCTGCTGGCAGCTCGGCGCGCTGCTGTCGCACTAGGTAACGAAATTCCGCTCATGTGTCGCGACTGGTGTGATAGACTGCAGGGTTGCCAACTTGGGGGTTATCCCCCCAGATTTAGGGGGTGAAATTTTTTTCAGGGGGGAATTTAGGTGGACAGAAATGTTTGGGGGATTTTTAGGGGGGAAAAGAATTGTCAGGGTAATTTTTAGGGGGAAGAAGATAATTTATTTATTTTTGCATAAAATGTGTGTGTGTGTAGCAATCGGAAGACGTGTTACTGATTGCAGTTGTTCATTGCCAACCGTGCAGCGTAATGTCAGCCTATGTTGATTACATTGTCGCTCTTCTGTCACTACTGTCGCGCTGTTTTCATTGTTTCTTCAGTTACTGCTGCCTGCACTGTTTACTTACAGCGCACGGAGGCGGCGCATATTTTACCTCTCTCCACCCCCATCCCCTCGCTGAAGAATACCAGTTGTTTTTCTCTAGTAAGTTAATGGACTGGTATTTTCCGAGGACACCACTGAAATACCACTAAGTCACGTGCTATGATCGGCAATTAAGAGCATTAGCGATCAATGACCAGCTCAACTTGTAAAAGCATTGTTTTATTGGTCAAAATGGCTACCAAAAATCAGAGAAAGTATGCTCAAAAGTTTGGGAAGATCTGCGAAACGGACCCTTTGCTGTAAGGTAAGAATGTAATTATTTCTTATTATGAGCTATCTTTCGGTATTGCACCCCTACGTTCGTGCCCGTGGGCATGACTCTTAATTTTTAATACGTGTGCAATAGATGGCGGAAGAGAGGAGAGAGAGAGAGAGAGATAGAGAGAGAGAGCTAGAGAGCGAGAGCGAGAGGTCTCAAAAAAAGAAGTTTCTTTTTATCGAAAAGTTGTGAGGCTGCTTCTAGCCGCCACCCCCCCCCCCCCCCGTTTGCTTTTTTAGGGGGTTTTCTTCCGATTTAGGGGTATTTTGTAGTAAATTTAGAGGCAATCTTTGTGGCAGAGTTGGCAACTCTGATAAACTGTGATATCCCCCTGAAGCGGCCCTTTCAGCGAGCGCAGCGCCGTCCGTTCGGTGACAGGCGGCCGCGCGCTGCAAGCTGCTGGTAGGGTCATCGGCGCATCCACGACGGCTGCTGCCGCGGCCGTATTGGCCGGCGTATCGTCCATTAGCTGTGCAGGCCGCGGCGACAGCTGCGTTAACCAGGCGGCGGGGCAGCGCGCGTATTACGGCTCTCGGCGCGACTCGGATGGCCGCCGCGAGTGGACATCAAATGTTTACTGCCGCGTCGCGCCGCGCCGGCCGCTGAGTTATCGCGTATCGGCCATTACCGCCAGCGCGCCACGAGCTCCTGCTCGCGCGTCACATCCAAATCTCTGTTTACTGCAACCGGTGGCAGGTTCGCGATTGGTATTTACGCCCCTCTTCCCGTGACGTGTAAGCGGGTATCGTGGAAAGGTCCCTCCACACCTCTTAGTGCCGTTCCACCATGTTCGGACTGACAAAAACAGGACGCCAGGATCTATCTTAGTCTAGGCATAGACTAAATATAGCATAGTGTGCTGTTACGAGATATGGAGTGTTGAGGTATCAGAACAGTAAGAAGCGAATTTCTATTTTAATTTCATTTTTATTATTCAAAAAAGGGAAGAAAAATTAATATTAAATAATAATAATAATAGACAATTATGAATTAATGTTGTGAAGAAAAAAATTCATCTGTGGAACTAAAAGAAAAAAAGTGGAAGAGCAGAATCTTTGCTTGTTAATTAGCAGTCAGTCTTTTCTTGTCTTCTTGAGCAGTTAGAAGTTTTTTTTTTATTTTTTATTTTTTTTTTTTTTTTTGAGTGTGTGTGTGTGTGTAAACTTTCAGCTGTGATGTAAATGTTTTTAGAAAAATACAGATCTTTCTCAAGAGTGAAACGTTTCGTCTTAGTTTCTTACTTAGGCCATAAAGTGAACCACATAATGATCCTGAGATGTGATGAAGCAATCAACAATAAGAAGACATTCAGAAACTTTTTTTTTTTTTAACATGAGTTTATTCTACAGTTTCTCTGAAGTTTATTAATATTGACTGCAGTTCATCTTTGCTAATATACATTAATATATATATATATATATATATATATATATATATATATATATATATATATATATAAATAAATTGATGTTTCACAATAGATTGCACGTGTCCCTATCTCTGCCGTGTTGTGGTTTGAAACCAACATCTAACATTGCCCCTAGTCACGTGACTGAGTTTTTGTCATTGGGTTCGTTTAAGCAGGTACCAGTTACCAGATTCCCGTAAAGTGAGCATGCGCAGTGCTGTTATCGAGCTACTGCAACAGCTCTGAGCATGCTCAGTTTACTGGAATCTGGTAACTGGTAGCTGCTTAAACGAACCTCTTATGAGCAACATTATTCTAGTTTTTTCAGCTGAAGTCAAGGATTGATTTTAACAATAAAAACAACTTTTGTACACTTATTACATGTAGTGCTAAAGGTAATATAGTTGTTTCACAATTATAATAATATTAATGCTATGATCGTTTTTATATGTGTCGAATTGACACTCAGTTCTTTTTACAAGAAAAAGAAATACAATTACATATAGTGTTTATGCATCATATTTTTTTTTTTTTTTAATCTGAAGACGAGAGGACAATTCTAACTGCTCTTGGATAAATTTATATTTCATCAAGTAGATAATTTCTAGTTCAGATATTCTTTTAATGGTCGTGTACACAGCTACATTTGAATACAGTTTTACTTATGTCTGCACATCACTTATTCTAATGTAAAAAGAGAGTACTTTGCAAGGTTTACGTATTGACATATGCATATGCAGAAGTCGTAAAATACAAACGCTTTAATTGCGTAAAAATATATGATATTATTGATGTAGACCGACGTAAGAAAAGTGATGCTGTTTGCAAACTGATTTTTCGCCTGCTACTACCATGGCGGTTATAAAGTAAGAGACTCGCAGACAAACAAAAATAACTATTCACTTAATAAGAGGAAGTCATTTATACGTTTCACCTAGGCACATATAAAAACCTATAACCATCGCATTAACATTAAGAATTGTTGAGAAATAACGTTAACTGTACTGCTAAAAGCGTTATAAGGATATGATTACAAGTTTTGTTGTTAAAATTAAAGCCGCATTTCAGTCATAAATGGCAATAGCTACATCTGTCAGTTCCACTACACATTTCTCTTTATCAGAAAACGTCTTTTTGCCCCGAATCACGTGACTTAGATGTTGGTTTCAGTGTAATGCCGTCACGCGCAGTCTGTATTATCTATGGTCTATGGCGCTACGTATCCGAAACAGAGGTCCGTTGGTTGTGGTATCGCCTGGTTAGTAACGTTATCGAGACTAATCAGCGACTCGCTGATATACATATTATTTACTCCCCAAACCGAACACTGTGCCATGTCCGGAGAGCCGTGAACATTGGCTCCAGTGTATCCGTGTGTCAGCTGTATGGGAGCTATGCCGAGGCTTGACGAGATCACCCTAATGTGTGAGTGTGAAGTGGTTTACCATGTCGGACACACAGATACACTCAAGAAGCGTAACGCATAATTCTACTCTTTACCACCGAGCAAGGTGGCGCATTGGTAACACACTGGACTCGTTTTGGCAAGGATGGTTCTTCAAAACTACCCCCGGCTATCCAGATTTAGATTTTCCGTGATTTTCCTAAATCACTCCAGACAAATGCCGCGATGGTTCCTTTGAAAGGTCACGGCCGATTTCCTTCCACATCCTAACCCAAACACTCCGAGCGTTAACTCCGTCTCTAATGACAACGTTGTCGACGGGACATTAAACTCCAAGCTTCCTTCATTCCTTCCTTCCTACTCTTTACTGGAGCACTTTGCTTTTGCCCTTCTCGGGGACGGTGTTTTTTTTTTTTTTTTTTTTTTTTTTTTTTTTTTTTTTTTTTTTTTTTTTTGTGGTTTTAGAGCGCACAACTTCTATGGTCATTAGCGCCCAGCCAAGAACATAGATTCGCTATGATCTTAAAGAAAAAAGGTGACTGTCAGAACATCAACAAGAGGCTAAAAACGAAAGATAAAAGACAATTAAAAGGGTTAAATATCCTTGGATAAGTTGGCCAAGTTGATAAAACGCAAAACTCGAGCAGCTGCTCGTGTGTCACCAGCTAAAATTTCCTCCAGAGTAGACGGCAAGTGAAGGGCTACACGGAGATGGTTAAAATTAACACAAGTCAGTAAAACATGTCGCACTGTCAGCAGTTCACCGCAGGAGCACAGCGGTGCAGGGTCGGCAGAGAGCAAGTGACGGTGGCTGAAACGGCAGTGACCGATCCGCAACCGGGCCAGGATGACCTCCTCTCGCCGAGAGGGGCGTGAGGAGGTCCCCCAAGCGGTCGGGATCGGTTTTACAGTTCTCAATTTATTGTTGTACTTTGAAAAACACGCACTGTGCCATTGCGACACGATACTCCGGCGAAGAGCCCGTTGAACATCGTCCGATGGGACGCAAAAGGTAGCCATGCGAGGCAAAATAGCTGCGGCCTTGGCTGCTATGTCGGCGGCCTCATTCCCGGGCACTCCCACGTGGCCAGGGACCCACAGGAAAGTAACGTGACAGCTGTCATCAGCTAGCAACTGGAGGGTGCGTTGGATCCGATACACGAGAGGATGGTTCGAGAAAAGGTCCTTAAGACTCTGCAGGGCACTAAGGGAGTCCGAACATATGGCATAGAAAGGTTCGCGGTGGCGGCAGGTGTACAAAACGGCCTGGTGGAGGGCAAAAATCTCAGCCGTGAAACTCGAACACCGGTCAGGGAGCTTGTATTGGAACCGGTTGTCCCCGACGACGAAGGCAGATCCGACACCGGCAGTGCTCTTAGAACCATCAGTGTAAATAAATATGGCATTATCGAACCGCGAACGGCGTTCGGCAAGCCTCGAGCGGTATACCAAATCCGGAGTGCTCTCCTTGGGGAGCGAACTAAGTTCGAGGTGAGTGTGAACCTGGGCCTGATGCCACGGTGGCAATGGGCTTTCGCTCAACCGAAAGGTGGAAGGAAGGGTAAAATCGAGCCGCTGTAGTAGGCGGCGAAACCGAACTCCAGGTGGAAGCAAGGCAATCGCAGACAACTGATATTGGCGATCGAGTGAGTCGTCAAAAAATAATCGGTTAGATGGATGGTTGGGCATCGACCGCAGGCGGCATGCGTACCGACACAAGAGTATGTCACGCCGAGTGGTCAAGGGTAATACAGCAGCCTCGGCATACAGACTTTCAACAGGGCTAGTATAAAATGCACCGGTCGCAAGACGTAAGCCCCGATGGTGGATAGAGTTGAGTCGGCGGAGAATCGACGGCCGTGCAGAAGAGTATACAAGGCTTCCGTAGTCGAGCTTCGACTGAACAATGGCCTGGTAAAGGTGAAGCAGGACGGTACGATCCGCTCCCCATGACGTGCCACTGAGGACACGAAGAACGTTAAGGGATCGGGCACAACGGGCAGCCAGGTAGGACACCAGCAAAGTTTACGATCCAACATGAGTCCCAAGAATTTCGTAGTCTCCACGAAAGGGAGAGCAACAGGGCCGAGATGTAGAGAAGGTGGAAGAAATTCCCTGTATCTCCAGAAGTTTATACACACAGTTTTCTCAGTGGAGAATCGGAAGCCGTTTGCGATGCTCCAGGAATATAGACGGTCAAGGCAGCGTTGAAGAGAACGCTCCAAGAGACACGTCCGCTGGGCGCTACAATAAATTGCGAAATCGTCAACAAAAAGAGATCCGGAGACGTCGGCTGAAAGGCAATCTACGATCGGATTGATTGCAATGGCAAAGAGCGCCACACTCAAGACGGAGCCCTGTGGTACCCCATTCTCCTGGCAAAAGGTATCTGACAAAACAGAGCCCACCCGTACCCGGAACTTGCGATCCGCCAAAAACGCTTGAATGAAAAGAGGAAGGCGGCCCCGAAGGCCCCATGTGTGCAATGTGCGGAGAATGCCCGCTCTCCAACAGGTATCGTATGCCTTCTCCAAGTCGAAGAACACTGCTACTGTTTGACGCTTCTTTAGAAAGTTGTTCATAATGAAGGTCGACAACGTAACGAGGTGATCAGCAGCAGAGCGGTGTCGAAGAAAACCACATTGGATATTTGTCAGGAGGCGGCGAGATTCGAGGAGCCAGACCAACCGAGCGTTAACCACGCGTTCCATCACCTTACAGACGCAGCTTGTCAGAGAAATGGGGCGATAACTGGAAGGAAGGTGTTTGTCCTTCCCTGGTTTGGGGATGGGGACAACAATTCTAACTGCCAACTTGTGGGATCATGACCTTCAGTCCATATGCGATTGTAGGTACTAAGAAGAAAGCACTTGCCCGTAGGAGAGAGGTTCTTCAGCATCTCAATATGAATGGAATCGGGCCCGGGAGCAGAAGATCGGGACAGGGCGAGAGCACGGTCTAGCTCCTGCATGGTGAAGGCGACGTTGTAATTTTCACGATTAAAAGAGTGGAAAGAAGGCGGCCGTGCCTCCTCTACCTGTTTGCGAGAGAGAAAGGCAGGGTGGTAATGGGCAGAGCTCGAAACCTCCGCAAAGAAACGGCCCAATGCGTTGGAGACAGCAGCGGGGTCCACGAGGACTGCGTTCTCCACGGTCAGGCCAGGAATCGGGGAGTGGACCTTGATGCCGGATAAACGGCGTAGGCCACCCCAAACAACCGTGGAGGGAGTAAAACGGTTAAAAGAACTAGTAAAAGCAGTCCAGCAAGCTTTCTTGCTGTCGTTTATGATACGACGACATTGTGCTCTCATACGTTTATAATTGATGCAATTCTCCAAAGTTGGGTGGCGGCGGAAGGTGCGTAAAGCACGGCGCCGGGCTCTAAGCGCGTCGCGGCAGGCTGCAGTCCACCAAGGGACCTGGACACGACGTGGAGAAGAGGATGTACGAGGTATGGAACGTTCAGCAGCGGTGAGAATAACCTCTGTGAGGTAGTCGACCTGACTGTCACAGTTGGGAAAATTCTGATCGTGAAAAACAGCCACGGAAGAATAAAGCCCCGAGTTGGCATTGGAAATGTTCCAACTGGTGGGACGAGGAGATGGGGAATGATGCAGGAAGTGGATGATACAAGGGAAATGGTCACTTGAGTACGTGTCAGAGAGTGCATACCACTCAAACCGACCGGCAAGCTGAGGAGTGCATATTGCGAGGTCTATATGGGAATAAGTGTGTGTTGTGCCTGAAAGGAAGGTCGGTGCACCGGTCTTGAGGCAGACAAGATCGAGGTGGTGGAGAAGGTCCACCAAAAGGGAGCCTCTCGGGCAAGGTGCCGGAGAGCCCCATAGGGGGTGGTGGGCATTAAAGTCGCCTACCAACACGAAAGGTGAAGGGAGCTGGTCAACAAGGTGTAGCACATCTGCCCTAGTAAGGGCAGATGACGATGGCGAATAGATATTACAGAGGGAGAAGGTAAATGTGGATAAAGTGATGCGGACAGCAACTGCCTGTAGGTGAGTATGCAAGGAAATGGGATGGAAATAGACATCGTCTCGAAGGAGCATCAGAACCCCTCCATGGGCTGGGACACCTTCCACGGGTGGCAGGTCGAACCGCACAGAGGTGTAGTGTGGAAAGTCTGCACGATCACGTGGGCGCAACTTTGTTTCTTGTAGACAGACTAGAAGCGGGCAGTGCAACCGAAGGAGTAGTTTTAACTCCTCCCGGTGTAGCTTACATGACCTATTTGTGAAATATCCACGAACCTATCTATAGGGCATGGCCACCAACGAGTCTTAACCCTTTCAGTCCCAAATTATGAAATCAACTTTGGAAAAATAAAAATTCAGTGTTTTCTGTATTGATACAGTGCAATAAAGATCAACATCATGCACAACACAGACGTTTGTATCGAGGTATTTTATTAGTTGGACGATATTTTGTTGACAGCCAACACTGCCAGATAAAGCTAGCATAATCTTCGCCACAGCAAGAAAGACAATTCACTGCTGGAATAAAATAAAAGGAACCACACTCATGCTCACTCTCAACCACGTACAGACTACAACGTAACACAATCTCTAAGATGGACATATTAATGCCTCAGAAGTGGCTACACGCCCTAAGAAGCAGCAAAATGCCGTACTAATAGCATGTTGTTCATCAACAAAAATATAATTTTAAGGATTGATGCACAAAACGTGGTTATAAATCATCTGTTAGTAAGTTGTTGTCCAAGAACAACACTGGGAACGAAAGGGTTAAGACGCTGAATCGCGCGACTATGTCATTTATTGGAATACTGTGAATTACAAAAATTGCCAACGCTTTCCTTGCCTTGCTTTTGTTTTCTTCGTTTTACGAATTGGATTCCCATTTAAGAACCATCGGAGTGAGGTGCTTGAGTTTTCCTTCTTGTTGTTACTCGCAATTAGAAATCAGGTGTACCCCCCCCCCCGCGCCCCTCTTGTGGTTCAGAAGTGACTTTTCTTTGGTTAACCTTCTTTCCTTACCATCCTCTTTGTTTTTCACTAATGATTACACAAATGGGATATTGGTTTTCTTTATAGTGAAATGGAATTACTACCCAAAGGATTTGGGTTTCTCCCTTTGTGGAAGAGGGCATTTCTTCAGTTCTATATTTCTGTTACATTTCCAGCGAAAGAGCATTTCAGCAACCTTCTGCTTTCTTACCTATCGATATGGTGCGTAATAGGACGGATTGAAGGGACGGCAGGAGAAAGCCCCCCCTCACCGCTCAAAAATAAATAAATAAAAAGAGATGACACTGGTGACAGTTGTGCTAAAACGAAATTGGTAAACACAGCTTTTCAAAATTCCTTAAGCAAGAAGACAAAGCAAATACTCCAGAATTCGAATCAGGAATAGCTGCCAGCATGCGTAATTTAGAAGTATACATGCCTGGAGACTTCAAGTAACTTCAGTTACTCAATAATGATGTCTACTGGTCGTGACTGTATATCAGTTAGGTTCCTTTAACAGTACGCTAATGCAGTAGCACCATATGTAGCTATCATACACAACCGCTCGCTCAGCGAAATGTCCGTAGCAAAAGACTGGAAATTTGCACAGGTCACTCAAATATTCAAGAAATGCAATAGGGGTGATGGACAAAATTACAGCCCTATATCACTGAAGTAAGTTTGTAGCAGAATTTTACAAAGTACGCTTTCCTCAGACATTATGAACTACGTCGAAATGTTCGTAGAGCTTATGGGACTTAACTACGGGGTCCTCAGTCCCTAAACTTACAAACTACTTATGAACTAGCTAATACTAAGGACGGCACAAATATCTATGCCCGAGGGGGGATTCGAACCCCCGACCGTAGTGGCCGTGCAGACCGTGACTGGCGCGCCGCAGACCGCTTGGGCACCGCGGTCGGCAACTACGTCGAAGACAACGACCTATTGACCCATAGTCAACACGGATTCATAAGCTATCGTTCTTGTGACACACTTAGCCCTTTACTCACGCAGCGCAGAATGGCCGCATGGTATAAGACTTCATGCTGCGGACTGGGCGACCGTTCCCGCCGGAATCCACCTCGAGAATGTGTGTGTGTGTGTGTGTGTTTCTCTTACTGTGAGTTAGTTTAAATAGTTTGTAAGTCCAGAGACTGATGACCATAGCAGTTTCGTCCAATAGTTTTAGTCACATAATGTGATGATTGCTATTGACAATGTATTTAAATCGCTTCCATATTTCTAGATTTCCTGAAGCCATGTCACAATATACTCACAAGCGTCTTCTAATCATATTGCGGGTTTATGGAATATCGCCACAGCTGTGTCATTTCATTTGTGTCGTCTTGTCAAAAAGGACACACCACGTAGTAAATGACGGAAAGACTTTAAGAAAAACAGAAATTATATCTGTGGTTTTCCAGGGAAGTGCTATAGGGACCCTACTATATATTATCTTTATTAATGGGAGTCAATGTGAGCACCTCTCTTAGCCTGTTTGTGGATGGTGCTGTAATTTATTGGTTAGTATAGAAGATCAAGTGCAAGTGTAAATTGATTTACATATCTCCATGGTGAAAAATGTTCAAACGCTTGTAAATCTATGGGACGTAACTACTCTAGTCATCTGTTCCTAGGTTTACAAGCTTCTTAAACTCACGCTAAGAACAAAAAATACATCCTTTCGCCGCAGCTAGGTGCTTGGAAAGCTCCGCGCAGAAATTGATCCTTAATAATGTTCAGTGTGAAGTCACCCATATAACCACTAAAAGAAATGCGTTAAGTTTCATTAAACGATACATCAGTCAAATCTACTGGCGGTCGTAAATGCTAAAGTTCAAATGTTTGTGAAACTTAAGGGGCTTAAGACTTAAGTCCCTAAACTTACAAGCTACTTATGAACTACTTTATACTAAAGACGACACAAACATCCATGCCCGAGGGGGGTTCGAACTCCCGACGGGGAACGGCCTCGCGCATCGGAGCATAGCTCCTCAATGCGCTTTGTACTGCCACTGAATCCTTATCCCACGGATGATAGGAAAATTATACAACCCATCACACTGCTGTACAAATAAGATGGGTTGGAGGCGTTCAGGATGGAAGGCGAAGCGGTGCTTGTGGGCGCCCTAGAAAAGGGTGTCTGATTGGCAAATAAGAGAAAGGCTTCAAGTTCGGTATATTCTTGACATACGGAATACATGGCGAGACTCGCCCTGGGGTCGGATGCAATGAATGAGTGCCAATCTAAGTTAGAGGATTAGAAAATGAAAAAGGTAAAGGTTACGGTAATGATTCACAGCCGAGTTGGAGTAGCCGAGCGGTCTAAAGCGTCTCGCTACGGAGCGAGCGGTTGCTCGCCATGGGGGGTTCGAGTCCTCCCTGGGGCATGTGTGTGTGTGTGTATTTGTCCTTACGTTAGTTTACCTAGGTTTAAGTAGTTTGTAAGCTAAGGACTGATGACCACGCAGTTTGGTCCAATAGATTTAAAAAAAATGGTTCACACAGCTGGTGGCTGATACCGAACAGCCGCACAAAGAGTCTGGGCCTCTGGAGTGTATCTTTTCTTTTCGAGAACTAAAACGGAAGAGAATTCTCCAGCAGTAGCACACGTGATCAAACGTGGGTGTCTGCTATTGACTTCACGGTAGCATGGAAACTTCAGTAGTTTCAGCACGGACGCCAGAAGGGTGGCGTGATTTTAGAAACAGCGTTCAATACTGGTTCTGGCTGGATCTTTCCTGCAAGGTGGACAGCTTTGGTCACGTTGTCGAGGCGTATGTCGCAGTGGAAGAAAATTTTTGAATTATTTCCCTAACCTATTTTAGACTGGCTGGTCATCCTGTTCATTCCCTCCCCCTTCCCTAGAAGTGGTGACTCACAAAGTTTACATGGACGCCAGACACTCCTGGGAAGAACGGGTTGCCCGAAAGGGGACTTAGTAACTAAGGGAGGAATGTGTTACAATTCCAACACATTTAGTGTGAATGTAAGGGGAGTTACATGTAGTAACACTTGGTTTTCAGGTAAACAACAAAATTTGGAAATGTCATAACTCTTCACAAATTTGTAGAACACTTAATTCAATAATTTGAAATTTCAAACCCTTTAATGGGTGAATGTAGTGTTAGACTTCAATTAAAACTTCTTTCATAACTTACGTATCATTACTAAATTCTGAGAGATTAAAGTGTAAACGCTGGCCGAACTTAATCAGCACGGGTCTTGCAATGGTTACAGATGCTCCTAGAAAGGTGTAGATGTTTGTGTTGTTTGGCAAATATTAATCTCGTTATTACACAGTGTAACAAATGTGAAATATCACACAACAAATTGTATTATTATAAGAGTATTAATGGATCTGGGTAACGACCATATTGGATTACA
This sequence comes from Locusta migratoria, assembly GCA_026315105.1. Taxonomy (NCBI): domain Eukaryota; kingdom Metazoa; phylum Arthropoda; class Insecta; order Orthoptera; family Acrididae; genus Locusta; species Locusta migratoria. Next base: position 232,982,013 of record CM048751.1, on the reverse strand, counting down.
TTACTGCACAAAATTGAAATAATGTTTACATCATTAAATCACAGTGTAAAACATAGTACAATTCCATTGAGTGCAATGGAATCAATCCAATGAAAAACTCACAAAATTCTTATACTCAGATGGTTGTCATACTTCCCATAGATTAATAAGGACTTGATAATTGAGTATAAATATAAAATAGATACGTTAACTGTAATCCCAGAAAACAACTAGAATCCACTGCAAAAAGTAATATTGGCTTTGAATTCATTAACTAGTCAACTAACAAGTTTAAGTAACAACCTTTTTTTTTAAACCAGTAATAACACTGATTACATAAAATATTGTGGCAGTGACAAAATACACTAATACAATTGAATATGAAATGTGTGGGATTAAAAGTTTTTTCAACAAAGGGATAAAACACGTATGAAGTACGTAAGTAAAATATGAAAATACAACAGAGGTTTTATCTACCTTAGTTCTCGTCATAATACACACGGTCTAAAAATATAAAATGGTAAATAATACTTAATTATTCACTTTGAAATATTGCAAGTTACTTAAAAAGGGAACATTCCGTCCAAACAGGTTCAAATGTTCAAATGTTTGTATAGTCTATGGGACTTAACTATGGGGTCATCAGTCCCTAAACTTACAAACTACTTATGAACTACTTACGAACTAGGACGGCACAAATATCCATGCCCGAGGGGGGATTCGAACCCCCGACCGTAGTGGCCGTGCAGACCGTGACTGGAGTGCCTCAGTCCCCTCGGCCACCGCGGCCGGCTCCAAGCAGGTCATATAGGAACACTACGCAATAACATTACTTTTGTGTCCCAGCCTCGTCGCTGCTTTTGTGTCTCGTTTCCGTCGTAGGTGTCGGTGGCCGAGTAGATAGAGACCGACACAGGAATAAAGGATGCACGCTTGTGCAGATACGAAGGTGAGCAGCCAGTGGGACAGCAGAAACTAGAAACACTAGAGTAAATTAGAACGAGATATATATTTCATAGAGACTTAGTAATACTTAACTTTTACATAGTTCTTGACTGCAGAATGCTGATACATAGATTAGATAGAGGCCTGCCTACTGATGAGTCCTAGTGCCTATCCGATAGCCAAGTCTTAACTGGTGCCTATCTGATTCCCAAGTGTTAACTTGTTCCTATCTCAGTCCCAAGTGACCGATGCAGCAGTCGTGGCCACGAGCGGAGTTGCAGCAGAGGGCGCTCGTGTCTGTCGTCGTAAGAACGCCGCGCAGTGCGTGCATGGCGGCGCGCGGCGCAAGTAGGTGGCGCGCACTTTATACTTGTGCGACACCACAATTACGACTAGGTCAAAGTCGTATTGTTGCTTCACTATAGCCTCATCTAAAGTGATTATTACACAGTCGACATCAAATGATAACAGCGAACTATATACGGGTGTCTCAATGGTATATAAAACACAGCAAGAACTAAATTACTTGAAACGCTGACAAGTGCACGAAAATGGATGCTCTTAAAAATAGCTAGGATAATGTCTTAGACAAAAATCAAGGGCATTTTTACCAATTTAACTGCCTTTAGTAAAAATCTACAATCATTAGGGAAAAGAAGAGTTAATAGTGCTTATCACAAAATTAATTGGTATTATTTCATGAATCACCAGTGCTGAGATACTTTGCGCATAAATGCAGGTTACGCGGCACGGGAACTGTTTGTAAATAAAAACAACTGTCAAACGCGCACGAGCTGTGTGGGGCAGTAGGGGAGGTGATAATCAGAGAAGTATAATGGCTGCCTGTGGTAGGCATGGGAAGAGGGGGAGGCAAGTCTCGGCTAAACGCACAGTGGGAGGGGAGAGAGGAGAGGCACACGAGATGGGTGGGTGGCGGGAGGAAGAGGCGAGTGTGGTGGAGCGGCTACAGCTGATTGGAACAGCCTTGAAGGAGGCAGGTGGTCTAACGTCAGATGACGGCGTATTAGCACGCGCCTTTAACAATGCAAGAAAATAGAATTCTGGCGGAAATTCGCACAGGTGCACTTAAAATAAAAAGGCAGCACAATAACATCGGCTACAAACAGCGGATAAAATAAATAACGTATCAGATATTTGGAAATGAATTTCATTCAGATGAATAGAAAGGAAGTTCAAGTCAGTTTGATACGTAATTGACAAAGATCAGGCAATTAACAGTACACATTTTCAAATTTTTCTGGAATAATTTTTAAAAAGTCGGGAACCTGGAAACCTGTTCCATAAACCAGAAGCACACTAAGAAACTACAAGATTTATAGATGGATTTCTGGAGAAGATCGGCCAGAATTTCCAGGAAAGAAAAAAGAAGAAACACCGAAGTAATAAAGAGGATGGAAATAATAGAAAGAATAGATGAGGTGATGGAAAGAAAGAAATTACGGTGGTACGAGCATGTAAGAAGAATGAGGACACCAGAATACCGAAGCTAGTACGACCTGTGACCACATGGGTCAAAAATGTACAGCTCACAATGAAACGAGGCGTTATGCATAGCAGTTTCAACTGGCACCGGGAGATCTGATTGGTTGCTGGTAGGAGCCATTAGCCAATGAGATGCTGCATGTTTCTTAACCGAAGATTCGGGCGCTACGCGCCCTCACATACTTAAAGAAAAAAATTTCTTGTTTAACCAGTACCTAACCTAACTGCCACTTTAAAAAAGTTATCTGTAGCGTAGCCTTAAGAAGGTTAGGTATAGGTTAAGCAAGACGTTTTTTTTTTTTTTTTTTTTTTTTTTTTTTTTTTTTAAGTATGTCAGGGCGCGCTGCGCCCGAATCTCCGGTTAAGACACACGCAGCATTTCATTGGCTGATGTCTCATACCAACAACCAATCAGGTCTCCCGGTGCCAGATGAAACTGCTATGCATAACGCCTCGTCACAATGAATAGACTGGGCGCAGAAGAAGAAGAAACACAAGATAGACACACCTGGAGAAATATAGTGAATAATTAGTGTAAAACCTTATGTTCTAGGTGTATTCATTTCTGGGCGTATTAGTATGTTGGAGGTTAACCTCTGTAATGAGGAAAATCTCAATAATAAATAAATAAAAGTCGGGAACTCTTCCTGGCAATACTGGCTGCTGCTGCAACACCGCGATTGAAGTGCAGCCAACCAGTGAGAGCAGACTAAAGCACTGAAGCTGAGGTTATGTTCCTACTAAGTCTGGAAACGAACAACATCCGGCCGACAGGAGAGGTTAATCTGCCTGAAGCTCGGCCGTGAACTCGTTCGATATCTCGCTTGTAAAGTGGCGGAGCGACGTGGATGTACGGAGAAGTGCCGCGGTGCCGCCCTGCAGCCGAAATCACTGTGCGCGGCTCGTCGAGGAGTTAGTTCGGCGCGCGGCCGCTTCTGGCAGTCTGGCGCTGCAGGCGCGGGTCGTAAAAGCCGGAGCGACCTTTACGAGCGGCCGATGGGCAGGTGGCGAGCTGGGAGGAGTGCGCCCGGAGCCAGTAGACGGCGCGGGGATGGCCGACCTTTACTGCATATTGTGCGAGCTTCGGCGGCGGCGGCGGGGGCATTGTGCCGTTGTCTGGGCGGCGCGACGCAGTAAACCGGCAAGTGACGCAGTCGGAGCCCGACGCAGGATCCTCGACGGAACGACGCTCCAGATTTTTACTCGAAGTACAGGCAGGTTTCCTTTAACTGCAGGGCTAAAGGTCATTGGTTCGACGTAACCAAACAACAGTGGCAGTTTCATTTGTGATCCCTCTGGATTAAAGTAAAAATTTACTGATACGATCATTGACCACCCCCATGAACCACAGACATTGCCGAGGTGGGGTGGCTTGCGTGACTCAACGATGCAGATAGCCGTACCGTAGGTGCAACCACAGCGGAGGGGTATCTGTGGAGAAGCCAGACAAACGTGTGGTTCCTGAAGAGGGGCAGCAGCCTTATCAGTAGTTACAGGGGCAACAGTCTGGATGATTGACTGAGCTGGCCTTGTAACATCAGCTAATGTGGCTTTGCCACACAGTTACTGCGAACGTCTCAAAGCAAGGGGAAACTACAGCCGTTAATTTTCCCTAGGACATGCAGCTCTATTGTATGAACATATGATGATGGCATCCTCTCGGATAAAATATTCCGGAGGTAAAATAGTCCCCCATTCGGATCTCCGGGCGGGGACTACTCAGGATGATGTGATCATCAGGAAAGACAATACTGGCATTCTACGGATCGGAGCGTGGAATGTTAGACCCCTTAATCGGGTAGGGAAGCTAGAAAATTTAAAAAGGGAAATGGGTAGGTTGAAGTTAGATATAGTGGGGATTAGTGAAGTTCGGTGGAGAGAGGAACAGGATTTCTGGTCAGGCGAGTACAGGATTATAAATACAAAATCAGTTGGGGGTATCACAGGAGTAGGTCTGATAATGAATAAGAAAATAGGAATGCGGGTAAACTACTATGAGCAACACAGTGATCGCATTATCGTAGTCAATATAGATACAAAGCCAACACCGACCACAGTAGTACAGGTTTATATGCCAACTAGCTCTGCAGATGATGAGGAGATCGAAGAAATGTATGAGGAGTTAAAGGAAATTATTCAGACAATTAAGGGAGAGGAAAACTTAATTGTTATGGGAGACTGGAATTCGGTAGTAGGACAAGGAAGGTAAGGGAAGATAGTAGGTGAATATGGTCTGGGCAAAAGGAATGAAAGAGGAAGCCGCCTGGTAGAATTTTGCGCGGAACATAATTTGGTTACAACAAACACCTGGTTTAAGAATCACAAAAGAAGGTTGTATACGTGGAAGAGACCAGGAGACACCGGGAGATACCAGATAGATTTTATAATGGTAAGACATAGATTTCGGAACTAGGTTTTAAACTGTAAAACATACCCAGGGGCAGATATAGACCCTGACCATAACTTGTTGGTTATGAACTGTAGGCTGAACCTGAAGAAAAAAGGAGATGGAACCTGGATAAATTGAAGGAACCTGAAGTTCTGAAGAATTTCAGAGGGAGCTTTAGGCAACAATTGACAGAAACGGGGGAAAATAAAACAGTAGAGGAGGAATGGGTAGCATTGAGAGATGAAATAGTGAAGGCAGCAGAGGACAAAATAGGTAGGAAAACAAGACCTACAAAAAATCCTTGGATATCACAGGAGATACTAAATTTAATCGATGAAAGGAGAAAATATAAAAATGCAGTAAATGAAACAGGCAAAATGAAGTACAGACGACTAAGAAATGAGATTGTCAGGAAGTTCAAAATGGCTAAGCAGGAGTGGCTAAAAGGCAAATGCAAGGATGTAGAAGAATGTATAAATAGAGGAAAAATAGATACAGCCTACAGGAAAATAAAAGAGACATTTGGGGACAAGAAAAGCAACTCTACGAATATCAAGAACTCAGATGGGAAACCTGTTCTCAACAAAGAAGGGAAAGCTGGAAGGTGGAAAGAGTACATAGAGCAGCTTTACAAAGGAAATGAACTTAGAGAAAAGGTTGTAGGAAGGGAAGAGGAAGTAGATCAAGATGAAATAGGAGATACTATACTGAGAGATGAATTTGACAGAGCCCGAAATACCTAGGTCGGAACAAGGCCCCAGGAGTAGATGACATACCCTCAGAGCTACTAAAGTCTCTGGGAGAGCCAGCCATGACAAAATTGTTTCGCCCGGTGTGTAAGATGTATGAGACAGGTGAAGTACCCTCAGACTTTAAGAAAAATGTTATAATCCCCATACCAAAGAAAGCAGGTGCAGACAGGTGTGAAAACTACAGAATCATCAGTTTAATAAGTCATGGTTGCAAAATATTAACACGAATTATTTACAGAAGGATGGAAAATCTGGTAGAAGCCGACCTCGGGGAAGATCAGTTTGGATTCAGGAGAAATGTAGGAACTCTGGAGGCAATACTCACTTTACGGCTTATCCTAGAAGATAGATTAAGAAAAGGCAAACCTACGTTTCTAGATTTTGTAGATTTGGAGAAGGCTTTTGACAATGTTGATTGGAATAAACTCCTTAAAGTTCTGAAGCAAGCAGGAGTAAAATATAGGGAGCGTAAGGTTATTTACAACTTGTACAAAAACAAGAGCAAAACAAAAATAATGGAATGCGGTCTTAGAAAATCAGGCGATGCTGAAGGAAATAGATTAAGTAACGAAACAATGAAGGTGGTAGATGAGTTTTGTTACTTGGGTAGTAAAATAACATGTGATGGTCGCAGTACAGAGGATATAAAATGCAGAATGGCAATGGGAAGAAAAGCATGTTTGAAAAAGAGCAATTTGTTAACATCGAATATTAATTTAAGTGTAAGGAAATCTTTTCTGAAGGCATTTGTGTGGAGTGTTGCCTTGTACGGGAGTGAAACATGGACGGTAAGCAGTGCGGACAGGAAGAGAATAGAGGCTTTTGAAATGTGGTGCTTCGGAAGAATGCTGAAGATTAGGTGGGTATATCGCGTAACTAATGAAGAGGTACTGAACAGAATTGGGGAGAAAAGAAATTTCTGGCATACCTTGACTAAAAGAAGGGATAGATTGGTAGGGCACATTCTCAGACATCAAGGGATTGTGAATTTAGCGTTGGAGGGAAGTGTGTGGGGTAAAAACCGCAGAGGAAGACCAAGAGATGGATACAGTAAGCAGATTCATACAGATGTAGGTTGCCGTTCTTATGTGGAGATGAAGAGGCTTGCTCAGGATAGGGTATTGTGGAGAGCTGCATCAAACCAGTCTCCGGACTGAAGACCACAACAAGAACAACGATCAGTGATTTTTCTTTACTTCTTTTTAGGGAAGGAAATGATTCTCGTTGCTTCTACACCTTGTAAGGTGGCAAACACCCTCACATTTATTTTATTGGGTTAAATTCATACGGTAACATTAGCGGGGCTGCCTATGTTGGTCAGTTTTTCGCCTGGCCGAGAGAACGCCCTTTCCTCCGTCCGCACGGGGCGCGGCTCGAGGGGTTTTCAAATGTTCAAATGTTTGTAATTCTATCGGACCAAACTGCGTGGTCATCAGTCCGTAGCTTACAAACTACTTAATCCTAGGTAAACTAACCTAAACTAAACTAACCTAAGCACAACACACACACACCTGCCCCAGGGAGGACTCGAACCTTCGACAGCGAGCAACCGCGCGCTCCGTAGTGAAACGCCTTAGACCGCTCGGCTGCTCCACCGCGGCTCGAGGGGTGTCAGGGAGGTGGATTCGCCTTCTACGCTGTTGGCTTTTTAGACGGGAGGCCTCACAGTGGACTTGTCCACTTGGCGACAGGAGTTCTAGAGTTGCTGGTTGGAGGGCGTGTGTAACACGGCCAACGTGGAATCCTCTCATTGGCGGAAGTGAGTCTGAATTTCCTACGGCGTGGTAACATCTAGATTTCCCCCCAGCGACTCGTCGTGGAGGGCTCTCTATCTCTCTAGAGGTTCAGCGTCTGCACTGTATCTCGGCGGCCGAGTTTATGCTCATCGTCGGAGAAATATTCCTTTTGTCTGCAGGCGTTGTATCACACTTATTGTTACATTACACGCGGTACTTCCGTAATTACGGAACGACGCATAGCGATCGGCATAATAAGCGAGTCTTACGTGTGCTCTGAGATGGGTCGTAAGCCTAGCGGTATCATGTGCTGCGTCTGACACTTCTCGTCTGGCTACGATACATGCAGATCGTGTTTGGGACTTTATACGTCCATTCTAATAGTTAAAGCTTGCGAGCCTATTTTGAGGGCTCAACGGTGGACTGGCGGAAGCCGGTGTACCACGCCAAATTACTAACAGACTAGGGAAAGATAGGCAGGGAACGTACCGGCAGTTTGACGAAGTCTTGGCAAAGTTATTCAGGTTTATTTAGGTTTGCAGCACCATCGGAAGCAGGTCGCAGCCACGACGAGACCACACACGGCACAGTGTGCTAATTGCTCCGGGCTCCCTTCCTTCCACTGAAATCAGCTTACATTTGACGTGTTTTTCGTGCATTTTCACACGTTTGCGACACCCGCGTTCTGTGACACCACTTGTAATTTACTGATTAATTCGTGACAGGTACACGAAATCAGACGTTTTCCTAAGTTCATGTAACATTATCCTTTACCTAATTCTGTTTTTCTGCGTCTACAAGCCTGTGAAACTCGTGTATACGTTTATAATGTTTACATTAATTCATTTTCTATTTTTTACAAAAATAATTAAATCGTAATTTTGTTTTATAAAACAATTCTCGTATCGCTTAGACCACCAACGAACCCACTCCTGACCCAGCAGACCCATTTAGAATAACATTTTGGGAGTTTTGGGGGCTAAAGTGGTACCAGTTCAGCATAAGAATTCAGATAGCCACGATTTTGGGGGACTTCTCTTGCCTCAGGGGCTACCACAAAAAGATATACACGACAAGCGTTATTGTCGCGCCGAAAGGCGAGGTAAGATATTAGACAGTATAAGACTTCCCAAGCGTGAGCAACCCTAAAACCTGCATCTACGTGTACATCCATACCGCATACATGCATTCATTAAGAGTTAGCCTCGCGGGACTGACCGAGCTCCAGAAGGCGCCTTTCTCCAGTGTGTGCGGTTGCTCCCCGTCGGAGGTTCGACCCCTCTCTCGGGAAAGGGTGTATGATTTGTCCTTACCATAAATTAGTTTAAGTCCTTTGTTAGTCTAGGGACTGATGGATGACCACAGAGGTTTGGTCCCTCAGCTTCACAAACATTTGAACATCCAAGGTTACCGGATTTAGGAATGCAAAAATTAGGACTTTTCCTATATCTTTTAGGACAAAAAATGAGGACACATACAATGTTTTAAATTTATTACTTGTTGTTGTTGTCTTCAGTCCTGAGACTGGTTTGATCCAGCTCTCCACCCTACTTTATCCTCAGCAAACCTTTTCACCTCGTAAGAATTGGCTTACTGTATTCATCTCTTGGTCGCCCTCTGCGAGTTTTACCCTACAAACTTCCCTCCAATACTAAATGGAACATTCCTTGATGTCTATGTCGTACCAATCGATCCCTTCTTTTAGTCAGGTACACCAGAAATACCTTTTCTTACCCATTTATTACTGAAAAAATAATAATGTTACACAACCACCTATACAAACATTACTTCAGGGCCCATGTCATACGTGCAATCTTCAAAGGAGCATATCTTTTTTCAAAGTTCATTGATACAAATATGTAAAAAAGTTTTAGGGCCAAAATGTCTAGCTTCAATTTCATCATTGCTAAACTTTTAGAGTCATTTGTGAATCTATTTCTCTCCTTGGTCGAATATGCCTATATTACAAGCGTTATTGGCTCACGCTTCAAAGAATAACTATGCAATTTTTATCGTATTACTAAACTGTTCCTTACTCTTGCATAACTGAATCTACTTGCACCATTTATTCTGGCATTGTTAAGATTTTACATCATGTGTGGTCATGCATTCTTTAAATTTGTAAAGTGATCAAAATACCTTTCATCATCAGTTTAATTATTATTATCAAACTAAAATCTGATAGATTGTTCCAATTATGCCCAAGATACACGTGCACATTCTAGCCACTTTGAGAATATATTTAGAGACGTCGATCATTATATTTAAAAACGTTCACCTTTGATGCATCAGCACAGTCGTCATTTTCAATCTGAGCCAATCTTTCCTCCAAACTCCAAAATATAAAATTTGCATTTTTTTCTCTGTTGAACAACATCTAGTATATTCATCAAAGCCGGCCGCGGTGGCCGAGGGGACTGAGGCGCGTCAGTCACGGTCTGCACGGCCACTACGGTAGGGGGTTCGAATCCCCCCTCGGGCATGGATATTTGTGCCGTACTTAGTGTTAGCTAGTTAATAAGTAGTTTGTAAGTTTAGGGACTGATGACCCCGTAGTTAAGTCCCATAAGCTATACAAACATTTGAATTTTATTCATCAAATCAATAAAGAGTTTGCAACTTCTCCTCCTCCCGTCAGCTTGCTGTTACCTGGCACCTAACTGCCCACTCAAAAAATTGGTTCAGAAGAGATGCATTTAATGTTTACTATTTAATTTGAATAAAGTTTTTTTTCTTAGTTTTGGGCCTTGGTGATTTGAATGGATAATGCATGTTTCACTGACATTTATTATCTTTAAATTAGCCTCACACGCACAACACATAAATTAACATATAAAACTTCAACACTGTGTGCCACTATTTTCTGACAATATCAAACCGAAACCTCGGTCTTATTATACAACCGCACCGGTCAGCAACTCAGCTGCTACTAACTCTACAATGACACCACTGCCACTGCTGGCGCTACAAGTCAGCGATATTACAAATACCACGGCTCACTTCAAAGACATAGTAGCAAAGACATTAATCCCTTACTAGTTTTCTTCCTTTTCTAAGGTGCTGATGTAATTATGAAAATAATCCAACTAGAGACTGCATCCCGTAACTATCTCTTTTGGACGGTTCGTAAAAATTATTTGGTAGAGGTATAAAAACAAACTGAAGTGGTCATCGGTCCCTAGACTTACAAAATGCTTAAACTGACTTATGTTGAGAAGAACATGTACACCCATGCCCGAGAGAGGACTTGAACCTCCGACACGGAGCAGCCACGAAATCCGCAGTAAGGTGCCCTAGAGCGCACGTTCATTCCCACGTGGCTAGGAATTGTTGGAAGTGAGTATTCAGATAGAAAGAAGTATTTCAGAGAAAAAAACGTCTTAGTAGATCTCTGATTATCTGGAACTAGACTATCTTAGACTATAGTTTGAAAGTATAGGAGCTATAATATTAGCAAATAACTATATATGTGATGCAATTCTTCAAGTAGTAAGTTTATGAATTGTTGACGATGAGAAATACAAACAGAAATTAAAAGATTTTAATTCCCAAAACTATAAAAATTTGGGCAAAGGCAGAAATCGTAAAAGTACGCGCGGACGCCAAATTAAACGTTGAAAATGTTGACTTGCCTACGTAAATGCGTATGTCTGGTAACCCTACATAGATCAATACTGCGTAAGCCATAATCGCAGTACGTGGTGGAGGGTACCTTATTTACCACAGTCATTTCTCCTTTTTCATAATTCGTAAAAAAAGACTATAAAAAATTTAAAACTATTTCCGGCATGCCTTAGTGTGGGGCCCTAATTTCTTTAATTTTATCATTCTGGTGTTTTCACGAGGTGCACGTTGGAGGAACCAGTATATGGCTTGAGTCTTCGAAAAACGTATCCCTATAGACTTTGACAAAAGCCGGTACGGCGATACAGAACGTCTCTCTCTTGCAGCAAGAGACGTTAAACCCCAAGTTTCCTTCCTTCCTTCTCTTGCAACCCCTGCCAATGGAGTTTCTCATCTTCGAGCTCACCAAATGCATTTGTAACGCTGGTCTTCTCTGTCTTCTAGCAAACCTGTTTGTTTCGATAAGCACTAACGAGTACTACCATCTCTCGAAGAACTCGACACTTTTCTTGAGCACCGTATCATGAAGTGTATAAGCCGTCTTCATGGTCCCATATTCCCTAGCCATGCTGCTATTTCATCAGCGATCTTCCACTATACTCCGTGCACCGAAACGAGAGACGCAATGTAAACACACAGAGGCGCATGACCAGGGGTGAACAAAAAGGGTTCGCTCGCACAATTACGTATCGTGATATTAGAAGTAGAATTTATTTACTTTTAATCATCCATAAAATGTAGGCTTCTGAGAATTGCCCAAATATCCACATTCGTTTACGACAACAAGCACTTCGTCATTTGTTGGCCATTCGTATCACATTTATTTTAAAGTCGTCACCACTTTCTACAAACTTCTGTCGGTATTGATTTATTTACATATTGTCATACTTCAGGGAGTTTGTGGCTTTGATTTGCCACCCGATACACTGAGAAACGAACAATTTCGGTAGATGCCGCTGTTTTCCACAACATCATAGTTCCTAGCCTGTTCTCGATACCATATCTCCGTTTTATATACTCAAAGAACTGAAGTGTCTCTGAAAAACTGAATGATTTCTTCTTTGACCGCTTCTTAGGTGGACTCATACTGGAGGATGAGTATGAGTTTACTCTTACTTACTAACGAGAGAGAAAAAGAAACCAGAGACTATGACTGCTGAATGTGATTAGAAACACTAATACTTCCGCCACTATTCAGCAATTGCTCCTTCAAGATAAATTTTACAGTCAGCTTCTAATATCAAAATGTTCAAATGTTCGTAAATCTATCGGACCAAACTGGCTGGTCATCAGTCTGTACCTTACAAACTACTTAAACTATGCCCCAGGGAGGACTCGAACCTCTGACGGCAAGCAAACGCGCGCTCCGCAGCGAGGCGCCTTAGACCGCCCGGCTACTCCACCGCGGCCAGCTTCTAATATCACCGCCTGAAGCGGATGAGGCGACAGCAGGCGCCCCCTTTTGTGCACCTCTGGTCACGCGCCTCGGTGTGTTCGTCTCTCGTTTCGGTGGACGGAGTATAGTTAAAGCAGATTCCTAGTGCAATGGCAGTGTCCATGAACTCATCGCGTCGTCGTTGTGTACTATGTATACACTTGCAGGGAGCTTCCGTCGAGAAGTGATAGACTTTTTAAAGTTTGGCGGTTTCAGAAATGTATTGGCCTTATTTCTGGGTGCACTGGTAACGAGAGTAACGAGTAGCGGTAAGTTCGTAACGAGGACTGTTTCTTTTCGTAACTGATACTTACGTATACAAATCTTTTAGTTATCCTTGCAGCTCTAAGGAAAATAGCAAAAAGCCTGCTCGAAATTAAACGTACTGTGCACGCGCGGAGCCACCATCCCTAGTGCGCATGCGCGGATCCACGGTAGACTAGAGCCGTTCCTATTTCTCCACTGCGCCCAAGGCGTCTGCTGATTGCGAAGCTTCACCCATTCTGCCGCTAGGTGGAAGACCTTCTAGACCTGACTTTTATACGTTACGTGTATCGCGCGAAGTTACGATTACAGTGCGATTTGTATCGGCACTTGTATCAGATATATGTATATGCGACTTTATGTAACCGCGACTTGTATCAACTGACAAGTATCAACCTCATACATGTATGAGTGTGTGTTTACACTAGTTGATTTGTATCACTGTGCGAAGGGTTTTGACAAAGATTTGAAGGATTTCACAATTTTATGTGCTGGTGCGCCTGCTCTTTGGAAGATGATAGGAGAAAAAGGCGGAGTAAGCGTAGATGGTGGCAAAGAGAGTTTCTTAGCAAGCGCGCTACTCATAGTGCTTACACAATGCTCGTTTAGGAGTTAACACTAGAGGATGGCGCGTATTTTAGAAATTATGTTGGGATAAGTATTGAGGTTTCTCGCAGTTTATCTCTTGTGGCTCCAATTGTGTGCAAACCCAACACAAACTTTCGGGAAGCGATTCCACCAGAATATCAGTTGGCAGTAACACTCCGTTTTTTGGTCACTGGAGATTCCTTTTCGCGTAAATAGAATATCAGAAAGTGCAATATGCAACATTATTCTTCGTGTTTGCGGTGCCATTGTGCAAGTCTTGACCCAAGAAGTTTATGGACATTATCGTTAAAGCTGGCTTTGATAAAAGTCCTTTTGTGGTGTCTTGGTGTTGAAACGATTGACCATTAGGCAGAAGCCTAACGTTGCCCAGGGTGCGCCCCATCATTATCACGATCTTCGGGGAGGCTCCTTTCGTGTATTATTGCATTTAACTTTCACTTCCCTACTATTCTGTGTTATATATGGTTTATTTCTTCTCTAATGTAAGATAATTATTGTAGATACTTATTATAATTATGTTATTGTACTATTGTGAGATAAGTGAGCCGGCCGCGGTGGCCGAGGAGACTGAGGCGCTTCAGTCACGGTCTGCACGGCCTCTGCGGTCGCGGATTCGAATCCTCTGACATGGATATTTGTGCCGTCCTTAGTCTTAGCTAGTTCATAAGTAGTTTGTAAGCTTAGGGACTGATGCCCCCCTTAGTTAAGTCCCATAAGTTCTACAAACATTTGAACGTTTGAGATAAGTGATGTCTTGGATACGATAAATAAATAAATAAACCCAAGAAGTGAAAGTAAAAGTTTCATATATCAGTATATATAATACGTTATAAAAAAAAAGTGCATGCATCTGGCACACATATCAATTTTTAGTTCTTATCCCGGCGGGCTTGCGTGATAATGTTGGCAATGGATACTGAATGTTCTTGTACTCCGCTAATTTCACATTCCAAATACAGATACGTCCTATTTCTATGAAGTTTAATGTAGTTTGCTTCGACCAAGAAGTTATGGAAAATTGCAAGATATGTAATACTGCGCGAACACAACACACGACACAATACACCTACACAAACGACAGTCGGCAACTCAAACATCCGCAAAGAGCTAGGTACTACGCATGCGCCACTTCTTCTATTTGTCAAAATAAGCGGCAGACGACTAGGCGGCAATAAATAACAGTAATGCGCATGCGCGAATTCTGAGAAATGTCGCTCATACACGTCGCCTATATTGCCAAAAAGCGATATACAAAATGTATACACGACATGTAGGAGCTGGAGGGTCCGTATAAACGTTCTGTGTATTTTTGTATGATGTGATGTATCGCGACATGTCAAATTGACATGTCGCTTATACATGTTGCTCATACATGTTGCGATACACGTATCCTACTGTAAACGTACCTTAATAGCGACTTCAGCCGACTTTGCTTCGCGACTCCGTAAAGTCACTTTCAGACATGTTCCGTAGTTCGAGTACAGTGAGTTCGCTCTCGTTTGCATACTGAATCACTGATTTTTGCCCTGGTTGACGGTTTAATCTAGTGTTACTGAATGTTAAACGTGGATTATGGTCGTCGTCATTTTCTTACATTTTATTAAATGAATGCAATTGCTAAAGAGTTTTAAATAACTTGATAAATAAGATTAAGATTTGGGCACCCTGCTGGATAATTTGGTTAAATTGAATTCGTCCTTAATGACATTCGACGTAGTCCTTAACTGCTACTGCAGTGATTGTGACGTACTGCGTTCGACAGAGTTAAGCTGTCATTTTTAATAACCTGCGTTTTAATGTTTCTTCATGTGTGTGTTGTAGAAGCTGTTGTCTGTGCGCAATGGCTAACGCCCCTTGTTCTGGTTGGGCCTGGCGCACACAATTCGGTCGCGTGGCCTATATTTACATCCAACCATCAGTACGCTGACTTGTTGTCAGTTCTTTTTAAACCACCTCACACTTCCTGCGGTAAATCTTAAGATTCAGAGTCATGGGTTTTTTGACTATGGTAAATTTTGATAAATTTTTCAACACTGTCGTGAGTGTGTTTTACTGCAGTTCATGGTTGAAAGATTCTGTCTATTTACTTTTCTGCAGTGGTGGAGGTAGCTCGTTGTGTGACAAATCTTAAACTTTTATATGAAAATTAGCGTGCTCACATTATTTCGAGAATTCTAGGTGGCTCTCCGGAGTCGCCTTGGAATTTTTACAACACTAGCATGAACTCGAGAACTTGTGTTAGTGACTCCAAAGGCTTATTGTGTAATGAAGTATTGATATTCAGGATACTTCAGTAAATAAACTACATGAGACTGTACTTTGTGTAAAATACAAAGGTACTGAACAGTGCAATGATTTTTTTTAATTCTTTGAGTTCATATGTTTACACAGCAGGTAGTCACAGATAATTATTCCAAATTTTATAATTATATAACTGTATTGGGTATTCGTTAGTCACACAAATTTGGGATAGTTGCTTTTTATATTTGCAGTATGGTTAATACTTTGGACATTATTTTTGTTTTACGGTTTCAAAGATATCCATTACGCTGGTTGTTACCTAGGTATCTATTGGATCTCCTTCTGATTTTAGTTTCGCCATTTAAGAGGTGACCATATGACTGTCGTAAATAAAAAGGATTGTTGATCAGCAAGCTGTATAATGATAATGTACCTTTGGTTAATGTTGAAGAACGTCGCATGTATCTATGCTGTTACCACTATTTTCACATGCATTGATTATTTAATTAATTAAATTTTGTTGTGTCCTCAACTTGTGGGCTCAGCTTTCCACTTCAGCAACCTTCTGCCCTGCTACCTACCAAGTCAGTGGTAATGGACGTCAGACGAGATACAGAAGTGGACAGAGGGATGATGAAAACTGTGAGTGAATATGAATATCTAGGAGCTACATTTGGTGAAGGTGGAAAGAAATAGGACATAATGAAGTAGAGAATGCAAAGAAAGTGATACTGTGATATTGTGGAATCACAGCTTGTCTAACCAGACAAAGAAGAATTTAAAAAAATGTCAAATGTTTGTATAGTCTATGGGACTTAACAACGGGGTCATCAGTCCCTAAACTTAAAAACTACTTATGAACTACTTACGAACTAGGACGGCACAAATATCCATGCCCGAGGGGGATTCGAACCCCCGGCCTTGGTGGCCGTGCAGACCGTGAAAGAAAAATATACTGAACCCATCACCCACTAACACTTTATTAGATTTTTGCGACATTCTTTAATATGATACGTTGGGTGACAAATGAAAGAAAAATCTATTTGAAACTGGTTGAGGTCGTAGACACTGTGTACTACCGAGAGCACAGTGGCTTATGTTAGGCAATACAGCTTCCAAATAACGGAGCGAGATTTTATTTGTGGCTGCGTACTTTTTAGCTTATAACCGCCAGGTGGCACGCCACAGCGCCACAGCGGGAACGCGCTGCAGATAGTCGATTGGGTAATGTATGGCTTGCGCACGCCAATAGCAAGTGGCAGTTGTATCAGGTTTGTCAGCCTAGTGGAAAATTTTTGTTTAGAAATGTACCCTGCTCAGAATATTTCATTACAACGAACATGTACGTAATTTTCCATTCTGTTACAAAGTTTGTTGTTGTTATGGTCTTCAGTCCGGAGACTGGTTTGATGCAGCTCTCCACCCTACTCTATCCTGAGCAAGCCTTTTCATCTCCTCATAAGAACGACAACCCACATCTATTTGAATCTGCTTACTATACGCGTCTCTTGGCCTCCCTCTGCGATTTTTACCCCACACACTTCCCTCCAATGCTAAATTTACGATTCCTCGATGTCTAAGAATGTGTCCTACCAAGCGATCCCTTCTTTTAGTCAGGGTATGCCATAAACTCCTTTTCTCGCCAATTCTGTTCAGTACCTCTTCATTAGTTATGTGATCTACCCACCTAATCTTCAGCATTCTTCTGTAGCACCACATTTCAAAAGCCTCTATTCTCTTCCTGTCTGCACTGCTTATCGTCCATGTTTCACTCCCGTACAAGGCAACACTCCACACAAATGCCTTCAGAAAAGACTTCCTTACACTTAAATTAATATTCGATGTTAGCAAATTTCTCTTTTTCAAAAATGCTTTTCTTCCCATTGCCATTCTGCATTTTATATCCTCTGTACTGCGACCATCGCATGTTATTTTACTACCTAAGTAACAAAACTCATCTACCACCTTCATTGTTTCGTTACCTAATCTAATTCCTTCACCATCGCCTGATTTTCTAAGACCGCATTCCATTATTTTTGTTTTGCTCTTGTTAATGTTCATTTTGTACGCTCTCTTCAACACACTGTCCATTCCATTCAACTGCTCTTCCAGGTCGTTCGCTGTCTCTGACAGAATTACAATGTCATCAGCAAAACGCAATGTTTTTATTTCTTCCCCCTGAACTTTAATCCCTATTCCAAAATTTTCCTTGCTTTCCTTGATCGCCTGCTCAATGTACAAATTGAATAACATCGGAGAAAGGCTACAACCCTGTCTTACGCCCTTCCCAACTGATGCTTCCCTTTCATGCCCTTCGAGTCTAATAACTGCGGTCTGGCTTTTGTACAAGTTGTAGATAACTCTCCTTTCCCTGTATTTTACCCCTGCTGACTTCAGAATTTGAAAGAGTGTAGTCCAGTCAACATTGTCAAACGCTTTCTCCAAATCTACAAAGGCTAAAAATGTAGATTTGCCTTTCCTTAATCTATCTTCTAAGATAAGCCGTAAAGTGAGTATTGCCTCCCGTGTTCCTACGTTCCTCCTGAATCCAAACTGATCTTCCCCTAGGTCAGCTTCTACCAGCTTTTCCATTCCAAAGTTTATCGCTTTCCAATTGGGAATATTTTGACTTGCCATTCAGTATTAAATTCATGTTGACAGTGATCAGTTTAATACAGCAATGTCGTTGGTTTATTTTTCTTTTTATACAGTATGTGTATGAATATTGATCATTTTAATTGAAATTTTTAAGTTATTGCTGTGAAATAATACAAATATTGTGTCGTTTATATTGAACGTTTAGCTGAAAAAGTTTGTTTTTTTCTTAATGGACTCATTTATTGTTATTTCCCGTTTTAATTTTAGAGGGTAAAGTCAACATTAATGGGAAATGTTGTTGATTTTCAAATTTTCAAATGTTTGTTAAGCTTATGGAACTTAACTACGGGTTCATCAGTCGCTAAACTTACAAACTACTTATGAACTACTTACGAACTAGGACGGCACAAATATCCATGCCCGAGGACGGAGTCGAACCCCCGACCGTAGTGGCCGTGCAGACCGTGACTGGAGCACCTCAGTCCCCTCGGCCACCGCGGCCGGCTGTTGATTTTCCTGTGGGACTGGAGATGATAGAAGGTTGCAATAAAGAGCCAAACAAGTTATTGATCATTGAAAAATACTCAGTCAGCATAATTCAATAATAACTTTATTAATTATACAAAAGTAATGAGTAAGATAATTATTGGGGGTCAACCGCACCTGTCCGTAATTCTAAATTGTTCCAAATACCCACCAAACTTTTCATTGAACGACATTGCCTCGATTCCTAGCCTTTACAAAATACTTACCAACCTCAAACCTTATAACATTAACAAAAGCTTGATAATGAACTTTGCTATTGCCCCATTATTAAGACACAAAATTTCCACCTACATTATGAAATTAAAGAAATACTGGATGTCACATTGATATTCTTATGTCAATAAACACAACTAGATAACTAAATCACAATTTATTGTTGAAGAGCAACTACTAGATCTCACATGAATAAATAATAATTATCATTTCCACTCATTCTTCTAAAAGTTGTAGAGGTTTTGTATAAACATTTTACCTACATGAATAGGGACCCTTTATTTCTGGCAGGTTCGTTCCCTGATTATCTTAAGAGGGCAATTCCTGATTAAATATAAGGTTTTGTAATAAAAAAATTCTGTATTAGAAACATTATTATTACAATCAGTATCCACTAATCATGAGTTAAGCCTCTATAAATCAAACAGATACAACGTATTCTAACACTGAATGGTTTACAAGAGCGAGAGGTGATGCCTCTGCCCAACACAATTGGAGGTGAGGCCTCCTTCTTAAACCAACTGAGAATACAGAGCGAATGAGAGCGAGCAACACTACCTAGAGAGAAGGCCGTGGCGCTCTCGTCTGACGTCAGGCAGAGTAGGTTGCGCGCGCAAGCTGGCTGGGTAGCCGCTGGGGCATGGCCCACTACGCCGAAGCAGCGAGCCAGTCAGCTATGCGCGCGCAACCTACTCCGCCTGACGTCACACGAGAGCGCCGCGGCCTTCTCTCTGGGTGGAGTCGACTCTGCCGGCGCCTGAATGCTCGGTTACACTCGCGGCGACCTCTCGCGCTCCTTCTATCGATCATACAGCAAAGATGTTACGAAGGAGACAAACAAATGCAAAAGCAGACAATAGAGTAATTCCTATTCTAACACTAACAAGGAGACCACATGGGTATCGGATTATACAATTTCTTTATATTTATGGTACGTCAAGTTGACTACTTAAATAACAATCAGCCAAAGCCATTCGACGAAACTCTCAAAAATTTTCGAGTAAATAGACCTTAAGGTTTCGCAAAGTGCATGTAAGTACTAAATACCAATAAACAGTTGCTATATCTGTACTTCTAGCGCAGGTGGTAGCGTTCTGGTTTTCCTACATTACGGGTAGTGGTTCGAATCCTGTCATGACACTTTTATTTCATTTTTTTTCCGTTGTGTTAGAATACTTACACAATTTTAATATCTATTTTTTACGAAAAGTGCACTTTTTGTTTATTCGTAGTTTTCTATATTTTATGGAAGGTTGTTAATAATGATAGTCAATCAAAAAACATGTTACATTTCTTACACTATTGGCTTTACCATTAGTTGACGACGGTAGTCTTTGATTGTTCAGTTTGTGAAGAGCAACGGCACCCTAGATACTAATGGCCTTCCAAGAAGCTACCCTACTCAATCACCGTTTTACGTGACGACAAGGTTATCAACTCGTCTACATACGCATAAAAATTGACACAACACCTGGAATTAGAGGTCTGAAAATGTTTTATATAACTAAATGCGTAAATTTAAAAAAAAAAAAAAAAAAAAAAAAAAAAAAAAAAAAAAAAAATCCCAGTGGGAATTCGAACCTGCGACTCTACGGTGCAAAGCCACTACGCTAGCACCTGAGCTAAACCGACAGATGCATCAACTTTTCTAATTACTGATACTTACGTGCACTTTGCAAAATTTCAAAGTCGATTTTCTCAAGAATGATTGAGACTTGCTTCGAATGGCTTTGGCTGATTGTTATATATGTTCGGAACTTCACGTAACATAAATATAAAGAAATTCTAAAATCCGATAACCATGTGGTCACTTTGTAAGTAAATGGGGAAAAATAATATATTTAAAATTTCCAGGCATTACAGCAGTAAGTTCATTATTCAGGTATAACAGTCAAGGCTAAATGTTTCATTGCTTAGGCGCTATTACACGATCATATTTTTGATAAAATATTTGACAAAAAAATATTATCGAATATTCATCAAATTCTTTTACATAAATATTTGACATGTCGGTTAAAATGGGCATTACACTGTCGTCATATTTAAAAATGTCAGACAAAAATACTTGGAATGAGCTGCAGTTGCTAACACCACAATTAAATTTTGTGTGCATTTGGACTAAGACAAATTGGGGAAAAGAGAAAACCCACTCGGGTTAAGATATGGGTTACACATCGTGAGAACAATAACATTCCGAAAGAAATTCTTGCGTGGCCAAAAAACTGATGATGACAAGTCATATAAATGCTGAATTACACAATGAATCAGTATTTACTCAATAAACTGGATCCTCACAACACAAAGCGGAATACATGTATGATGAATGTTGTATCTGAGAAGACGTGGTTTCAACGACACTGCAGTTTCTTGTTACTGGAAACATCATACAGTACTCGAATACCAGTGAGCGTTAAGTAAAATAACTCTTTAAACGTGCGAATCCATTTATAACGCAGTGAAAAATGAATATCTGAAACTAAATAAATGTTTAGCGCACTCCATGGTCATTAAGTGTTCCATAATTGTATAATGATTAAATTCTAATGTGGTCATAAACTTTTTAAACAAATAAAATACAGTTTGTTTTCCATCAACTAGAAAATTTACACAAATGCATGACGTAGATGAGGCGTTGTATAACGTGAGGCACTCCGGTTACTACAATTAATTTTCTTCTGAATATCGTCTGCTGTACAACCGGATCGTATTTTACGGTTTATAACCTCCGTCATTTTCTTACAGCTCTCAAATTTTCTAAACCTATTTTTATTATCAGAATGCCTCACATTATACAAACGCCTAGTCTGCTTCATTAATTTCTATTAATTTTTTAGTTGATTGAACACAAAAACTTAGGTTTACAGTTGTGTTAAAAAAATATATAAACATGCCGCGGCGGAGAGGCCGAGCGGTTTGAGGCCCTATGCTGCGATGCGCGAGGCCATTCCCGTTGGGGGTTCGAATACCCCCTCGGGCATGGATGTTTGTGTTGTTTTTAGTATAAGTTAGTTCATAAGTAGTTTGTAAGTTTAGGGATCTGTAACTACGCAGTTACGTCCCATAAGCTTAACAAAAATAAAAATAAAATAAAAATATAAAATAAAATAAAAAAACAACTGCAGAGATGCTAGCGCGGTAATACTTCGCATTGCAATGAACAAAAGACACATGACTTATGATCAAATCCAGATTTGATAATATTTCTCTGAGAAAGACGAGAAATGTCAAACTTCCCCATTACACTATCGACTTTCTTTGACGTATATATTTCAAATATCAACTTTCACAAAGAAATATGACAGTGTAATACCGGCCTTACATAAAAATACATACTATTTGCGTCGCAGAAAAACGGACAATAGTAAGTAATAGGTTGAGACAATAACAGAACTGGTCATCACAATCGGTGAGATCTGTGTGTTATATATAAAAATAGAAAACAAAAATTGTTTGAAGCAGAGCTGACACAGTGGAGACGATGTTGCAGCTTAACTTGATTTGACGAGGTGTGAAAAGAAATTGTTAAAGGAAAGATGAAAGCTACTATAGACGCAATTAATAATAAAAAAGTGGAATGGTTTGGAGTTTGCGACCTATGGAACGAGGAAGGAAATCGTTCCAAGCATAGGCTTGGATTTCAACACATGAAAATAAGCGAGCGATACGTAAGAAGTGGATGACTAGTGTTACACAGGAAACGGGGGAAACGAGGATTGCAAGAAATCAGTTCGATAGGCAAGGATTGATGGCGCTTAGAAAGCGAGAAGTGGCACTGATGTTGCAGGCAATCGCTATAATAAATAAATAACTAAACTAATTCACAGCTCATACCGAACATGAAAGTTCATTATCACAACAACATGTTTTCACCATCTGGCCCTGTCTTGCGCTATTTCCTTCCAGTCGCCTTCAATACCCAAGCTCCTCATTTTGGCCTTAGTATTGACCTCCCGTCTACGCCTCTGTCTCCCCACAGGACGTTTTCCCTCTAACAAGGAAAGTACTTGGACTCTAACAAACAGAAATACACCAAAATAGTACGATAGATAATGTTCAAATGTTTGTAGAACTTATGGGACTTAACTACGGGGTCATCAGTCCCTAAGCTTACAAACTACTTATGAACTACCTAAGACTAAGGACGGCATCTTTAAATTTCTACACAGTAACCTTGATGAAAGTAATCTATTCAGTGAGAAGTAGCAACATTTCCAGCCTGAATCTCTCCCTCGGTTCGGATTCAGTTTCATGTCGCGAGGTAACCTCCACACCTAAATACTTCAACGCGTCCATGTCACCAACTCTTAACATTTCCTGATCTACTGCTGTTGCCTGTAATAAAAATAACTAAATAAATAAGATAATAATGTAGGAATTGAAACTACCTGGCAGATTAAAATTGTGTGCCGGAACCGGGAGTCGAACCTGAGACCTTTGCCTTTCCCGGGCAAGCGCTCTACCGACTGAGCTATCCCGACACGACTCACGATACCACCTCACAACTTTACTTCCGCCACTACCTCGTTACATTCTGGAAACATCCCTTAGGCTGTGGCTAAGCCATGTCTCCACCATATCCTTTCTTCCAGGAGTGTTAGTCTTGCAAGTTTCGCAGGAGAGCTTCTGTGAAGTTTGGAAAGTAGGAGGCGGTACTGGCGGAAGTAAATTTGTGAGGCGGCATCGTGAGTCGTGTCGGGATAGCTCAGACGGTAGTGCGCTTGCCCGCGAAAGGCAAAGGTCCCAGGTTCGAGTCCCGGTTCCGGCACACAATTTTAATCTGCCAGGAAGTTTCATATCAGCGCACACTCCGCTGCAGAGTGAAAAGTTTCAATGTGGGAATTATCTAACACAGAGGGAATTTAAAAAAAAACAGTTGTTAATGAAGGTGCATGTTTGTAGATTCCCACAAGGTTTCGAACTGCCGACAAAAGAACCGCTAAAGTGCTGCCGCGCGTCCAACAGTCTGGGTGTGACGTCACGGCGCACTTGCCCATTGCAGTCAGCTCCGCGGTGTAAATTAATTCGGCTCCGCTTAGCGGACGTCCCCGGGAGAGTGGAGGTAATTGGCCCCGTAATGTGGTTAGCTCCTTGGCGCGACTGTTTAACGAAGAATTAACGACGCGGAACAGGCGGCGGCGAGCACAACAGGAATTCACTCCGCCGGGAGCCGCTGGCGCCACTAGCGGCGCTGATGGATGGAGTCCTCCTGTTGGGCGAGACTGCCGGCGGAGTGCGGGGACTCTCGGTGACCGCAAAAGCCTGAAATACTTGTTTCGTAACGATGCGCCAGTAAAGTGTAAGAAAGCCATACGGTCGTGATGCTCACCGCTGGTTTTTACTACTGCAATAGGAGCGCATGTGTTTAAATAGATGTGTGCCATTAAACCGTGTGGCACGGTAACTTAATGAACCAGCGCGTTGGGTTAGAAGACTGGCCACCCTCTGTAATAAAATGAAACGAGCCTACATCGCCACAATCTACATTCTCTCCACCTACAGGATGCTGCCCTCTGTCGTGGAATCTATCCCTCCCACCAACCCTGATCCTCTCCCCGTGGATGAAACACCCCTCTCCCCCACCTCTCCTTTCCGTCCCCGCCATTTGGCTATCCCTCCCCTCCCTAGAGTCCCTGCACTACCTCTCCATCCCTCCCGCCCCCTTCCCCCCTCTCCCCCTCCCCTGCACGGTCCCCAGTGTGTTACACAATAGTCTACTCCTTTCACTTCTATCGTAATACTTAGTACCATTCTTTTCATTTA
This sequence comes from Locusta migratoria, assembly GCA_026315105.1. Lineage (NCBI taxonomy): Eukaryota > Metazoa > Arthropoda > Insecta > Orthoptera > Acrididae > Locusta > Locusta migratoria. The sequence continues at coordinate 232,957,419 of CM048751.1, read as the reverse complement.
TTAATTATTTACATTCATGTCTGACTCTTTACAGTAGTAGACGGCAATGTGATGTCTGCCTAGATGATCATTGACATAATAGTTTGCAGGTGTTCTGGTAGAATTTTATAACTTGATTAATTGAAATGAAGTGTAATTAATATTTATAAATGCTAAATTTATTATTTTATAATCTTTTATGTAATAGTGCAGAATGAAACTTTCACCCTGTAATGGACTGTGCGGTGATATGAAACTTCCTGGCAGATTAAAATTTGTGTGCCAGAACCGGGACTCGAACCTGGAACGTTTGCCTTTCGCGGGCAAGCGCTCTACCACGGAGCTATCCCGACACGACTCGCGGCCCATCGTCGCAATTTTACTTCCGCCAGTACCTCGCCTCCTACTTTCCAAACTTCACAGGAATTCTCCTGCGAACCTTTCAAGACTAGCACTCCTGGAAGAAAGGATATGGTTTAGACATGGCTTAGCCACAGCCTAAGGGATGTATCCAGAATCAAAATTTCACTCTGCAGTGCAGTGTGCGCTGATATGAATCTTCCTGGCAGATTAAAACTGTGTGCCTTTTACCGGGACTCGAACCTGGGACCTTGTCTAGGCAAAGGTCTCAGGTTGGAGTCCCGATTCCAGCACATAATTTTAATCTGCCAGGAAGTTTTCTGTAATAGTATGTGGTCGTTCATGTAAGAGCAAACTAAGAATCGTATGTAGAAGTTAGGGTACAGTACCTATCGATGGAAAGGTGGCCGGCGCACGGTAAAAGATGGCACGTTGGCGGGAGAAGTTTCTGGAAGTAGTAGCGACAGTGAGTCGCTCATGGTCAGTCTGAGGGCAGTCATAGCTACTGAAGCAGGAATCTGCCAGTGTTGGGTGGATATACTGGTCTGTGCGGCTATTGGGCAAGTGTATCACAAGAAGATATGGAATTTGAGGCTAATTCAGCCTTCTGCAAATATAACATCGGATGGAAGTTTGTGACCATTACAGCATTGTGGCTCTGTTACGTGATGTCGTTATCCATCACTTCATTCGCCACGAAAAGGATAAATGAGCTCACAGCCACTTCAACTGCAGAAAAAGGTTTTGAAAGAGTCACTTTGCCACAAAATCATCTCATCAGCCACCTATGGTACCGCAGGTAATGTATTTTTCTACTGTAACTTTGTATGAACCTGCCGTGTTATTGTAAGTTGCATAATATAACGGTTAACTGGAATGTGTGTGACAACAACTGATTTTCCGTTTCCGGTGATGAAATTTCCGTGAATCCCAAGAAACAGTAATATTGTGGTAAAAAAACTGAAAAGACAACAAATGTAAAGTTGATTAAAACAGTACTAGAACTAAATGCAATCAGTACAGTGATAAAGCTATAAGTTGTTTAAATATTGTTCATACAGTCTTAATAATCTGCAATTAAATAATCATAAATAGTTAACAATTTTTGATGAGATACCATTTGAAGTTCTGTTCAGTGATACTATTCATTACATAATCAAAAGTGCAACTAGTTTCAGTTGTTTTAATAAGATAACTAAAAACAGCAGCTATACTTTTTCATATAAAATCCAGAACTAAATTAGCTATAAGATACTTTATAAAAATAGTATTTAAAATTAAATGGTAAAAAAGTACTGTTCTGTGCCTACTAAAGAAACTACAAGGTAAGATGTCAATGAAAGTCATAAAATGGTAGTAACTTTTGGGGCGCTCAAGGATATAAAAGGTTTGCCAGAGTAACTGTTTAATATAGAGCAATTGTGCCACTTGATAGTGTAAAGTAGTATCACACCTTCATTCTGTCAGTTCATATTCAGAATAATTAACATTCTGCAGAAGTATAAAATTACAGTTTTTCTCAGTAGTTAAGAGTATTGTGCAGTAAAACCATACATTTTCTTATCTTATTAACAATTAACATTTATATATCACAGCAATGAGCCTCAATCTTAAACAGTCAAGTAAATGAGCCTTGGTGTTGTGTATATTACTAATTTGATCAGATATACTGCCACAATATTTTCTCTGCATCCACATATTTGAATAAGACTAATATCTGGTGTAGTCCTAAGTTCACTTTGCCTGATTTTCCATTTTTAGTTATGCTAGGTATTTATCCACTAATTCAGTGTGGCGACCGTTTTCATGTGAAATTGCAGTTCGTTTAACATGTAATATCAACTGATTCGGGTAACATTATTTCGGAAACATTTCCCTATCGAAACAAAGTCTTCTGAGCCGAAGTTAGAACCTTGTCTATTAGACACACGAAGCTGTCCATTGGTGTTTTAACAATACTGTGTTTCGCGGTGCATTGAGCTTGCCTAGTTTCGTGTTGTGGAAGCTTGTGTATCGTGTGACAGCCGCTGGGGTGTTAGAAGTGCAGCCGTTTTAATAATGCATCGTTTAGTGTCAGTGTCTTCGGAGATTCAGTGTGTATTAATCAGTGCGTCCACCGCCCACAAACAAGTGTTGCCGACGAATATTTTGAACAGTGTCTCCAAGTGTTTCTTCGTGTGTCCAGTGTTTGATCTTCTCACGGCATGTTTTTAACGCCACCGTGGCACAAGAATTTTAACTGACTACCTGTTTTTATCATCTGTCAAATGTGTCGTCTCTCCAAGTACTTCTCCATGTCAATGACTTTAATGCTCCAAAATTTTATTTCATGTCATTATTTTAATCTTCATGTTCAATATTGTAAAGCTTGATCGTGGGTAGAAGAAATGCATAACTTGAAAAACTCAAAGAAATATTTGCAGTGTCCATCAAAGAAAAATTACGCATCACATTTGACAACTTTAAAAACTAAATGAAGTATAGACGAAGTATTCCTTTTTGGAGTGTTATCATAATTTAGAGTAGATCAGAAGACAACAAACATAATCAAAAAACTCTCATCGAGACCAAATCCAAGGCAAAATTTATGGGAGAATTGAGCACAGAATTTGAAACATAGAAGTACAACAAGGGGATCACTGACCCATAGTTCTTCATTGTGAACTTGAAAAAGTTTCGTAAGTAGCACACGCCGCAGCGATCAGAGTCGTTGTTGCAATGATTCCCATCCCAGATCCTGTATCGTTTCCGTAAAGCTGTCTCCCCTATATCATGACAATACAAAACGAGCTGCTCTTCTTTGGACTCTTTCGATGTGCTCCGTCAAACCCACCTGCTAAGGATCCCACACTGGGCAGCAATACTTCAAAAAAGGACTGAAAAGCGTAGTGTGTGCAGTTTCTTTAGCAGTTCTGTTGAATCTTTTAATGGTTCTGCCAATAAAACGCAGTCTTTAGTTCGCCTTTCCCACGACATTATCTACGTGTTCTTTCCAGTTTAAGTCTGAAGTAATAGTAATTCCTAGGTATTTTGTGGAGTTTACGGCCTTCACTTTTGACTGATTTTTCTTGTAAACAAAGTTTAACGGATTTCTTTTCACATTCATGTCGACGACTTCGCACTTCTCATTATATAGAGTCAATTGCCAATTTTTACACCATTGTGATATCTAATTCAGATCGTTCTGCAGTTGGTTTTGATCTTCAAGTGATTTTACTAGACGGTAAATAACGGCGTCATCTGCAAACAACCTAAGAGAACTACCTAGATTTTTTCCAGATCGTTAATGTAAATAAGGAACAGCAGAATACCAAAACTCTACCTTGTGGAACGCCTGATATCACCTCTGTTTTAGTCGATGCTTTACCATCGATTACTACGAACTGTGTCCTCTCTGACAGGAAATCACCTATCCAGTCGCAAATTTGGGGCAATACACCATAACCACGCAATTTGATTAAAAGCCTTTTGTGAGATACGGTGTCAAAAGCCTTCTGGAAATCAAGAAATACGAAATCGATTTGCGAACTGTTGTCGATAGCACTCATCACTTCGTGTGAGTAAAGAGCTAGTTGTGTTTCTCATGAGCGATATTTCCTAAATCCGTGCTGACCTTGGGTCAGCTGTAACACACCCTGCAGGCAGCAACGAGACGCACAAGATCAACACTAACAGTCCGAAATCGGCTTCTGGAATGTGGCTTCTACGCACCGAGGACCTTGGCGTGGGGCCCATTAAAACGACGACACCGTTTATCCCGCAGAAAGTGGGCGAAGGATCATCAGAATTGGAGACGATGCGAATGGCACCGGGTTCTGTTCAACTGTTCAACTGTTTGTAGAGTCTACGGGACTTAACTACGGGGTTATCAGTCCCTAAACTTACAAACTACTTATGAACTACTTACAACTAAGGACGGCACAAATATCCATGCCCGAGGGGGGATTCGAACCCCCGACCGTAGTGGCCGTGCAAACCGTGACTGGAGCGCCTCAGTCTCCTCGGCCACCGCGGCCGGCACCGGGTTCTGTTCACAGATGAGTCAAGAGTTTGTGTTCAGCTGGACAATCTTCTGAAGAGAACTTGCTACAATCCTGCTTATATGAATGAAACATTACGTGGTGAACGGACGGTGTGGGCCTAACAATTCACCTAAATTGTGATAAAGTAATTCAAACGTACCCTGAAGTTGCTCCTTTGAAATTTGTATTAAATAAAATTTAATATTGTATCTATTGTCGTACATCTGCGCCTTTAGTTCAACTTATGTTGTAAAGCTTCACAAGTTAGAATATACGTCATAAATGGCTAATGACACCCCCCTCAATTTTAAGTAAAATAATTTTATAGATGAAGCTTACCGTATTAACTTTACACCTTGTTATACCAAGTTAAAGTACATTCTAAAAAGAGCATGATTAAGATATTAACTTGCAGTTACAATCTACTGCACACAACTGTAAAAAAATTACAGGGTGGTGGGCCCGAGGAGGGGGGAGGGCCCGTCTCTGATTCTGGGTCCAGGGCCCGCAATCGAATGTGGGGGCCATGGCTTTGACCTTTAATTGTGAACTACGCTGGTGCCGTAGGACGTGGGTTCCTTCTGGTGGGCGATGACGTTCATCCCCACAGAACTACACTGGTGGATAATGTGCTTGAAATTGAGGGAATTAAACGAATTAAGTGGACAATTCGTTTACCGGGCTTAAACCTGATTGAGCGTCTCTGGGATGCACTTGGAAGACGCAATACAGGCAGACCAGCACATCCCACAACGGTTGTAGAGCTGGAGATCGCACTCATGGAAGAATGGCCAAATAACCCTCAAGATCTGATTGATAACCACATACTGTCCCTGCCACGCAGGTGTGCAACCGTACTGGTCGTCCGAGGTGCTCACACACGATATTACAGGGCGACGAGAATGAGTTTTTGACAGTTATTATAGTCCCATGGTGCCTCGCTCCAATTTAATGCCATATAAACCTCAAGTAAAGAGATAAGATCGGAAAATATCGAACTGAATGAAATACGTTACGTTACGCTACTTCACGTTACGTTACTTTACGATATGTATAATATTGTGTATCACAGTGTTTTTCAACCTTTACGAATATGCGACCCCCTTCGAAATGAAAATATTCTGGATTCCCCCTCCGCCTAACGAACCGTAACAATACTATGTTGTCTCAAAGGAAACAGAGTTAATCTTCCTTCTTTTGCAACAGCTTTCTTTTAAATTGCTTTAAAATGTCTTTTTGTGTGTATTTTTTCGCAATAGGTGCCTCGTAGCAAATTAAATGTTGGTATCAATAAGAAGGCGTCAGTCGACGTGCAGCCGTGCGCGCAGCATCATCGAGGACTACACAGAAAGCATGCTGCGTATAGGAGGAGATTTAGGCATTCGCGCCTTACTGTGTATAAGGTAGAACATACATTGGATATCACAACAGGTGTTGAAGGTATCAGTACTACAGCACAGCAGGAAGTCCAGCATGGTCCTATTACTTTTGTTGCGGCTGCTCTTAATTTCAGTATTAAAACTACTGAGGTATTTGGTGTTTCCAGTTGGTTAACGGTTCCTATTGTTAGGCACAGTAATGTTAAATTAGGTAGACTAGACTTACAGGACATTCAGGCAAGAATTGAGAGCGAATTATGCTCCGTAAGAAAAGTCCCACTGTATAGAAAATTTGTAAAGAAGTAGATATTTTCCGATTTTTCTGAATTAATTATTGTATTTTGTTCTTTTACGCACGATTGGTTTCTGAAAACAGTTTTCAAGCTTTGCGTTTATGCATCATTGGCTCACTGTATTATAAAACAACATATAATCTATTCAATTCATAATTAATGTTAGACAATAAACTCCTTAATTTTGACATTAAATGTATTTTACTTAGGCATATGTTTATGTATTACTGAACCCCTGCTTATTTTATGGTTCAAGAACTTTCTCCTCTGACTAAGACCCTTCCCTCCCCCCCCCCCCCCCCGCACCAGCAAGGCTTAATAGATGATAAATATGAAGGTGGAAGAAAGTACCAGAAACTATATACACAGTATTTATTCAATTACGCCACCGGTTTCGGTGTTTCAATCACACCATCTTCAGGCGCCCGTTGTGCAACTGTCAGTACTAGCACATTTGAAAATGGCAGCCTTTAATTCCGGTACCCTAAATTTCTTAGTCACTCCCTTTTTCAAATGTGCTATTACTAACAGTTGCACAACAAGTGCCTGAAGATAGTGTGATTGTAACACCGAAATTGGTCGCGTAATTCAGTAAGTAATATTTATATGTCTGCTGGTACTTTCTTCCACCTTCAGATTTCCTTATTGTTTTGAGCACTGTACAGATTAACGCACAAAATCGACATATTCTTAAAGAACTACTACACAGAACTGGAACAATAAAACAGGAAAAGACCCGAAGGAATAGGATCTCAACAAAAAATGTTCAAATTGTAGAGCTAAGACTTTTCCCAGCCCAGCACAAAGGTGTCAGGAACCACATGGCCAGCCTTTAGGACAAAGAGAGTGGACATAAAAGAATTCTAAAATTTCTGACGACGGATTTCAATCTAATGAAAAATGACGATTCGTTTGAAGTATTACAAAGTTAGGTCCGATTAATATTAAAGAAGTTAGTGAAATTAATCGCCAATAATCAAATAAAATTAATTTTCCACGACAATCTAAAATTACAGTTCGCTTGCCTGACCAGAGGACCATCGTATCGTAGGGGCGAAATAATTTTCCGTATCCTGTATTAATTAATACATTAAATTGGGAAGATGGCGATCAGCCACAAAGGCTACTGGAGCCGTTAAGTTCAAACCCGGCGAGCCAACGTCTTCGCGGAAGGACACTTCTGTTCTCGCCGTCTTTGACGAGTTGCCGCCAAGACAGTCCGCCACCCTAGGAGCCGTGAAACCGGCCATTGCGAGACAGAACGAACTCTTAACTGTGCTCCGGTCAGGTTGGTGACACGTCGCTAGTTTTGCCGCCGGAAGAATCAGCGGCGCGAAACTCACATTAACAAAACGGGTGTGAGCGACGCGGCCGCTCTCAGTTCGGGAGTTACTCCAGATGCTTGCAGTTCTTAGGAGGACAGGTCCGCGATCGCCTATTGTGCAGAAGCCGCCATGCTCAGTCTTGGTTATATTTCGTTGACCGACAGGAACTTCACAGTTCCACCGAGCAGGTATTCGCCATTAAATTGAAGTAATTGCATTCGGTCGCGAGTTTAATAAACATGCAACGGTCTGCATATCAGGCGATAGGCGCGATGATTACTAAAATGCTTTTTCTTTAATTTCTGTGCCGCCCCTGTTTCGGGCTCAGTCTACTGTTCTCGTGACCAACAGAAATCTGCATGAAATTCAATACGCTCTCTATCTCTCTCGTTAAAGGCTGGTCAAATTATTTGAATGTACTTTCATTTCAATGTTTGCTCTATTCTATGTCAGTAACCGTTGAATAAGATGTAACAGGCTAACTCGTAATTCTATATGCTACTTTCACAATACCAAGATTATTTCAATGAACTCTACGACTTCTTGTCTGTTGCCTTTCCCTGTTGCTATCATTTTTATTCATTTAAATTATAATAGAAACCCCTGCTAGAAGAGAGGAGGTCCGATGCTGGCAACGGTCAATGCAACAGAAGAATAACTGGTAAGTCACGTGTTAATTGGGAAGCGGAAGTCAGGCAGATTGATTTAAGTCATAATCTCGTTTCTTTCGTCCCACAACCAACCATGGGAAGATACAAGGCGCTACAAAATATTTCTAAAGCTTATGGGACTCAACTGCGGGGTCATCAGTCCCTAAACTTACAAACCACTTATGAACTTACTTGTACTAAAACAGCACAAACATCCATGCCCGAGGGGGAATTCGAACCCCGACGGGGAAACGGCGTCTCGCATCGGAACATAGTGCCTAAATGCACTCGGCCACTCCGCCGCGTTTAGGATCTCTTAATCTACTTTAGGGGAGTGAAATCGGGCTAATTACAAACCCACGAGGTTTTGAGGAAGACGAGACAGAAACATAAGTGACTGACATACGTAGTCTGCATTTGGAGGAATACTAGGTAAAAAAGGACACATGGCATCTTGCGAGCCATGTGTGAATGGCAACAGGCGGATTGTTTTTTTCTCGACTTCAAAAAGGCGTTCGACGCGGTACCACACTGAAGACAGCTAACGAAGATACGATCTTATGGAATAGGTACACAGATTTGTGAGTGGCTGGAAGACTTTCTAAGTAATAGAACTCAGTACGTTGTTCTCGACGGCGAGTGTTCATCAGAGACTAGTGTATCGTCAGGCGTGCCCCAGGGGAGTGTGATAGGGCCGCTATTATTTTCTATCTATATAAATGACCTGATGAACAGAGTAAGTTGTAATTTGCGGCTGTTTTCTGATGATTCTGTGGTGTATGGGAGGGTGTCGTCTTTAACTGACTGTAATAGCATACAGTATGACTTAGACAAAATTTCTAGTTGGTGCGAAGAATGGCATTTAGCTATCAATGTAGAAAAATGTAAGGTGATGCGCATGAAAAGGAAAAACAATCCCGTAATGTTCGAATACAGCATTAGTAGTGAGCTTCTTGATGTTGTCGCGTCGTTCAAATATCTAGGCGTAACATTACAGGACGATATGAAATGGAACGAACATGTAAGGACAGTTGTGAGTAAGGCGGACAGCCGACTTCGATTTATTAGGAGAATTTTGGGAAGACGTACTTCACCTGTAAAGGAGACCGCGTACAAAACGCTTGTACGACCACGTCTTGAGTATTGCTCCAGATGTTTGGGATCCGCAGCAGATCAGTTTAAAGGAAGTCATAGAGGCAGTTCAGAGGCGAGCAGCTAGGTTTGTTACTGGTAGGTTCGACCAATGCGCGAGGGTCACGGAAATGCTCCGGCAACTCAATTGGGGATCGCTGGAGAAAAGACAACGTTCTTTTCGTGAAATTCTGTTGAGGAAATTTAGAGGGCCGGAATTTGAAGCCGAGTGTAGTACGATCTTGCTGCCGCCTACTTACATTTCGCGTGGTGATCACAAAGACAAGATAAGAGAAATTAGGGCTCGTACAGAGGCATATTCTCATCCTTCTTTCCTTTTATTTGGTAGTCCATTAGGACAGGAAATGCCTAGTAGGGGTACAGTGCTCCCTCCGCCACGCACCTTACGGTGAATTGCGGAGTATGTATGTAGATGTAGATGTAGAAGGAAGGCCAACAATTGTTGATATCTCATGGTCCTAAGTGATCCGTCCGCGAAGAAGAAGATCCTTTTCATTCGCTGCTTCTTCCTTTTTTACACGAATACGTGCCGTCTTCCGCCAGTGCAGTTCTGCTATGAGGTTCCCGTTCCGTATGATACACGCGCCAGACACGGCACTTCCTCAGGCGTCGCGCCGGGTGGGAGCGAGTTACACCGGCATCCGGACGGCGCTATTGAGACGCAGAAGGCGGACGGTGTGCCCTACATTTGTGTGTGGAGAGCGCGCTTCTGCCGGAACATCCGCAGTGCAGAGCAGGGCAGGGCAGAGCTCCTGGAATACGCGAGGTGTCTGTCTGCAGCCACCGTCTGCCTGCAGAACCGCAGGCCCGTCAGGACGGTGCACTAACAGCCGGGTTCGCCGGATACGGGGACTCCGGTACGCCTGAGAACTTCCTCTTGCAAACCGACTGCACAACGTTAGATGCATATCTCACAGAGAGAGCACGCCCTAGGCAATGCAGAGACAGAGTTAAAATGAAGCAGGATGAAAGAAAACTGAAATTGAAGAGAAATACAGGGTGTCCCAATGAGAATGACTTTATTTTAAATAGGTTTATTTATTAGGAAGTAGGGCTTAAGGGGGTTAGGACGTCAAGCAGGCTGACTTGACTCAGAAGAGGCAAAACAAGACATTTTAATTTCCACTGTCTATATTTTAGAAAAAAATTTTAAAACTTTCATGACCGGGAAAGATTCAAAATTCACACTCATAGCAGTGGGAGTTCTGAAACATAACAAAATAATTTTTATGAAAATTCATCGTGAAGATGGGACACGATCAGAAACTGGATATGTAATAAACACCATTTATTTTTCTTTTTTCGTTACAGTTGCACTATTTGGAAACTGGTAACTACTTTTGGACTTGTTCGTCCAGTTTCAAACCATATGCCTTATTCCAACCGCAACAATACACTGCATGAAGCAAATGACATAAAATCTATACGTTGTCCACTTTTAAAACATGGTTGCATTGAAATTTAAAATAGGTAAAAATAGATGTTGCATTCACTTTGGAATGTATATATGTCTTTTTGTAGGTCCTTTGAGACCAGCTACGATATTTGTGTTATGTACATTTTTTTTTTTTTATTTTTTTTTTATTTATTTATTTTTTTTTTTTTTTTTTTCTATGTTATTCAGCTTCAGCAATGAAGAAGATGGTTGGTTACTGTCCAACTGACGTCGACTTTTTAAAGGCAAATACCAAACTTTTAGGACCAGTCCTGCGTCTCAGACCGCGCGGCCAATGCCGGGAGGCACCTTCTCTCTCTCTCTCTCTCTCTCTCTCTCTCTCTCTCTCTCTCTCTCTGTGTGTGTGTGTGTGTGTGTGTCTACTTCCTCTTTTTCACGCCTTGTAACTACTCCAAAGTAAGATACTAAAATGAGGAAGTAAGTTTAATTTGGTAGTAACTGTGACAAATGGGTCAACGGCCCGACCGCAGTAGATGCACCGTTTCCCATTATATCACCGAAATTAAGCACAGTCGGGCTTGGCAAGCACTTCGAGGGGTAACCTTCCGGCTCTTCGCAGTCATCGAATTCGAGAACCTCCCTAAAAGGTCGATTCCAATCCGGAGGAATGGAGCTGCTGCGGGTGGAATTGGTACCAGATGATATGTAAGGAACTGCGCCATATTTTAGAACCTCAGTTCTTGTCAGTGTCAGCCATCATTTTAATTTTCTTTCTTGTTCGATCACAATCAGTATTTTTGCTGTCAAAGTAACTAAAATCATCTACAACTATAAGAGACTTGTTTCCTAACCTAATCCCCTAACCGTTGCCTATTTCTGGGTTGATAAAAAGAACCGCTACCAGTCAGATTAAAGATTGTGCCATTTATTAATAACATGACCGTTTGGAAATTGTACCTATCATAAAGTGTTAATACATTCGTAACTATTTTCAGGTAGTAGGACAAGGAAGGGAGGGGAAGATAGTAGGTGAATATGGTCTGGGAAAAAGGAATGAAAGAGGAAGCCGCCTGGTAGAATTTTGCACAGAACATAATTTAGTTATAACAAACACATGGTTCAAGAATCACAAAAGAAGGTTGTACACGTGGAAGAGACCAGGAGACACTGGGAGATACCAGATAGATTTTATAATGGTAAGACATAGATTTCGGAACCAGGTTCTACAGTGTAAGACTTACCCAGGGGCAGATATAGACTCTGACCATAACTTGTTGGTTATGAACTGTAGGCTGAAACTGAAGAAACTACAAAAAGGTAGGAAAATAAGGAGATGGGACCTGGAGAAATTAAAGGAACCTGAAGTTCTTAAAAAATTCAGAGGGAGCTTTAGGCAACAATTGACAGAAACGGGGGAAAATAAAACTGTAGAAGAGGAATGGGTAGCATTGAGAGATGAAATAGTGATGGCAGCAGAGGACAAAATAGGTAGGAAGGCAAGACCTACAAAAAATCCTTGGATATCACAGGAGATACTAAATTTAATCGATGAAAGGAGAAAATATAAAAATGCAGTAAATGAAACAGGTAAAATGGAGTACAGACGACTAAGAAATGAGATTGACAGGAAGTGCAAAATGGCTAAGCAGGAGTGGCTAGAAGGCAAATGCAAGGATGTAGAAGAATGTATAAATAGGGGAAAAATAGATACAGCCTACAGGAAAATAAAAGAAACATTTGGAGACAAGAAAAACAGCTCTATGAATATCAAGGACACTAATGGAAAACCAGTTCTCAGCAAAGAAGGGAAAGCTGAAAGGTGGAAAGAGTATATAGAGGGGCTCTACAAAGGAAATGAACTTAGAGACGATGTTGTAGGAAGGGAAGAGGATGTAGATGAAGATGGAATAGGAGATACTGTACTGAGAGAAGAATTTGACAGAGCTCTGAAAGACCTAAGTCGAAACAAGGCCCCTGGAGTAGATGATATTCCGTCAGAGCTACTAAAGTCTCTGGGAGAACCAGTCATGACAAAATTGTTTCACCTGGTGTGTAATATGTATGAGACAGGTGAAGTACCCTCAGACTTTAAGAAAAATGTTATAATCCCCATTCCAAAGAAAGCAGGTGCAGACAGGTGTGAAAACTATAGAACCATCAGTTTAATAAGTCATGGTTGCAAAATATTAACACGAATTATTTACAGAAGGATGGAAAAGCTGGTAGAAGCCGACCTCGGGGAAGATCAGTTTGGGTTCAGGAGAAAGGTAGGAACACGGGAGGCAATACTCACTTTACGGCTTATCCTAGAAGATAGATTAAGAAAAGGCAAACCAACATTTCTAGCTTTTGTAGATTTGGAGAAGGCTTTTGACAATGTTGATTGGAATAAACTCTTTCAAGTTCTGAAGCAAGCAGGAGTAATATATAGGGAGCGTAAGGTTATTTACAACTTGTACAAAGACCAGACAGCGGTTGTCAGAGTTGAAGGGCATGAAAGGGATGCAGTGGTTGGAAAGGGAGTAAGACAGGGTTGTAGCCTTTCTCCATTGTTATTCAATTTGTACATTGAGCAAGCTATGAAGGAAAGCAAGGAGAAATTTCGAGAAGGAATTAAAGTTCAGGGTGAAGAATTAAAAACACTGCGTTTTGCCGACGACATAGTAATTCTGTCAGAGACAGCAAAGGACCTGGAAGAGCAATTGAACGGAATGGACAGTGTGCTGAAAGGTGCATATAAGATGAACATTAACAAGAGCAAAACTAGGGTAATGGAGTGCAGTGTAAGAAAATCAGGTGATGCTGAAGGAATTAGATTGGGAAACGAAGCAATAAAGGAGGTAGATGAGTTTTGTTACTTGGGTAGTAAAATAACAAATGATGGTCGCAGTACAGAGGATATAAAATGCAGAATGGCAATGGGTAGAAAAGCGTTCTTGAAAAAGAGAAATTTGTTAACATCGAATATTGATTTAAGCCTAAGGAAGTCCTTTCTGAAGGCATTTGTATGGAGTGTTGCCTTGTATGGAAGTGAGACATGGACGATAAACAGTGCGGACAGGAAGAGGATTGAGGCTTTTGAAATATGGTGCTACAGAAGAATGCTGAAGATTAGGTGGGTGGATCGCGTAACTAATGAGGAGGTACTGAACAGAATTGGGGAGAAAAGGAATTTCTGGCATACCTTGACTAAAAGAAGGGATAGATTGGTAGGACACATTCTTAGACATCAAGGAATTGTGAATTTAGCATTGGAGGGAAGTGTGTGGGGTAAAAACCGCAGAGGAAGACCGAGAGATGGATACAGTAAGCAGATTCAGACAGATGTAGGTTGCCGTTCTTATGTGGAGATGAAGAGGCTTGCACAGGATAGGGTATTGTGGAGAGCTGCATCAAACCAGTCTCCGGACTGAAGACCACAACAACAACAACACACACACAGATAGATATTATAAAATAGTAATTAGAAAGACATTACACACCTATACAGGGCCAGAAAAAGTATTAAAAAATATGAATTTGAAGAGTTTTACATGCCTGTGGAGCCACACTGTCACTTATGAAATATAAAATTCAAAATTAATTTATATTACATTACTTAATCATTATTACTGACGATATGGATGCTAAATTTACTTTATGTGAAAGAGTGTTTTTGTAAATATCTTCTCACCATCTGCAGTTTTTTCACTGTAGTCAATGTCGCATAATTTATTTTCAAACCGTGAACTCTACCAAAAACTGCACATAGTGCTGAACCTATGAGCACCTGATGATAATCACAAGCCCGAAACTGGTCGTGTGACTGGTAGCGGATTTTATTCTCAACCCTATGATAGGAACGATCACGGATTTCAATGCACCCATCACGGATAAAATCTACGTTGCCTAATTTATTTATGCTGTATTACGTGATATATATATATATATATATATATATATATATATATATATATATATATATATATATATATATATTATTTGTTTAAGTTCATATTATGACCACCTTTCAAAAGTTTCCGCGCAGGCTCTGCTTCGTGTTCTTTGCTGTCTCCAACAGCATTTGTATGCCACCAGCAAATATGACAATAATTTTTCTACTTCTTGCTGCACTTTAACACCTTCTGAATTTTTTCTGTTACCTTCCTAACAGATTTAATAACACTGGGAACAAGCTACGCTGTGGAGACGGAAGTCAAGCGACAGGGAATTCTTTGTACCTACATGGCGGTAGGATCGCGTGCACAAGGTACAAATCAGCGGTGCATTCGCTTAGCTGCCATGTGTACTTACATCATTTTTGCGGAAGGATTTACGATACGATTATGCCATCAAACAGGCATTAACAGGCTATGAACGCGGAATGGTTTTTGTAGGTAGATGTACAGTACATATTTCATTTCTGAAATCTTTAGGTAATTGAAAATTACTAGATCCACAGCGTCTAGAGTGTACACAGAACACCAGATTTCAGGAATTACTTTTCACCACGGACAACGCAGTGGCTGACGCCTTACGCTTTATGACCGAGAGTAGCTCCGTTTCCGTTGCGCATAAATCAGTCTGAGACGTACGCCGAACATTCTAAGGATAGAGCGATTAATGAGCTACCGTAACAGACGAAACACGCGAGTGCTTTTGCAGACAGTACGACATGGCTACAGTGTGGATCCTGGTTTCTAATTTCTTTCTTTCTTTGTTTCCTTTTTTTTTTTTTTTTTTTTTTTTTTTTTTTTTTTTTTTTTTTTTTTTTTTTTTTTTTTTTTTTTTTTTTTCCCTTACTCCCCTTCAACCCTGCCTATCACACGCCACAACTGGTGAACAAAACAGAATTTCGTTGAACGTAACAAACTCTCCATTGCAAATGACGACGTTAACAATCTGTCCAGAATATGGAAAATAACGAACAGTTCCAGTGAATGGCACGAAAATAGGAACCCCTGATCAACAAAAGTACCTTCGCCAAAGTATAAAAGCAAAGGGTGATAAATCGAAGACATTTAAGATGTGTCAGAATGAAACAACATATCCAATAACGAAGGATAATTTATCCTGACCGCTTAAGTAGGACCTTATAACATTGGAAATCCTTCGCTTGGTCAGGCGAGCCTCGAGTTATATTGGCAGGAGCTGATAGTGGGATTCGAGTGTGGCGCAGACGCCACGAAAACATGGGCCCAAGTTGTCAGCGAAGCACTGTGCAAGCTGGCGTTGACTCCACAACTGTGGCTGTCTTTACACCGAGTGGAAAAAGACCTATAGTTCAGCTGAACCGATAATTGTTGAAAATCGTTATGTTCGAATACCTGCAGACCATCGGACTTCGTGTTGCGAAACGCCAATGGAAATTTCGTGAATGACAATGCTTAGTTTCATCAGCCACAAGCGTTCGCAGTTTGTTCGTCGGACATTCTGGACAGTTCCATCTTATGATTTGACCAACTAGATAGCCCGAAAATAATTTCGTAGTATATTTATGGATCGTAATCAATAGGTCACTTCACGGACATTTATGCAGTCACGGACTGCATTGTCTATAGCCGGCCGCGGTGGCCGAGGGGACTAAGGCGCTTCAGTCACGGTCTGCACGGCCACTACGGTCGGGGGTTCGAATCCCCCCCTCGGGCATGGATATTTGTGCCGTCCTTAGTTGTAGGTAGTTCACAAGTAGTTTGTAAGTTTAGGGACTGATGACCCCGTAGTTAAGTCCCTTAAGCTTAACAAACATTTGAACATTTGAACATTGTCTATATTCCAAAGAGTTTTATCGAGTCTATGCCATGCTGTTTATTATATGTCGCCGGACATAGGCGACACGATATTGTAAAGCGTCTCAGTGTAGACTACTTGAAATACACAACTTGAGGAGTGAACTCCCTAAAACTTTAAATGAATGTTATACAAGGATTGAAACTTAAATAGTGTCAATTTTTCCGTATTCTGTTTTTCTTAGTTGTAATGAATATTAGTTCATTTGCAAATGATTCTTCCTACTTATGTAATTTCTGTTTATATAATTTTTGTTATTTTTACTCTTTAAGTTATGGCACTTTTTGCATACTGTTATAGAGGGCAACACTGCACATTGTAAAACTTTTAAATTTTAATGTGGATTTTATTTCAGACTTTGTTTTATACACTACTATGTGTAAAAATAACTTTATTTCCTTGCTGACCATATCCTGTATCTCAGGTTAAATTTCGTATTATGTTGTCTAAAAAGTATGGCTTATTGTAACTTACATTTTGTATAAAGGGCGCTGGGTGCCATCCGCACACACGCAATTGTTTGTAGATAAGAAATCAGTTTATGATTGATATCCTCCACATGTACTTCCTATCTTACGTTAACATGCGAAGTACAAGTTTTTGTGGGCACACAGAGCTTGGACTCTAGGTATGATACTGTGTTGTACTTTCCTCTCCATATTGTGATGGCTTATACGTCCGCATATTGTCTATTACATTTCTTAATGATGTTGTGACTCCACGTGTAGAGGCTGATTTTGTATTTTACTTTTTGGAACACTGAATATGGTCAGGCACTGACAGAAATCGATCTGTAATATAAAAAATAAAAGTTTCAATGCGGTTAAAGCTGGTTTTTCCAATTTTAATTATTCTTCCGATACAAAAACGTTACATGTCTCTACCTGTTACTGTCCTTCATTCACTATAGTTTTGTAGAACCCGTTGCCAGCGATGTGGAAGGCGTAGTATATCGTTAGCTGAACCAGTTCTGTTGATGGTGCTAATGGAGCGGTCTGTCGAAACTTTGGAACAGTTCTGAAGCGAATGTCACGAAGTGGTTCACATTAGATTCGCTGCGCGCCAGGTACACGGACGGTAACAAAATATTTGTCTTTTTCCAGTCTGACGATGCTCTAACAGTGCGAAACGCGTAATTGGAATATAAAATACTGCAACAGAGACTGAGCATTTTTTAATATTCAACACTGTTGCTGCACCAGCCGCCACCACCACCATCATGGTATGGAATGAAGTGGTTCCTTCTCCTTCGGAATCAAATCAAAGTCACAAGGACCCAAGTCCGGGGAGTATGGTGGAGGCTACGGTATTTCCCAGTCCTATCGACCGAACAAAGAAGCGACAGCTTGCGCTGTATTCGCCCACGCATTGTCGTGCAAAACGATGGGTGGGTTTCGCTGAACGTGTTTTCTTTCACAAAGATAGTCACAGGTGATGCTCCGAAAACAAACACTAATACTGTGCATTGACGGTCCAACGCCGTTGTTTATGATTCGAAAACATAGTGCCACCGTTACGTTAGTTATCTCGTTCAAAAGTGACTGTGTTTCCCTCGATTGTGTGCGCGTCGGTGACGTGGGACGGGCGAATCCATTTGCTCGAAGGTAAGGTAGTAGATTCCATTGCATAGTGTCCCCACAGCATTGTAGCCAGTACCTAAGTTCCAACCCTAGTATGTTGACCACTGTTTTACATCGTCCCTTGTTCGATCATCATCCGCCGGGGATTAGAGTTCTCCTTCGGGCATGAATGTGTGTTGTCCTTAATGTAACGTACATTAAGTAGTTTGTAAGTCTAGGGACTGAAGACCATAGCAGTTTTGTCCAACAGGTTTACAGACATTTAAGTATCTGAGCATGAACAAAAATGTTCAAATGTTTGTATAGTTTATGGGACTTAAAACTCGCCCGCTGTTCTTTTGACTGTTAACAAGCCGTGTTTGTGAAATTAACAATTGACTGCTTGCTCACAAAATCTAATTACGACGGCGGAAGTATACAGTTCCCTTTAGCAAAACTCTGATTCTATAAGATAAGCAAACAGTTCTACCATTACTGTAATCTTTAGAGGAAACTGCACACAATTAAATAATGATCCGCAGTCATGGATCTAAATCAAAACTAAATGTTGGCAACGGAAACGCAAATATTCTCCACTCCAGAAGGGAGCAGAGACACAAGTTACATGAACAAATTAACCCACATTAATCAAAAATAAATGATGAGGGGAGAATTTAAATTAGCACAAAACGATCATGGTTTAACAAATTAATTTATTGTTCAAAACAAGAACAACGAGAGGGAAGACCATTTTTTTTAAATTACAATAAAAAACACACCTTACAAAATATCCACAATTACATGGCCCTAAAATTGCCCACCTGCAAAGTTGATTACAGGTTAATTAAGATCACGTTTCATAGGGGGGAACGGAGGAATTGCAGCACATTCACACACAGATTCATACGCCAAGCCATGCAGGTACTTA
Organism: Locusta migratoria; assembly: GCA_026315105.1. Classification (NCBI taxonomy): domain Eukaryota; kingdom Metazoa; phylum Arthropoda; class Insecta; order Orthoptera; family Acrididae; genus Locusta; species Locusta migratoria. The sequence continues at coordinate 232,938,607 of CM048751.1, read as the reverse complement.
CCAAGCACCCGACACCAATACACCAAGACGGAGAATGCAGATCGAAGCTTCACTCGCGCACAATGAAATAGTACTTCGCTTCCATAACGTGTCAAGCTAGTGGCTTAGGCTCATGATAAACTATCAGAAACAAACACACTTGGTTTAAGACCACAAAGTGCGGTGTACAGACGGAAGTTTCCCTAGAACTTCTAACTATACATTAAATCAAGATTTCATTAAATAATAACTAAAAACGGGCGCTCTGGAGTTCGTTTAGCACAGGGAGAAGATTTACTACAGAAGGTTAAAGTTGTTAGATCAATACAGCACTCTACTAAGTCGGAACACAAAATATGCATAAAGTTAACAAACTCAATTTCGAAGAGAATAAGATCGCGAAATATATCGTGTCACCATTCTTTCTGATTAGAGGAATGATATCTATTAGATAAGCAAGGTTACAGATTGCTACAGCACAATGCAGAGTTCGGCCACAAAAATTCAAAGAAGTGAAATAATTCTATTTCATGAAAATTAAAAACACGATATACGTCGTGCAACGGTTCTTTCTACACAGAGGAAAAATATCTATTTAATGGTGATAACCACGACAGGGAACACGCTAATCGGCGCATACGTGGGCCGACAAGTACGCTGATTACAACTTAGAATGGACAATTTTCGGGGAAAATTATCACGCTACACTCACTAGGAAACACCTTAGCAAATTAGCTATACAATTATTAACCACTCATGTGCACTGAATGATGGATAAGCTGAAGGCTTAGTCTGACATCGCCCACGTGTTCTGTCGACAAAGTATGAACAGTATAGGCACCACGAGTCCCCGAAAATATCATAACTACGATAAGAACACGTAGACACTGAACATATTTAAATAGGCAAAGAAGTGATTTAAAAGTTATAAAGTGCAATAATTATGCTAACGAAACACAATCAGAGCCTCGGAATCAGATTCCAGCAAAAATCGACATAAAATTAACAATCCTGTACGAAATTAAGCAAAATCTCACTACAACACATAGTGTAGCTGATACTCCTGGAATCAAACTCGCAAAAAGGCATAAGTACGACTATGGAGCCTGAACTAAGTCGAGCCACGAGGCCACAGAAGAACCAAACCCAGAGGTATTTACCCTATCAGGAACCAAGAAGCGAATGAATAACTCTCTTGACCACTGCCTAGACGTTAGAGGAGGGGTAGTGGAGGGGAGCCCAGAGAGGGTCACCGTTCGTCAGGCAGGTAACCTGACCTACCCCCAGCCAAGGAGATTAAGAGCAAGCTACATTAGGAATCTTTGCTAAGACTGGGTTCAGCTCAGCAATTGGCAAACCTACCTCTCGCCCAGACATTCAACGCCCACGACACAACACAGACGAGGCGCGCCTAGAACGTGCTAAACTTTCTTACATACAAAGTTTCATTCATTCTATGGAAGCCAGGGCCAGTGGGAGCACATCACATTACACACTAATATACGTTTGGGGCCTCATGTACAACAGACACTTAGAATTTTACATACAGATAAAACTAAATAAATATATAATGCTTGGTATCTCGCATATTGCGAGTGGAGTGTCTTGCCACACTCAAAAAAAAAAATGTCTGAAGCTCGTTAACATTTGTTCATGGGGAGCCAATTAAAAGGAACATGTTATGTGGATGTGTTTCAGACTTAACTACTGGGTCATCAGTCCCTGAGCTTACAAATTACTTATAATCTAACTAAGGACGGCACAAATATCCATGCCCGATGGGGGATCTGAAGCCCTGACTGTAGTGGCAGTGGAGACTGTGACTGGCGCGCCGCAGTCCCCTTGGCCACCGCAGCCGGCCTGAGCATGATCAGTTGTTTTGCTGCCATAATATCAAAACCTATATGCTACTATTATGTTCTCAAATCTAATTCAGTCAGTATCACCTAATTTAGTTCAAATAAGTTTGTAAAGCTATAGCAACAAATTGCAGTGTTCACCAAAAACCTAAGTTTTCCAATCACTTAAAATAACTTATGCTACATATAACAAACACACCTATGCCCTAGGGAGGACTCGAACCTCCGAGGGGCAGAAGCCTCGCACTCGCATCAAAGGGCCTTAAAGAGCACGCCTAATCCCACGTTGTCCTAATTTAGACTAATTTCACTACCCACAGTTTCCTTTTGTTGATGTTCATCTTATATGACCGTTTCAAGGCACAGTCCATTTCGTAAAACTGTCATTCCGAGTTCTCTGCTGTCGGTGACAGTTTTACCATGTCATTGGAAAACTTCAAAACTTTCGTTGCTGTACCCGGAACTTTAATTCTTCCAGATTTTTTTATTACTTTCGATTCTCAGAGTTACTAACATGGAGGATAAGATATAACCCAATCTATCTTTTGACTCACTGCTTTCGTTTCAGGTTTCATATTAGCAGTAAGCACTGAACATATGTGCTGACGGATGTATGATTCTATCCTGCTTGAGAGGAGGGTTTACATTAGTTACATTAATTATTTTTTAATTATGCTATGAGTGTGGCTTTTGTAATCAATATCAGATAATAGGATTGAGTATGGTAGCTGCTGAATGTAATTAGAGACCGTTTCAACTGTTTTTATTTCCACAAAAATTCTGCTTTGACTACGGAAAGAATGATTGCAGTTATTCTCACAAAAATTTATTATGTAACGATGTCATTTAGTCACACACTAACAAGGTAAGTAAGAAAAATTTAACGGCTAAAAATGTATAATATTTAATTTTTAAAAAAAAATCTAGTATATTTTAGAATTCATCAAGGTAATTTTTCCGGAAAATTCTGAAAATAAACTTATCCCTTCATAAATTTTACGTCGATGTGAATTAGGAACAGGATCATTGAACTCCAATACTACGTGAACGGAAACTTCAAATTAAAATGTGGAGCGTTTGACTGATGACGTCTGTATTCTGGAGCTGATTGACGGTAGACATATAAGGATGATTACCTTCAAATGCCCATAAATATTTGTCTAATCGTAATCGAAGGATGTGTCATCCGTGGACCTATTTACAACAAATTAACGGTATCTTGACACGCTGAATAGTCACAAGGCGTGTGTTTCAACTTATTTAAATATCTTGTAGTAAAATGGATTCTTAGTTTCAAAAGGGATCGGAGACAAAAAAAATGGCGACCGAAGAGAGAAACGTTTTTCTTTAAACCATTTTTCTCTTTATACTCTTACGATTTCTGCATTTTATGCTAAAGAGCGGCATTTCTATACCTCAGTAGAGGCAACGAGCACAGGTGACGCAAAATGTCTTTTTTTCCGTTGCTGGTGCGATAAGAGTCGCTGGTGGCCATGGAACGAGAGTGTATTCCGATAGCGGTCCGATAGCACACGTCGATATGGACACGTGGAAATTACACGGAGTTTCGGTGCCTAGGGGTGGGTTGCGAAGCGGATAGCGAATTCAGCCACTGGAAATCTAACGGAGAAACGTATCCAGAGAATTCTGCAGGTGCATTGGGTGTTGAGAGCTCTAATTTCTATCCATTTTCTTGATATGTTACAGCTCAGAAAACGGAATGCAAAAAAGGGATGGAATCGTCACTCCAGCGTTAAAAAGAGCATTGTTATCTGCATCCCTGATGGACATTTTTGAAAAGTTCTACACAAAGGATTCAAATGACTGAAAAGAATTTTATTCCGTCATTTACAGCGTTGTAGGCTATTTCTTGTGGTGAAATTATTCTCAGGACCGAGAGCTGGCTGAATCCCGACGTAGGGAGCTCTGAAATATTCAGCGAGGTACGGAATGTGTATTGGAAAGATATGAATGTAATTCTGAAGGTATCCGGACGCATATAACAAGTGTGTCAAGCTAATGGTTGGGCGATTTTACCGTCACTAAGTTCGACATTCAAAGAACGTCTATGTTCAGTTGAATGAGAAAACCGTGATCAAGCACTGTCAGTTGGAGGCGACTTTAATCTACCGTGGATGCAGTGAGACGTCTGATTTCATTTCTGGTGGTACAGACGAGTTGTCTTGGGAAATACCTTTGAACATGTTTTCCGATAACGGTCTTGAGTAGGCAAATCCACAGCCAACACCGATATATTACGCCAAATAGCTAGAAACATTTCTTAACTTACCGATGTCGGGTTAGTGACAGGGATTAATATAATGCCAGTCATAGCTTAAGAACATTATGGGGAAGCAAAGACATACACAATGAATAAAAAAAATTAAGAAAAGTAAATGAAAACAGGAAAAATGTAGCAGAGATCCTTGAATAATGCACAAATCATACTATTGCTACCTTCATACCTTAGAAAGCTCTTGCAGAGAATTCGAGAAATTTCTAGACCTATGTAAAATCGACAAGTGAATCGACGGCCTCCGAGGACTTCAGTATGATGTAATATCCTGAACTGCTATAATAATAATAATACATAAAATTTCTAACGTGGCATCAAAACCAACATGACTCTTGTACTAGGAAATCAGTCTCCATGCGATTTGCGTGATGGTTCACAGGGTATCAAGAATATTTTGTGGAGAGCTGTGATGATCAAGTTGTTGTGTAAACTTTTCAATGACTGACATGTCAGAATATCAAACAAGCCAAGGATGCAGTGAATTTTACAAAGGGTGCTTTTTGTGAGCAACTGGAACTTCACGTTCCCTTTTATAAAACTGGCAAAGGGTTTTTCTAATAGTTCTTGAATCAATAATGATAATAAACAGGCACCGTGTTACGCTTTACTAGACGAAAAACTACAGTTTTGATAACCTCAGCACATTTTTCAACAATCTTTACAAAACGTAATTTGTTTTTTATTGAAGCTTGGTATCGAGTAACGTGATATCATCAAGTTGTTTAAGTTATGCATAATGAGACCAAAGGACGTGGAAGTCTTTTGCTTCAATGATGCGTAACAGAAGTGCGAAAGCAGAAATGAAGCATGTGTACCTAACGACCATTTGTGTTATATTTACGTGTTGTTTATTAGTTAATTACGTTGATCTTTCACTGCAACGTGCATTAATAATCAATCCTTCGTCTGTAAAAAAATTGAAAATCTTCGACGGTACATATATTTTTAAACGAACGGTGACTGGACGTCATTATCTTGCTTATATTTTGCCGATTGGTCTAGTGATTCAGGGCGCATCCAGCATTAGGTTCTGGGGGAGAGGCACTCATATTTTAAAAATAGACCCTACTGAATTTATTAATCTATTAATTTTTAACACTTTTTAAAATTCAATTATACTACGAAAAATATTCCACAGGAAATAAAATGAGTAGGCTCGCATTAATTTGAAAGTGGAAGAGGAGCAACATGGTTGAAATTGAGTGCATTTAATCAGATCGTGAAATAATTAAGCAGCTTCTATGTTACTAGCTAAAGCCTATGTGTAAAAGCTGAATTAAAATAACACCATCGTTGTTCATAAGATTCCAGTCGGTGGCGCCGCTGACCTGCTAAGCAGCTGGTTGCCACATATGAACAATCGGTTCGTAACTTCAGCATAGCGGTAACAATAGCCGCAGCAACAAAGCTGGTCACGGCGGCATGAAAACCGCTCACATAACAGCAGCACGTCATGTGGCGGCATCACGTTGGTGACCCACTGTCACTTTCACTTGTGCTTGGCAAATTATAGTTACGTTGTGATTTATTACATGTGTACTATTTTAAATTTCTGGCCGACCTTTAAAAAAATATATTTAAAACGTTAAAAGAATACAAAACTTATAAAATCAAAAAATCCTTGGGATGTGCCTGAGTAGAGGCTTCATCCCCTTAGCCACCCACCCCAACCCATGGCTGTACCGCTGCATAATACTGTTCAATTATGTTTCTTATACATATACTAAAGTACACACTTTGAGCAATAAAAAAATAATCACTTTACGACCACAAAAAATGTGACACTGTTCATTAGCTGTTGTTAACTTTAATAGCTGTTTATAACTATTTCCAGAATTTTGAAATACGGTGCCAGATAAAACATAAAATTTGGGAAGATGAAGTGGATTTTGAAGCAATGACGACAGACCTGGGCGATAGTAGATGTAGAGAACTGTATAGTACAAGCAGAACATTCCGACATTTTGAATTCCACGTTGAAGGTGCGTATTTAACGATTGCGTAACACTTACGCATTTTAACAATCCCTGGAGGCCATTAAATATACTTTCCAAACGCAGAAAATATTACCGCATAGTAAATTTATTTACTTACATTTGACTGTAAGTGGCAAGTCAGTGGCAAGTTAGTGATTAGATGGATTTTTAGAGATATGATGCATTCACTTACATTCCAAAGTAAGGCATATGATGCCTTTCTAAATATTTGCCACATACAAATACGTCATAATTATCCGAATTATAAAAGGTATCTCCACCTAAGTTTACGCTACTAAGAGTTGCATTCGAAATCAGTTACGGAATAATGTTAAATTGCGATATCGTACTTCGCGTACTCCCCCCCGCTAATGCCTCGCATATTTTATACACACCATATTTCAGAGAAGATTTGTAGGTCAAAATGCTTTCAATAACTTTGAACGTCTCATTTCGTTAGACAGTGACAAAATAAAGTCTCTCTTTGAAGTAAAGTGAATATTGCTTGCTAATTTTGAATTTAATGTTTTTCATATACGATTTCATTGCTGTTCGCAATTTTTTCGAAGTTCAATTTTTTTTTTTTTTTTTCGGTTTCATTCTATTCACAGTATGGCTTCGGCCTACATATTCCCGTGTTGAGAGTCACATTTAAATTAAGCACTAAACTAATGCGGAATAACAGCCAATAATTTAAAAACCACTAGCTGTGTAAAACCAGCTGCACTCATGCAAAGCCAGCTGCACTCATACATTACTTAAAATACGATTAACAGCCCTTAGAATAGCTCAGTAGGTGGTGTAAATAAAACCAAAAAAGTGGCTTACTTTAAACAGATAGTATGTCGTGTTATGTTAACAACCTGTAGCAGAATGGAACCGTTGCTTACATTTATAGGCCTGCATTTTCATTATTACCTCTCTGTGAGCATAACTGTTTCTAATAAAAATAAAAAGTACGGTTCTTTTTCTTAACGTTGCAGAGATAGTTCTCGATTTTTGCGATCATACTTGGCGTCTTGTATTTACAAGGCACCTTCTACGCCGATCTATGTTTGAAGGAAACCTGCAAAACTTATAGCGACCGTGTCTGCTATTATTTGAGCAATTCGGAGAAGCACAACCAACCATTACAGACTGTGAAACAATAAACTATCCACATATTCGCTGATTCACTTCGTTACACCACTGTCGTCGGATCGGGATTCAAAATGGCGGATTGTTCAGCTCGGTTATATCTAGTGCTTTAAGTAGATGAACGTATTGTGTTTTCAACAGTGTAGTGGCTCAACCATCAGAGCGCAACCAGTATGTGCCCTTTAATAGAGAATGTGAGGCCACCACGTAAAGCGAACAGGTTCAATGCCACGGAGACCAACTCATGCTCCCTACAGCCATCTTAGTCAATGCTAAAAGGGTCAAATTGTGGCCATCCGAACAGACGGATGGTCTATCGAAGAATTACAACGTACGAAATAGTATGCCAGTTGTATAACAATGCTGGCAGCAATGGTTACGTGAAGATTGTCACACACGTAGACGAGGTTTTAAATGTCCACAGAGCACAGATATTCGTCCAGATCGTCGTAAGGGCAGCAATGGGACCATTGTATAGAAACCACACCACAGATAAGAAACTTTGTGAGCCCAGAAGTCTAAAAACTAACTGACAGCAACAGGTTACCAGCAGTGGGGCTAACAGCATGTTTATCTCTGGCCCGTCTTCCACTGAAGCCATAGCATCGACGTACACAGCTCGAGTGGGACCGTCGAGAGGATCACTTTGAAGATGGAATGGCGGGCCGTGGTCTTCAGCGATAAAATCATATTCTGCCAGCTTGCATGTGATGGTGGTTCGCGCGTACGACACAGACGTGGCGAGCGCCGTCTCGTAGAGTGCATACGTCCAATACAAACTGGCTCTACCACATGCCTTGTGCCTGAGCACCAATAACAATAACCTACAACTCTCGTTCACTTTGCTGATTGTGGAGAGAAAACTGACTCACGATCGGCACGTGCAGAATGTTGTAAAGCTAGTTCTTTTACCATTCTGGCAGAGGAAGGTGATGTGTTGTCTAAAAAAGGATAATGCTCACTTACACTTAGCGCATAAGATAAAAAGTGTTTTGCGAGACATGCAGAGACATCGGTGGCCAGAACAAGCTCCTGAGTTGTCTCCAATCGAGCAAGTGTGAGGTATGATGGGACGACAACTGACAACTGACTTGTCAACCAACAACGCTCGCAGAACTTCGTGAAGAGGTAGAAATTCAAATGTTCAAATGTTTGTATAGCTTATGGGACTTAACTATGGGGTCATCAGTCCCTGAACTTACAAACTACTTACAAACTAGCTAATACTAAGGACGGCACAAATATCCATGCCCGAGGGGGGATTCGAACCCCCGACCGTAGTGGCCGTGCAGACCTTGACTGGAGCGTCTCAGTCCCCTCGGCCGGAATAGGTAGACAAAGTGTGTAATTATGTAGCCCATGACTGTATAATCCATGTCTATGATCGAATGGATGCCAAAACCAGCATTTGCATTGCCATGTGTGGAGGCAAGACGACATATTAACATGGGCGTTGAAGGATGGATCTATACATTTAACCCCAATCCCACATCAGCTATTTTCTGTAAAAGGTAAAGCAGTCAACAACCCGAAGATTGGTTTGAACACCACAGTGCTTTACTAGGCATGGTCCTGTTTGGAGGTGGTATGCCGTTGCCTTCCAGCGACCTTACCCAGCCTGTTATATGGGGACCTACAGTTTAGCGTGGGTTCCGAACCACGATGTTACTCGGTATTTTTCACATGAGCAATACTGCAGAAGTGAAAGAAGTGGAAAGTGACAGATAAAAATCGTAGGATCTGGCGGGGATTGAACCCGCGACCTTTGGATTTGTAGTCTGGGACTCTACCACTGTGCAACCAAGGCGCAATTTTCTGTAAATAATAATTTCATTTACTCCATGTGCACTGTTACAAATTTAAATGATCAGTTAATTAGGAAACAGTAAGAGAATGTACTAAGATTCATTTATGGCAGTATTTATTTATCTGACTAGATTGCAATTTTATTCAGATGGTGCGCATTAAGTACTCTCGCCCATTGCTATTTCAACAGGAGACTTTGTACATGAACTTATAAAATGTGTTTTAAACATTAGTTGTTTCTTTTTAAAATTTGTTGTCAACTGCTTTCAGTAGTAGACTATCATCAATGGATTCTTACATAAACGTAAAAAGTTAAAAGCACATAAGGTACACCATAAATAAAAAAAACATCATGTCCACTTAAAAACCAATATTTACAAGTTTTTAAAACAGTTCAGGGAAATACTGAAAAAACAATGACTTGCTGATAATATCCACAGTAGATTAATATTTTAAGATTAAAATGTGGTATGTGTAAAGTCGTATCTAAAATTAATTTGTGAGCACTTCCAGTATCCTTGAATGAATATATTAATATTGCACAGGTCTTAATTGCATCAGTCAAAGACAGCAATGTAATCAAAAATATCCATCTACTTCACAGTAGAATTTAACTGTTGTTCAAAAAGTGTGAAATATCTTTCGTCGATATATTTGGTCCCGGTAAAGATACACAAACTTAAAATATTTAAATTGATAGTGTGTGCAAACAAATACACCAATAAAATGTTGGCTGTTTTGCAAAACCTATCACATTTTCCTAATCTTTATTGTTTTTCAAACATTACATATTCCCACTTGGTCCCTGAAAATATATAACACAGTTTTCGTGCACGTGTTCACCATTGTTCTTACACACAAAGCAGAATTTAGAAAGCAGTTCTTTATCTGGCACTTTCCATTATCTACAAAAGTAGCCACCACGACACCATAAAGGGAAGTATGTCCCTTCTTACTCCAAGTCCCATCTACAGCAGTTGCTATGTTTCTTCTCTGTCATTACCCTGCATCGCTTCTTTGGCAGCCTGTAACATACTATCTTCAGAAACACTTTTCACTCTTCGATTATACTTTCACCAGTTTTGTGGAATTTCGCATGGGACATAGGTAAGTTCATGACTGCACACAATGTTTTACCCGCAACGTTCCCCTTGCCTACACATCTCATTCCGTAAACAAATCTTACATTCGCATCATACCTGTTGTTAGTGATTTCTGAAGTATGAAAGGAATTCTCTTTATGAAAAGATGAACAAACAATAACTAGTGAAGTTGCCAACCCTCCTCGTGAACCAAATTCTTCGAAAACTGATAAAGAATCAGTTGCATTACAATTTTTGCAACGTATTTACAAAAGTAGCCTGGAAGAAGATCGACATCCCTACAACGTTATCTGACTGAAGCCTGCCAGTTTCATACACGTTAGAAAGCTCATTTTCCCATATTTTCTCGAAGAATGGTTGGGAATGAAACAGTTTCTTCTAGGAATAACGGTTTCCGTTGTACTTTCTTTTGCCAAATAATTTCACTTGTCCCATTGCTGATCAGAGAAATTTTCTCAGAAACGCAGTACTAGAATAATTTTAACAACGAAACGAAAACAACAATAAAAATGTTTTGGAAGTTGTCATTGTTACCAACATCATAGAGAATACGCTTTACAGAGTAAAGCGCAAGTGAGCTCTGAAGCGTATCTCTTTTAGTTTCGAAATATTACGCAACGATGTAAAGCATAAAGTGGGTGTGTCATTCACGATCACTACATACTTTAAAGCTCTATAAAAAGCTCATTTTTTTTTCTGCAGATACACATTTTTTACATTGTAAATCTATCATTTTGTTTTAAAAAATAGCAAAATTTTTCACCCATTGGCGGGTTTTCCTTACCTTAACGAAGAGAGGGGAAGGAGGAATTGTAAGGAAAAATATGAACACAAAGAGAGATGGACGACTGGAAAAGAAAGTATGAATTAAATAAACACCCAGACAATGCTGGTTACACAGATAGTGGCGCAGCAAAGATTTATTTCTGGGAAAGGGGCAGTAATTTTTTTTTAAAATAAAGCTTACTAAATTTATTAATCCATTACTTATTTTGACACTTTTTTATAATTTATCCATTTATACTACGAAAAAATTGCACAAGAAATAAAATGAGTAGCCTTGCATTAATTTTAAAGAGAAAGAGGAGCAACTGGTGGAAATGCAGTACATATAATAAGCTCGTAAAATAATTAAGCAGCTTCTGTGTTACTAACCAAAGAGAAAGGTCTTTGCAGTTTAATTAACATGAGACTCTACGCATACAAATTAAACTATAATAACACGATTGCTGTTGATAAGATTCCACTTGGTGGCGCCGCTGACCTGCTAAGCAGCGGGTCGCCCCACATGAACAATTGGCTCGTAATTTCATCATACCAGTAACAATAGGTGCCGCATCAAAACTGGTAGCGGTGGCGTTAAAACCGCTCACAGTAACAGCAGCACACGTTCTGACGGCATCACGTTGGCGAACCATTGTCACGTTCACTAGTAACTGGCAGATTACAGTTACGTTGTCATTTATTACGTGTGTACGACTGCAAATTCTCGGTGCTGACCTGTTTAAAAAAAAGTAAATAATAAAAAACAATAATGACGAAATCTGAGTCACGTGACTCGCGCAATCTGTGTTATCTTTGTTATCCTTAGTTGACGCTAGATGGCAGGACTGTTTCGTATTATGAAAACTCAAACCGATGACAGTAATACAAAAATCCGTTCAGGCATAAAAGGAAACAGCTGCAGGACAAAGTGCGGTTTGTCACTTTAACACTAGAACGCCCAGATCAGATCAAATGTTTGTAAAGCTTATGGGACTTAACTACAGGGTCATCAGTCCCTAAACTTACAAACTACTTATGAACTAACTAATACTAAGGACGGCACAAATACCCATGCCCGAGGGGGGGATTCGAACCCCCGACCGGGGCGCCTCAGTCCCCTCGGCCACCGCGGCCACCCCAGTTTAGATCTACCCTTGGAGCGCCCGATAAAGGTCAATTGACCGTTAGGTTTTTTTTATCATATTTCTAAATGGTTTATGTTATAAAATGTAAAGATATTTCGTACTTATTGTGATTAATATTCATGTTAGTATTTTTACATAGATAATAATAATGTAGGAACATTCTTATTTGAAACAAATGTGATTTTTAATCTATATGGTACAAAAATAAGGGACACCATATTATTGATACATAAAATTGCTTACTTTTTCAATGTTTCTCTTTTACATGATATAAAAATAGGCTATGAAGGTTTTTTCACATGATCGCTTCATTATTCGTAAATTACGATTTTTCTGTAACAACTAAGTAATGCTTTACTAGGCTACTCGCGTGCATATTTTGCATATCCGCATACTTACACACGAACCACATGCAGATTTTGTACATATCAAGAACATGTGTCTAGTTTCGTCTTTGTTACACAATCCAACTTGGCAAGCTTTCCGCTTCGACCCTTTAGATGTTCCGTCTTCTATGTCAGCAATCAAAATACACTCCTGGTCATTAAAATTGCTGCACCACGAAGACAACGTGCTACAGACGCGAAATTTAACCTACAGGAAGAAGATGCTGTGATATGCAAATGCTTAGCTTTTCAGAGCATTCACACAAGGTTGCGCCGGTGGCGCCACCTACAACGTGCTGACTTGAGGAAGTTATCAACCGATTTCTCATACACAAACAGCAGTTAACCGGCGTTGCCTTGTGAAACGCTATTGTGGTGCTTCGTATAAGGAGGAGAAATGCATACCATCACGTTTCTGACTTTTTATAAAGGTCGGATTGTAGCATATCGTGATTGCAGTTTATCGTATCGCGACATTGCTGCTCGCGTTGGTCGCGATCCATTGACTGTTGGCAGAATATACAATTGGTGGGTTCAGAAGGGGGGAACGGAACCCCGTGCTGGATCCCAACGGGCTCATAACACTAGTAGTTGAGATGAGAGGCATCTTATCCGTATGGCCGTAGTGGATCCTACAGCCATGTCTCGATCCCTGAGTTAACAGATGGGGACATTTGCAAGACAACAACCATCTGCACCAACAGTTCGACGACGTTTGCAACAGCATTGACTATCAGCTCGGAGACGATGGCTGCGGTTACCGTTGACGCTGCGTCAGAGACAGGAGCGCCTGCGATGGTATACGCAACGACGAACTTGGGTGCACGATTGTCAAAACGTCATTTTTTCGGATGAAATCAGGTCCTGTTTACAGTATCATTGGAAGCGTGTATTCGTCATCGCCATGCTGGCGTATCACCCGGCGTGAAGGTATTGGTTACCATTGCTTACATGTCTCGGTTCGCATTGACGGCACTTTGAATAGTGGCCGTTACATTTCAGATGTGTTACGGTCCCTGACTCTACTCTTCATTCGATCCCTGCGAAACCCTACATTTCAGCAGGATAATGCACGACCGCATGTTGCAGGTCCTGTACGGGCCTTTGTGGATACGGAAAGACTGCTGCCCTGGCCAGCATATTCTCCAGATCTCTCACCAATTGAAAACGTCTGGTCCATGGTGGCCGAGCAACTGGCTCGTCACAATACGCTAGTCGCTACTCTTGATGACTGTGATATCGTGTTGAAGCTGCATGGGCATCTGTACCTGTACACGCCATCCAAGCTCTGTTTGACTGAATGCCCAGGAGTATCAAGACCGTTGTTACGGCCAGAGGTGGTTGTTCTGGGTACTGATTGCGTGAAAATGTAGTAACGTGTCAGTTCTAGTATAAGAATACCGGTTTATCATCCGCATTTCTTGCTGTAGTAATTTTAATGGTCAATAGTGTAGATGTAGAGGCCTCCTAGGACAAGCGGCACAGGTCTAAAAATAGCTTTCGATAATTGGAGGCTCCAAAACAAACGCGTAATAACCACTATAGGCAATAATCTATGAAACCTTTCATAGGCGCCACATAAACCGGATAAATTGCATAGTCGTGAGAAGCGGTCGGGGACCAATGGTAAATGTATAAAAATTTTAAAATTTATCGAGGTAAATTAAACATCATCTAATACTATTAAAAGTCAGAAAATCACAAGAACATAGTATTTTAAACAGCGAAGATATTCTCATCTTACTCCGCGTCCACGCATTGGTACCAACGCTGTCGCCAATGTTGGCCAATATTTTTTCGACAGCGCCCACACGTTGGAGCCAACATTCCGTTGAATTCGTCGAGAGCCAATGTAAACATATCTGACGCACAGATCGCGGCCGATATATTAACGGTTTTGTGTGTTAATAATTACATTTTGTCATTGCAAACCAAGAAAGGAAACACATGTAAAAGATGGCTGGGTGTGTTGTATCACTTCCTTCCGAACATTAATTACGAAATCAGTAAGTTTTAAAATATGTTACAAGTAATACACACACATTATTAAAACTTAGACCTCCTACTTTAAATGATTGAACTTAAAATAAAAAAAGATACGTTTTTAACCTGCTGAAGTTCTTTTAGTATTGGCACTACGAGACCGTTTTATAAGTGTATACTTCTTTCTCAAAATAATCATGTATTTGATATCACTCGTAGTGCTTGTATTTTTCTAAAGAATATGTGAAACTTGAAAGGAAATGTTAGGTAATGTTAATTTTAAAAACTGCATACAGTAAATGAGGGTGTTAAAAGTCTGAAAAGTTGTTAATTTCACTAATTGCGTCTAAGTTTTCACGTGGTATTTCGATTTTTGTGGCTGCTTTCACAAATGAGTCACTTTCTGATACAATTCTAACATTTACATACAGATTTTGGAACTTTAACAAAAACGACAACGAACAATGAAAGAAACTATATCGAGACGAGCAGACATCCTAGAATGAAACGTTGGCGCCAATGTGTGGACCATGTACCGATGTTGGCCCAAAGTTCTTTGATGTTTGGTCAAAATACCGACAAGCAACGGAGCCATACCAACGTTTGTTCCAACGCGATTTCACCGATCCATACATTGGCCGAACTCTGTTGGCACCAACGTTAGCTTCAATGTGTGTATCCGTCCTTAAAATAAAAATGTTCATTTGATTCTCACCTGGTTTTCTAGTGTTAATTAAGAGGGGGGAAGGAAGCACTGGGTAGGGTTACCAGATGTACGTCTTCAGAAAAGAGGACATGTGTACATTCATAAAAGTTCTTTCGCTCTCTCTCTCTCTCATATTGACAACTCAAGTATTAGTGACGTCTCTACTGTATTATCAGAGTCTAGTTTGTAATACATGTTTCTCATCTTACGAAATTTGTTCCTATTCTTACAAACTAAGAAGCATGAAATACTGAGACCTGTAGACATGACTACATAGTAGTGAAGCCCTAATATTTCATCGCTTCACCACTTGTAATCATCGTCTTAAGTGCTGAACATTTTTTTTTCATACTTATAAGATACCTTGCCGATCACCCCTGTTTCCACCTGAAATTTTTTATGATGCGTCATTTACGGAAAAAATCGTCACGAACAAAGTACCTGTAAAATTATGTAAGCGTTCCTCGTTATAGCATTTCCTATTTCAGATCAGACCGACGTGACTATATACATGATTATCATTTAAATTGTAGTGAGTGAATGGAATATGTAAGGCCTAGGTGAAAAAAGCAATGAATAAAATAAACTTTTAATTTATCGTACAAAGACTCGCAATTAATTATTAAAAACTACTCAGTTTTTAGAACAATAGTCCGCCTCAGAAGCTCAGCGGTAGCTTCGCTGACTACCACGCAGGGGGCCCGGGTTCGATTCCCGACAGGGAATCATCTAATCATCATCATCTTATCATCATTGGCACGTAAGTCGCCCACGCGGCGTCAAATAAAAAGACTTACATTAAGGCGGCCGAACAAACCCACAAGGGTTCTCCCGGCCAAGAAAGCCATACGCTCATTTCTATTTTAGAACAATAGCTTTAAATGGATGTTTTCACAACACTTTATGTAGTTACGTCTCTTTGGTCCTAAACAGGTAAATGGTGAAACGGCAATGGTGACTGTGGCATCTGACCTTATTTCTATGAATTTTTGAACAAGGTTTTACCTTATCTATAACGAACATTGCACTAGCTTTGATGTTAAAGTCATTAGTGTGGTTGACAGACAACACACAGGACTGCTGAATCCCAGCACGATGAATGAACGTCTTATTTTTTAGTGTCAGTGTCAGACAACAATCCGACCAGAGGAAGGGAGGGGGGGAGAGTTTCATATTATACTATGTGTATTGCACTGTCTTGCATTGTTGGAGACGTATGCTTTTAATTGGCCACCTCGAAGCTCGTACTCCGCGACAATTGTCACGCCAATATTATTTCAGTTGTTCCGTACTAGCTTGATCTCATAGCAGCAGCGCCGCAGAAACGAGAAAATTCAAATTCGCATTCTTTCAAGAAAGGTTAAATTCTCTAGACTTAGTGAATGTGACAGTTCAGAGAGTTGTATTTACACACTTTCAAGTAGAAGCAGTAGCACAACGCAAAGAAGAGAACATTTCCCCATTTTGCTAAAACCCCGCCCGGACCATTTTTAGGGTCTAAAAAAGAGGACATGTCCGGGGAAAAGAGGACGTCTGGTAACCCTACACTGGAGGGAAAAAATATGAACAGAAAGAGAGGGAAGATTGGAAAAGAGAATATGGAATAAATAAACACCCGGACAACGCCGGTTTTTCAGCTGGAACTTGATAAATATTACGTGCTGAATTTAATTTTAGAACAGGTACTGAGAGTGTGCTAGGAGTGTTGATGGAATATTTCGGAGACACGTGGCAGGCCGTGAGGGCGGCGGTGGAGGAGGGAGAGGAACACGCTGGCTGGCACGTGTTAAACGACATCTGTTGTGGTCTTCAGTCCGGAGACTGGTTTGATGCAGCTCTCCACAATACCCTATCCTGAGCAAGCCTCTTCATCTCCACATAAGAACAGCAACCTACATCTATCTGAATCTGCTTACTGTATCCATCTCTTGGTCTTCCTCTGCGATTTTTACCCCACACACTTCCCTCTAATGCTAAATTCACAATTCCTTGATGTCTAAGAATGTGTCCTACCAATCTATCCCTTCTTTTACTCAAGGTATGCCAGAAATTTCTTTTCTCCCCAATTCTGTTCAGTACCTCCTCATTAGTTACAAGATCCACCCACCTAATCTTCAGCATTCTTCTGTAGCACCATATGTCAAAAGCCTCTATCCTCTTCCTGTCCGCACTGTTTATCGTCCATGTCTCACTCCCATACAAGGCAACACTCCATACAAATGCCTTCAGAAAGCACTTCCTTAGGCTTAAATCAATATTCGATGTTAACAAATTTCTCTTTTTCAAAAACGCTTTTCTACCCATTGCCATTCTGCATTTTATATCCTCTGTACTGCGGCCTTCATTTGTTATTTTACTGCCCAAGTAACAAAACTCATCTACCTCCTTTATTACTTCGTTTCCCAATCTATTTCCTTCAGCATCACCTGATTTTATTACACTGCACTCCATTACCCTAGTTTTGCTCTTGTTAATGTTCATCTTGTATGCACCTTTCAGCACACTGTTCATTCCGTTCAATTGTTCTTCTAGGTCCTTTGCTGTATCTGACATAATTACTATGTCGTCGGCAAAACGCAATGTTTTTACTTCTTCCCCCTGAACTTTAATTCCTTCTCCAAATTTCTCCTTACTTTCCTTTATAGCTTGCTCAATGTACAAATTGAATAACAATGGAGAAAGGCTACAACCCTGTCTTACTCCCTTTCCAACCACTGCATCCTTTTCAAGCCTTTCAACTCTGACAACCGCTGTCTGGTTTTTGTACAAGTTGTAAATAACCTTACGCTCCCTATATTTTACTCCTGCTTGCTTCAGAACTTGAAAGAGTTTACAGTTGGCCTTCGGCCGTAGACGCGTGCGGACCTACCCTGCGCGCAGGGTACTGCTCCGCTGCCGGTGTTGTTTACTTCCGCGTTGCGGTATTTGTTTCGAGTCCAGTAACTGTGTAAGTCATGGCGCACTCTTACCGCCGAGCGACCCTGAAAGTTACATTCCAAGCAGAACATCCACGACCACGCGCTTTCGAAATAGAACAATTTATTCGTGAAGAGCTACGATTGAACCCACAAGAAGTGATAGGTATCCACTTCTCGATCACCGGCAGTGTCGTTTACATCAAAATGACATCTGAGACCGCACAAGGACTGAAATTTAAACACTCGGACGGACATATCGGGGAGGTGACGGTGGACCATGCAGGATTCGGACTGCGAACACTTCGTGTGTTTGAGCTTCCATTCGAGATACCGCAAGACACCGTCGTTGAAGCCTTTCGCCCCTACTACAAGATTGTGGGACACATGGCGGGAAAATGGCAGACGTTCACGACGTACCAAGTATTAAACGGCGTACGACAGATCAAGATCTAACTGTCAAAACACGTACCATCCTACCTAATGATTGGTGGTGTGCGCGCCATCGTCATGTATGATGGCCAGCCACGGACTTGTTCAGGCTGTGGACAAGAGGGCCACGTTCGTTCCGAATGTCTCCATCGCCGTTTACTCCGGATTCCGACAGATGAGGCAGTTCCAGCTGCAACAGCACCACCTGTATCAGACTCCTACGCCTCAGCCGTGCGAAAACCTGAAGCAACACTTCAGGATGCGTCCTTTCTCCCGCCAACGCTTCCCCCTGAGGACTGCAGCGTGGAAGAGACTTCCGCATCCTCTTCTACCATGCCTGAGACAAGAACGACAAACTTTCAGAACATAAAAGACGGCGCGGCCGAAGCGATGGACCTCGACCCAAGAGTGGTGCCCACCGCAGCTTTCATACAGACGGGCACTACATCTGACGACGGTCACCCGCATTCCGACACGGAGCAGCACGTTCGGAAACAGCGGTCGCCCAGAAAACGGAAGAAGAGAAGTCGAACGCCTCCGACGACATCCCCCCACAGGAAGAAGACAGGATGTCTGACAGTGTTCTCTCTTCGATCGTCACAACCACGAAAAACGCCGTGCCCGATGTCCCAACCGAAGAACGTCCTATTCACTGCCTTCTATCTCCCCCGACAACAGTGGACCCTGTAGAGGCACCCCCACAGGATAATACTGTGGCAGCATCACCACCCCTACCACTCGAAGGGAGCGAGAATCACTCGACCTTAGTGTCGGCCCCCTGGAGCGCCGATGTCGAAGATGAGGCAGATCAGAACTCTGGCCCGCCGGGTGGGGCGAATCCCTCGGTGGCGCCCAACAAAACTTCCGCTTAGTGATTGCAGACACAGTGGCGGCTTCTGACGCCCCACACCCACCGGACATCTTAATACGACCCCCATCGACATCAGCAGGAGCACGTCCGCAACACTACCGCATTGCAACGATGAATCTTGCTACCATCCGAGCTCCTCATAAATTAGCGATGTTCCGTGACACCATATACGCTGCCAATGCCGACATTGCCCTTCTCCAAGAAGTATTCGTCTCTGCCTTCTACGCTCCTACCGGCTATGAAGCACACATCTCTCACGCCTCCGACAATGGTAGCGGAGTTGCCATCCTCCTCCGCGAAGGGCTCCCTGCTGAAGATGTTGTGTACCTTCCTAATGCGAGGGGAATGGCCCTTACACTGTTCGGTGTGCGTGTTATCAACGTATATGCACCGTCAGGCTCCAACAGACGTAGAGAATGACATGTCTTCTTTGCTGACGAGGTAATGCCGCTTTTTGAGGGTCCACTGGATGATCTGGTGCTTGGCGGGGATTTCAACTGCACACAAGGGCCCACTGATCAACTTCCCACACATTCTCCGTGCTCAGCCCTGTCTGCCATTATCGACCGACTACAACTAATCGATTCATGGACGAAACTCTATGGAACACGCGCGGGATTCACGTACTACACAGCACACTCGTCCAGTCGACTCGACCGCGTTTACCTTACACGCACCCTCGCTGACGCCACACGACATGCTGAAGTATGGCCTATGGCCTTCTCCAATCATGAAGCCTACATCTGCGACGTCGTCCTCTCCCGACAACGAGTGTGGCACAGTCGCGGTCCATGGTAACTGAACGTTGTCCACCTGACTGCTGCTCACTGTCGATGCGTAGTAGAGGACGCATGGGCCCTCTGCCGCCGCCGTCGCCCCGCCTACACGTCGACTTTATCATGGTGGTTATCCTGCGCGAAACCGGCACTACGAAAAGCACTGATGGGATACGGTAAAGATGTCAAGGCCTGGGAAGCAAGCACCTTAGACTTTCACTACGCGATCCTACGAGAGTGCACTTCGATGCCATTCTCTCCGGCACGACAGACGATCGTGCAACGTGCTAAAGCACATATCACTCTTCTCACGCGTCGACGGTTAGAAGGCGTCATTTTGAGGTCCAGTACTAATGATCGCATACCTCAGGAACCACCGTCGATGTACCACTTACTTGCAGAACGCAGTCGTCGACGTCGAGCTCTTATACAAGATCTTGTCGATATGGAAGGACGACGACATACATCTCAAAAAGATATTGGTCATGCTTTTCATTCTCACTTCCCCCGAATGTACATGGCCGCTCCACATAACCAAACTTTAATCGAGGAGGTTGCGGCACTCATCACTAACACTGTTCCGGAAGACGTGGCGACTGAACTCGAAGAAGACGTGACCACTGATGAAGTCCTGGACGCTATCAGGGCGGGGGCCGCCAATAAATCCTCCGAACCTGACGGCCTCCCCGTAGAATTTTACAAGAGTTTTAGCTACCTGTTGGTACCCACTTGGACAGCTATCTGCCATGAACTGATGTCCCTAGCAACGACGATCCCTCCCGCCTTCCTCGACGGTGTTATCGTTCCCGTCCCTAAACCTCACGGGCGATCACGGATCAGCGTCTACCGGCCCATCACTCTTCTCAACAGTGACTTAAAGATATTCACCCGCTTGTTAGCAACTCGACTCAAGAAGGCAGCACCGTACGTCACATCCCACGACCAGACTTTCCTGGGTGGAGCCAACAATGTTCGAACGGCCCTTTGCCGTTACAGGGACATGATTGCGCTCGCCAAGTTCCGACAACTGCCTAGTGCACTGGCTTCGCTTGACTTCAGTCAGGCATTCGATCGTGTAGATCACACTTTTCTGGTAACGGTCCTACAACACATGGGCTTTCCGGCACAAATAGTGAGTGTAGTAAAGCGCCTTTTGAGTGGCGCAACTTCCAGAGTACTCTATAATGGACGCCTCACTGCGCCTCTTAGGATTGCACGGTCTGTTAGACAAGGTTGCCCACTTTCTACAATTCTGTATGCATTTGTCTTAGAACCCCTGCTCCAAGGAATTCGCCAACGTCTGATGGGCATGTCTTTGCACGGACACCGTTTCTGCTGTATGGCATACGCTGATGATCTCATGCTCTTCCTACGCAGTGAAGACGACGTTCGCGCAGATCTGACATGGATAACAACATATGGCGAAGCATCAGGCAGTTCTCTCAACGTTGCTAAATCGAAGGTTCTGCTTATTGGAGAGGGTCTATCTGCTAGTTGCGTTGCCTCCCTAAGTGTGGCCACCACCGTCCGCTACTTAGGCATTGACTTTACAAAAGATCTTCGTCGTTCGGCGACCTTAAATGCCAGGCGTCTGCTCCAAACGATCCGGGGAAGCCTCTTTCAACACCGATTTACATCCCTGGATGTGATTCAACGTGCGCGATACGTGAACGTTTATCACGCCTCTCGCATTCCCCATGTGGCACAAGTGTTCCCGATCCCGATATCCATTGCCCGTCGCATGATGATGGCGATGGGATCCTTTGTCTGTACTGGACTATTATCTCAAGGTCCAATATGCCTCACTTTACCTCCCACGGGATCGTGGTGGGGTCGGTCTCTTCCACGTCCCACAAAAAGTCACGGCACTGTTTGTTAGCTCATATGGCGACACTGCCCGACGAGCATTACCGCGAATATGCACCCGTCTCTAAAACATCCCCAGTCAATTTATCTGACATTCCAAGCCCTTTTTACTACATCCGACACTTCTTTCTGGAATTAAGCTACATTTACCAATCCTTACCTCTTTCACGAATACTACGGGCAAAGACTGTCTATGAGGCCCTCCAACTACATCAGCCCCCCAATCCTATTGAACAAAAGTTTCCGCAAATCATATGGCGTCGTGCATGGAAAGCAGTACATGCAGTTTTTCTCGATTCCAGCGTCCAGTCCGCCTGGTATATCACCGTCAACGGTAAACAAGTCAACCGTTTTAGCCTGCACCGTATCCGACTCGCTGACACACCCCTATGTCTTCACTGTTGGGTAGATGACACCGACAACCACCGGTCCGAATGCGGTCCGTCCTCCGACGTCTGGAGACTCGCACAACGCATTCTCGCTTTCGTCACCCGACGTACACCTGCGCAGCTCTCATTTCAGACGCTGCTATTCCCGGACACGATTTATTACCCGGCCACGAAAACTAACTCTGTGAACTGGATACGCGGCCACACCGTCCGCTACCTTTTCGACCGAGACGAGAAATCAGAACTGGATTACTGGACGTATCTCAATGATAGCCATTGCGCTATCATTCGTAACCCCAAATACCAACAGTACTTTTCCAATTTTTTATGGAGCGTCTTTCACGATCCGCCTCCCAGCTGGAACGTTCAAATTATGAGAAGATAATGTGATGTTCTTGTTGATACGAGTCCTGAACGAACTGAAAACGGAACCTTTACTAAAATTATCGAGAAGACGAGTTTGGATGTTACCCATTGAATGCGTGTGAAGAACTGCACAAAGAGAACAAGACATAGAACACTTCAATAAAGAAATAAAAATAAATAAATAAATAAATGATTGCAAATAACTCCTTCCCATTCCTATGTTTTCCTCCTATCACTTAGTGTATCTAGGTTAGTTTCATTTGGGATAGGTGTAGACAGGAGCCAACGCCTGAAGAGGTACAGTTAATTCTTTTTGTTTTTTCTTAGGGCAAAAGTGGCGGTGGCACATAGGCCCCTTTATTTATTTTTCCTTCTTTGCAGTAAATTTTTTCCTGGCCTAGTGGAGGAAAAAAAAATCCAATCAACATTGTCAAAAGCCTTCTCCAAATCTACAAAAGCTAGAAATGTAGGTTTGCCTTTTCTTAATCTATCTTCTAGGATAAGCAGTAAAGTGAGTATTGCCTCCCGTGTTCCTACATTTCTCCTGAACCCAAACTGATCTTCCCCGAGGTTGGCTTCTACCAGCTTTTCCATCCTTCTGTATATAATTCGTGTTAATATTTTGCAACCATGACTGATGGTTCTGTAGTTTTCACACCCGTCTGCGCCTGCTTTCTTTGGAATGGGGATTATAACATTTTTCTTAAAATCTGAGGGTACTTCGCCTGTCTCATACATCTCATACATCTAATGCTATTAAAAGACAGTAAGCCACAAGAACACCGAAGAGATTACCAACTTAAAATAAAAATGTTCATTTGATCCTCACTCGGCTTTCTAGGGTTAATTAAGAGGGGGGAGGGAGGAATTGAAGGGAAAAATATGAACAGAAAGAGAAGATGGGAAAAGAGAATATGGAATAAATAAACATGCGGACAACACCGGTTCTTCAACTAGCACTTGATAAATATTATATGCTGAAATTAATTTTATATCGGGTACTTGAGAGTGTGCTACGAGTGTTGATGGAATATTTCGGCGACACGTGGCTGGCCGAGAGGGCAGTGGTGGTGGGGGGAGAGGATCACGTTGGCTCGCACGTGTTAAACGTCATATAATACTAACAAAAGACAGAAAACCACAAGAACACCGCAGAGATTCCCATCTTAAAATAAAAATGTTCTTTTGATCCTCACTGGACTTAATTAAGAAGGGGGAAGGAGGAATTGGAGGGAAAATATGAACAGAAAGAGATAGAGGGACGATTGGAAAAGAGAATATGGAATAAATAAACACGCGGACAACATCGGTTTTTCAGCTAGCACTTGGATAAATATTATATGGTGAAATTAATTTTAGAACAGGTACTTGAGAGTGTGCTACGAGTGTTGATGGAATATTTCGGCGACACGTGGCTGGCCGAGAGGGCGTCGGTGGTGGGGGGAGAGGAACACGCTGGCTGGCACGTGTGGCGGCTAATGCGCGCGCCGAGTGATGGACGAGTGCGGCCAGCGGGCGCCAGACAGCGCTGGCGTCGCGCGGGCGCGGACAGGCGGCCGCGCATGACGGATGCCTCCCAAACGAGCGCGCGGCGCGGCGCCG
Source organism: Locusta migratoria (assembly GCA_026315105.1). Classification (NCBI taxonomy): domain Eukaryota; kingdom Metazoa; phylum Arthropoda; class Insecta; order Orthoptera; family Acrididae; genus Locusta; species Locusta migratoria. The sequence continues at coordinate 232,914,249 of CM048751.1, read as the reverse complement.
CTTCGACACTGCACCTCATTTGCCGGAGATGGAACGGATGCGACAGCCCGCCGCGGCCGCCGCCGCTGATTCGGAAACAGATGCACGGATCAGTTAATTAAACGAAATGCGCAGCGCGCCGCATTCAGGTGCCGCTGATGACGCGCGCCGCGCGGCTGTTCGGCCTCTCATGATGCGACACCGCTACTGCACTATTGGCCATTAAAACTGCTGCACCAAGAAGAAATGCAGATGATACACGGGTATTCATTGGACAGATATATTATTTTGCGTCTCGTTTCCGCCGGTTGTCCTAGGTGTCGGTGGACGAGTAGAGAGAGACCGACACAGGAACGAGAATGCACGCGTGTGCGGGTACAGAGTACCAGCCAGTGGAACAGCAGAAAGTAGAAACACTAAGCTAGATTAGAACAAGATATATATTTCGTAGAAATAGTACAATACTTAACTTTGTTAACTGAAGACTAGTGGAATGCAGATATATAGTCTAACTGAGGCCTGCCTACTGATGAGAGACTTAATCGGCGCCTGTACTATTCCCAAGTGACCGATCCAGTTCAGTGGTAGCCACGAGCGGAGTTGCAGCAGAGGGCGCTCGTGGCCGACGTCGTTTGACCGCCGCGCCGTGCGTGCATGGCAGCGCGGCGAAAGTACATGGCGCGCACTTCAGACTTGTGCGACACCACATATTATACTAGAACTGACATGTTATTACATTTTCACGCAATTTGGGTGCATAGATACTGAGAAATCAGTACCCAGAACCACCACCTGTGGCCGTTATAACGGCATTGATACGTCTGGGCATTGATTAAAAAAAATTTAGAGGTTGGATAGCGTGTACAGGTACAGACGCCCATGCTGCTTCAACACGATACCACAGTTCATCAAGAGTAGTGACTGGCGTATTGTGACTAGCCAGTCCTCGGCCACCATTGACCAGACGTTTTCAGTTGGAGAGAGGGCTGCAGAATGTGCTGGCCAGGGCAGCAGTCGAACTTTTTCCGAATCCAGAAAGGCCCGTACAGGACCTGCAATATGCGGTCGTGCATTATCCTGCTGAATTGTAGGGTTTCGCAGGGTCAAATGAAGGGTAGAGTTACGGGTCGTAACACATCTCAAATGTAGCGGCCACTGTTCAAAGTGCCGTCGATGCGAACAAGAGGTAACCGAAACGCTAAACAATGGCACCCCGTACCATCACGCCAGGTGATGCACCAGTATGGCGATGACGAATACACGCTTCCAATGTGCGTTCACCGCGATGTCGCAAAACAGGGATGCGACCATCTGTTGACTCAGGGATCGAGATGTGGTTGCACGATCCATTACAGCCATGCGGATAAGATGCCTGTCATCTCGACTGCTAGTGATACGAGGCGTTCCGTTTTGTCCTTCTGAACCCACCGATTCCATATTCTGCTAACAGTCATTGGATCGCGACCAACGCGAACAGCAATGTCGCGATACGATTAACTGAAATCGTGATAGGCTACAATCCGACCTTTATCAAAGTCGGAAACGTGATGGTACGCATTTCTCCACCTTACACGAGGCATTACAACAACGTTTCTCCAGGCAACGCCTGTCAACTGCTGTTTGTCTATGTGAAATCGGGTGGAAATTTTCCTCAAGTCAGCACGTTGCAGGTGTCCCCACCGGCGCCAATCTTGTGCGAATGCTCTGCAAATATCACAGCATCGTCTTTCTGTTGGTTAAATTTCCCGTCTGTAGCACGTCATCTTCATGGTGTAGCAATTTTAATGGTCAGGAGTGTATTTTGACTGCTGACAGAGAAGAAGGAACATATAAAGGGACGAAACGAAAAACTTGCCAAGTTGGATTGTGTAATAAAGACAAAACTAGAGACATTTGCTTGATATGTAAAAAATCTGCATGTGGTTCGTGTCGAAGTAAGCGAATATGCACGTGAGTAGCCTAGTAAAGCACTACTTGGTTGTTTCAGAAAAAGCATAATTTACGAATAATCAAGCGATCATGTGAAAACTACATTCATCACCTATTGTTATATCAATTAAAAGAGAAACATTGAAAATATAAGCAATTTTATGTATCAATAATATGGTGTTACTTTTTTTTGTACGGTATAGATTAAAAATCAATTTTATCAGCTTCAGATAAGAATGTGCCTACATTATCATTATTATTATTATCCATATAAAAATAGTAACATCAATATTAATCACAGTAAGTACGAAATATCTTTATATTTTTAAAAATAAATCATTTTAAAATATGATAAGAAACGTAATGGTAGCCACAAAAAATTCTGGAATCAATATATTTGTAAAATAGAATTGAAACCTGAAGTTCTTTGGTAATCATTTATTTACTCCATTAATGTTATCTGTGAATCTTCTTATGATCTGTGACAAACAGTTAACACATTAATAATATTTAAGGATCAAATGATAGAATACTTTCAAACTGATGTAAAATGGATATTTTTCAAAAAACAGTCACTGATGTTGCCATATTCGGAGAAATGTTAGCTTGTTGTCATTAATGTATAATATGTAAGTATCAATATCATTCATTTTTTTCTTGTATATACCTCCATGTTGTATGATTGTAGGGAAGTATAATTCTTTCCGTTAATCTCCTGTTGATAGCAGCAATTGCCGAAACCGGTCGAGCATAACAAATAAAAATATTATATCGTACAGCTCTGAGCACAAGAATGATTTTTTACGAAATACATCGTGGCTGTAGACTGCCACCTAAAAGAAACCTATTTGAACACCCGTCATATGTTAAAAAACGTCTTTTGACACTAAACGTTGTGATGATGCCACAATCACTAATGTTTACATATAAAAATGTACCGTATTTCCCTTGGACACTACATAACTTCAGAACAACTCGACCAAATTGGCTTTCATCTTTTTTGTGTTCATAATTATCAGGGCAAAGTTTTTATTTAAAAAAGCTTTTGGGGTAAAATTCTACGTAAATACTCAGGAAGTCACACTGAATTGCAGGACAGAGGGTTAATCGATCTGCTTTTATGATGTTTCTCTATAGTTCCATTCTCTAAAATCTCGCGTGAAAACAGGAACACCTAAATCTTTCCGTTTTCGATCAGATTTCTCATATTTTATTTTGATGATCTGTCTTCCTATGTAGGTGGGTGCTAACAAAATATGTTCGCATTCAGAAGACAAAGTTGGTGAAAGATATTTCGTAAACAGATCACGTCACAACGAATAAAGCCTTTGTTTTAATTATTTCCACCCCAACTCGTGCATCATTTCCGTGACACTCTCTCCTCTCTATAATACAAAACAAGCTGCCCTTCTCTGTACTTTCTCTAAATCGTCTGACAGTCCCACTTGGTAGGGATCCCGCATCTACAATTTTATTTCCATTTTTATGAAATGTTTTACCATTCATCTTCAAAACAAGATTATGCTGTCTACATTAAATTTTGTATTCATTCATGGATGAGGTTACCTTGCAAATAATTTAATAAAAATATAATAAAAAAGTGACTTCAACTGCGAATGGGCAAAGCTGAAAATGTGTACTCAGCCGGGATTCGAACCCGGATCTCCCGCTTTCTAGACAGTTGCGCTGACCACTACACAACTAGGGACACAGTGATCCCGACTGGGTACACATTTTCAGCTTTGCCCATTCGCAATTGATGTCATATATTCTGTGACTATGAAAGAATAACAACTGCAGGATCAGAAGTGACGTCTGTTCTTTCGGAATGGATGCCACATGTATATTATAAAAAAGCTCTCAATAAAGAGGTTAACCATATCCTACAAAGGAATAACATCTCAGATGAAACACGGCTAGACAATTTTCAAAAGCCCTGCGCTGTAAGGCGCCTTATTGCGAAGTGCGCGACCTTTCCCCGTCGGATGTTCGACTCCTCCGTCGGGCATGGAAGTATGTGTTATTCTTAGCGTAAGTTAGTTTACGTAAGTAGTTTGTAAGTTTAGGGACCGCTGACCACTTCAGTTAGTTCCCACAGCTTTACAAACATTTGAACATTTTGTACAGATAATCTGAGGAGAGAGAAAGAAGAAAATATAGTAACAGCTCAATCAGATAAGAATGTACATCCAATCTCTTAGGAAAGAAATGGAAGACACAATAGGTTAAAGGAAAAATAGGAGGTCCAAGAGAAGATAAAATAACTTCTGAGCTATTAAATATGACCATATATATGTCGTATGGTATAATTTCAGCTACATATAATACTTTAGTAAGATATACTAGTGTCTAATTAATAAGATAAAACATATCTCTGTCACAGGGCCAAGTCCAACTCCTTTAACCACTGGACTGAGTGACTATATGGAGTTCGGTCATCCCTCCTGAGAATGATCGTAATGGGCAATCAGTAATTATGTGGGTCATTGTTTGTATGTTTTCTCCGCAGTCACATGACTGGTCGTCTGTCTGTCCCCATTTGAATTTCCAATAGTTACAGCGACCAACACCAGTTCGGAAGCGGTTGTTCAAAGACCATTCTCTCCTGGGAAGGTCCATTCCTTGGAGCTCCTTAGAATGATTGTCTATGCAGATGCTGGTTTTTCCATTAAACTAATCCCAAGTTCTTGCCCAGTTTGATTTAGGCGAGAAGCCACTCTCATGTAGTTGCACAGCTGTTTCAAGAGATGGTTTACGTTATTTCAGCCGGCTTACCTGTGGTGGAAGGGCTTGCAGGATAGGAAGCTCAGGAGTGGACAAGATCTTATAATACTCTCTCATTAAGGCTTCCTTCCATCAGGAGGAACGATGTTGCATAATATTGGGAGCCACCGAAGTGGTGTAGCCATCAGAGTGCCACTGATCAATCCCATTCCTATATTTAATTATGCATCAATGTCTCTCACATGAGCACTGTTGAGCCAGACAAGAGAACAATATTCAGCTGCAGAGTAAACTATGGACAAAGCTGTTGTACGCAAAACCTTAGCACTGGCTCCCCAAGATGATCCTGCTAAGTGCTGCAATATGTTATTCCTAGTTTTAACTTTGTCTGCTGTTTTATGAAGGTGGTACTTAAAAGTAAGAGATCTATCCAAGATGACTCCTAGGTATTTTGGATGTTCATTATGTTCAAGTTGAACACCATCAAAAGAGATATTAAGTTTATAGGCGGACATCCTATTATTGAGATGGAAACAAGCTACTTCCGTTTCATTTAGGTTTGGCTTTAGTTTCCACATTGCGAAGTAATTTCTGAGGAGACTTAGGTCAGATGTTAAAGTAGTTTCCGTCACATGTCTCTATGTTGTGACGCTATGGCAATATCATCTGCATAAATGAATTTTCTAGATTGCGTAGCTGGAATATCAGCGGTGTAAACATTAGAAAGAATGGGAGCAAGAATCGAACCCTGGGGGAGGTCATCGTGAAGCTGTCTAAACCCACTTTCCGTGTTGCCGAGATAGATCTTGATCAGACGGCCACTTAGCATTGAGAGCCGAGAGATCCAGAAATGAAACGGAAGTGGTACACTTCTTTTCGAAACCAATCTCAATGAAAGATGTCAGTGCTAGGACCTGGTCACAGCAATTACGGCCTTGTTTGAAACCAGCTTGTTCAGTAGGGATACTAGTAGTGAGAATGGGAACAATACGATTGTAGATGAGACTCTCGAGCAGCTTGTAACATACACTGAGAAGTGCAATTGGGCGATAGATATCTGCACGGTCGGCTGGTTTACCAGGCTTCAAAACAGCTATTACTTTAGATCTGTCTATTACTGTCTATTACTTTAGAGCTGTCTTTAAGAATGTTATTGAATAAATTTAGAAGTCACAATCGAGTCCAGCATGTTTAATAAATTCTGGGAACATGTCATATATACCGGTAGGTTTCCCAGTCTTCACACCAGAGATACCCAAATGCAGTTCGTCTAAGCAAAAAGGTTTTGCTACTTGCAGGGGAGCCTGCTGGCATTTCTTAACTTCATTTAGTTTATAGGATATTAATCTGTCAGACCGTTGCCGTTTTGTCTTGGATAGTGCTACGATTCGTTTGGCTATGTCTGAAGGATCAGGGTGTGTGGGAGGCAGATTTTTCTCGGGTACACTGGTAGACAATTTCCTCAGAAGTGACCAAGCCTTTCTGCTGCTGTGAGTGAAATCTAAACTCTGAACTTTTTTCACCCATTTTTCGCACCTGGCATTATCAAGGGAGTTCAGTAGGATGTCGGCAGTGTTTGAATCTTCAGTGCTGATAAATTCGTTATACAGGTCTTCACACTCTTGGCTCCATCCCGGAATATATGTCTTTCTGTAACCTCGAAGTATACAGGCTTTAGCTATAGCTTTAAGGAGTCCATCGAATCTGTCATAATTTTCTATTGTAGGAGGAATGAATCTAATGTTTTACTCTAATTTGGAAGTAAATGCCTCCCAGTCTGCTTTGTTATGTCCATGAAAACCTTAAATGTATTCTTCTATATTAATCTCTGCTTGGTGAATGATCATAGTTCCAGATGGACGGTGGACCTCAGCAGTGTTTCCTGTATTCGAAAAAGGAGACCGTAATGGCTGTAGTACATATAGCGGAACGTCTACTAAATTATTGGTATAAGATGTGTGCCAAGATACAAAAAAGGCTGAATCCCTTAACTGAGACTTTTCTCGTAGAAGCATAGAGAATTTAATTACCCTACGTATATATCTTTCGTGGATTACGAAAAGGTGTTCAACTTCGCAAGAAATTGGGTCATTCCCTACCATTTAATGAGGTAAATTCAAGATCTGTATGTGCTGATAATACTATCACGGAACGCATCGCCTTAACCATTAGTACAGGAGAGAGAAGAATAACGCAAGATCTTGTAGCAGGATTTATTTTATTTGTATGTTTATATAACGAATAAGACACAGGACAGGAGAAATTATGGTCTATTTACTCCTGGTCACCATTGTACTTCTTCTTTCAGTTACGTCCGTTGATCGAATACATCTACATTTACATAGATACTCTGTAAATCACATTTAAGTGCCTGACAGAGGGTTCATTAACCACTTACATAACTTTTCTCTGCCGTTCCATTCTCTAATAGCGCGCGTGAACAAAGAAAACCTAAATCGTTCCGTTTTCGATCTGATTTATCTTATTTTCTTGAGATTGTCACGACTCCCTAAGTAGGTGGCTGCTAGCAAAATATTTTCACATTCAGAAATAAAAGTCGGTGATAGAAACTTCGCAAACAGATCACGCCACAATGAATAACGTCTTTCTTTTAATGATTTCCACCCCAATTCGTGCAACATTTCCGCGGCGCTTTCCACCGGTAACGTGATAAAACAAAACGAGCTGCCCTTCTCTGAACCTTCTCAAAATCTTCCGTCAGTCCCACCTGGTGAGGGTCCCGCATTGGGCAGCAGTACTCCAGGAGAGGACGCACAAGTGTGATGTAGACACTCAAGGGTGGAGCTGTTGCATCTTCGAAGAATTCTGCCAATTAAACTTCATCTTTGGTTCGCCTTCCCCACAATATTTTCTAAGTGTTCTGTCCCTTAAGGTGTTCGTAATTGTAACTCCTAGGTATTTGGTAGAATATACGACCTTAACGTTTGAGTGAATTTATCGTGTAATTGAATTTCAGTGGATTTCTTTTTGTGGTCATGTGTATTGATTCACACTTTTCATTATTTAGTGTTAATTGCCAATTCTCGCACCATGCAGAAATTTTGTCTAAATCGCTTTGTAGTTGCTTTTGATCGACTAAATTACGAAATAATAGTTTCTGAGTATGTGTCCGTTGCAGGATATTGAAATACAACCAACGGCTTCATTTGGAAAATTATCCAAGAGTGGGACACGATCCCGGATACGCCTCTTTAAGCAGCCGTGTAAACCGCTTCGTCCATCCAAAAACGCTCCCCGTCCTACCCAAATTCACATCTAATCGCACACTTCTGTTGCTGGCAGCCTTACTTGTATTCTACATCTACATTCAAACTGCGCACGGTGTGTAGCGGAGGGTACTTTGCGTACCATTGTCACTTCCTCCTAGTCCAGTCAAGAATGCACTCTTGTTCGTCAAATACTATTTCATCACATCTCTCTTATTTGTAGAGGAAAACCGCCGATAAATGAATTTGTAATGAAAAGAATGATGCTGTAATCATAATAATTTGACCTCGGGCGACCGTTTGTTTATTACCTTTATTACTAAAACTAATACTACATAAGTTGTTTTGTGGTCTGCCTTCAGCAAAACACTGTATTTCTTCTTTTTACTACCTAGACGTTTCATTGGAACTGCAGCATCTTCAATTGACTTTTATTCTTTTTCTTGTTATTACACGTTCAGATATTTCTGTATTTGTAATATTTTATATCTTTAATTTTTATTTTCTTATTGGGTCCTGGGGAAAACGGAAAAACAGGAATTGCTAAATATGTAATACGAAGAAATACATAAAGGCAAAATGAAGATGCTGCAACTGTAATGAAACACGTATGTGTAATAAAGAGAAGAAATAAAGTGTTGTGCTCAATGCAGACCAATTTGGAACTTTTGTTGAAGCAAACACAGACCTCAGGAGTTTGAACATGAATATGAGGTTACCGAGTTGTTTTGTCTTTCCTTGTTCCGATAATATGTTGCAGAAACCATGTCTTTAATTTGCAAATGTTTGGTAAAGAAAGGGAAGGAAGAAGGATAGTAAAGAAATCATTGACTGTGTCCGCATTTGGGCACTGATATTTGGCAATGGCGACAAAATATGAGCCGGACCGGAAATCGAACCCTGGTCTCCCGCTTCGGGCCAGCGGTCGTCTTAACCACTATGCCACTAGGTCTCAAATTCTCGCAAGTCGCACGCTATGTTTGTAGCGCCCCTATCGTCCATGCCCTCCTCCACTCGCCATTACGGATTACCATGCGAGGTCAAACGTATGACCGCATCTGCAGTAAAATAACTGAATCTAACGCTTTCGCCGCGTTTAAATACTTATTGTATTGGTGTGGTGTCTGTTCTTTCGGGCGTCCGAAGGAACAGACACCACACCAATACATTAAATATCTTTAATTAATGACTAGCTTCTCTTCAGATTCAATTGACTGCTTCACAAACCTAACGAAATTCCATTGCATACGTAGTGCAACCAACTTCAAGACGTACTGAAATGTGCTGTAATTCATCCTTATATATTGCAAAAAGGGTCAGAAAATTTCTTTAGCACGAAGAATAAACGGTGATAGTTGCCGAATTGTTAACGTTCATAGCACAGTGTGGACAGCATAATTCCTCACTACTTCAAGTGCGCTACACTCGTACAACACGTCGTCTTCGCTGTGCGACATTTCCCTGACTCACACAGCGAGCCTTGCCGCTCCAATATGCCCACGTACAGCGCCGCTGCCATCGTGGTGGAACAGTCGATTCTTTCTTCAGATTATAATGGAATTGTGTATTCAGGAGTAAGTTTCTTCAGTTTGATTTAGTCGGACTTCGTCCCTGCCCATTCCACTACACTCGAATGAATAAAAATCTTCATTCATAGGAAAAATTTCTTTTAAATATTTGCTGCTAGGTTCTTGTGCAAGGTAATAGAAAAATAAAACTGTTCCAAAAAATACTGTAACAGTCCAAAATCTGGTATGCACTTTCGCTGAATATTTTTTTTTTTAATATTTGTTGAAGATTTCCAACGATAATCTTTTACTATCACAGAAGTTGCTCACTGAATCAGTCGTAAAATATATCGATTCATAAAACTTGATCTCACTGTTATCCAGTTAATAAAATTATTTCTGAGTTCTTACACTGGTATAAACTCGGAGAAATTCTGTTATAAGTTCAAATATCTGAATTCAGTTTCTTTTTGTTCAGTGCAATAATTAGTTTTCACACACTGGTACTGGAAGTAAAAGTTTACGTTTCATTTCGTAAGTTATAAGTCCACGTGATGCATGATATACAATCAGAACTTGCTCGTAAGGACTCAAAATCAAGACTGAAACGGTTTTTAACATAAAACATGAACAGACTTTTTATTACAATCCACGTAATACATGACATACAATCAGAACTTGCTCGTAAGGACTGAACATCAAGACTGAAACTGTTTTTGACATAAAACATGAACAGACTTTTTATTACAATCCACGTAATACATGACATACAATCAGAACTTGCTCGTAAGGACTGAACATCAAGACTGAAACTGTTTTTGACATAAAACATGAACAGACCTTTTATTACAATCCACGTAATACATGACATACAATCAGAACTTGCTCGTAAGGACTGAACATCAAGACTGAAACTGTTTTTGACATAAAACATGAACAGACATTTTATTACAATCCACGTAATACATGACATACAATCAGAACTTGCTCGTAAGGACTGAACATCAAGACTGAAACTGTTTTTGACATAAAACATGAACAGACCTTTTATTACAATCCACGTAATACGTGACATACAATCAGAACTTGCTCGTAAGGACTGAACATCAAGACTGAAACTGTTTTTGACATAAAACATGAACAGACATTTTATTACAATCCACGTAATACATGACATACAATCAGAACTTGCTCGTAAGGACTGAACATCAAGACTGAAACTGTTTTTGACATAAAACATGAACAGACTTTTTATTACAATCCACGTAATACATGACATACAATCAGAACTTGCTCGTAAGGACTGAACATCAAGACTGAAACTGTTTTTGACATAAAACATGAACAGACTTTTTATTACAATCCACGTAATACATGACATACAATCAGAACTTGCTCGTAAGGACTGAACATCAAGACTGAAACTGTTTTTGACATAAAACATGAACAGACTTTTTATTACAATCCACGTAATACATGACATACAATCAGAACTTGCTCGTAAGGACTGAACATCAAGACTGAAACTGTTTTTGACATAAAACATGAACAGACATTTTATTACAATCCACGTAATACATGACATACAATCAGAACTTGCTCGTAAGGACTGAACATCAAGACTGAAACTGTTTTTGACATAAAACATGAACAGACATTTTATTACAATCCACGTAATACATGACATACAATCAGAACTTGCTCGTAAGGACTGAACATCAAGACTGAAACTGTTTTTGACATAAAACATGAACAGACTTTTTATTACAATCCACGTAATACATGACATACAATCAGAACTTGCTCGTAAGGACTGAACATCAAGACTGAAACTGTTTTTAACATAAAACATGAACAGACTTTTTATTACAATACATTTTTCTTGTTTATATGATTGTGACGGTTGGCAACGGAGGTACTCCAACAGGATCTTCTCTGAGCGTGTGGCTGTCGACCCGCGACAATTGGTGGCCAGGTACATCATCTTTGGCTTCAGCAGAGAAGATGCTATTTTCGTATGTTGCTCCGTTGTCACCGCACATGAAACATAAAAACAACACATATTTTCTTTGAGAATGAAATACAACCTATTAAGACTAAACATTATTAACAACAACATATATAAACATGTTCTTTTGCCTGCGAAACTGAGCTGACGTAAAGGTAGTAGCAGGGGATAATATTTCGTCCCACTATACCGTCTTCATTCAAAAAACGCGCAGCTTAACGCGCCGCTTGACTCTAGACTCGTCGCTCCACTATGTTTTCATCCTAAATGAGCTCTGCGTTGCATCTTGTCTTTGTCATCTATCAACCCCACAGCACTGGATCGGACGATTTTTTGCGCGTGGATGTATCTCGCCCCTCTCAGTACATCGGGTCTAGTCAATGAACGCTTATGACACGAATAACATTCACTGCAGTATTGTAGCAGACTTTCAACAGCCCCGTGCTGCGTGTATTCCTGTTAAACACGGCACTGTAATGAAATATTTGCCCTCAATATTTGAATATAATTCGAATGGAAGCCTAATCCCGCAATTTTTTATTTAATTAGCGGACACGTGCAGCGCTACATGTTTGTACTGTACGCCTGATCGATGTCACGTATCGACTTCCGACTATCCAGTTTTATTAACTGCCACAAAAAATTAGTTTTTTTGCTTACTTTTCCCTTTGTACACCGTCACCTAAATACGGTCTTTTTCAAATATTTCCTTTTAAATTCCAATTAATTTTGTGTGATGTTGACACTAGCGAGCCATTACCACACAGACGACCCCCGACAGATACTTTCATACGTGGGCGGACAGAAAAAAAAAAACCAACAACAACAACACCAGAGCGATTATGTGGCTCGTCACCACAGTAGTCTGATAACGGCCAGTTTTTTTCTCCGAAAATAAAAGTAACTTAAATGTGAGTGTAGAACAGTACACTTAAAAACGTTCCCGTTTCCTTGCATGTGATTGGTTTAATGCATTCTTATATGCCTGTTATATTATTGGTTTTTTCACATGTTGATGTGGTCTTCAGTCCAGAGACTGGTTTGATGCAGTTCTCCATCCTACACTATCCTGAGCAAGACTCTTCATCTCCTCATAAGTACGGCAACCGACAGCGGCGGTGGAGTAGCCGAGCGGTCTAAGGCGCCTCGCTGCGTAACGAGCGGTTGCTCGCCGTCGGATGTTCGAGTCCTCCCTGGGGGCATGGCTCTGTGTGTGTTGATCTTTGCTTTAACTTTGCTTAAGTAGTTTGTGAGCTACGGACTGATGACCACGCAGTTTGTTCCGATAGATTTACAAACATTTGAATTTTTGGCAACCAACATCCATTTTCATTTGCTTCCTATATTCTCCCTCTGCAATTTTTACCCCACACACTTCCCTCCAACTCTAAATTCACAATTCCTTGATGTCTAAGAATGTGCCCTTCTTTTATTCAAGGTATGCCAGAAATTCCTCTCCTCCTCAATTCTGTACAGTACCTCTTCATTAATTAGGCGATCCACCTAATTTTCAGCATTCTTCTGTAACACCACATTTTAAAAGCCTCTATCCCCTTCCTGTCCGCACTGCTTATCGTCCATGTTTCACTCCCATTCAAGGCAACACTTCACACAAATGCGTTCAGAAAGGACTTCCTTATGCTTAAATTAATATTCGATGTTAACAAATTGATCTTTTTTCAGAACGCTTTTCTTCCCATTGTCATTCTGCATTTTATAACCTGAGACCATCATATGTTATTTTACTGCCCAAGTAAAAAAACTCATTTACCACCTTTATTGATTCGTTACCTAATTTAATTCCTTCAGCATCGCCTGATTTCATAAGAATGCATTCCATTACCCTTGTTTTGCTCTTGTTAATGTTCATCTTTTATGTTCCTTTTAAGACACGGTCCATTCCGTTCAATTGCATCCCCAGGTCCTTTGCTGTCTCTGACAGGATTACAATGTCATCATCAAAACGCAAGGTTTTTATTTGTTCACCCTGAATTTTAATTCCTTCTCCAAATTTCTTCTTGCTTTCCTTTAGATCTTGCTCAATGTACAAATTGAATAATATTGGGAAAAGGCTACAACCCTGTCTTACACCCTTCTCAACCTCTGCATCCCTTTCATGCCCTTCAACTTTGATAACTGCTGTCTGATTTCTGTACAAGTTGTAAATAACCTTCCGTTCCCTACATTTTACTCCTGCTGATTTCAGAATTTGAAAGAACGTATTCAAATCAACATTGTAAAAGGCTTTCTCCAAATCTACTAAAGGTAGAAATGTAGGTTTGCCTTTAGTTAAACTATATTCTAAGATAAGCCGTAAAGTGAGGGTTGCCTCCCGTGTTCCTACATTTCTCCTGAATCCAATCTGGTCTTCCCCGAGGTCGGCTTCTACCACCTTTTCCATCCTTCTGTAAATGATTCGTGTAAACATTTTGCAACCATGACCATGACAGAACTACTAAATAAACTGAATACACTACGCTTGTCCGTCCTTTTATGGAGTATTGCTGCCCAGTGTGGGGTCCTTATCAGGTGGGTTTGACAGAGGACATCGAAAGAGTCCAAGAAGGGCAGCTCGTTTCGTATTGTCACGATACAGGGGAGACAGCGTTAAGGAAATGATACAGGATCTGGGATGGGAATTATTAGAACAACGGCGCTTATCGCTGTCGCTTGGGCTACTTATGAAACTACAATCGCCAACATTCTCCTCAGAATGCGAAAATATATTGTTGATAACCACTTACATAGGTAGAAATGATCTTCAGAATAAAATACGAGGAATCAGGGCCCCAACGGAGAGATTCAGGTGTTCTTTCTTCCCGCGCTCTATTCGAGAATGGAACGGGAGATAAAATAGTATAACAGTGGTTCGATGAACCCTCTAACAGGCACTTAAATGTGATATGCAGAGTATTCCATGTAGATGTAGATGTAAACTGATGGTTCTGTAATGTTCACACCTGCTTTCGTTGGAATGGGGATTATTACATTTTTCTTACAGTCTGAGGGTATTTCCCCTTTCTCATACATCTTGAACGTATATAAAAAGTAGTTATTTGCTACCAGGTGTCTTTTAATGGCTGAAAGAATGAGTAGCAAGCAACTACTGAAGATACATATTTGATTTATTGGAGATAGAAGTCTGGACAGATTGGTAGGTATTAAGAACATAGTCAAAGGACATTACTAGGCCCACCTTATAAATTATTGTTTAATATATCACACAGGAAAATTTAGCAACTGAGAAGAATTTAGATGTCCTCGTTCGGTTTTAGATGAAAAGTGCAGCAACGTTCATTCAGCAATAAAAACTTGTTTTCTTTAACGGAAAACTAAAGCCTCCGCCCATGCTTAGGCCAACACTCTCTGTAAAACGTTCCTCTAATCAGAAAACTGTATTTCTGGAGAGTGATTTTGCAGCGTCTGACAGATTTCAGTCAAAGGCAAGCAAACAAAGGAACACACTGGCGTCAAGTGCAGAATGACTGTTGATAGTAATTCTTTCACTTTGAGAAGTAACGAACGACCTTCGTGGATGGTTGCACAATGCTGGTGGAAGTTAAATGCTTTTGGAGTACTGCTCGGAGAGTGAGATCCCAGTCAGATGGGATTGACGGAGGACATCGAAAAAAATATATAGAGGGACAATACATTTTGTATTATTGTGTTACATTGAAAAAAAAATTAGGGCAATGATACACGAATCAGTTTAGAAATCATTACAAGAAAGACGTTTTTCGTTGCAATGAGATCTACTATGATACTTCGATAACGAATTTTTACATCGGAATTATATAAAAAAATATGTTGCCCTACCCATCATAACTAAAATATATTGGAGGCAAAGGTGACTCCAGAATGGCAAGTAAATCGTAAACAGTGCTTCAGTGAACCTAATAAGGCAAGCTGACCCTATTAACATTCAACTCATAGCGGAAGTTAAGCTTTCAGAGCAAGCTCTGAAGGATGCACGTAATCTACAATTCCAAACGCAATAAGACTCCTTCGCTCCTAGAGGAGAAGTGAGGGACCAAGTACTCGTTCCGTTGGAGCTACAAGGCAAGTCCGTCTGCTTTCCACCGGTGCCATCCCCCCCCCCCCCCCCACTATCCGTCTCTTTTCTCATAACTAGCACCTCTCTACCTGTCCAGAAAGTGTTCAAATGTTTATAATTTGTTCGTGTACCGGTTTCGGTAAACAATTTTAATCTGCCAGGAAGCTTCAGCATATGGTATCAGACGATCTGTGCGACTCGATTTTGGCTTTACCAGGTAAGTAAACGCAGCATGTTATTCTCAACGGCAACATCTTCAGACGTTAAAATTATCTCGTGCATGCCACAGGGGAGTGTTATAGGACCTTTGCTTTTCACAATATATATATATATCATCAGAATTTCAACGAGGCTTTTTTCTTTTGCGGATGATGCTGTAGTTTATTGAGAAGTCGCAACACTAGAAAGGGGTAGCGAAACGCAAAATGATCTGAGTGTATTGACGCATGGTGCAAGTAATGGCAATTGAGACTAAATAATAATAATAATAATAAATAGAAATAAAATAAAATAAAAGAGAATCCTCAATAAATGTAGTGCGTCAACAAACAAAATGCGTTACAAAACACTCTTTCGGCCAGAGCTTGAGTATTTCTCATTAGTATGGGATCCGTACCGGATGGGGTTGATAGAGGAACCAACGAAGAGCAACACGCAATCATTTAGTACGCGGGAAATCGTCACAGAGATGATTAGGATCTCCAGTAGCATACGCTACAAGAGATACTGTCTGTATCCCGGTACGGTCTTGTCTCTAGTTTCCAAGAGTGTACGTTTCATGAAGAGTCAACGAACACATTGTTTCCTCATAAGTGTATCTCAAGTGTTCAAATGTTTGTATAGCTTATGGGACTTAACTACGGGGTCATCAGTCCCTAAACTTACAAACTACTTACGAACTAGCTAATACTAAGGACGGCACAAATATCCATGCCCGAGGGGGGATTCGAACCCCCGACCGTAGCGGCCGTGCAGACCGTGACTGGAGCGCCTCAGTCCCCTCGGCTACCGCGGCCGGCAAGTGTATCTCACGAAGCGATCAAAGGATACGATCATATTCAATTCTTTGTAAAGCTTATGGGACTTAACTGCGGGGTCATCAGTCTCTAAACTTGCAAACTACTTATGAACTAACCTATACTTAAAACAGCACACATATCCATGCCCGAGGGAAGATTCGAACCTCCGACGCGGAAGGCCGTGCGATCCGCAACATGGCGCTCCAGACCCCTCAGCTACTCCCATGCGGCGATACGATCAGAGAGAATAGGACATACGATATTTTTCCCGCCAACCATACACGAATGGAAAACGATGAAGTGACAATGATACGATAAATACCCTCCGCCACGTACCGTGGGGTTGCTTCCTAAGTTTGGTTGTAGATGTAGATGTATTTATTATTTAGTAGCCAGATTCAATTCATTCTCATTGTTAAATATTTTTAGGTAAACTATTTTCTTCTGAGAATACACCCATAGTGGTGTCAAAATTTTGGTTAACAACAATAAAAATAGTATATGCAAGTAATTGGCTGTGTCCTTGTTAATCTGAAGCTTTACACACTTGCTGACGGTAGACATCTTCAAGACTGTAAACTACATAATTCATCAGAACTCGTGAAGACACAATTATTCTAGGTGAACTTTTGTTTGCTTGGAGTACAGGTAATGCCGATCTTTTGCGGTACGTGGAAATGTACGTGGACGATGAACTGGTGACGTCAAAGCATGGAATTCCACGTTCCGAGAAAAGAAGGCTTTCGGATGTCACACTTTTGCTTCGTGGAGTGGAACGTGACGAATGAGATGGCACTTGGATTTCAGGTGAAAAGCAGAAATTTTCAGCCGCTATATTGCAAACTGCTCTACGTATTTCGTGACGTCCTTCATTGTAACGTACGATGTATGAATATAATATTTTTTAAAGCGTCAAACAATTGAAGAACTTTTGAAATCGCATTTTTTTAATTTGATGTGATACAATAAAATTAATGAATACTACAAAACTGGTAGCTTTAAGCGTTACCGTATTTACCTTCTGTTAGTGATATAATTTGTGTACCGTGAAAGAATATCCCTCCTATCGACTGTACAACGCCATTCTATCAGAGGATCGTCTTTGCGATGCTCTATAATAGCTAAATAACAAATTAAAACATTCTTTAGGTGCATATACTGTAGTGCAACACGTATCAGGTACGCCCACTGGATTGGAGAAAGGTCGCAGTTGTTAGCGTTACAGGCTGTAAACCGAAAGGGGCAATTGTAACAGATTCATATCCATAAGATTCAAACAATTTTGTTTGTTTCCTAAAGTTTTTGCAATAATTGTAGAATAAAGAAACCGAACAATTTGCACTTTGTATTAGACACTTGATCTAGATTTCGGCACCAACTATGGGTGCCTTTATCAGAAGAATAAAATAAGTACATGAGATGTAAAATTACGAGCGGTATGCTCAAGTCCAAACGATAAACTAACAAAACATGCTAACAAGAAGCTAGCAAGTCACGTTTCAGGTTTCGTCTTGTTGATTTAATATAATATTTGCGACATCCGTTGTTATTTATTAAAAAAAAACATGTTGAAAGGGTGGTTAGCATCTCGAACTGAGGAGGGTAAGGTATGCAAATAACAAATTTGCATCTACTCTCTCCTAGATTTGCATTTAACAATTTGGTTTAATTACGGTTTAGAGGTCTTGTTGTAATAATTGTATACAATTATAATATCTAATATTCGACGTTATTTATTACAAACAAGGAGGAACTCTGTCCACGAGAGAACTTGTTGACTTTTTCATGCTAGCGCACAGGAACCGATACATTTCAATACAGTACCATACGTCACTCGTTTTTCCAGACGGAGTTTAAAATCTGTCGTAGTGCTGGAATAGTTCCACAGCACGAACACAACGTGGGAGGTCACGGGAGCAGATGTAGTAAAGGAGAAACAGAGTTTGTACAATACGAAATGCAAAAATTATCACTTCGAACATTATCTGAGGCGTTATCCCGCGCGTATGAACAACTTAAATGTATCAGGCAAAACCTATTACTTTCAAAGGAATGTCGGAATAAATTTTTGAACATGTATAATATGTACAACGTGGAAAATAGGACAAGAAGAGGCAGCAAGACGAGATGATGTATTTCGCTGTTAACAGTCTACTTAATTAGATAATTAATTATTTTTATTGTATTTATTTGTTTGTTATTTGTTTATTTATTTGATTGGGACAGGGGGACTAGACTGCTAAGGTCATCAGACTCCCGATGGGGAAGCAAAATGAATGAGGATAGGAAAGGAGGAGAAGGGGAAGCACTCCACGGAGGGAGGAAGGAAGAAAGACTGCACTACTTCGGTGGGCTGCGCTTGCCACGCACGTACTCACGAAAGAATCGTGAGCCGTCTTGGGGGGAGGGGGGGGGGGAGTGAATGGTCGTAGATTTTGTTAGCATTATCAGATGCTTTATCGTATCATTGTACCATATTTCTATTTCTTGAAAAATATTACAATTTCTGAAAGAACATTGTATACCAAATGCAAGAAAAGTACAACTCCACCTGTGAGATACTAAAGCTATTGTAGTCAGGTTTCTTCGTCGATCGCTAAACACCCAAACCTTCAGAGGCTAGACACTCATATCGGTACCAAACGTTGTATATCGACAGAGTATCAACCGAAACTTGTAAATATATCGTTCTATGACCTGCTGTCCAGGAGAACGTGCGTAAACTATAATAATAAGTATCACGAAAACTACGGAGTAAAGGAAAAGCGTAACTGTGACAGCTTGTCATGTTGCCCTACCGTGGGCTAGTTGGTAGAGCGTTAGTTCATCGAACACAAGGTCGTGACTACAAGCCCCCCCCCCCCCTAGAGCCTTTTTTTTAGTACGTTGAAAATTGTTAAAAGAGCATGTATATAAAGTTCCACGTGTTCATTTCGCAATATAGCACTGTCAGCTGCAGCAGTAGCAGTATCGTGCGGACTGGACAGCAATGTCAACCTCACTTGATGGTGTGGGCAAACACACGGCACTCTAGCCACAACACGCACATCCGCTGAACGGCGGTGCTGCCTATCTAGAAGCCATTATTATTTACTATTACTTTAATACTTCCGCACGTATGATTGTTTCTTTCTTCTACGAATATACAGGTTTGCTACTTTCAAATGAAACGAAGCAGAAGCAAACTGCCGATTACACAGTGCTGTGAAATCCGAACAGTCCTTTTACATTTCGGGAACATGTTCCATGTAACACTCGGTGTACGTTTGTCGACGCCGAACAATTTTCAACGTCATACAGAAAGGGCTCTCGTAACGATAAATAATCGCTATATCAACTACCCCACGGGACCCCACGGGACCGCTACAGATACGCTTTTCCTATGATCCGTAGGACAGGTGTTACTTATTATTTCCCGTATACGCACATTCTCCTAGACGGCAACACATAGCACGTATTATATTGAAGTTCCGGTTGATTATAGATATACAACGTTTGGTATCGATCTAAGTGTCTGACATCTGAAGGTTTGAGTGCAATTTTACTCACATCCATCTCTGTGAACACACTGATCTATGCGCCAGCCCTCAACGGACGCCGGAGAACGCTTGCAAGGTAACCCGAATAAATTAAATAAATTATTTTAATAGAAATGTGCAAGGGATCTCGAAGATTAATGTTTAATGGTAATTGATCAATAGTGCGTAATACGTACGTGAAAGAAAATTTAAACTGTTAAAAGCCTAACAATGTGGTGACTACGACCACCGAAGTAAGCCTTAGAAAACATTTAAACATTTATGCGCAACGGACACGCCCGGGAAAAGGGGAAAACTCAAACATTACAGTTTTTGGCCCTGTCTAAAGTACTTCAAAAGGGTACAACGAAACTGATGAACTTGAAAAATGAAAAAATGTTCTAATGTTTGCATAGCTTATGGAACTCATCAGTCCCTAAACTTACAAACTACTTATGAACTAGCTAACACTAAGGACGGCACAAATCTCCATGCCCGAGGGAGGATTCGAACCCCTGACCGTAGTGGCCGTGCAGACCGTGACTGGAGCGCCTCAGTCCTCTCGGCCACCGCGGCCGGCAAATAATGAAAAAGGGGGAAACAATCTGACTGCGACACAGAGAAAAAATTAAAATTGACTTCCCTCGAATCTTCTTATTATAAAATAGGAATCAGCAATCAGCTCGCGTTATGCAGTATTTTAGTATTAAAAATTTTCAAAAATGATATGTGGGTAGTAATAAAGTCCAATAATGATCATAAATGAAGAAAATGAAAGGAAAGGGAAACTAACTACCAAATGATGACGCAGAACTCAATTAATATTAGAAATTATTTATTCATAAAAATATTAAGTAGAAAAACATTACAGAAAATTAAATTAACATCATGTATTACAATAATGGCGTGCCGCAACATATACTTAACAACTGCCTTCTCCAACAGCGTCCTCACACTATCTCACCCAACAGGCAACTCTCCCAACAGCTCGCAATAGACTTGCTACTTACTGCTTTCTCTCACAGCCAGAGCGCTTACTCTACAATCGAACTCCCAAATATTACTGTGCCACTCAGAACACACATCTGTGGCCAGTTTACATATGTACAAAATATTACAGTAAACCGACATGTCGGGACCATAGGGACCTTACAAGCTGTGGGACGCAGATCAAAATGAGCAGCACTTTCCGTGGGATGTAGCAGGTCGTTTCAGAGCGGGCAATACCTAGGTAGATACCACGTGTGGCGTTCGTCGCGTACATCAAGACGCCCGGTGTGAGGACGGCTTCAGGCTAGCTGCACAGATGGTCTGTATTTCTTCCGAGTCCGTCATCCGCCATCGTTTGCGAGATTCATGGCCGCTTATGGACCCCCAGGGGCGCGTCTGCCGTAATGGATAGGCGTGAGCCATTGAGGGGCGAGGCGTGCACCCGACGCCCCATGTCCGTATTAATACCCTAATGGGGATAAGGAAAAGCCCCCGGCCGCCTCCGGCACACTGAAAAGGCGTCGCTGAGGGAATACTTCGGCGTGGATAAAGTGCGCGTAAATAACATTTTGAGGGCAGGCCCAGTTAAGGCGCCACATTACTGGCGCCAGTGCGTTTGTTTTCCCTGGAGAGCAGTCAAAACGGCGCTGTAATGATGAGTTACCTCTTCCCGGAGCCGACATATGACGTCCGCAGTTGTCTGTAAATCCTGTCCTGGTACATTGTTTTGTTATGTAGTCAGACGAACGTTTCATCTTCTGTGTAATATTCTGTCCCTTTTGGCCCTATAAGTGATTGAATATGGCCCGATGCAGTAGCTACATTATTCCCAGATCTTTTAGATGTTAAGTGTTTTACAATCTGAGAATGTAACCGTATGAGGTGGGAACACACTGGAGTCGGATTCGAAAAGACGGCGGTTGAAAACCGCCTCCAACCATCCTGATTTAAGTTTTCCGTGATTTTCCTAAATCACTCCAGGAAAATGGCGGGATGATCCCCCATCCCTGACAGAAACTATGTGACGAGGAGAGGACGCCTACTCGTCATCGCCGTATTCGTCCAGATTTATGGTATGAATGTGCCTCAAGTGGAAACTCCAGATGGCTACGTGTTTAGGATATAAGAGGAATTTTGATACGGATCTATCACCATATGCACCTTATCAACTTCCCCTGAGAGAGTCTGTATTAGAAAGTCGTGCGGGGCTCAGCGGTGCCGGGCGTCGTGGCACTAACTCTGTAATAGAAAAAGCTGAGCCAACCATCCAACTAACAATCAAGAACGAACTGAAAGTACGACCGCGAACCATAGGTCTACCAGACAGAAAAAAAGCGGTAAGAGATCGGATCTTTGGCAGGCTGCAGTGGCCGAGCGGTCTGCGGCGCGCCAGTCACAGTCCGCACGGCCGCTACGGTCGGGGGTTCTAATGCCCCCTCGGGCATGGATGTTTGTGTCGTATTTAGTATAAGGTAGTTCATAAATAGTTTGTAAGTTTAGGGACTGATGACCCCGCAGTTGAGTCCCTTAAGCTTAACAAACATTTGAACATTTGATTTAGATCGGATTTTTATTGAAAGGTTCGAAGGTTCGATTCAGCTCGGCGGCAAATATTTTTTTGCTGCTTGGCAATGCGTACATAAATGTCTTGGCAATTAACCGCAACATCGTATATGTTATTTTGTATTTATATATGCACAACATCAACAAGGGACGTAATTATTTAAAACTAGCATATTATCACCCCAGTACATTTAATTATCACTTGCAAAAGAATGGAAGTATCGATTTACATAGACGAAGTCCCCAAGTACGCGTTAACTACAATCCGTTTTTAAATGTTTGTAGCGCCGAATTTCATCCGATGTCGTTTCTTTTCTTGCTTATATAAATTAATAAAATAACCTACATGAAGTTACATCGACAACTACATCAATACTCTGCAAACCACTGTGAAGTGCATGGCAGAGGGTACGTCACCACTGTACCAGTTATTAGTGATTTTTCCCATTGCATTCACGCCTTGGGCGTGGGAAGAATGATTGTTTAAATGCCTCCCTGCGTGCTGCAATTAATCTAATCTTGTCCTCACGATCCCTACGCGAGCAATATGTAGGTGCACGCATTGCCAAGGAGCAGAAAAAAAATTGCCGACGGATGGAGTTGAACCCGAGACCTTCTCAACACGAATCCTATCTTTCACAGCTTCCTAAACACTGTCACAGGGAGAGTTGATAAGATGCATATGGTGATAGATCCGTATCAAACTTCCTTTTATTTCCTAAACGCTTGGCCATCTGGAGTTCCCACTCGGGGCACTTGCGTGTCTCACCACGCATTACGTGTTCCATAACTTTGGACGAATTCGACGATGACGAGTAGGCGTCCTCTCCTTGTGCTTATGGGACATTAAAGCCTAATCTACCTTCCTTCCTTACCGAGTATTCAGAATTCTGCAACATTTATTCTTTAATAAGACACGAGTGATGCACTAAATGAAGGAGGCAAAAGGAAATACATACGTCTAACAAACGAAATTGGCAGCAAGTGTAAAGTGGCTGAGCAGGTGTGGCTCGAGGACAAATGCAAATCTTTATGTAAGTATACACTACCTCTGACAATAAAATTCGACAGTAACTTATGAGAACTAAAGTCACCTTACTGCTCTTCCAAATAGTCACCTGCCATAACTATGCACCGCTGAGCTCTGCAGTACATGTCCTGGAAACCTTGCACGAAGTCTTAAGTGTTGAACTCTTTTTTTTTTTTAATTAATTTATTTTTTTTACAACAAAGAAATTTTAATATCGTGAATGTTATTTCAGCTCTTTGTTCGAGTACTATTTAAACAATTGTACAATATGTATTCTTGCTCGTCTTCTCTGATTCTTGTTCGTGTTACGTCGCGACCTGAAATGGTGATACCATCATAATTCTGCGAGAGTCGCTGTTAGATTGTTCTTTCTCACGAATACTATACAACGTCTGTTAAATGGTTGTAAAATGTCAGATGTGTTCATAAATAGAAATTATAAACAGTAATCGTGTACTTCATAGTAAAATCAACCAAAGAGAGATTTTAAGCACTTTCATGATTTTTGTTCCCATTGCAACAAGCTCAACATCGGTCGGTGAACTGCAGTCACGGGCCGCTATTTCGTAGTTAATTCAAGTAAACAATTATTAAATGATTCAGGGAAGGGTGTTTGAAATAAAACATTTCAGAATTATTTTTCAGCTTGGACGTCGATCGTGATAAATTTTAATGATTCAGATCGTCATGAAATTTACATAAGTTGATCTACGGATCGAACAGAAGGGTTTCATAGCTGACCGCCATTTGACTGAAAGTTTTTTTTTTTTTTTATTGTCAAATCATGGTTTCGGCCATAGGCCAATTTCAAGTGCTGTGACAAAAGTTGTCAGCCAGGTTTCCTTATGTCATGGTCATAATAATAAAAACAACAAAAATATTCGGAGTTGAGTCCGTGTCGGAAGTATAAAATGGGTGACGCGTTTGTCTCCGCGTCTTAATTTAAAATAATTAATAATACAGGTATATGTTCACCTTTGTGATGTTATGATGAACACATAACTGTCTTATTATTTTAAATTAAGTAGCAGGGACCAATGCGTCATTCATTTTATACTTCCGACATGGAATCAACTCCGAATATTTTTATTGCTTTTATTATTATGACCATGACATAAGGAAACCTGTCTGACAACTTTTATCACAGCACTTGAAAATGGCCTAAAGCCGAAACAAGGTTGTAACTATAAAAAAAAAAAAATAAAAAAAAACTTTCAGTCAAATGGCGGTCAGGTCTTTTAAAATATTTTATATAACTGTGGCTCCTGACGCATACAAAATCATAAATAACATAACTGATATGTAATTCTCATGCATTAAAACATTTAAGAGACTAAGACTAGCCAGTGATTAGTGAAACCTTTAATTAATTTTTTTCAATATAAAGTTTCATCAGCTTTTTACATAACAGTCACAATAAAGTACAGAGTTAATTTTTTTTTTAAAGTCAGTTCTTTGGCTAATGCAATCTATTTGCAATAAAAAGAATGTCATGCAGTATATAATCAGTTCAAATAACAGCACAGCATAGCATTTTTTTTTTTTTTTTTATTTGGTAGAACGCCACAAAAGCGAGGTTTGAGAGGAGGGAATAGGAAGAAGTCTGCAGGTTCAGACAGCCATCATTGTCAAACAGTTCCTCGCAGCAAAGAGGGTGGTGCAACTCGAATGATCTCAATCCTACAGACCTTCACATTCTCTCGACTCAAACTCGCTTTGAAATGAAAGAAATTTGACGTTATTCCTGAGAGCCAACAAAACGCGGCGAGGCTTTTGAACACCATCTCAAAGGAAGACTTCGTGCAAAGTTTCCAGGACATGTATAGCGGAGCCGAACCGTGTTTAGCTATGGGAGGTGACTATTTCCAAGAATAGTAAGGTAATGTAGTTCATAGTTCTTCTAGGTTAATTGTACGTGACTATTCATCGAACTTTATTGTATATCTAGAGGAAAATAAAAGGGACTTTTGGAGGCAAGAAAAGCAGCTGCATGAAAATCAGGATATCATATATACGAAGCAAAGAATAGATGGTTGAAAGTTGTAAGTAGAATATAGATGGATTATACAAAGGAAGTGAACTTACGGGAGTGTTGTAGAAATGGGAAGGTATATTAGGTAGGAGACACTATACTGGGAAAAGAATTTAACTTCGAAAGACCTAAGTGGAATAGAGACCCCATGCTACAGCTGTCCTTGGCAGAATCAAAACCCAACTAGTTTACATCCACATCTACTTGGGATACTATGCAAACCGCATTTAAGTGCCTGGCAGAGGGTTCATAGAATCACCGTTATACTATTTAGCTCCCATTCCATTCTCGAATAGCGCGCGGGAAGAAAGAACACCTGAATCTCTCTGTTCGAGCTCTGATTTCTCGTATTTTATTCTGATGATCATTCCTACCTATGTAAGTGGGAGTCAACAATATATTTTCGCATTCGGAGGAGAATGTTGGCGATTGGAGTTTCGTAAGTAGCCCACGCCGCAGCGATAAGCGCCGTTGTTGTAATGATTCCCACCCCAGATCCTGTATCATTTCCGTAACGCTCTCTCCCCTGTATCGTGACAATACGAAACGAGCTGCCCTTCTTTGGACTCTTTCGATGTCCTCCGTCAAACCCACCTGATAAGGATCCCAAACTGGTCAGCAGTACTCCGAAATTTGACGGACAAGAGTAGTGTAATTACTAGGTATTTTGGTAGAGTTTACGGCCTTCACTTTTGATTTATTTATCTTGTAAGCAAAGTTTAACGGATTTCTTTTCGTACTCATGTGGACGACTTTACACTTCTCATTATTTAGAGGCAATTGCCAATTTTTACATCATACTGATATCTTATTTAAATCATTCTGCAGTTGGTTTTGATCTTCAGATGATTTTACTAGACGGTAAATGACGACGTTATCTGCAAACAACCTAAGAGAGCTGCTCAGATTTCTCCCAAATAACTAACAGCACAGGACCAATAACACCCTGTGGAACGCCCGATATCACCTCTGTTTTAGTCGATGCCTTACTATCGACTACTACGAACTGTGTCCTCTCTGATAGGAAATCCCTTATCCAATCGCAAATTTGGGGCGATATACCATAACCATGCAATTTGAATAAAAGCTGTTTGTGAGGTACGGTGTCAAAAGCCTTCTGAAAATCAAGAAATACAGAATCGATTTGCAAACCCTTGTCGATAGCACCCATCACTTCGTGTGAATAAAGAGCTAGTTGTGTTTCTCATGAAAGATAGTTTCTAAATCCGTGTTGACCTTGGGCCAATGGATCATTCTGTTCGAGATAATTCATAATTTTTGAACACAGGATATGTTCCAAACCCTGCTGCTGACGTCAATGAAATAGGCCCTTAGTTTAGTGGGTTACTCCTACTGCCTTTCTTGAATATAGGTGTGATCTGTGCAACTTTCCAATCTTTTGGTACAGATCCATTTTTGAGAGAGCGGTTGTATATGGTTGTTAAGTAAGAAGCTATCGCTTCAGCATAATCAGATAGAAATCTATAGGGTATACTGTCCGGAACAGAAGACTTGTTCTTGTTAAGTGATTTCAGTTGCTGCACTACTCCGATGATATCTTCTTCTACGTTACTCATTACGGCCTCTGTTCGTACTTCGAAATCTAGAATAGTGGTTTCGTCTTCTTTGGTGAATAAGTTGCTAAAAGCTATGTTTAGTAACTCTGCATTTGTAGCGCTGTCATCGGTAGGATCGCTATTACTATCACGTAGTGAGGGTATTGTTTGTATTTTGTCCCTAGTATATTTAACATAGTTGGGTTTTCAGTCAAATTTCGAGAAAGAGTTTCGTTGTGATAAGTATTGTAGGAATCTCGCATTGAAATCCTCGCTAAATTTCGAGCTTCTGTGTAGGATAGCCAACCCTGGAGATTTTGTGTTCGTTTGAATTTAGCATGCCTTTTCATTTGCCTTTGCATCAGTGTACCAAGGCGGATCACCTCTTTTTATTAACTTATTTGGTATAAAACTGCCACTTGCTGTCGATACCACTTCTTTGAATTTGAGCCAGATCTGGTCTACACCTACGTTTAGTGTTAGAAACGAGTGGAAGCTGTCTTTCAAGAAGCAATGTATTTTATTTCTATCTGCTTTCCTGAACAAATATATTTTTCGTTTATTTTTGGTAACTTTGGGACTTTCGATATTCAATCTCGCTACGACAGCTCTGAGTTCACTAATACCTGTCTCCGTTTTGATGCTCGTTATGAGCTCGACGACGTTTTATGCCTACCTCCTGATTTGAAATATAATTTCGCCAACAGATTGAGGGTAAATTAAAATCACCGCTTACTATTATCGTGTGAGTCAGGTACGTTTTTGTAATTAGACTCAGGTTTTCATTGAACCTTTCTGCTATCGTATCGTCAGAGTCGGGAGGACGGTAAAAGGAACCAGTTATTAACATCTTACGATTTCCAGGTACAACCTCTACCCATAATAGCTCACAGAAACTATCAACTTCATATTCGCTACACGAAAGACTACTTTTGACGGCGAAAAACACGCCTCCACCTATTTTGTTTTATCTATCCTTTCTGAACACAGATCTCTTGCAAATACTTCTGCTGATGTTATTTCCGGCTTGAGCCAACTTTTATTGCCTACAATGATGTGTGTTTCGGTGCTTCCTATTAACGAATGGGTTCTGGTACTTTCCCCACACAGCTACGACAATTTACAACTGTTATACCGATAGTTCCCAGATCTACATTTTACCGATGATCCACCTGCACCCGTTGAGATTCCCCGAAGCCCTTAATCCTAAAAAATAAATTAAAAAAAATTAAAAAAAAAGAAAACCTCAGTCCACGCCACACAGCCCCCGCTACCCGTGTAGCCGCTTCCTGCGCGTAGTGTTTACATGATGTACGTGACAGGCGAAAAACGCTCAGGTTTCAAAAAATAATGTTTCAATTTCAGTTGCATCGAGGGCAGGTGCTTAGACGTGTGACTATTACAGGACTATCATTTCAATAAGTCTTGGCTGCAAACACAGATTATCTACAGAAGGATGTAATAGCTAGTACAATCCAAGGGAAGATCGGTTCAAATTTAGGAGAAACGCGGCGACACGTGATACTTTTTTTGTAGAGGTCAATTGCCTGGAGTGTAGTCCTGTACGTGCGTGAAACGTGGACGATAAATAGTTTAGACGCGAATAGGATAGATAGAAGCTTTTGAAATGTGCTACAGAAGAACGCTCAACATCAAATTGGAAGTCGCGTAACTATTGGAGTTGGAAAGAAACGAAATATGGGCAAAACCTGAGTAAAATAAGAGATCGGCTGTTGGGACAAATTCAGAGATATCAAGGAGTAGCCAATTTAGTATTATAAGGAAGTGTGGATGTGTAACATCGCAAAGGGAGACCACGAGAGGCGTACATATCGCATGTTCTAATGGATGTAAGTTGTCGTTCTTATTCAGAGAAGAAGAGGGTTGCACAGGACAGGGGAACGGGGAGGGTTGCATCAAACCAGTCTTCAGAATAAATACCATAACAACAACAGCGTTACTGTTACCAAACAACGTCATCTTGTGAGATAGCAATACGAAAAAAATGTTCAAATATTTGTTATGCTTACGGGACTTTACTTCGGGGTCATCAGTCCCGAAACTTATAAACCACTTACAAACTAACTCATACTAAAACAGCACAGACATCTATGCCCGAGGGCAGATTCGAACCCCCGACGGGGAACGGCCTCGCTCATCTGAGCATAGCGCCTCAATGCGCTCGACTCCCCCTCGGTTTTAGCAATACGATATTGAATATTTTGTTGCTGCAGTGATCAGATTATCTCCTCCCACTACGCCCAGAAAAAAATCTATATTCTAACATGATGAATTTTGAAAGTTTTTGAGAAATACCGTTTATACCGCAGTATGCACTGAGATGACCAGTTCTATAATCATATAAATAAACTGCAGATCAAGAAGCTGCAAGACCGTCAACCTATTAACCTATTGCGTTGAATGGACATATTTTATAGAAACTCAAATTGTTGAAGCACCTATTCTATTTTTTAGTTTCTTACTCAAGTAGCAGCATTAGACAGAGGGCTACTGCTAGTATAGAAACCATAGTTTCTTCCAGCACTGTCGATTAAACATGGCGGAAAATCGTTGTTATCTGAATGTCAGTTTCGCGAATGAGTTTCTGGCAATAGTGGGTCGGAATATAGTCCTTTGAGGACTCTGGACTTAGGACGAAGCTAGGAAAGTAAAAATCAGTCTAGCGGGGTAAATTCTATCCGAGAGAAGTAGACTTCTATCAAATTTAATGTGAGGAAGAATATTCTCAGAATGTACGGTTGAGGAACAGGATCTTCTATTAGCAAACAATCGAGACAGAGGAGAATGGAAGCGTCTGAGATGGGATACTTCAGAGTGAAACTAGCTAGACAACGAACGAGAAGGCGCTACCAAAATTATCCATGAAAACAATATGGAAGACACTGAAACAAAGTGTGAAAGTACATGTGTTAAATCATCAGGAATTAACTTCCATAGTGCTGCAGGGAACTTCGGAGGGTAAAAACTGTAGGGGAAAGCAGGCAGTGGAATATAGGAGATCAATAAAATATTTGAGAAAGTAGGATGGAAGTGCTGTTGTGAGATGATGTTCGTGGTGCAGAAGGAAATTCATGGCAGGTCGCATAAAAGTGATGACTGAAAGAAAATAAGACTCAACCCCAGAAAGCGATTTAGGCAATGGGAACACGAATTTGATAACAAATAAAAATGCGTGTGCGGGTAACAGTATACTTTCCTCGTCATTTCCAAATTAAAATAAACTTTCTTCACAACAAATCCCATTCTTGGGCATTAAATGAGTCCTGACAAATGGAAGATTTACATTTGCAAGCAGGTGAAAACTGCAGGTAGGAAATTTGTATATTTAGACCTAAAGTTGGGTTCACAGTGCAGTGTAGTATCTAGACAGTATATAAAGGGAAAATTACTGTCCTTCCAGAGAACTGAGAGTTTCTAGACAGGCATATGAGGCATATGAGACACAGCTTGAAATTTAGGGAAGTTGCTTTGATTATCAAAAATCTTACGTTTTAAGGTAGAAAAGATTATAAATGACTTCATATTTTATGAGCATCTATTATGTCTTCGCGTGGTGCAATCACATTATTCTGAGTCAGTTTGTTGAATATTAGCAAGCAAAGTTAATACTCGTACCTCTCCGAAACGGTAAGTTGCAAACAAATTTGATGAGTGTGTCAAAAGAGCTACGTGTTTCATGGACAATTGTGCATCGCAAGGCAAACGGTAGAACACCTATGTGTTTGAATTCCAGTACAACCTTCGTCAGGTAAATTTTTAAAAAGTTTATTTGTACCACTCAGTCCCAGAATGTTCTTTCATATCGTTACCAATACAGAGAAGACGAAAAATAGATGAAGTTTCTTCCAAAAGTGCCAAACAGATCAGAGGTTCACTACACATCTCATACGAACGCTCACTGTTAATGGGAAAAGTGAAGTGTCTAGCTTAAAAGTTGCCTTTGACTGTGTGTAACAACAAATGTTTCTAAATTTTCTTCAATTCGGGAAATAACAGCCACATAAAGTTCTTCAGACAATAAGGTTATCAACACTTTATCATCGCCATCCGTCTTCAAAACAGGACTGAACTGGGATATGATAATGGTCAAAATACATCGACATATTTCGGCACATTAAGACGGCAATATACGGTGATGTTCGTTCGCTAATGGAGCTTGTTACTTTGGCAGAATGTGCCTCAACTTGGACAGAAGTTCTCCTGCGTTATCTGCAGGCAAAAGTCCCAGGTTCGAATCCGGTTCCTGCATACCATTTTTATCTACCATGAAGCTTAGTATTTGCGCACAGTCCACTATACAGTGAAATATCATTCCAAAAACATCTTGTAATGTTTTATAATGCAAATGTGCGACGGAACAACTTTTCATCAGTTTGAAGTCAAAATTTGATAAGTCAGAATGTAATAACCTGTCATCCATGCTGCAAATGCGAAAAATAATATTCAATAGAACACACTGCACATACTAACTGTCTGACTAAAAAAATTTCTTCATTTTAATTGATATTTTGGTATTTCAGACTACATTTAATAACCCGTTCCAATGTTCGTAATCCTATGGGACCAAACTGCAGTGGTCATCAGTCCCTAGACTTACAAACTACTTACACTAACTTTTGCTCAGAAGAACACACACTCCCACACTCGAGAGAGAGGACTCGTACCTCCATCGAGGTTCGGCGGCATAGTCCCTGACATGGTACCAAGAACCGTATGGGCATTCCCATTGACTCCAACTACTTTCTAACATTTTTAGTTCCTTTTGTCCTGTTTTTTACCACCTGCTATATTATAATATTATATTGAAGGTATTTCACTTATCTGTCTGTGCAACTGATTTAATAAAATATGCTATTGCCATATGCATTTCGCCTTTATTTTGGAAGGCATCATCAGTGGCCTGTAATATATACATGATTATTTTTTACAAAATTTTATATTTACATTTCTCAGTGTTTTGTAGGTTATCAACAGTTCTGATGCGTTATTTTGGTATAGTATTAATATCTGGATATCTCTATCTTTCTGTCTCTAATTCTATCTACACCTCTTCACAATCTGCATTTAAAAAAAGATTATATGTAATTAATAAATCAGTATCTGGTGCTGTCATCTATGCTATCACATAACACACACACACACACACACACACACACACACACACACACACTCACACTGACACAAAGCAAAGATAGGACAAACACTTACCCAACAGCTGGCAACACCAGCAAAAACAAACACACAACACAAACAAAAATGGTATGTGCCTAGTGGTGCTAACTGTGAAGTGCTGAACAACAAAAACAGCAAAAATGCACGGAATTGAAGCACAACAGCTGGAAGCAACCAATGACCACCAGATATAAAGCTATATCCATGAAACATTGTAAGTACAATATCCAGATATTAATACTATACCAAAATACCGCATCAGAACTGTTGATAACCTACAAAACACTGACAAATGTAAATATAAAATTTTGTAAAAAATAATCATGTATATATTACAGGCCACTGATGATGCCTTCCAAAATAAAGGCGAAATGCATATGGCAATAGCATATTTTATTAAATCAGTTACACAGAAAGATAAGTGAAATACCTTCAATATAATATTATACGTTCTAACATTTTAATTGCCTCTCCATAAAATCTTAATTATACTATCAACCGCACAAGCCCGCAATAAAAAAAAGTATAGAAATAAACCACTGCTGGCACGCATGATTCACACGTCAAATAGGTGATACATACTCAGTACTATATTGTGTTCCTGAAATTTGAATAATTCAATTTAATATAAATGGAATAATTAAATTAATTTGTATTGTATTTCGCTATTTTGATGTTTCTGACTACATTTTGAAACTTTAATTATCCGTAGACCAAAATCCTGAAACATTAATTTAATGAGTTCTGCATCTAACTGCTTCAGTTACACGACCAATACCAGAACACATCTGTTTCGTCAAAAAGTGTCAAAAACTTGTATAGGTCACAGAAAATATAACTGCTGCTGTTCTGTTACTCGACGCTTGTAAAATCCGATTAGTGTATGTACAATTAACATGTTTGCATACATAAAAAATTTATACGAAAAAGGTTATTCGTTTAAAGCCATAATTACCATTACACGCAGGATGATAGCTGCTGTGCAGAAACAAACATTTCGAAAAGAGCGTATCTGGATGATACGAAACACCGGAGTGGAACACACAGAAAACAGTAACAACTCCGAGAAACAGAGCGGGCACGGAGTACCGTGAAACGGCAGACAGCTACAGTTAACTTCCGTATTCGTGGCTTCATTGTCCTATTCAGGAAAAGTTTCCCCCTGTGTACGGGCTCTTCATCAACCGTCAAGTTGCGGGTATCATCAAAACTAAGCATTACCGGCCAGCTTAATTACAAGTTCCTGGGATGGCAGAAGTTGTTAATTAATTAAAAGCTGGCCAACAAAATTATATATACGGGAGCAATCTAATTCCGCATCAGTTACTGTCCGGGAGCAGTTAACTTTCCTACTCTCGAGAGCGAAGGGCAAAATTCGCCTTATCATTACCATCAAAAGTTTTCGTGATTTCTTTTTTCTCCCTTTGTTCCGAGTTTCACATTCCACCTAGTTAAAGCTCGTTAGGATGAATGAAGTTAAATTAAATGTAATCTACTTTGCAATTTTTAATGGGCAGTCTTCCGTCCGGTAACTTCAGAGCGCACCAAGAATGTGCAGTATTTTTAAAGTAATTTGTATACTTCATTCGATATTCACGCAAGCCTACACAAACTCATAAGTAACACCTTTAATATAACTGTACTCGTACTACCGTATTTCCAGAAAAATTACGTGTATATTTCAAGAACTTTTTGGGGATTAGGTTAACGGTACTTGATTGATAAGTCGACTCTCCAAGTACCCCACTAAAATGTAACTTCTTTATCTTCGTCAGATACCACACTAATTACGTCGTGTGTCACTGGTTTGATTCTGACAGTCTTACAAAAGTTAACAGAGCTTGAAAATCACTGATTTAACCTCCGATTTCTCTGATTGTAGCCCACATACGTGTAAAATCCAGTACGCGTCCTTCATTATTCGTAAGTTATTGACAGCGAGAGCACTCATATATCACATATATCCAATATCTGATATACAAAGGTTGCTTCCAGAATAATACCTTGCCCAATTTAAATTAACTTAAGGGCTAATAGAAACGTCTCTGTTGCAATTTTTGTACAGTTTTCTGATTAATGACGCTTTTCACGCTTATGACACATCTTCAGATTATCGTATCTATAAATAATACATCATTGCTGTTACATAGAGGCATTGTTCATATACTCACGGTTTACAGTGTGAATTAAAAGGGGTGAAATAGACAACTTGCCTTATAATGCGGAATCTATATAGTTCATGATCTAATCACCTAAAATTATGGCACAGAAGCGAGTAATCGCTTTGATGCTATCATTTTAATTTTTTTCCAATCATGACCAATGCAGCTTCTGCAGGTAAAGGCAAGTGATTTCATTCCTTTTAGTTTGCATACTTTATAAACGGTGATTGACAGGTACGAGAGTATATGAACAATGCCTCTGTGCAAAAGCAGTAATCTATTATTTCCAGATGATTCAGATACGTGAAACTCATCAAAAACAAATAAATTTAAAAAAAAAAATTGAAACTGAGACACTTTACTGTAAATGATGTCATTACTTAAAACTTCCGGGCTGCGATGCCGTGGTCCATGCATAAAACTTTCCCCTGACGTTTCGCTTTCGACTGCGGAAGGCATCCTAGGAGGCGAAGTGGCAGCTACAAGTAGAGCTCGAGTGAACGCCACATATATAGGCCATCCAGAGAGCGTCACTGTCAATCACGTGACGTTGCTTGCGCTATGGTGTCCTGGTATTGCCAATATTCTCGATTGAAAATAATCGATTGTCATTTTGTCACAATGTTGACACCTCATTTTTTTCCAGTTTAACACTTCTTCTTTCCAGTTAAAATATTTTTATGTCCGAAAATCTCTAAGGCTTCGCGATACATACGCGCATAATAATGTGATGTCATTGCAATGAGTCGGTCAACTTTATATTGTTATCGCCTTCTTCATAAAAGGATTCCGCTACGACCGCCAGTCACTAGTTGATCATTCCGGGGCAGTAATAGAAGAAAGCAAACGGAAAGCTGAAGTTCTAAATTTAACCTTTAAGAAACCTTTCACGCAGGAGGACCGCACAAATATACCATCATTTGATCAACGTACTAATTCCGAAATGGGGGACATAACAATAGGTATTTCCGGTGTAGAGAAGCAGCTGAGAGAGCTAAATACGAAAAAGTCTGCTGGTCCGGATGGAATACCAGTTCGGTTTTACAAAGACCATTCTGCGGCATTGGCCCCCTACTTAGCTTGCATTTATAGCGAGTCATTAATTCAGCGCAAAGTTCCTAGTGATTGGAAAAAAGCGCAGGTGACTCCCGTGTATAAGAAAAGAAAGAGAACTGACCCATACAATTACAGACCAATATCGTTGACATCAGTTTCATGTAGAATTTTGGAGCATATTCTCAGTTCGAACATAGTAAATTTCCTTGAAACGGAAAAGCTTCTTTCCATGAATCAGCACGGGTTTAGGAAACATCGTTCATGTGAAACTCAGCTTGCCCTTTTCTCACATGACATCTTGCGAGTCATGGACGAAGGGCAACAGGCGGATTGTGTTTTTCTCGACTTCAAAAAGGCGTTCGACACGGTGCCACACTGCAGACTGCTAACGAAGATACGAGCTTATGGAATAGGTTCACAGATTTGTGACTGGCTGGAAGACTTCCTAAGTAATAGAACGCAGTACGTTGTTCTCGACGGCGAGTGTTCATCAGAGACGAGTGTATCGTCAGGCGTGCCCCAGGGGAGTGTGATAGGACCGCTATTATTTTCTATCTATATAAATGATCTGATGGACAGAGTAAGTTGTAATTTGCGGCTGTTTGCTGATGATGCTGTGGTGTATGGAAGGGTGTCGTCTGTAACTGACTGTAATAGCATACAGGTTGACTTAGACAAAATTTCTAGTTGGTGCGAAGAATGGCAGCTAGCTCTCAATGTAGAAAAATGTAAGGTGATGCGCATGAGTAGAAAAAACAATCCTATAATGTTCGAATACAGCATCAGTAGTGAGCTTCTTGATGCGGTCGCGTCGTTCAAATATCTAGGCGTAACATTGCAGAGCGATATGAAATGGAACGAGCATGTAAGGACAGTTGTGAGTAAGGCGGACAGCAGACTTCGGTTTATTGGGAGAATTTTGGGAAGATGTACTTCACCTGTAAAGGAGACCGCGTATAAAACGCTTGTACGACCACGTCTTGAGTATTGCTGAAGTATTTGGGACCCGCAGCAGATCGGTTTAAAGGAAGACATAGAGGCGGTTCAGAGGCGAGCAGCTAGATTTGTTACCGGTAGGTTCGACCAATGCGCGAGTGTCACGGAAATGCTCCGGCAACTCAATTCGGGATCGCTGGAAGAAAGACGACGTTCTTTTCGTGAATTTCTGTTAAGTAAATTTAGAGGGCCGGAATTTGAAGCTGAGTGTAGTACGATCTTGCTGCCGCCTACTTACATTTCGCGTAAAGATCACAAAGACAAGATAAGAGAAATTAGGGCTCGTACGGAGGCATATAGGCAATCTTTTTTTCCTCGTTCAATTTGGGAGTGGAATAGGAAAGGAAATGCCTAGTAGTGGTACAGTGTACCCTCCGCCACGCACCTTACGGTGAATTGCGGAGTATGTATGTAGATGTAGATGTAGATTATCAGTATGTCCTAGGCAGCAGTTACTATTATATTAGCTCAGTCGGGTGTTATCACTTCTTTTTATTGTACCGATGTGAACCTGTTCACAGCTACAACGAATTTTATAAACACCTGGTACAGCCAGATGATGTTACATATCTTTTGCAGATCGTACACATTCTTTTATTTTCATTGTGGGACTAAAAACAGATTGCATATCATATTTGCTTAACACTATCCTAATGCGATCTGTGACCATACTGATAAATGGAAGAAAAACTTTCATCTTGGCCTGTTGACGTTCGTCGTTGATTCTGGTTATGTGCCTACAATGAAGTGCTCAGTCTAACTCCTTGTTTGAATAGCCATTCATCTTGAATGTCAATCGAAGGTGTTTAATCTCATATTTCAAATATACTGGTTGACATATATTGTACATCCTGTCTACTAATATTTTATTACATCTCTTTATTCTCTTGGGTGATGGTAAGAATCTTTACGAATACAATGGTTAGTATGCATGTTTTTTCTGTACATCTGTGCCCCAATATCCCGTCCTTTCGTTTGATCACAGACACACCTAAAAAGTTCACTTGTCCTTTACTCTCCATCTCCACCGCCGCATAGTACATTAAAAAAAGGCCGTATCGGAACATGCTCACCAAGAATTTTTTCTTTCTTTATTGTGTTTTAAAAACCCCAGAAGGGCAGGCTGGCAGCAGCGAACATGCTGCTCTTCAGCCGAGAGCATACAGATATGGGAACAGAAAAATGAAATAATAAAAACAGTTAACAATATGTGAAGAATTTAAAAATAGGCACGGTGAGAGAAATGGGTGGAATGACAATAACTATGAAAAGGATGACAAAATGTACATATTTATAACTTAAAAAACCACGCTGGATAAAACGTTCATGTTGAAGAAACGGAGCGATGACGACGAGACGAAGAGACACGTTTAAAACACATGGAACACTATGTTCTGCCTGAGCAGAGGTTGCTGACGTTTTAAAAACATGCGTACACTCGAAGCACTAAATCACTGCACACTTAAAACCACTGACACCCAGTTAAGATCTCTGAGCAGGCCCCGCAGTGGAGAGGGAGGGGGAAGGAAAGTGCGGTGGGTAGAAAGGGTGGGGAGGGTGGGGGCGGAGTGGGGATGGGATGAGATGGGATGGAAGGACTCAAAGGGAGTGAGTGGGGATGGGGATTTAAGCGGAGGAAGGGAAAGGATAGGTGGAGGGGGACGTGACACTAATCCACAAGGAGGGCTAAGGTTGATAGGAGGTGTATATGTCAGGACAGAGGGCGTCATCCGGGAGAGGAAGCTGATGGAAGTTACCCTCAGATAGGATGTGGAGAGTGTGGAGGTGGAGAGAGGGAGGAACATGCTGGTAAAGGCGTGGCAGAGGCCCTGGATTCAGGAGGATAGGAGAGACCAGTGGGTGACGAGATTCTATTTTGCGGGAGGTGTATAGCATGCGGAGATCAAGGAATTGTAGAAGGTGGGGGAAAGGGATAAGATCATATAGGATCCGCGTGGGGGAAGGGAGGCGGATACGGTAAGCGAGGCGGAGGGCGTGGCGTTCTAGGATCTAAAGGGATTTATAGTAGGAGGGCAGGGCCTCACCAAGAAGACTGTCACGAAATAAAGCTTAGCTAGTCGAGCGTTATAGCGCAGACTGAATTTATTATGCGCGTATGATAGGGAGGCCACAGAGATTTTAAAACACCGAAATCATTTTAACAGGAAAGTGGAAGGTGTTATACTGGTAAAATTTATATGTCCACATTGCAGCGTCAAAATTACAGTCGATTATTTTCAATATCAGACACCATAGGGAGGTACGTGGTTGACAGTGTCGCCCTCTGTATGGCCTATGTATACGGGGCTCACTGGTGCTCTTCTTGCAGTTTGGCACCTCACCTCCGAGGATTTCTTCCGCAGTCGTGGGCGAAACATCAGGGGAAATTTTAATGCGTGGACCACTGCATCTCAGCCTGTGAGACTTTTTTTATCTCTTTACTTAAAACAACAGTTACTAAATCAGGCCATGATGTGGAGAAACCTATACTTAATTTCGAGTTAAAATGTATCGCTACTCTGTAAATTAAATCTTTTTCTACATGGAGAATATTGGGCAGCAGTCAACAGTAAGAACCGTTGTTGACACTTATGATTAAAAGTCGATGTTGAAGAGATCAGGATGTTCCAGTTTCTCAACATGCGCGAAAGTTTGTTTTTTAATATTATTAGTATGCAGAATGGGAGAATAAAAGCATTTCTTACGTTCACAGGGTGAACTGTAAAGAGATTTTCACCTGGAACGATGTTCTCTATTAAGGAGCGAAACTTGCTATTAAGAAAATAAATGTTACAATTACTCATTGAAGCCATACATTTTATCTGATAGTAAGGCGAAGAATCTGTTCTTAATTTATAAACGTTTGTGTTTTGTATCTTGATAACATGTCGAATTAATTTAGCGTTTGAATTAAAAGCACAATATTTTTGTGTGATCTACAACCTAGTTTTTATTTTGTTATCAAGTTTTTGGCTTACAAAGCTATCTCCAGACTTTAAATGATTTTGTTAAAGAGGTTACATTATCTTGTTACATGTATGGAGGAGTTGTTTGTTATTCGTCTACACTTACATTCACAGCACAAATAATGAACGTAAACTCTTCTGTGGTAGTACAACTGAAAATGTGATTATTTTAAGTCTTGAATGAATATACAGGAGAGGGACCAGGAATAAACGTTAAATATGAACTGATAAATTTAACCTATATACGAGGCGTGTTTTCTAAGTAAGTACCGTTCTGAAATAAGAAAAAAGTGCTAAGATATCTCAATAATTTCATGCGCTCTGGATACCTACATTTGTTGTCTACGCACTAACGCCATTACAATTTGATTCTTACTTGTTTATGTTGTGTACTGAGTGTTTAAGATGCCTCCGATAATCGTGAGTCCCGCCGACTGTGAAGTACGGGCTGTTATAAGATTTCTTAGTGATAAAGACCTAAAAGCGGTTGATATTCATATTGAGATCTGTGCAGTTTACGGAGAAACCATTATGAGTGATGGAATGGTAAGAAAGTGGGTGAGAGCCTTCAAAGATGGTCGCACAAATGTGCACGATGAAAAACGGAGTGGGCGTCCTTCAGTCTTAAACGAATGTTTGGTGCAGTAAGTGGACAATAAGGAGAGAGACGCTTTACGATTTCATGCGGGATGACTTTCCCAATGTATAATGTTTTGTATAGCATTGTGACCGAGTAAGACGATGACGATGTCAAAACAGTTGTGATGCAGTGGTTAACAACCGAGGCGGCAGACTTCTATGAGGAGGGTATTCAAAAACGTTATGACAAGTATCTCAATATTGACGGAAATTATGTAGCAAAGTAGATTAAGGTACAGGCTTTCAAGTAAAAATAAAATTATTGAGATATCTTAGTACGTCTTTTTTTTTAATTTCAAAATGGTACTTACTTTAAAAAACACACCTCGTAACTTATTTAATAAATTAACAATTTCATTTAATAAATTAATTGAAAAAATTAAGGAATATTTGGAATTATCTTAGAGCAAACCAGAAATAAAATGTAACTTTTAACTGAAAACTATTCTGTATGGAATTTAAATAATTAACCTTTACAGTAAAATAAATTACCGGAGGACACAACTGAAGAATATTATCAGTATCTGCTACATGTTACTTATTGTAAGTGTGGAATATTTGTGATAGTTATGTAGCACTCCTTGAACAAAAATTAGATATGAAATATAATACTGTTATCAGAGTCAAACACAGAATACACCATCCTAACAAACTTTACGTTGAAGAAACCTTTGTAAAATAAAACGGGAAAATGGTTAGAGAGGGACAATTTGGCGGAGAGGGAGGAGGAAGGTAATGGAAAAGCAGAATTAAACTGTGAATTGCAAAACTTCATATGTGCAAATAATAACTTAACAATTTCAATAAATCAGTCACTTGACTGCTAAGGAATAATTGGAGTATTTTGAGAGCAAGCCAGGAATAAACTTTAACTTGAAACTGAAAAAAGGACCCGTATAACATCTGATATTCAAATTCTGATAATAACATTCGCCGAATAGCCCTGTAACATTAAAGGTAGATGAACTATGGAGTACAATTATCTTACTGTCCATCGAAATAGTCAACTTGAAACACGTCAATATCACGTGTTCCATTTATTTTATCCCCTCTAAAGAAACGTTATTAGCACTACGATTGATACTCAAGTGGCTTCAGTTTTTTTTTTCTCGAATTGTTAAATAATTTTTGTTCTGTTTTATAATGTTAAACGTCTGTTTTTTTGTATGAGGTCCCGATGTGCAATTTTGTATCCCGTGATATGTGCCCGCTGGCGCAGTATGAATGGAACTATTGTGCAAAGCATTGCAAATAAGCGTTTGTGGCGTATCGTCTGCTGGAGTCTTTGCTGCCTCAACTTGCTTCTGGGCTGGTCAAGTGTTACCAACTGCTGAGTCGGTCCCCGGGACTAACGTGGTAAGTTAAGACTCTCTTTCAGTGATACTCTGCTCTGAGCATGAGGCTAGGCGTTGTTCAGATTCGCTGTAAATTAAATTGCTCCTTCGCATCTCTAGTTTTGCCGGTAATAACCATGCAATGTGCAGCAGTGTGATTCTATTTAAATTTGATATGATTTGCTAGTTTCTCATGTAATTCCTGCCAAAGTTTAACTTCACGTTTCAGTGTGTTCGTTACTTGAATCCTTGCACTCCCAATCTGTAGAATCTGTCCTTCGCGCGCATAAATATGTTTAAATGCTTTTCATGTTGTAGTGTTATTGCTTGCCTGACTATTTTGGGTGGAAAAAATAGGCCGCACTAAAGTAATTGAAAGATTTTTCAAAATAAGTAGTAATGAAACCTATAGTTTATATGAACCGGTAATTTGAAAAAAACATTAAAATAATTTCAATGGCCAAACATTTAAAAGATTATAGTATTTTGCAGAACAAGCAATCTACAGAATTCGACGAATAGTTACCTTTCAAAGCGGTGTAGAAAATCTCGTTGATGGGCTGTAATAAAAATTATTTGTAAACCGCGTAACTATTCGCCGACATTGGATGGAGGTTCGGAATATTTAGATTCGATCCACCTTGTAGCATAATTTTCATCAAAGTGATTTAATGAATGAAAGAATAGTAATAAATGATACGCACTAACGGTTGATCAGACTTCGGACCGTTCTTTACGTATAAGTGATCGCAGGTTCTATGCCGATAAATATTTTAAAAAAAAAATTAATAATTTCAGAGATGCACTGGCAAGCTACACAAAATGCATAATTTCAATATATCTAATACCCGAACCAGCCAAAGTCGTAACAGTTCGCTGTAACTTAAAACAGCATGATCATTGGTGGAAGGAACTGGTAAAATAATTAAATGAATAAAAGAATTACTGAAATTATTTTTGACTGAGGGGATTTATTAATAAGAACAGAAAGCGGATATTGAGTACCTGAATTTCCATTTTATCAGTAGATTTTGTACAATTAATACGACAATAGTTAATGATGCTCAATAGTAATAATTCCGATCAGAACAAAGCCAGACAAGAGAAAAAGAGCGACAACGGAGATGCTATTCTTTTTATACTATTATCATTCCTAGGATAATTCAAGATTACAATCATAGCCTATTATTCTTTGAGCTTTCTAAGTATATCTGTTACGTACCCTATAGATTCCAACGAACATTAACAAAAAATGAAGTGGTTATATTATATAACATGTTGTTTGATTAAATTATTATTTTAAAAGAAAATTAATTAGGGGGTTTTACTATATGGTAATCTTAAAATGTCCATTTGGTAGCTACATTCGATAATTTTCAGGAATTTTTCTGTACTTCAGATGTGCGACCTTTGTCCATATGTCCATAGAGCACGTGGACAAGATGAGACAAATCCTTCACCTCACTCCATCCCTCTGCGCATACGAGTGGTTAACGATAAACATGCTTCTTGGTGCCGTGGTTTCCAGTATGTGTAACACGATAATTTTCTACGATTTTTGATACTTCTAAACTTGTAACCACAGTACTCTCTGGCCTACGTGTATTCCAAGTATCGTGTTCTATTCTGTAAGTTTGGCCAGTTAAACAGAGAACCGACTCGTGGTGACTACATATTTGACCTTCTGGTGACAACCAGACCCGAACTATTCGAAACAGTTAATGCAGAGCAGGGAATCAGCGATCATAAAACGGTTACAGCAGCGATAATTTCAGCCGTAAATAGAAATATTTAAGAATGTAGGAAGATTTTTCCGTTCGGAAAAAGTGACAAAAAGCGGATTTAAGAGACCCTGACGGCTTAACACAGAAGTTTTATCGCAATTACAGGTAGTGTTGAGGAACAGTGGACAAAGTTCAAAGCCATCGTACAATATGCATTAGATGAGTATGTACCAAGCAAGATAGTAAGAGATGGAAAGGAGCCACCGTGGTACAACAGCCGAATTAGAAAACTGCAAACATAAACATAGCCAAAGCCTTGTAGACAAACAAAAACTACATGAAGCAAAATGTAGCGTGAGGAGGGCTATGCGAGAGGCATTCAACGAATTCGAAAGTAAAGTTCTATGTACTGACTTGGCTGAAAATCCTAAGAAATTATGGTCTTTGTCAAAGCGGTAGGTGGATCAAAACAAAATGTCCAGACACTCTGTGACGAAAATGGCACTGAAACATAGGATGACACACTAAAGGCTGGAATACTAAATGTCTTTTACGAAAGCTGCTTCACAGAGGAAGCCTGCACCGTAGTTCCTTCTCTAGATTGTCGCACAGTTGACAGAATGGCAGATATAGAAGTAAATGACAGAAGGATAGAAAAACAATTTAAATCGCTCAAAAGAGGAAAGGCCTCTGGACCTGATGACATACCAGTTCGATTTTACACGGAGTACGCGAAGGAAGTTACCACCCCCCCCCCCCCCCATTTCTTGTAGCTGTGTATCGTAGGTCTCTAGAAGAGCGTAGTGTTCCAAAAGATTGGAAAATGGAGCAGGTCATCTCCGTTTTCAAGAAGAGACGTCGAACAGATCTGCATAACTATAGGCTATATCTTTTACGCCAGTCAGCTGTAGAATTTTTGAACATGTATTATGTTCGAAAATAATGACATTTCTAGAGACTAGAAATGTCATTATTTGCTCGGTAGGAATCACCATGGGTTTCGAAAAAGGTGATCGTGTGAAACCCAGCTCGCGCTATTCGTCCACGAGACTCAGAGGGCCACAGACACGGGTTCTCAAGTAGATGCTGCGTTTCTTGACTTCCGCAAGGCGTTTGACACAGTTCTCCACATACGTTTAATGAACAAAGTAAGAGCATATGGTCTATCAGACCAGTTGTGTAATTGGATTGAGGAGTTCCTTGATAACAGAATGCAGTATGTCACTATCAATGAAGAGAAGTCTTCCGAAGTAATAGTGACGTCAGGTGTTCCACAGGGGAGCGTCGTTGGTCCGTTGCTGTTCACAGTATATATAAAAGACCTTGCGGATAACATCGGAAGTTCACTGAGGCTTTTTGCAGAGAATGCTGTAGCATATAGAGAGGTGATAACAATGGAACATTGCACTGAAATGTAGGAGGATCTCCATCGAATTGACGCATGGTGCAGGGAATGGAAATTGAATCTCAATGAATACATAGAAAGAAAGATCCTTTATCATTTAGCTACACTTTAGCAGGGCAGCAAGTGGAAGCAGTTAATTCCATAAATTATCTGGTAATAGGCATTAGGGGTTATTTAAAATTGAACAACCATAAAAAATCAATCGTCGCTAAAGCAGATGCCAGACTTAGATTCATTGGAAGAATCCTAAGGATATGCAGTCCGAAAACAAAGGAAGTAGCTTTCAGTACAGTTGTTCGCCCACTGCTTTAATACTATTCACCGGTGTGG
Organism: Locusta migratoria; assembly: GCA_026315105.1. NCBI lineage: Eukaryota > Metazoa > Arthropoda > Insecta > Orthoptera > Acrididae > Locusta > Locusta migratoria. The sequence continues at coordinate 232,869,307 of CM048751.1, read as the reverse complement.
GATCCGTACCAGGTGGGGTTGATAGAGGAAGTGGAGAAGATCCAACGGAGAGCAGCGTGCTTCATTACAGGATCATTTGGTAATCATGAAAGCGTTACGGAGATGATCGATAAACTCCAGTGGAAGACTCTGCAGGAGAGATGCTCTGTCGCTCGGTACGGGCTTTTGTCAAAGTTTCGAGAACTTACCTTTGCCGAGGAGTCTAGCAGTATATTGCTCCCTCCTATGTATATCTCGCGAAGGGATCATGAGGATAAAATCAGAGAGGTTAGAGCCCACACAGAGGCATACCGACAATCTTTCTTTCCGCGAACAATACATGACTGGAATAGGAGGGAGAACCGATAGTGGTACTCAAGGTACCCTCCGCCACACACCGTCGGGTGGCTTGCGGAGTGGGGACGTAAAAGTAGATGTGGAATCAATCTCATTAGGTACATCCTTTACCTCTGAGTAGAATGAACCGTTAGACGACCTATGTCGTGTTTTTAATTTTCCCAAAATTGTATTTTTTTCACGTTGTTCAAATTTTGTCACTTGATCCCGTAGTTATTTACATCTTTCTGTAACCTTGCTTGGTAGATAGATGTTACTTCCAAGAGCACAACGAATGGTTACACGGCCTCTTTCACAATTTTATTTCTTCCGAAAACTGATTTTTTTTCACTTTGTTCCCTGACCTTTAACTTTGTCTGACCCCATACCATGTTGTACCCTTCTCTAACCTTGCTGATTAGATAGAGCTCACTTCCCAGAGTAGAAAGAATGGTTACACGACGATTTTTGCGATTTTATTTCTTCCGAAATGGAATTTTTCACCTTATCCAAATTTTGTGATCCGACTTCCTAGCATGTTGTAAAATTCCATAACATTGCTTATTAGATAGATCTTAGTTCCCTGAGCTTAAGCCTCAAGTGCATACGCCACGGAATCAAGAATTTCTTTTAATGGTGCGGGAGAGAGAAACTGTGGAGCTGCTGTTCCGATCAGCGTTCTGTTGCTGGCGCTACCGCTATTGTGTGTTCGATGCTTGGTATGCCTTGGCGTTTGACTCTGTGTGAGACTGAGTATCAATTCCTCCCTTCACCCCTCTAACAAAATAACAAGTTTTGTTTCCCAAACAACTTCTGCAGGTGCGCAACATGAGGGTCATGTAATCTAAATGTACATTTTTTATGAAGTATTTCTTTGGGATGGTGTTCAAACGCCTCGTCATGTTTTTTTGGATGTCAAGAATACTCAAACATATTTCCTTCCACAGCAAGTTTGAGTCCCTGCCCTGTGTAGACCTACTACCTTTTGTGTACTTAATTTGCTTACGATTCCTAACTTCAAATATGTGTACGCGCCGCTGATATGGTGCTACAATCTTTGAAACTTTAACTTTAAAAGGGTGGAGTGAAACAAAATGCTTTACAAGTTAGAAATGTCACCCACCCACCCAAATAAATTAATAAATAAATGATAAAAAATTTAAAAAATAAAAATAAAATCGGACTAAGGGACTGCAGCAGGAGACCTTCCTCCACTCTCTCTCTTAGCCGATAAAGCGAACAGTGACACAGAAAGGATTAAGTTTCAGCACTGTGAGAATAATTCTAAATTTTGGTTTCGAACTTCCTAAATGCGAACCACTATCGTGGACGCTTATTTACAACAAACAAATGTCTGTAAATCAATCGGACCAGACTGCGTGGTAATCAGTCCCTAGCGTACAAATTACTTGAACCTAGGTAAATTAACCTAAGGACAACACACACACCGATGCCCCAGGGAGGACTCGAACCTCCACGGCGAGCAACCGAGCGCTCCGCAGCGAGGCGCTTTAGACCACTCGGCTACTCCACCGCGACTACAACAAACAGACCCCAAATTATTTTTCCACTGATATAGACCCCTTGCAGGTTTGAACACACCCCTGGGGAATCACTTTGGGAATCACTCGTGTAGACCAATAACAATTCTTCCAAGTCTATTATACTGTACGTAACCTCTTTGATAAATAAAAGAAACAGCTTAAATCTGATGATGGCCTTGTAAGATGAAAACACGTTAACAAAATAAAAATAAACTTTTAGAAAATACACAAAGATTGTGGTTTTCACTAAATATGGTGTTCTACCGAGAACCAACGGAAGAATCAGTCAGTATGACAATCTAGCCTTGTTTCTCCCTATTACTCTTTACTTTTTCTTACTGCGGGTATTCAAATATTTCGGGAACTGCTTTCCTACGCACATTTCAAGCTGAGGGTAAACCTGTTCGCGTCCGCTGCTGGAACTCACTTTCCTCTCCCAAAATGGTTTTTTCGCCTTATTTGTATTCAGGACTTCGCCTTCTTCCCCCTCCCCCTCCCACCCCAGGGCTTTCCATTCTGCCTCCCTTCAAAGCACGTTCACTTTCTCTACGCCCCTAATACACATCACTCACAGGAATCAATCGGAAGGGGAGGAAAAACTGGCTGCCGGTTGATATTTCACTCGCTGGAAATACTGCTTATCACCGAGGTGAAGTCTGGAAGCGAGCGGCTGAAACGCCCACCGCGTTTATCCCCGACTCCCTTGGCAGCTCTCATTTGTTTAAGTTATTCACGTCCCGCCGCGAGGTCGTATAGCTTCCTTCCGTCTTCTATAGTGGCAAACAAATGGACAGGGGGCGCCAAGACTTGCGATATATCTGCGGTCGTCTGCTGTGCTACCAGATCAGCCGGAAGGGAGTGCGTGGGGGGAGAGGGGCGGATAAATGACCGACCATTAGGAAGCTGTTTCCCTGAAAGTTCCCGATGGGATTGTGGCTTTAGGCTCCGAGCATTAGCATCGTATGCATTTATTACACAATCTTCTTCCCGCTGCGTCAGGGTCAAACCGCATCGTAGTCAAGGAAAAGTAGAAATGAACCTGAACATAAACGTTCATCTGTAGTACTAACAAATTGGGAACTAAGATCATTACTGTAAATGCGACATAAAGTCATTGAGTAGGCAGGCGACCATGATGAAATGATTAGGTAGTACTGCTGTGAAGCTGTTCCCTGTATCTAACTATGTTGAATGCTACCGCTTTCTACAAATGTAATTACACCTCCATATCTGATCTAAAGTACCTCAAAAAGACACAGCAATTTTTGTGTCGTTAGTGTTTTATTTTTCTACAGTTTTCCCCGTGTATACACGAAAAGCATTTGTATATCCAGATCCACAGTGTAACTTAAATATAAGGCTTACAACTTAAATAATTAGATAATAAGAGCTATTTATTCACAACCGATACAAAAGCCTTACATGATTGCACCTGTTAGTGTCCTTCAAATTAGTTACCAGCGTTGTGTAGAAGCCGTTGCCAGCGATGTGCGAGGCATAGTATACCATTAGCAGAACTTGCTGTGTTGATGGTATGAATGGAGCGTCTACTGCCTGTCGAATGCCTGGAACAGCTATGAAGTTAATGCCACGAAGTGGCAGCTTCATCTTCGGAATCAAAGTCACAAGGATTTAATTTCCGAAAAGGATGGGGGATGGTACAGTACCTCCCAGCCCCCCCCCCCCCCAAAAAAAAAAAAAACAGTTTGCGGTGTATGAGCCTGCGCATTGTCGTGCAAAATGATGGGTGGTTTTCGCAAAAAGTGTTGCCGCTTCTTTCATAGAGCCGGTCGCGGGTGATGCGAGCAAGTACGAATAATAATACCGTTCATAGGTCTGCCGTGGAAGAACGTAATGCTTTAACATCATCAATGTCGAAATCGTGAAACACAATAACTTTCACCATGCTGGGGCTCTGACGCACCTTCGACTTTTGCGTCGGTTTATAACGACGCCTTTCGTTGGATTGGCGTTTCAGTTTTGGCTCGTACGATGTGGGCCGTGTCTCATCCACTGTCGCAATATGACGTAAGAAAGCCTCTCCTTCGTGCTCAGAGCGCTCCAAGTGCGTCTGAGGAGCGTCGTAACGCATCTTTTTCCGCATTTCCGTCAGTTAATGCGGAACCCATTTTTCGCATGTCCTGGCGTTCCTTCAGGATGCGAAATACTGTCTTATGCGCTAATCTGCTTTTTTGGGTGGGCTCTCGAATCGTGTGCCAACGATCACTGTCCAATAACGCGGCAGCAGTACGCACTTCTTCTTCAGAGACTGCATGTCTGCTACAGTTCGCCGACCTTCATTGAAGGCTTTTACCTAACGTGCCATTGTTCTGTACGGCAATTCAGATTCCCCGCATATATCTTGAAGACCTTAATGACACTGTCGAGCTGTACGACCTGTGGCACATTCAATGTTGATCGAACTCCGCAGTTCCTGTTTCGAAAACATGGTGACACCGTTACGTCAGACCGCTCGCTCACAAGTGACTGTATTCCCTCGATTGCGCGCATGCCGGTGAAGTTGGACGGGCGAGTCCACTAGGTAGGTATGTCCACAACGTGTTCTATCAGCGACAATAGTAGATTCCATTGTATAACGTTGCCCTTGCTTCGTATGATGCCATAATTGTTAAAATAGATTCCGCGATTATATTTTGGACAAGGAATTGATGGTACCGAATTTTTGAATTTGAAATAATTTAGTTAAAGTACAGTACAAAATGAACATTAAAGCAAATAAACCGCGGGTTGCATATTAAAGTCGGGCACCATACAGGGAACAGCACGTTATAAGACTTACGGAAAGCATCTAGCTGGATCCTGCGCTTCGTATTGTAGAAGTTGGAAATGATAACTTTTCCTTACTTAATACATGAACGTTCGAGATTCTTTTCGTAGGAGATCAATATTTGTTCACTTCGCTTTTCATTGTTGTTTTTTGATCGTGGGTGGAACATGAAGTTACTGGTAATAATAGAATAATTTAAAAAAATGATCGGACTTCCTGAAATTACAAAACAAATGACTGCAGGTTCTAAAATCAACCAAAGCATTATATAAGGATGATTTATTGTGACTGCAATTTTGCAGATAATGCGAAGCGATTGTAATGGCGTCTGAACATTAAACTATTACGGACGTCGAGGAGCTGAAAACATTAAGAAATTAAATATTTGACGTGGAGGAGTTTGATTTAAATGAAAACGAAGGAGAGGGAATGCTTTTGAATTTAAATAATATATTTTCAGCAACAGCTTGCATTATTTTTACTTACATGAGTGGAGGTATGAAAGACGTCTTGACACATCGGATACAGACAAGAGAGAGAGAGAGAGAGAGAGTAAAACAACTATCACGGTTCCGTCTTCTCGCTTGTTCGGAAGTAAAAAATGACGAACGAAATTAAATTAGTTGCATTGCGAGTCAGCGGGAACCGGAGGTGATAAGCATCGCTGATCAAAGTTAAAGAAAAAAATTAAAATTTTAGTGTATCGTTACACTTGCATAGTGTCTCCACAGCAGTGCTGCCACCATTTAAGTTCCAACTCTCGTATTTTGATTTCATATTTGTGACTCTTTTGTTTCAAATATTGTCTAAATGTGATGTGGCCACTAAGCGGAATCGTTTGTGGCCTGGTCGGGAAATTCAGAATCCGCGTGGCGCTCGAAGACTACGCCAAACACTTGCTCTCTTATAGAGGCGTCGCCGACTGCAGCGCCATTTTCTGGTGTTTACTTAGCTGTGTGTATGCACACACATGTTTATAGTAGTTTCTTTGGTTCTTTAGTGTATAATTTCCCATTTGCCGTAAATAGATTTTTTTTTTCTTCGGGCGCACCACTATCTTCTCCGTCCATCCAGCAGAAGTCTTCTGGTGCAGTAATTAGTACTACCTGTGTAAAATCCGGTCGAGTCGCTAGAATCGTGAAAAATTTCGAAGCCAGAGATCAAACGTATTGCTCGGTATGAGGCTTATAAGAGACTCATCAGCGTGCAGCGAACAGACAGTGGGGTCACGTGACCTGCATCCCTGCAGTTGCTCAATCAAAAGCCAAACGAAGCCTCTACAGTCTTCTTTGGGAGGGGGCGAAGGGCAATCGCGCTTCCCGTGGACCCCTGTGTGGCATACCGTATCGCTGGTCGCCGGCAGGGGCTTAATATAGCTCCATTGTTCGCGTTCTTACCCTCTAACGAGACCAGTCAGGGGGCGGAAAAGGCCAATCACTGCCCCAACAATTTAATTACGGCTCCTCGGCAGACCTTCAGGAATTTTCGGATCTCGTGCTGTGTGGCTCTCGGACTTCTGTCACTGTAGGATTTTCTGTTGCACGTATTCCACGATATACCCAACTCAATATATTCTCCAGTCGCACGTGCTGGTTCAAAACTTCGATCTGGAAAGGTGTCAGGATCTGAATGCTAAATCTGACCAGAAAGTCGTTTGTTTCGTGTAGCACCTTAATTAACACTTGTGTCAGGTCACACTGTAACATTTTGGTAACCAGTGGTGGAGATGATGTGAGACAGAGTAGCGTATGCGTTGAGACCACGTATGTGGAATATTCATAAAAAAAAAAAAAAAAAAAAAAAAAAAAAAAAAAAAAAAAAAAAAATGGGGAATTCCGTGAGGCGTTCGACTGGGTTCCACACCGTCGCCTAATGAACAAAACACAAGCGTCAGATCATCTTTGTGTGTAGTGTTACATGCGCCTCCACATACAAAACAATATTTATTTGCCTATATTTTAATTAATTATGCTTGTATTTGTATTTTTTTCCTTGTAATTTCGTGTCATTTTCAATGTGTCACAAAATTCTTAAAGACGCAATATTCTTTGAAAAACTTAAGTCAAAGAATAACTCTGAACAAAGAGCAATTAGAATAATACATCGATTTAACAATTGTTTCTTTTAAAAGAAAGGAGTAGTGACGCCATTTCTTTCTTCTGTATTATGCTCTCGTCTAGTAAGCTTCTCTTCCATATTACGCTTGTATACGCCCTGATGAATTGTGAAAATGTCTGTACGATGTATCTCGATGAGATAGTTGTAATTGAAATGATGTTCTGAGTTTATAACATGATCTTGACTGTATGAAGTTAATGAGATTTCACAAAGGTAACTGAACTTTCAATGTGATGTATATGTAGACTTGCTTCATTTATTTGAATAATAATTGTTTCGTGAGTTTACCGAAATTTGTCCGAGTACTTATTTGTAGTGAGACTGGAGCCTTATTTTTTCCTTTCACATTTTTCATTTAACTGTGAAGCAATTTATTTTTCAGGACAAAAGAATAATGAATTACACTGCTTTACTAATCTATTTGTTGCACCCATTTTCATAACGTTTTTCTTTTATTAAATAATTATTCTAACTGCGACCCTGACATTACGAACGACTTACCATTATCGATTAGTAACAGATCAACTAGCTAGAAACTTAGTTACAAAATCAGCAAGAGTGATAATGTCTCCAACAGTTAGGTTCACGTTGCTTATCAGTATCAGCCAGGTTAGAAAAGGATTTTAACTATTTTCTTGCTGCGTAGCTCATTAATTTCTCTAAAAATACAGCATAGTTGATTCATTTCAATAAATAGATGGTTTTGCTACGTAACCAATATTGAAATATTTCTCCCAACTACTCTTTACAGTTATTCTATTTAGTGCTCACATTTACTTGCAAAAATTTATATTGATTTAAAAATTTAAATTAAAATAATAAAATTAAGGGAGTAATGTTTCGAGTGATTGAAAAAAAAGCAAATAAATAACAGCATGTCTTTCTCAAAGGAGAGAAGTCTTTTATGGTGTGCCCCAAGGCAGTGTATATAATCTAATAGATAAAGTCAGAAGTTTAGTTAGGCATTTTATGAACGACGATGTATATACGTTGAAAGGTATACGTTGAGATCCCTTACGTACAATATTCATGAGAAAAAGTGGCCATATTAATTGAATCAAGCACGAGGGGAATTATTTAAAAGCTAATACATATACTTACATGTACCGTATCGTATGAATTAAAAATAAAAATTATTAATTAAATTAATTGACGACGGAAACACAGTAGGATATACACTTTCTAATACAATTAGTTCCAAGTTTTCATATTGACTGAAAGAATATTTATTTTATAATCTGTCGTTGATTACAACATTAACAAATAAAAGTTCCTTGTGCCTAATGCGATGATGAAACACAAATTCGTATTCTGTCTGAAAGACTCATAAATTATTGGAATGTCAGGGGGAAATGGGAATAGCTCTATAGAAGGAAACGCAAGTGGTCAATACATTCATTCTAACATGAGGCAAGAGAAAGAATAAAACTCTGAGAGATACGGCATGCATTACAGGTAATTAAAAACAAAGAGTACACGTTCCACTTGTCTGTCACGACATACAAAAATTCGTCTATGTAATGGAAAGGGGCAGATCGTCCAGGAGTAATTCTGTTTAATGATTGATATTAAGTTAAGTAAAAGAAATCAATCATTCTAACGATGATTCGAACACAACCACGTTGGTCAAGTCAGACAAAGTTTCGTCATGAAAAAGTTTTAAACTTAAGAAAATTATTTAATTTGGTAAATGAAATACGAGGCGCCTCAAGAAAGTAAGTTCCGTTTGCTACTAAAATGACATTGTACACAGATACAGAAGAAATTTTTATTGTACAAAATTCTACAACTCTTAAACTACTTTTCCAAATAACTGCCGAAATTTTGCAGGCATTTGTCATAGCGTGGCACCAGGTTTTGTATACCTTCTTTATAGAAATCTGCTGCCTGTGTCTTGAACCAGTTGGAAACAGTTTCTTTCAGCTCGTCGTCATTGGTGAAGTGATGACCGCCAAGGAAAGACTTGAGATGTAAGAACAGATGAAAGTCGCTAAGAGCGAGGTCAGGGCTGTACGGAGGATGATCAAACACGTCCAGGCCAAATCCCTGTAGGACGTTTTTCGTCACATTTGCAGTGTGTGGTCGTGCGTTGTCCTGAAGCAAAACAACACCTTTTGACAGCAGTCCCCGGCGCTTATTCTGAATTGCACGGCGCAATTTCCTAAGTATCTCGCAATAAGCATCTGCTTTGATTGTTTGACTACGCGGTAAGAAGTCAATGAGTAGGATGCCCTTCCAGTCCCAGAACACATCATTTTCCAAGGTGACGTGATTTGCTTCGGCTTTACCTTTGGTGGGGATGAAGTGTACCTCCATTCCAATGATTGCCGCTTACTCTCAGGGGTGTCGTAAGAAACCCACGTTTCATCTCCGGTGACTATCCGTGTCAGAAATTCTTCGCCGCTTTCAGCATAACGGGTCAAAAACTCAAGTGCACTCACTACCCATCCCTTGTGTTGTGTGGTGCTCAGTGAGAATCTTTGGTAGCCAACATGACCAAAGTTTACGGAATTTCAGTAGTTTGGTAACAATTTCATGCAACAGTAATCGTGAAATTTGGGGGAAGTCCATAGTGAGAGCGCTAATTGTAAACCTACGGTTTTCCTGGATCTTGTCATATCGCGTAAACCAGTTCTTCTGTAACCAAAGGTGGATGCCCACTTCGTTCTTCATCGTGCACATCACTACGCCCGCCATTGAACTGTCGGACCCATCTTCTCACCATCGAATCACTCATCGCATTTGGTCCGTAAACATCGCAAATTGGCCGATAAATTACACTTGGTTTCACTTTCCTTGCATTCAGAAAGCGAATCACTGTCCTGATTTCACAGGCGACGGGATTTTCAATCAACGCCGACGTTTCAAACAAACACAACAAAGCGTACGTAACTGACAGCGATCTCCAAATGGCGCACGTTCTTCTCCTTGATACACATCGTCTACAGCGCATGTGCGGAACTGCAATCGCAGCGCTGCAGCGGAGATAAATTGAAACGGAACTTACTTTCTGGCCGCGTCTCGTATATCGAAAGACAAAGCATGGTTGACGTGAAACTAGTTCAACATTAGACAATCGGCAGGTTGCTCATAGAACGAAATCGATATTAAACACGTGGAAAAAAGCAGAGTAGGCGTCAAATAGAGAACATGAGACAATATTAACGATCCTGAAAGTACAAATGTATTACCGTCACATACATGCGTAATTTCATACTGGGAAACTGAGTAGCGTGAGAAGATGGCGGCCTCCTTATTACTGGCAGCAATATTGCTCTCCAAACATCTGCATTTAACAGCACTGCTGCCAACATTAGTACTGTTGCTCACAGAGATACTCAGAGGTGCCTCACACAGGGAGCATCCCAGGGTGTCCCTGAGAGAGCTATAACACCAAGAATCGCTTTTGGTAAGACTAATATGTACTTTTTTCAGAGACACACTTTATTTATGATACTACAATGTAAAATCTCCATTAAAATTAATATTTTCACAAACATGATAACATTTAATCCAAACATATACATTGTTGTGAAACCTTAATTTTTCCCGGCTTAATGAATGTTGAAACAACTTAATGGTATGCTGCCGGGTGACGTCTTCGACCACCACCGATATTTCGACAGGAGGACACCCTACCATTCTCAAGGCACGAATGTCCACAGTTGTGCCTTGAGAATGCCAGGGTGTCCTCCTCTCGAAATATCGGTGGTGGTCGAAGACGTCACCCGGAAGCGTACCCTTTAGTTCTTTGAAAATATACACTGCTATCTTCATCTATCTTCACCTATTACGATTCCTTATAATAAAAGGCATACCACAATAATAAAAAGACTCTTCAATATTTGTAGTATAAACTTCACCAATACTAAAAGAGCTATAAGTAATAACATCGTGACCGTAAAAACTCTCAAGTCTTCCAACGTTTTTCAAACAACCAACACGAACGATTGTTTCAGTAGGTCATTCACAATCTGCTTGATAACTACGTATAAATCTTCTGCATACTAAAATTTTAAAAAAAGCACCGTCAAAAACAGAAGGACCGTCAAGTATAACCTGTGATCCTATTCCTCTAGTCTTCACAGTTTTCTTCTTAGAAGAAAAACAACCATTAAAAGTAATATTTGCCATCGCAATCGATTGAGGTGTATATTTCTCCAACGTCGACATCTGTTTCCTAAACCGTTCTGAGAAAAACGGAAAATACTGTTTCGAAGGTTTACAGTGTTCGTATATGTTGCAATGATAGTCTATTGTCATTATAAATAACTCTAAGTAAAAATTACATATGCTTGAATAAAATATAGTACCTATTTCATGAGATATAAAGAACTTAAATATGGAGATGTCGAGTTTTGGAACTAATTACTGATAATGTCGCCTTTTGGAACCAACGATGTAGAAATTTCGCTCTTTGGAAGTTACGATGAAGCCGTATGTCTCGTTTTGATTAAAATGTTAATTTTATTCAAATGCTGTAATAAAACATTTAATAACATATTTTAGTCTCTTTAAGATATTTTCGTTATTTTAGTTAATAACAATTTGCACAATATTTTATATTATCAGATTATGTTCATCTTCCTTAAATAACAGTCTGAATCTGGATGCACATTTTCCTTCTCATAAACACGATCTATTCGTGTAATACAAAAAGAATGCTATTTGTCTGTAGCCATCTCCAAAATATTTGCAAAGTAATCGTTCAACAAAACCCAGTGTTTTTGTTTTTCGTGTTGCAGGCATGTATTGGAAGTTCCGTCTTCTCCATGTTAGAAACTGTGTTTCCCCGTTTTACTATTCCTATGTCTGCATTAGGATCATATCGGTAGTTCTGCCCACCTCTAACTACAACCGTTAAATCAGAATTCTCTTGCATAATTTTAATTTGAAATACCAGGCACTTGGTGGTCTCAAAACATTTTGTGTGCGGGTTGTCCAGACATAAACTGTACAATCCACACTCCGTTTGTTTCTGAAATCAGAGTTGTTGAATATATTGCATTATTCTTCCGCTTTAATAATGGTAACCGATTTCTTTATATCTTTTTCAGTTCTTCGGAATACCCGGTCAGCCGGGATAAGGAAGTTGCAACAACTGGAAAGACAAGCTGAACGTCATAGATATTCTGTGGTGCTTCATTTCGCACTCAGCAGGAAATCATGCCAGTAATTATGGTGTTTTTGTTTTGTACTGCGTAGCCGTCGCCAATTAGCTTAATAATTTTTTAGCAGAGAGATAAAGCTTAATCCGTCATAAAGTGTCGACGTGATTTCGTTGGGTTCTTTAGAACTATATGATTCTAGCCAAACATGCAAGGAAGTACTGTCCTTATTTTGGGGATCATGAGATGAACCAACAAAAACGGTGAAATTGTACAATTACAACAACTGAGAGTAATTAGTTGCCTGGTCAGAAATTTTCGTTAATACAAACATGTAAAAAATTCAAACATCTTAAAGCAAAGCAAAAAATGTGACAAGAGGTCGGCTTCTGCAACATTACATGCTATCGGGTTGCTCAATATAAATGCAAATGTTTCAATTTGGAACTAACTACATATGTCTAGTATTCGAACGTTCTCTTACGAGAAAATATCGATATTCCGCTGCTTATTTTATGCAAGAGAAGACAGGTTTTGGAGTATGCGCTGGTGTATTTTAGATGAATTTCAAGATAAAGAAACAGAAAATTGCGGTACCTCATTTTCGAGCAAAATGTCAGATGTCGACTTTTGGAACTATACTCCTCAATTACTCAAGCATAGTCCCTACACCATGTGCGCACAGCTGAGTTCTGAAAGAACAACGCCATTATTCGAACTACTGAGCAAGTACTACACGCTGACTCCTTAAGCAAAGCAAAATAGTATGCAGCGGCATGATTATACGAATTGCAGACTGCAAAAGAAATGCATTAACCTTTGATAATCTTATACTAACTTACACTAACAAATACGCACAACTACCACGTGCTGTCGCAGAGAACCTCTCTCCTACAGATCTAGAAACAACACACTCCTTTACCAAAACCACTGTCTTTGCAATCCCCGCTGATGAAGACCAAAGATATAGAAACCGTACCCTGCCCACTCAGGCACAAAATGGTCTAATTATTGTAAAGTTATGGGAACTAACTGCAGTGGTCATCGGTCCCTAAACTTACAAACTATTTAAACACACACACACACGCACGCACATATGCCCGAGGAAGGACTCCCACGACGAACGGCCGCACGCACCGTAGCAAGGCGCATTAGCGCGCATTGCTATTCTGCTGCGGCAAGTGAGCTGAGGTACTATAGGACCAGTAAAAGTGAAATAAATGTAATGCAGGGACTCTTATGGAGACTTTTCAACACATTGAAAGGTGTAATATTCACGCCGAGATAGTAGGAATACATGAATTCACCTTCGCTTACGAACAAAAGTGAGTGGGTCTCAAAATTTAAACTGAACTCCCGTTTTGTTTCCAGGAATCTAAGTCAGCGTCAATAGACTGCTAATGAAACTTCGAGTGTTTTCGATCACGTTTGGAGTTTTCCCGCGATAAATTTTTCCGTAAACAAGAGTGACGAAATGTCGAAGCAAAGAAGTTCTTTTAAGGACTAAAAGTTTCGCATCCAATTAGGGAAGAACTTCAAGATCCCTCGTTATCGAGACCCTTCGGGCGGATTACTTTATCTTAAACTAATATTGGACGTTAACAAATTTCGCTTCTTCAGAAACGGTTTTCTTCCCATAGCCATTCTTCATTTTATATCGTCTTTACTTCGGCCATCAGAAGTTAGCGTACTACCTAAATAACAAAACTCATCTACTATTTTTATTGCCTCATTACCTAATCTAATTCCTTCATCATCGCCTGATTTTCTGATACTACATTCCATTACTCTCGCTTTACTCTTGTTAATGTTATATCCTTAACCTTATATCTCCCTTTCAAGACACTCTCCATTCCATTTCATTGCTCTTTCAGGTCCATTTCTGTCTCTGACAGAATTACTAAGTCGTCAACAAACCGCAAGGTTTTTATTTCCTCTGCCTAGACTTTAATTCCTTCTCCAAATATCTCCTTTCAGTCCTTGACAGCTTGCTCAATGTACAGATTGAACAACATTGAGGAAAGTCTAAAACCCTGTCTTACTCCCTTCCCAACCACTGCGACCACTTCATGCCCTTTAATTATTGCTGTCCGGTTTTTGTACAAGTTGAACTCTTCGCTCCCTATATTTTACCCCTGCTACTTTCAGAGTTTAAAAGAGTATATTCCTGTCAACATAGTCAGTAGCTTTCTCCAGATCCACAAATGCTAAAAACGTAGGTTTCCTTTTCCTTAACCTATCTTCTAAGGTAAATCGTAATGTATTGCCTCGCGTGTTCCTAATTGATCTTCCCAAATGCCGGATTCTATCAGTTTTTCCTTTCGTCTGTAAATAATTCGTGTTAGTATCTTGCAACTTGTTAAACTGATAGTTCTATAATTTTCACATTTTTATGCACTTGCTCTCTTCGGAATTGAAATCACTATATTTTTCTTGAAGTATGAGAGTATTTCCCCTGCCTCATTCATCGTGCGTTCCAGGCGGAACAATTTCTTCATGACCGGCTTTCCTAATGATAATAGCAGTTCAGACGGAATATCATCTACTCCAGGGACCCTGTTTCTACTCTTCTAGTGCTGTCAAATTCTTATCTTCCTCTACTTCTTCCATTTCTATAATACTGACTTCAAATATATTTCCTTTGTAAAGGCCCTCTATGTATTCCCTCCACCTTTAAGCTTTCCCTTCTTGCTTAGTACTGGTTTACCGTCGGAGATATTGGTATTCATACCACTGTTATTCTTGTCTTCAGATGTCTCCTTTATTTTCCTGTAGGCGGTATCTTTCCCATGGTTATACATTCTCCTACGGTCTTGCATTTTTCCTCAAGCCACTCCTGCCTTCCCAGTTTGCATTTCCTGTCAACCTCATTTATCAGACGTCTGTACTTCCTTTTGCCTGATTCACTTGATGAATTTTTATATTTTCTCCTTTTATCAATTACGTTTATTATCTCCTGCGTTACCTAAGGATTTTTATTAGGCCTTATCCTTCTGCCTATATGATCCTATGCGGCCTTCACTACTTTATCTTTCAGCGCTACCTTTATTTTACTTCTCCTACTGTATTACATTTCCCCGTTTCAGACAATCCTTGCCTAATGCTACGTCTCAAACTCTCAACCACCTCTCGTTCCTTCAATTGGTCCAGATTCCATCTCCTTAATTATCTATCTTTTTGCAGTCTGTTAAGTTATAATCTACAATTCTTAACGAATAAGTTGTGGTCAGAGTCTATCTGCCGCTGGATATGTCTTACAATTTAAAACCCAGTTTATAAACCTTTGCCTTACCATTATAATGTCAATCTGGTATATCCCAATGTATCCTGGTCTCTTCCATGTACATAACCTTCTTTCATGGCGATCTCCTCTTCCATTCCTCCTCCCCAGTCAATATTCACCTAAATTTCCATCTCTTTCCTTTCCTACTACCGAGTTCCAGTGTCCCATCACAATTAAGTTTTCTTCTCCTTTAACGGTCTTAATAATTTCTTTAACTTCTCATACGTTTCTTCGATATCCTCATCATCGGCAGAGCTAGTTGGCATATAAACTGTGGTACGGTGGTCTGTGTTGGCTTCGTGTCTATCTTTGTTACGACAATGCGTTCACTTCGCTGTTCATAGTAACTTAACCGCATTTCTGTTTTCTTATTCATAATCAGACCTACTCCTGCGTTACTACCGAATGATTTTGTATTTACAACCCTGTACTCAACTGACCAAAATTCATGTTCATGTTCCTACCCAATTAAGGGTTACAAAAATTCCACGCTCCGATCCGTAGAATGCCTTGTTTATTTTTCTTGATGACGACATCCCCGGCCGGATATCCGAATTGGGGACTATTTTACTTCCGGAATATTTTACCCGAGAGGATGCCATCATCATACATTCATACAGTAGAGCTGCGTGTCCTCTTGAAAATTAACTTTAGTTTCCCTTTGTTTTTAGCAGTTCTCAGTAACTGCATGGCAAATCAATGTTAGCTGATGTTACAAGGCCAGCTCAATTAATCATCTAGACTGTTGCTTCTGTAACTACTGAAAAGGCTGCTGCCCCTCTTCAGCAACTATATGTTTGTTTGGCCTCTCCAAAGATACCCCTCCGCTGTGGTTGCACCTACGGTACGTCTATCTGTATCGTTGAGGCACGTAAGCCACCACTCCTCAGCAATGTCTGTAGTTCATGAGGATGGAATCAAACTTACATAGTTCAAGAGGGGCTTCGCCGTTGATACACATAAAACTAAAATGTAAGTATGTACATCTACATATATACTCTGCAAATCACATTTAAGTGCCTGGCAGAGGGTTCATTAACCACTTTCATATCCTTTCTCTACCGTTTCATTCTCTAACAGCATGCGAGAAGAAAGAACACCTACCCATTCTCGATCTGATTTCTCTTATTTTATTGGGATATTTTCACATTCAGAAGTAACAGTCGGTGATTGAAATTTCGTAAATGGATCTCGCCGCAACGAATAACGTCTTTCTTTTAATTAATTCCATCTCAAATCGTGCAACATTTTCGTGATGCTCCCCCCCCCCCCGTAACGTGCTGCCTTTCTCTGAACCTTCTCAATGTCTTCCGTCGGTCCCACCTGGTGAGAGTCCCACACTGGGCAACAGTACTCTAGGAGAGGACGTACAAGTGTGATGTAGGCAGTCTCTTTGGTGGAGCTATTCCATCTTCGAAGCGTTCTACCAATGAAACGTAACATTTGGTTCGCCTTCCCCACAATATTTTCTATGTGTTGTCTCCAGTCTACGTTATTCGTAATTGTAACTCCTAGGTATTTGGTAGAATTTACGACCTTAAGGTTTGACTGATTTATTACGTAATTGAAGTTCAGCGGATTTCTTTTTGTGGTTATGTGTCTTACTGCATACTTTTCTTTATTTAGTGTTAATTGCGAATTTTCGCACCATGTAGAAATTCTGTCTAAATAGCTTTGCAGTTGCTGCTGATCCTCTGTTGACTTCACTAACCGATAAAGGACAGCATCATCCGCGAACAGTCTAAGGGAGCTATTCAGATTGTCTGCTAAATCGTTTATAAACACAATGAAGACTAGGGGACCTATAACGCTTCCCTGGATAACGCCAGATATCACTTCTGTTTTACTCCATGATTTACCGTCGATTGCTACGAACTGTGTCCTTTCTTATAGGAAATCGTAAATCCAATCTCACAGTTGGGGCGATATTCCATAAGCACGCAATTTGATTAGAAGCCGCTTGTGAGGCACAGTGTCAAAAACCTCCCGGAAATCCAGAAATATGGAATCGATTTTAGATCCCTTGTCGATGGCTCTTAACGCTTCATGTGAATAAAGGACAAGCGGTATTTCACAAGAGCAATACTTTTTGAATTCGTGTTGACTATTGGTCAATAAGGTCGTTCTCTTCGAGGTAGAACATAATGTTCCAAAATCCTACTGAAATGAGACTGGCCTGTAATTTTGGTGATCACTGCTATTGCCTATCTTGAATATTGGAGTGACTTAGGCAACTTTCCAGTCTTTGGGTACGGATCTTACGCTGAGTGATAGGTTGTATATGATAGCTAAGTATGGTGCTATTGCATCAGCATACTCTGAGAGGAATCTAGTTGGTATACAATCTGGTCCGGAAGATTTGATTTTGTTTAGTGACTGAAGTTCTTTTACTACTCCAGGAACGTCTACTACTAAATTTCGCATGCTGAGAGCTGTTCTTGTTTTGAATTCTGGAGCTCCCCGTCGGAGGTTCGAGTTCTCCCTATGGCATGGGTTTGTATGTTGTCCTTAGGTTAGTTTACCTAGGTTAAGAAGTTTGTAAGCTACGAACTAATAACCACGCAGTTTGGTCCAATAGATTTACAAACATTTGAACATTTTTTTGAATTCTGGAGTGTTCAGTTCGTCTTCTTTGGTGAACGAATTTCGGAAATCTTGTTTAGCAATTCTGCTTTAGCAATACCGTCATCAGTAGTATTACCATTGCTATCGCGTAGTGAAGGTATTGTTTGTGTTTTGCCGCTAGTGTACTTCACATATGACCAGAATTTCTTTGGATTTTCTGCAAGATTCGTTGTGGAAACTACTATAAGCTTCTCGCATTGAAGTCCGCGCTAGATTGCGAATTTCTGTAAAAGATTGCCAGTTTGGAGAATTCTGTGTCTATTTTAATTTGGCATGCGTTTTTCTTTGCTTCTGCAACAGTGAACTGACCTGTTTTGTACTACGTGCGGTCATCCCAATTTTTATTAATTTATTTGGTATAAAACTCTCAATTGCTACTGATATTATGTCTTTGAAAGTAAGCCACAACTGATCTATAATCGCATTTTTAGTTTTGAAAGACTGGAGACAATCACTCAGGAAAGCGTGAAGCGAATTTTTAGCTGCTCTATTGAATAGATATATTTTTCGTTTATTTCTGGTGCATTTGGGAATTTCGATATTCAGTCCCGTTACTACAACTCCGTGTTCGCTAATCTCTTTTGATGCTCTTTACTAGCTCAGTTTTATTTGTTGCTAGGGTAGCAAGGGTATTTTCGCAACTATTTTCTATTACAGTGGGTTCATGAACTAAGTGTTCGAAGTACTTTCCAGAAGAAGATTCAGAACTAGTTTGGACGATGTGTTATATTTGCCGCCGGTTTTGAATACGTATTTATGCCAACATATCGAGGGTAAATTAAAGCCGCCACCGATTATAACAATATGCTTGTGGTACGTGATTGAAATGTGATTCAAGCTTTCCTTGAACATTTCGGCAATTGCATCGTATGAGTCATGGGGATAAAAAGATCTAATTATTAATTTATTCCGATTGTCAGGTATAATCTCTACCCATACCAACTCACAGGAAGTAGGCTATCAGCCTCAATTTCGCTGCATGATAAACGGTTTGTAACAGCAATAAACATGCCACCCCGTTTTTTATTTATTCTATCCTTTCTGAAGACCATTAGGCCCTTTGTAAAAACTTCGGCCAGAACTTATCTCTGACTTCAGGAAGCTTTCAGAACCTATAACGATTTGTGCATCAGAACTTTCTATCAGCTCTTGGAGCTGTGGAACTTTCCCAACACAGCTACAATTTACAACTATTACAACAATGGTTCCTAGATCTGCTTTCTTCCTGTGTCTGACCTGCACCCTCTGAGACTGAAGCCCATTTTGTGTATTCCCGAGGCCCTCTAATTAAAAAACCGCCCAGTCCACGCCACACAGCCCCCGCTACCCGTGTAGCCGCTTCCTGAGTATAGTGGACTCCTGACCTATTTAGCAGAGCCCGAAAACCCACCACCCTTTGGCGCAAGTCGAGGAATCTGCAGCCCACACGGTCACAGAACCGCGTCAGCCTCTGATTCAGACCCTCCACTCGGCTCTGAACCAGAAGTCCTCAGTCAGTCTTGTCGACTATGCTGCAGACGGTGAGCTCTGCCTTCATCTTGCAAGCAAGACTCGCAGTCTTTACCACCTCTGATAGCCGCTCAAAACCAGAGATAATCGCTTCCTATCCAAAGCGACACATCGTTTGTCCCGACATCGTTTGTTCATGGCATCCGGAAGGACCCGTACCACATCTTGAATGACTCTCCCCGGTTTGCACACGGAGTCCACATTGGCCTTCTCCCCTCCCTAGCAGCCATACGCCTAAGGGGCTCCATCACTCGCCTAACCTTGGAGCTCCCAAAGCGGACTAGCCGTGCGTGTTGGAACGCCGTGCTGCTGTGCCCGCGGCCGTTCTTCGTCGGGGGTTCGAGTCCCCCCTAGGGCATGGGTGTTTGTGTTGTCCTTAGGTTAGTTTACCTCAGTTTAAGTAAAGATCTTTGTATGACGGGCAACCACAGCTAAAATATTTATACATATTTAGCAACTTTCACACAGTTAAAAATTAGGTGTTAAAATTGTAAGAGTCTGAATGAAAGTCCTTGATCCACTTGAGCTGTTTTTTATTGGAGTCGTGAAGACCCGCACAACCGGTTTCGCAACCTACAGTTGCATCTTCAGGCGCTTTTTAATAGTTTTCCATATAAGTGATTTATAATGGATAACGGGGTTAATGGTTAGGTGTTACCGCAAGCATATTGGCCCTTTTCGTCAAAAAGATAAAAAAGAAGTCTACCGTGCGGTTCTTGTCATTTTTGTTAAAAGAATAGAAAAGTCGGTAATTGGTAAAATTTGTTTGGCCTTTGAGAAAAAGCGACGTGATGGGTAGCCAGATTGTTGTCGGTGTAGTGAGGGTCAACAGATCTATCCAGGTGATCAAAAAGTTGCATATTCGTGCTGGGCGGAAGTGCAAATACAACTGAAGAGACGGATCACTCTGTATATGGGCCGCTAGACTGGCCAGTTGGCCTCATTAAGGATTCTGCCGCTATGTTTCGAATTGTGGATGATGATCTCCATTTCTCCCATAATAGTCGTTCTTTTAGTTTTACCAATTTTGTGTAAAACTTCGAGGTTTTCTTCAAATGTTTGTTGTATGTGAGTTGATATTGCTAATTTGTTACTTTTATTAAGTCTGTTCCCTTCGTAAGCATGGGTGAACATGTTTTGGTGCAGATTATCGTATTTATTGAAAAGGTTTGTTATTTAATCATCTGTGCCATCAAATAAGATGAGGATATCATCCACATACATCTTATAGAATTTAAGTTTACTTGTTGTAAGGTAACACTTACATGTTAAGCGAATGAAAACTATATTTTCGGAAATTTATTCATTTAAAATGTGTGAAATGTCTACGTAATTTATATGTTGCATAAATGTAACCTCTTTAATGTTGTACAGTGTAATATGTGTGTATTCTATGTAAACGTAATGAATTGTTGTCATCTGTTGAGTATAATGTATAATCTATTTGCCAATGTTTATTTTTATAACTGTTTTTGTTAATATATTTGGTACCAGTTGTATTTGTTTATGATGTCTTGTTTAATTATGTAAAATGTTTTGCTTTGTGTGGAAATTCAAAGATCGATAGTTGCATAAAACAGCTCTTCTCAGACCAAAGACAATGTTAGACTGTGGCGCTTGCTAGTTGTAGCGCAGGCAGCACAGCAGTATCTTCCGCCCCGTGACAATTGTCGACGTACGTATCGCGGCTCGCGGAGTGCTCAAGTTGATAGTGAAAAAGTATTATTTTGAAAGTGAAAAGTATTGCAATTACAAGTGTTGAAAGTGAAATCAGTGAAATATAATAAATAAAAAAGTTATTCGTTCACCCTGCTCAAGGCAGATCGGTATCCGTCGTGTCATGCGGAACGGTCGCGGATAAACATGCGATACGCGAAAATAAATCATCATACTGCTGGTAAGCTGCGGAAGGAGGTGCAAAGCGAATAATCACTGTTAGAGAGAAATCATGTGAGCTGATGACTGTATTGGAGAGAAACCATTATCAATGAAACTGTAATGGACATCGCTAGACAATTACCTGAGATAAGTGGCTACTGTATAAGCATGTCAAACTATTTGTAATTATTGTTAAATGTAACTTTGCTCGATGAAGTGAAAATTTTTAAATATAAAGTTATGTAACTTATTCTTCTGTAATGAGCAGCAACCCCTTTCTTAATCTAAGTAACAAAGCACATCAAAGATAATAGAACTATCAAGACTAAACTTTGAAATAATTATTTCTGTAGAGAGAGAGATAGCCGGCCGCGGTGGCCGAGGAGACTGAGGCGCTTCAGTCACGGTCTGCACGGCCACTACGGTCGGGGGTTCGAATCCCCCCTCGGGAATGGATATTTGTGCCGTCCGTAGTTGTAGCTAGTTCATAAGTAGTTTCTAAGTTTAGGGACTGATGACCCCGTAGTTAAGTCCCATAAGCTTAACAAACATTTGAACTTTTTTTTGAGAGAGAGATAACTTGAATGCAGGTTCAGTAATGAATAATTATTTTGACTGTGAATTTAGATTAACTTACCTGCACTTGAACTTCGAATGACAGACGCCATTATTATAATACCTATTGATGATCAGTAAATGAACTCAGATAAGACTTTGATAATCACTGTTATTGATCAAACATTATTTCAAAATAATAACGATTCGATTTTTATTAATTACATAAATTAATGATTAAAGGCTCACTGAAAACTGAGTTCAACAATTCTTGCCACAGCCAAAATCTATCTTACCGGAACAAATCATTTTTCAATTAACGAACGCAAATATTTTCGAAGCTCAACTTGCCGGCCGCGGTGGCCGAGGTGACTGAGGCGCTCCAGTCACGGTCAGCACGGCCACTACGGTCGGGGGTTCGAATCCCCCCTCGGGCATGGATATTTGTGCCGTCCTAGTTTGTAAGTAGTTCATAAGTAGTTTGTAAGTTTAGGGACTGATGACCCCGTAGTTAAGTCCCTTAAGCTTAACAAACATTTGAACATTTTTTTGAAGCTCAACTTACGTAAAACTTGCAATTTTACCAAAATAAGTGCCATATATAAATCATTAAGATTAGTGGTTGGTTTGCACCCACCTACCAACGACGTCGCCTTGATTATCATACAAAGTCGTTATTCAGAATTATTGCTATCATGCACATGCAAATTTGAAAATACGCATTGCACATACGCGGTAGTTTTATTTTCAGCTATCTGGTGTGTGCAGGTCTCCAAAAGGAGATTGTAAGGAAGGTGAAGGTGAGTGAAATCTTTTGTGAAGTTGTGAGATCGGGCCATATATTTGTCAGTTACACTAATTGGTTTCAAATTAATCAAAATTTAATTACATTCACTTGACGTTTTATTTACGAGTTTAAACGTAGCTAACAACGAGTTGAGGATCATGTCAGTTACGTTACACAACCATTATTACACACAATACACATTTACTCATCAAATCAAAAAATTAATTTCAATAGCCCAAACACCAACACTTCCTTCCTTTCCTTACATTGTAATGTCATCTTCCAATGTCAGTATTTTATTCTCTAAATAGTTGATGAATTTTTCTGCTAATTGGCCACTAAGAGGGCTACCCATTGCTAGACGAAGGTCTTGTTTGTAATTTATTTATTTATTTATTTATTTTGAACGAGATTATGTGAAAGTATTAAATTGAGTGAATCCATATGCTTCATTATTTCTGGTGTGCTCATGTGTTGTTTTTCAAGAGCTTTTTCTGATAATCTCAATTCATTTATCTACGGGTATGCTAGTGTAAAGGGTTACAATGTCTAAGGATAAAATCTTAGCTTGTGGTGGCACTATCGGATCATTCACAATGTCAAGAAGTTCGTAGTTGTTTTTGATTGTGTAAATTTTATCAAATGTGTATTTTTCAACTAGAAATTCGTGTAATTCCCTCATTAATTTGTGGGCTAGGCTATTGACTGAGTTTACAAGAGGCCTAATTTGTGTGTGGGTCTTACGGACGACCTTTTCTTGTGATCTGAATCTATGGGCTGTGAGGTTTTACAAGAAGGCTCTGTATTTAATTCTTGGAAATGAAGAAGTTACTGCTGTTGAGGCATTTTCTTATTTTATCTTGGAATTTTGTAGTAGGATCAGTCTTTATTTCATGTATTTGGTTGTTTGCAAAAAATTCAAGTGTTTTCCGAGTGTAATCATGTATAAGCATGATGTCTGTAATACAGCTCTTTTCAGATTTGACTGCCATGTCTACAGTCAATCAAAAGTAATTTAAAACTTCACTTAGGCTAAAGACTTGCACAATCAGAAGTCAGTGTTACCAAGCAAGCAGTTAACCGACGATGTTGCTTCATGAAATCCCATTAGCAGAGGACTCGTGCATGCTTGCTGATCAATGAGGCAGACAGTTAAAGTCAGTAACAAAAAGAATAATAATTTCGTGTGGCTCATTGGCCTGATGCAAGTCTTTGAGCTGGACGCCACTTCGGCTACTTGCGTTTCCAAATCCTACCCCAGTTATCCGACCGGGGAAAGGGAACCTACAGCTTAATATGGAATCAGAAACACATGTCGTTTCTGACGACTCCTCACATCGTTGAAAGGTGAAGGCTGGCTTAAAACGGAGACTGAAAAAATCGAAGATTCGACTGGGTTTCGAACCCGCGAAATTTCAGTCTCCAGTCGCGCGCTTTATCACGGTACCACCAGTCCCGAATGTGTCAGTATACCTTGTTCTACCAGTCTAATAGCAGTCGAATAACTTACAGAGGAGACATATCTCTATGCCTTGATGCAAATAATATTGATCATACTGTTACCTCACCGGTAGGAGAAACGCTACACAACTAACCAGCCAACCAACCACGGTCTTTTGCACCTATTTTAAAAATAAAGTATAAAACATTGTCTACGGAAATTTTTGGGAATTTTCTTCACATTGTCCGACTCCACGATCATTTTTATAGCTCTATTCCTCGCTTACATTCTTGAATTATTAGTCCTTATAGATTAATTTCTTTACCTAAGTAATGTGTCAGTTATGCATAAAAGTTTGCGTTTTATGTTTGAGAAATAAGCAATGGAGGCATTTATACATTACAACGCCTAATTACTAAAATCACTCCTCCCGTTTAGTGCCGTTTCTTCGGGAAACCGCTTTGTAAATGTTTACACAAATACAATCGTGTTTTGTGACTGTATTGAAACTCTTGTATTTAAATAAATAAATAAATAAAAATAAAGTTAACTCGAATTAGTGTTAGAGTGCGTGCGTACTGATGTATTATGTCACGTGAAATGACTGCTAAACTTGATTGTAAACATAAGCATCAAATACATAACTTGTCAATCACTGAAGAATGAAACGTGTGCATTGTGCATGAAATACATGACACAAAAAAACAATTGTCAAAAATTGCAGCAACCGTACTAAATTTACAATGATTGTAGAAATAGCCCAACAAGTTGTACTTTGTTTAGATACTTGATCCAGATTTCTGTACCAGCTAAGGGTGGTGCCTTCATCAAAAGATTAAAATTATTACATGAAACGTACATTCTGATGAAGGCACCCTTAGTTGGTGCCGAAATCTAGATCAAGTATCTAAACGAAGTGCAACTTGTTGGGCTGTTTCTACAATCACTGTAAATTTAGTACAGTTGCTGCAATTTTTGACAATTTTTTATATCGTGTATTTCATGTACAATACACAAGTTTGTATCGAGGTATGTTATTATTTGGAACGTTATTTTGTTGATAGTTAACACTGTCAGATCAATAATGTTACCATAATCTTCGCCACAGCACCAAAGACAACACAATTCATTCCTGAAATAAAATGACATGAAGCACACTCGCGCTCACACTCACAGCCACGTACAGGTAGTGACGTAACACGACCTGCAAGTCGGATAGATCAATGTCTCTGAAGTGGCTACACGCCGTACCAAGCGGCAAATTGTCGTACTAGAAGCATGTTGTTCATCAACAATAATGCGATTTAAGGATTGATACATTTATAATACGAAGTAAATCAGGTTTTAATACGTTGTTGCTGAGGAATTGTTGTTGAATATCAACGCTGGGAATGAAAGGGTTAATACTATTGAAGAACTGGAGAGGATAGTTGTAAATGGTTATCAAGAATTCCGAAATGATCCAGGGGTTTTCTTAAGAATTCGAAATTCGTTGCAGAGACGAGCACAGTATTTCATTCAGATGCAAGGAAGACACTTCGAACACATTCTTTAACATGTTACCCCATACGTGAAATGTGACATTGAAAGTCCATTCTCGTATTTTATGTTTGTTTGACTTCTAGGATAACCTAGTACGACGTTTGTAATTTTAGTGAAGGTGACCTGCTCTTTTCAGCGTGATTTATTTTATTTAATGCTGTTGACTAGCCTGTGTTAATACCTTTTTAATTATGATGATTTTCAGGATTTAATTAACAGCTAATGGTTAAAGATGCATTTTATTAAATAGATGACGGCTGTTAGCACTCACCTTAGCAAAACTTTGAACTAAATGGGATGTAAAACCTAAAAATAAAGTCTAAATTTCAAATTAATGTGTACTATGACGATGTTTGCAAATGACGTCAGTGGCGTATTGGAACCACACATTCATAATTATCTCGCAAACGGCTCTTTTGAAGACCCATATTTACTGGAACATTCTTGCTTCTGTTATCGTGTACTTCTAACCGTGTAAGTATGTGCCAACAGCCGCCAGCAGTGACCGAGTGGTTCGGGGGTTCGAATTCCCCTCGGGCATGGATGTTTGTGTCGTCTTTAGTGTAAGATAGTTCATAAGTAGTTTGTAAGTTTAAGGACTGATGACCCCGCAGCTAAGTCCCTTAAGCTTAACAAACATTTGAACATTTGAATAAAATCAAATGTTCAAATGTTTGTAGAGCTTATGGGACTTAACTACGGGGTCATCAGTCCCTAAACTTACAAACTACTTATGAACTAGCTAATACTAAGGACGGCACAAATATCCATGACCGACGGGGGATTCGAACCCCCGACCTTAGTGGCCGTGCAGAACGTGACTGACGCGCCGCAGTCCCCTCGGTCACCGCGGCCGGCTGTTGGCTGTTTGTTTGTCTGTTTGTTTGTCTGTGTGTGTGTGTGTGTGTGTGAGTGTGTTTTATCCTTAGATTAGTTTTAGTAGTTGGTTTATAAACCTACTAGTCCAGTAGTTTGGGCCCATAGTTTTACAAACAGTTGAACATGTACCTGGGTGCCTTTTAATGACAGGTACGTCCTAGAAAAGACTAGAGAATGAAAATGAAACACTGCCTCGGGCTTAACAAACCACAGTCGGGAATGACTAAAGAGATACCGGAAGGAACGTCAGCAGAAGACGACTGGAACAAGTAAGTGGAAGCAGTGTCAAACTTGCCTCAAGTCCCATGTTGATGCCAGCCAATTACCCCCAACAAGGGAGCCTCCTTGGGGTCTACAATTTGTTTGGACTCACTTTTTTATGTTCTTAGGGTAGATTTGATCTTTGTGCTTTTTTGTGTTTGTTCTAGGTCGTTAGTTGAGTTCGTGGCTCAGTTTTTTGTATTACATCGCTGAGCTACCACGCCGGCTGACTATCAGACCTGTCACGCATGGGTGTCCACAGCTCTGTGGATGAGATTCAAAAGCCATCTCACTAAAATTACGTTCTGCCACTTTACTAACAAAGTTAGGCCGAAGGAAATAGATTGCATATTTAGGATATCAGTAATTAGTAGTCCGGTCATCAGTATGAACATTGAACATCACAGTGCTTTACTGGGCATTTTGCTCATAGAGGTGGGATGCTGTTGCTTTCATCCGACCTTAGAACTGACTTACCCAGAAAATTATAGGCGGACTTACGGCTTACTATGGACTTACGTGCAACTTGGCGTTTTCCTCACCAACAACATTGCAAAGTCGGAAATAAGTGATGAGTGACAGATTAAAACCCAACCCTTGACTGACCTCGGTACAAACTCTCCCTTTGGCGTCGTAGTTTTGCACTTTACCACCCTGCACCAGTATGCAACGCAATTAACCAGCAGACAATGCATTACAGAGCCTTTTCATCATTAATGCGTCATGTATGAATGGTTTCATCTATTAGAAGGTTTCAGTTATACACACGTATCTTTTGACGATTACTGATGTTTTTGTTTTGGAAACCAATATTTTTCGAATGTCCCAACATGGATACGTGGCGATGCGATATTTTTTCGTGGTGTTATTAAACAATAGGTATCACTGACTACTGAATTAGCTGTTGAGGCACATGCATGGCATATATTATTTTAAGTCTATAAAATATATAGTAGGTTAGGGGTAATTAAGAGTAATGATACACGATTGTAATATCTTTTGTGTTCTAGTAAGTTAGCTTACTAAAGAGTTAGCCGCGCGGGAGTAGCCGAGCGTTCTGGAGCGTCACGTTGCGGATCGCGCGGTCTCCCACGTCGGAGGTTCGAATCCTCCCTCGGGCATGGCTGTTTGTGTTGTCTTTAGTATAAGTTTGTTCTTAAGTAGTTTCTAAGTTTAGGGGCTGATGACCCCACAGTTAAGTCCCATAAGCTTTACAAATATTTTAACATTTTTGAAAGAATTATTCTTTTCGAATAACATTTTCTTTTATCTGGTGCTTCTTCGTGCGTGGATGAATAATAAACACCGTGAACCTTGGCAGCAAACCTGCCAGCTAATATCTACATCTACATCTACATACATACTCCGCAATTCACCGTAAGGTGCGTGGCGGAGGGTACACTGTACCACTACTAGACATTTCCTTTCCTATTCCACTCCCAAATTGAACGAGGAAAAAAAGAATGCCTATATGCCTCCGTACGAGCCCTAATTTCTCTTATCTTGTCTTTGTGATCTTTACGCGAAATGTAAGTAGGCGGCAGCAAGATCGTACTACACTCAGCTTCAAATTCCGGCCCTCTAAATTTACTTAACAGAAATTCACGAAAAGAACGTCGTCTTTCTTCCAGCGATCCCCAATTGAGTTGCCGGAGCATTTCCGTGACACTCGCGCATTGGTCGAACCTACCGGTAACAAATCTAGCTGCTCGCCTCTGAACCGCCTCTATGTCTTCCTTAAAACCGATCTGCTGCGGGTCCCAAATACTTGAGCAATACTCAAGACGTGGTCGTACAAGCGTTTTATATGCGGTCTCCTTTACAGGTGAAGTACATCTTCCCAAAATTCTCCCAATATACCGAAGTCTGCTGTCCGCCTTACTCACAACTGTCCTTACATGCTCGTTCCATTTCATATCTCTCTGCAATGTTACGCCTAGATATTTGAACGACGCGACCGCATCAAGAAGCTCACTACTGATGCTGTATTCGAACATTATAGGATTGTTTTTTCTACTCATGCGCATCACCTTACATTTTTCTACATTGAGCGCTAGCTGCCATTCTTCGCACCAACTAGAAATTTTGTCTAAGTCAACCTGTATGCTATTACAGTCAGTTACAGACGACACCCTCCCATACACCACAGCATCATCAGCAAACAGCCGCAAATTACAACTTACTCTGTCCATCAGATCATTTATATAGATAGAAAATAATAGCGGTCCTATCACACTCCCCTGGGGCACGCCTGACGATACACTCGTCTCTGATGAACACTCGCCGTCGAGAACAACGTACTGCGTTCTATTACTTAGGAAGTCTTCCAGCCAGTAAAATCTATCACGGACAATCCCTTACTAGCTTATATACTGCACATAACTATTATTTTTTTCTTTTTCTAACTTTTTTAATAATTATTATATGATTTAATTGGGGGGGTCATCAGTCCCTAAACCTACAAACTACTTATGAACTAGCTTATACTAAAGACGGCACAAACACCCATGCCCGAGGGGGGATTCGATCCCCCGACGGGAAACGGCCTCTCATATCGTAGCATAGCGCCTCAATGCGCTCGGCCGCTCCGCCGCGGCGCACATAAATAACGTAGAGTATTATCCTTATTTAGTTGTACCATTCGTACACAGTAACGCACTTGTATATCTTGGCTAGAAGAACAATAAACCCAACTGGTTTTTTTTCCTTGTTAAAAGAAGTTAATATCACTTTATGACTCCCTTATGTGTATTTCAATGTTGCTGAATTAAGTTGGTCTATCATCTGTTGGCTTGCCACAGCCTACTTACGTAAAATTGCATAAGCAAAAGCATTTTGAAATCAAGCAGACGTGCGGAGTGGCCGCGTGGTCTAAGGTGTCATGCTAAGGCCTGGGCGGCCGTCGCCGTCGGAGGTTCGAGGCCTCCCTCGGATTTGTTTCTTGCCCTTAGTGTAAGTTAGTTTAAGTTGCATGCAAGCCTAGGGAGTAATAATAATAACAGTTTGATCTTACAGGTTTACTAACATCTGAACATTTGAAACCAAGCGGAAAATGAACTACGAAACACGTTTAACATTATTTCGTGCACACATAAGTTGCAATTTTAGAATGGTGAATACATTAAAGAGACTTTACATAATATACTGCCGAATGTATGAATGGATTCACCTATTATATGGTTTCAAATTGAGTTGCAGCTGTTGTACACATATATGTACCAAAATTGTTGTAGAAATATTGTGTTATTCCTAATGTCAATGGAACTAATTGTATTGGCCCCCTAGTATAGTAATAGTTAGTGTAAAACATATATAAAAATAAGGCCGTCTTGCATAATGTACAAAATTTCACGTACAGTATCCAAACAAAAAAGATAGAAATCAAATTACAAATTTCATTCACAACTTTACTATAAACAACACCGAGACAGGTGACTTTAGCAGGGGTACCACACTGAACTCGCATTCGGGAGGACAGCGGTTAAGACCAACCCGCAGCTATCGAGATTTATGTTTTCTGGGATTTTCCTAAATCTCTCCAAGAAAATGTTGAAATGCCGAAGTGGTTCCTTTCAAAGGGCACGACCGATTTCCTTCACCATCCTTAGCCAAAAAAATCCGAGCGTAAGCTCCGGCTCTAATGACCACGGTGTCGACGGGGCGTTAAGCACTAATCTTGCTTGCTTCCTTCCTGACTATAAAACAATATTTCTTGTGACTTGTCCAGGATCTAATATGAATATTTTCTGTGGTGAGCCCATTTCTGAGCAAGCGACATAAAGGTCTCCGTGTGAGAAACATGGAGATTTCAAATACACCCCGCAGTGATTTATAATCAGAAAATGCAAGACTCACTGTAAACCTTAAAGTTAGAAGCCAGATCTGTCGAAAATAGTGGGTATTCTTCGTATGTACACTCTTTCGTTCTCTTTCTCTCGTTATAGCTCCATAGAAGTCTATTGCTTCTTCCTACAGCGGAATGCGCTTCACAGTTGAAAATTCTCAATACCACTGTCATCGTTTTGGAATTTCCTTATGCTCACTGGAATATCAGTCAATAAGAAATGTAATAAAATGTGGTGCCCGATGTGAAATGATTTTCCCCATCCCAATATATAATTATAATCTCATATTTACTGCGTTATATGCGGCTGCGTAGCGCAGTGGTAGGGTACCAGACTACAAATCCGAAAGTCGCGGGATCGATCCTCGCCAGATCCTAGCATTTTTATGTCACTCCCCACTTCTTTCACCTCTGGCAGTGTTGTTGATGTGAAAAATACTGATTAGCAGCGTTGTTGGAAACCCTCGTTAAACTTAGGTCCCCCTATAACCGGCTGGGTAAGTCAATTCGAAGGTCGGAGGAAGGCAACGGCATACAACCTCCAGACAGGACCATACCTAGTATGTGTTCAAATCAATCTTCTGATTGTTGGCTGCTTTACCTTTATGTTGTACAATTGTATAATTTCTCAGGTATACATTCATTTGTATAAGTGCTATATCTGTAAAATCTGTTGAGTAAAACAAATGGGTGTAAAACTTGGTGCGTACTGGGCGATTTTCCATTAACGTTACTGTTTATGTGCTCATATCTCATGAAGTACGTGCCGTACTGTGATACAATTTCAAACTATATTCTGCTGTATGTGTGAATACGTCTGTAAAATATCATGTGGGTACAATATGTATTGTAGAAATTATAAATTGCAACATTATACTGAATGCCGTAGTTTTACTCCGTGAAAAGCGGAAAAGCAGTAAGCGAGAAATCTGTTTACTTTCATCATTTTGCTTTGGTTGTCAGCGAGAAAATGTTTGCTAAAGAATTGAAATAATGTTTGTTGCAAGTCGCTAAGTGCTCTTCTTGTCAAATAGTTGACTGATAAAGTCACACTATCACGTGCCGGAAGAAGTATCTACTGAACTATCGGACCTATCGCAAAATTCCTTCTTAGCTGACGTCTTCTTCCTACAGACTACTTGATAGGTGAAGTAGGTTTTGAGATTTCCTCTTTAACCAGTGATTGAGTGGGTGAATGAGTGTGCATTCGCTTTTATGTAAATAGAGATTAGGCAAATAAGACCGTTGTAAAATTTTGTTTGTAGTTTTAATATTCTTTTTTGAATATTTGTAGAGGCATCTGGAGATGGTAGCTAGAGTCCTGAAACTTGTTCAAATGTTTGTATAGTCTATGGGACTTAACTACGGGGTTATCAGTCCCTAAACTTACAAACTACTTATTAACTACTTACGAACTAGGACGTCACAAATATCCATGCCCGAGGGGGATTCGAACCCCCGACCGTAGTGGCCGTGCAGACCGTGACTGGAGCGCCTTAGTCTCCTCGGCCACTGCGGCCGGACCTGAAACTTGTTATGCAATAATAAAAAGTTGTAAAAAAAGCGATCTTTGGTATCACTTTCATGATCAAAGCAGATCGCGACTTGAAGATGTGCAAACTACACAGATATTTTAGAAATTTGAATGTCGCGCCCAATGGTGGCTGACTGCAACGATCCAGAGATGCTGCTTCAACTGCCACTCACGCTGAAATACCTCAAATACTGCATAAACGTACAGGGTGTCCTACTATTTACGAATAACATAATTAAATACGATATTATACTTTAACTGTACCATCTATAGATGTATTATACATGCACTATACACCTTTAGATCGCAGAATATCGACATCCAAAGAGCCACCATTGATTTAGCTACAGCTTACTGGCGATGTACAAGCTAAAGACTGAAACAAAGACTGGAGAACAAAGGAATAATTTTTCTTTAGTACGAGTTCTAACTAGATTGCATAGAGGCCATAGATATTTTATTTCATTCGTGTTTGTATTTATGATGTTCCGAGGACCAACTTGAGAAACAAGTCTCCATGGTCATGGAACGTGTGAGTACATCAAATTGTAACGAAAGAATAGTAATGCATTAAAGGAGCAATCCAATGAACACGATAGGAGTAAGCATAAATGAGAACAGTCAACAACGTAATGCAGAAATTGTCTCTCTATCTTTCTCTCTCTCTCTCTCTCTCTCTCTCTCTCTCTCTCTCTCTCTCTCTCTCTCTCTCTCTCTCTTTCCTAGAATTCCTCGACATCTCTGAAAGAGTGAGTTTTGCTGAAACCGTTGAATTTAGACTTTCCGCACAATACTACTAAAATTTTTGAATTCTAGTGGCTGGTCGCTACACACTTTTCTGCACAAGGGCCAAGGAAGTGTGATTCAGAAACAGATTCAATTTCTGTCTACTATTAGATGAGTGAAAACGACATTAAAGAAACATTTATTGTGAGACCAATGTCAGAGTTCCCATCCTACTGAACCTGAGTGGACTAGATGTTCACGAGCTTACAAGACATATTGCTCGAACCGATCTTTTCTGTGCAATAATAATCCTTTTTGTATCCGATGATATGCCACAGATAATAGCAATGCGTCTTATGTGAAAGAAAATAAGCAAAGAAGAATACTTTTCCTGTTGATCTATCACTTATTTCATATACTGTTCTAACTGTATATGACGCAGCATTCGGTTTTTGAACAGGATCGTGAACATGGTCTTATTATCTGTCTCAGAGCCTAGAAATTTGAACTGTTTAGTCATGCTTATCATAGGCCGTTTTTGTGTAATCAAAACGCCCGTTATTGTTGAATTATGTGTTAGTAACTTTAAGAACTGTATCTAACAGTAATTTTATAATTAATTTACTTTCTACAAGCCATGAACTTATTTCCATAACTGCATTAATTTGAAGATATTATGATAATAAACCTAGGTCACGGTATACGTATACAAATCATATTATGCATCTGGTTGGCTGAAACTTGTTCATACTTTGATGATGATAAACGTTACAGACAATAATGATGCTTAACTTAACAACTGTATTTCTTTTGTTAATGCATAAGCGATATTCCGCGCGATTTGCAGACTAAAATGAGTAAGCGATATTATGCGCGATTTGCACAGTAAAACTAAATGTTTTTCACTGTGTTACTAACAGTTACACAATAATCACATGAAAAATCTGCCCTACCAACAGGGAACGGTACATGTTGTATTAAACTATTTCCCAAGTACGTTAAAGGACGCAGAGTTGTCATTTGCTTACTGCGAACCAGCAGGAACTCTTTCACGGTTTGTTAATCTACTCTTCCTCGGCTGTAATTAAAGGAACTCTCTGTGGAACTTCTGAAGAGTTGGAAAAAAAAGTTTTATACGCTGTAGCTAACTTAATTACGATTGATCATTCCTTGAAGCAAAATTAATAAATGCACATCCCGACATTTTCCAATGCGCTTTTTCACTTTTGCACCGGTTTGTACAATAAAGAAAAAAGAGCACCGTTAATTACGTAAGGAGTGACGTAA
This sequence comes from Locusta migratoria, assembly GCA_026315105.1. Lineage (NCBI taxonomy): Eukaryota > Metazoa > Arthropoda > Insecta > Orthoptera > Acrididae > Locusta > Locusta migratoria. The sequence continues at coordinate 232,835,283 of CM048751.1, read as the reverse complement.
TCCCGTTGCCACGAAAGTGCACCGTTCAAAGTACGGCGCTACTTCGTCATTAATTAAAAACGGATTTCTGTTACGCAGAAATTTCCTTTTCGAGTGTCGATACGCGCCGTCTCGCTTAAAAGGGGTCGGCGAGTGGATGGGGTACAGAGATGGCTGCAGGTGACTGCTGGTAGGGCGGCAACACTCTCTACTTGCAAGCCGCGCGGATTGCCTGAAAAGCAGGGGCAAGCGGCGCGGCGGCTAACGGACGTGCGCAGACAGCTCTTACCGCCGGCTCGGCGTTCGGGAAGACGCGTAGACGCTCCGAAGCGACTAGCGGCGTTGATCTCAGCGCTCCTTCCGGCAAATGCTTTAATTAACAGAGCGAGGGCGCCCGCGCGCGCAACTTGCGCCGATGTTTCGACTGAGCTCGCCCGCCACGTGCGCGCCGCACCTCATTAAGGGGTTCGAGGATGACTGAAGAGGCTTGCTTGACAGGCCCAAGTTCAGTAATTAGTTACGCGACGCTGGAGCCGTTCTGCCGTCGAGTGAGTTGCCCGGAGCGACTTTTGCGTCTGTCCACACGAGACACGGAGAGAGAGAGAGGGAGAGAGACAGAACACCGGGCCACCCTGCTAGTACAAGCCAGTGTCGAACACACAAGTTCCGTGTGCTGGTAGCACCGTGTAAATTCCATGCTACTAGGGTGAGTGTATTGTCTTGTTAGTCTACATCTACGTATATACTACGCAATCTACCGTAAGGTGCGTGTCGGAGGGTACACTGTTCTACTACTAGGCATTTCCTTTCCTATTCCGCTCCCAAACAGAATGAGGGAACAAAGAATGTATATCTGTACCAGCCCTAATTTCTCTTGTCTTTGTGATCTTTACACGAAATATACAAGGTGTCGAGAAAAGGGCTCCCTGATTTCAAAATTAAATATCTCGAAAACAAAGATCGATAGAGGAATGCAGTAACCATTATGTTTATTGTGAAAGCTGTAAGAAATTTATACAGCAGTTTGAAATAATAGTTACAAAATCTGCTAACAGATGGCGCTGTACGCTATACAGCTCATATCAGCATACAAAAGTGAAATAATCGTATGAAAACACTCTTTGCAAACAATCACATCACAATGTTTTCAAAATTTCACCATTGGCACTACAGAGGTGGCGCAAACGAAGAATGAAATTTGCCATCACATTTCCTAGTGTGTCAACTGAAATGGATTCAAACGCCACAGAGATCGCCGATTCAAGCTCGTCGAGCGGGGTGGGATGCTTCTGGTAGACCATGTCTTTCACTGCGCCCCACAAAAAGTCACAGGGAGTCAAATCCAGCGAATATGGAGGGCCAATCCATGCCTGCACCAGTAAATTTGGAATATTCCAAAACAATGACTCGATTCCAGAAGTATTCCTCAAGAAAGCGAGACACTTGTTCGGTCCGATGTGGTCGGGCTCCATGTTGCATAAACCATTCAGTACCTGGTCGATCCTCTAACGCTTGCTGTGTGGCGACAAACTGTTCCAAAATTGCAACGTAACGTGCACCAGTGACCGTTTCTCGAGTAAAAAAAGGGCCAATAATGCCTCTGATGCGTACTGCAGCCCACACAGTAACTTTAGGAGAATACAGGGGTTTCGCTTCACACCAATATGGCTTTTCGGAACCCAAACTCGCCAGTTCTTCTTATTCACGTATCCATTCAAGTGGAAGTGTGCTTCATCTGCAAACCAGATTCAGCCAACATCAAGTGTTTCACTATCAATTATTGTGAGCATCTGACTAGCAAAGGCAACCCTTTGTTGCACATCTCGTACGGGTTTCAAATGTTTGTTGTTCAAATGGTTATATAGCTTATGGGACTGGTGCGTTTGAATTTTGAATTGAAACATGTGGAGGCTCTTCCTCAGTATTTTCTGCGTGTTGGAACGGTTCAAACCAGTCTCAGACGCAATTCTATGGACGAATGACATTGGATTTCGCTGAATAATTCCAGAAACTGTGGCGATATTTTCAGGCGTAACTCCGGTTTGCTAGCGGCCAACATGCTCCACTAGATCATCAGTTACGCTGCCTGTTCATTGAAATTTTGCGAAGAGCGAACGAATTGTTTTCGCATCGGGTACTTTTGGAACATTAAATCGTACTTGAAAACTTCGCCTTGTTGCCGTAGGACTCTCTTCTAACCTGTGGTACTCTAGCACCAGAAAACGCGTTGTTCAATGGAGTACAGGGTTTTAATCTCTTCCTTCGGTACGCTAACCTCCTTTCACGTTTCAATAGTGGTAGTGATCGCTCTGGGCTTCGGATCACTATTTATACTAGGCATTACGTATGGCGATTACATCGTCATCTGTTAGCAGCTTTTGTAACTATTATTTCAAACTGCTGTATAAAGTTCTTATAGTTTTCGCAATACACATACCGTTCACAGCATTCCTCTATCGATCTTTGTTTTCGAGATATTTAATTTTGAAATCAGGGTGTCTTTTTCTGGACACCCTGTACATCTACACAGATTCTCTGCAAGTCATATTAAAGTGCATGGCAGAGGGATCATCGAACAGATTTTATGACATTTCACTACAGATCCATTCTCTAATTCCTCTTACTAGGGACTGATGACCCCGTAGTTAAGTTTCATAAGCATTTGAACAACAAACATTTGAAACTTCTTACAGCTTTCACAATAAACATACCGTTTACTGCATTCCTCTATCGATCTTTGTTTTCCAGATATTTAATTTTGAAATAAGGGTGTCCTTTTCTGGACACCCTGTAAGTAGGTGGCAGGAAGATCGTACTACACTCAGCTTCAAATGTCTTCAACAGACATTCACGAAAAGAACGTCGTCTTTCCTCCAGCGATCCCCATTTGAGTTCCCAGAGCATTTCTGTGACAGTCGTGCATTGGTCGAAACTACCAGTAACTAATCTGACGATTTCAGTCAGAGATGTAGAGCTATGATGCAATCTCGAGACAGCCAGTGTCGTCTCTGTAATTAGTGAGGTGGCATACGAGCGCTGCCAAGCAGTGGCGTCTTGGCCGGGACTCCCCATGCAACGCACCAAGGTCAAGGGCGCCTCGGTTGGGTGTAGCGGAGATGTTCGGAGGCAGGCTGAGATTGAATTCTCGTGTCAGGGACATGTTTTTGTGGCCAACGTTATCGTTGTGCCGTCACTAGTTGTAGATATGTTGCTCGTTGTGGAATGTTTGGTGGCACACCATACTACTTTGCACTTTGGCAAAGGCGAAGAGCGCCTTCGGCTGAATCAGAAAGAAATTGGGTTAAAATTCAGCGAGAGCACCATAAGGCTGCGTTCCGTGGGTCTGTGTTGCCACTTTTTATCAAATTATCGGGCGATATATTCGCCAGATCTCGTGCTCTCGGAGTATGATGACCCGTATGTACTTCTCGTTGATTGTGATAGTAGACATCCTGGCCGAGATCGACCGGAAAATGAGTTCGTCAGAGGGTGCCCCACCCCAAACGAAAATTAATTTATATTCCATTTTGCGGAAAAATGTGACGGTTTTTTTCTGATGTCCCACGCACGATCAAAGACTTTCAATATAAGTTTAAAGTGCGGACACACAACAAGATTTTTGCGAAGCCATACCAAATTCCATGGGTTTACAAGCCGGAAGTTGAGGAGGAGATTGCGCGGATGTTAGCGTATGGCGTCATGGAACGCACTGTGAGTCCACATAACATTCCATTGTCGATCAGGCTTGTCCTGGATTCGCGGCAAATAAACACCATAATTGAGACGGAGATTAATCGACCGCAGACGTTAGATGAACTCTTGTAGTAATTCCAATGCGTCCGTGTACTCTCCTCGATCGACTTGCGGTCCAGCTACTAGCAAATAGAACTGGACCCCAGTTGTCGGCCTTACGCAGCCTTCCTTTGCTTCCGAACCTGCTACCAGTTCTGAAAGCTTCCTTTTGGCCTTAACATCAATTCTGCTGCCTTTATTCGTGGCTTTCTCTGTATTTTACCACCTACGTGGATGATGCGCTGATCGCGGAAAATTCATGGGAAAGCCAGAACCAAGTTTTAGATCAACTACTGCATGTTTTCCAGCAATCAGGGGTAGCGGTTAATCTGAGGAAATCAGAATTCAGTCGGCCGCAAGTCAACTTTCACGGACACATTATTATGAGAGGGAGTATTCTCCCGCGCATGCTCGGAAATGCGATCGTAGCGCTGTCGCGGATGGAAATAGAAACGGAACGCAGGCCGCAGCGGCCGAGCGGTCCGCGGAGCGCCAATCACAGTCTGCACGGCCACTACGTCCGGGGGTTCAAATCCCACCTCCCGGGCATTGATGTTTGTGTCGTCTTTAGTCTAAGGTGGTTCATAAGTACTTTGGAACTTTAGGGACTGATGACCCCGCAGTTAAGTCCCATAAGCTTTACAAACATTTGAATATTTTTGAAATAATGAAATGCAAAAAACTTTGCCCCAATACACATGAAGTAATTTATTATTCGCAACACATTTCAAAGATATTTGCTTAAGATTCCACTCTGCGAACCTGGAAAATCACGAGGTGCGTTTTCAAAGAGTAAGGTGGCTTTATACTTTTCGAAAAAATATTTATTTAGTCAACAATGTTCATATTGTCCCCTTCAAAGTAATCCCCTTCAGATACAATACACTTGTGCCAACGCTTCTAGCAATCCTCTAAGTTCTTCTGAAAATGTTCAAATGTTTGTTAAGCTTATGGGATTTAACTACGGGGTCTTCAGTCCCTAAACTTACAAACTACTTAAGAACTAACTACTACTAAGGACGGCAAAAATATCCATGCCAGAGGGGGGATTCGAACCCCCGACCGTAGTGGCCGTGCAGACCGTAACTGGCGCGCCTCAGGCCGGCTAAGATCTCCTGAGAAGCACTTTCTTTGTACAGCCTCGGGTAGTTTCGTCGATGCAGATTTTATATCTTCAACCATTGCAAAACTTCTACAGTTTTGGGAGCAGGAAAAAGTCGCAGGGTGCAAAAGCCGGTGAATTTCGTGGTTGAGGTATGATTGTCGTTTTTGGCCAGAAAATTTCTCACAAGCAACTGTAAATGAGCAGGTGCATTGTCATAATGCAAAAACCTTGAATTGTTCTTCCACAATTCTGTACTTTTTTGCCTACTACTTCTCGCAAACGACCATAACGTCAGGATGATATTCCTTATTGTGCGTACGACCTCGAGGCAAAAATTCATGATGCACTATGCCACGTTAATAAAAAAAAAAAAGTTATCATAACTTTGACATTTGATCGAACTTGGCGTGTTTTGTTTAGGTCTTGGCTCTGCGGGATGCTTCAATTAGGACGATTGAGTTTTGGTTTCGACTTCATAACTGTAAACCCATGTCTCATTACCAGTTATGAGCCTTTTAAGCAAATCATCATCACTGACGTCTCCTTGCGTCGGTTCTTAGAATCAAAACTCAGAAATTTTGGCCACGACAGATTAGCCGTGCGCACTGGGGCACCGTGTTCCAGTGCGCGTGGCCGTTTGCGTCTGATATGGAGTTTATGTTGTCCTTAGGTTAGTTTACGTTAGTTTAAGTAGTTTGTATGCTATGGACTGATGACCACGCAGTTGGGTGCGACTGATTTACAAAAATTTGAACATTTTTGGGAAGTTTTGAAACAAACTTCGCTGAAACACGTCTCATGCCCAAAACATTCGAAAAAACTGCATGACACGAGCCGACCAATATGCAACATCGTCAGAAACTTCTCTTACGGCAATTCGACTGTTTTACAAAACAATTTTCTTCGTAACTTGGACGTTATCATCTGTAATTGATGTGTTGCGGCGTCCAGAGCTAGGTTCGTCATTTGCATTTTCTCGGCCATCTTGGAAGAGCTTGTACCACTTTTAAACATTTTTAAGAGAACACTCACTGTATTCCACTGTCAACAATTCAAGGGTTTTAGAGCATTTGGCTCTATTATTTACTCAAAATATGATGCAAATTTGTGGCTACATTTCTATAATGAAAAATCGCCATGCACAGTAAAACACGTACAACCTCTTTATTTGTCAGAAAGAAACCAAGTATGCTGCACATTTGAATGTTCAAAATGTTTGTTAAGCTTATGGGACTTAACTATGGGGTCATCAGTCCCTAAACTTACAAACTACTTATCAACTACCTTATACTAAAGACGGCACAAATATCCATGTCCGAGGGGGGATTCGAACCCCCGACCGTAGGGGCCGTGCAGACCGTGACTGGAGCGCCTCAGTCTCCTCGGCCACCGCGGCCGGCCTGTACATTTGAAACTGAATATATGTTCGGGACATGTGTAGCAACGTAACAGAAAATTATCGATAATCGGACGTAAGCGTTGATCGCACTATTTGGAAAGTCACCGCACTTTTTGAACGGTCCTTATATATGTGACTACGTAGGCTTTCCCGGCGAAATAACTGATTAAATTCATCAGCCCTTGTATATTATTGTAGGCTACATACATCAGGAGATACGACGCCGTAACGACTGAGCTGAGTGAAATGAAAATAATGTGGGTTATGTAAATATAAAACACTGGTCTTCGTGCTTGCTAGTTATTTCCTCACATTGTAGAAAGCAAGAAACTGCAGTATGAGATTCCAAGTAGAGACATTATATATTTGATAGCAGAACATCCACCGACTCTTGTGTCTCTATATAAAATCGTAAACAAATCTGTCAGATGCGAATGTAGAGACGTCGGTACTCGTCATCATACTGTATGTCAGTGTCCTCTGAGCAGTGATGAGGCACGAACAACATTGCTGTACATATCTACCACAGCTTTGCAGTAAGAAACCCTGATTCCTGGACAGATATAAACTAGGTTGATTAGCAGTTAGGCAACAAGAAACGTCAAATTTTCAATGGAAAGATCAGAAAGCAACCTTATTACTTCATGTAAGTAGTTGCAGACGGGATAGAAAATTACCGAACCATCAGGTTAATAAGAGATGGTTGTAAAATTCTAACACGGGTTATTTACAGAATATTGGGAAAACTAGCCTACCTCGGGGAAGATCAGTTTCGGTTCAGGAGAATTGTAGGAACACGTGAGGCAATATTCAGCTAACGACTTATCATAGAACGTAGATTAAAGAAAGGCAAACGTACATTTCTGGCTTTTGTTTATTTGGCAAAAACTTTTAACAGTGTTGACCATAACACAATCTTTCAAATTTTGAAGTGAGCAGGGATAAAATATAGGGAACGAAAGGTTCTTTACAACTTGTACACAAATCAGACACAGTTGTAAAAGTCGAAGAGCATGAAAGGGAACTGCTGATTGGGAAGGGAGTAAGACAGGGTTGTAGCCTTTCTACAATTTAATCAATTTGTACATTGAGCAAGGTATAAAGGAAAGCGAGGAGAAATTTGAAGAAGAAATTAAAGTTCAAAGTGAAGAAGTAAAAACATTGAATTTTGCCGATGACATTCTGTCATAGAGAACAAAGGACCTGGAAGAGCAATTGAACACAGTGGAAAGTGTCTTTAAACGAGCGTGAACAACAACGAGCAACACAAGCGTAATGCAGTTTAGTATATTAAAATCAGGTGATGTTGAATGAATTAGATTAGGTAACGAAACAATGAAGATAGTAATCAGTTTTCTGACTTGTGCAGTAAAATAACGCATGATGATCGGAGTACAGATGACATAAAAATCATAATGGCAATGGGAAGAAAACTATTTTTGAAAAAGAGAAATTTATTAATATCGAATATTAATTTAAATGTTAGGAAGAATTTTCTCAACGAATTTGTATGGACTGTAGCTTTGTACGGTAGTGAAACATGGACGGCCAATAGTTCAGAGAAGAAGAGGATAGAAGATTTTGAAATGTGATGCTGGTAAAGTATACTGGGTATTAGGTAGGTAGATCGCGTAAATAATGAGGAGGCACTGAACTGAAATTTCTGGGATACTTTGACTAAAAGAAGACATTGATTGGTAGTACATATTCCTAGACAGTTTGGGAATCGTGCATTTAGTATTGAAGGGTAGTTTTCGGGGTAAAAATCGCAGAGGGGGACCAAGAGATGAATACAGTAAAGAATGTTACATTCATGTGGGGTGCCGTTCTTCTAACGATGGGATAGGCTTGGAAGCTGTATGAAGCCATTGTCTAAAGACCACAATAACAACAACATGTAATTTATAAATAATATAAAAGCTACGCGGATACCTAATGTAACTGCCATCTTCCGTGTTTAGACATACACGAAAATGCTTGGTTTCGTACATTTTCCGAAAAAGTGACAGTGAGGCCCAGGAACAATACGCGCATGGCCGGATAGCCATAAATCTCGTATTTAATGGAGCGCGGTGCAGAAACACAGGCCGGTTGATTAGGAGTAAGGGACCACGACGCGGAAAGGCGAGCGAAAATGATTTATAGAGCACTTTCTCGTGCTTAAAAGTCAGTCGTAATGGACGGCAACAAATTTATTTCAATTACTTCCGCTTTCTTGCATTCAAATAGGGCAAAATAATTTCCATTTACCTCCACGCGACGGAGACATACAGTCGGGACCACGGATTACGAAATACGCTGCAGCAAAATGATTAATTAGTTACTCTGAAATGTGTTTTTGCGTAAGTTTTACACTGAAGAAATGTTCTACTCTTGCGTTTCTGACATTCTCTTACCAACTCTGATCTTTTTACTCGTTTCCAGATATCACATTAGTCACAAAAGAGCACTGATGGTATTTATTTACGCTGTAAGGCATCTGTTACACGGCTATAAGGCTGGGATGCCGCAGAAACAATTATTGATATTCACAGAATATATGACATCAACTGCGAATGGGCAAAGCTGAAAATGTGTACCCAGCCGGGATTCGAACACGGGTCTCCCGCTTTCTAGGCAGTTGCGCTGACGAGCAATGATCCTCTCGTTAGTGGGGAGGGGTTGGCCAATTTTGAAGCCCTTACTCTTACGGGAATTAGTACATAGCGACTACGAGTTTGACTATTGTGGGCAGGGTAAAGCTGGGAATTTGTATCTGACGGGAGGCGCGCTTAGGTAGTCTACACCAACATCTACATACATACTCCGCAATTCACCGTAAGGTGCGTGGCGGAGGGTACACTGTACCACTACTAGGCATTTCCTTTCCTATTCCACTCCCAAATTGAACGAGGAAAAAAAGAATGTCTATATGCCTCCGTACGAGCCCTAATTTCTCTTATCTTGTCTTTGTGATCTGTACGCGAAATGTAAGTAGGCGGCAGCAAGATCGTACTACACTCAGCTTCAAATTCCAGCCCTCTAAATTTACTTAATAGAAATTCACGAAAAGAACATTTTCTCCAGCATTGGTCGAACCTACCGGTAACAAATCTAGCTGCTCGCCTCTGAACCGCCTCTATGTCTTCCTTCAAACCGATCGGCTGCGGGTCCCAAACACTTGAGCAATACTCAAGACGTGGTCGTACAAGCGTTTTATACGCGCTCTCCTTTACCGGTGAAGTACATCTTCCCAAAATTCTCCCAATAAACCGAAGTCGGCTGTCTGCCTTACTCACAACTGTCCTTACATGTTCGTTCCATTTCATATCGCTCTGCAATGTTACGCCTAGATATTTGAACGACGCGAAAGCACCAAGAAGCTCACTACTAATGCTGTATTCGAACATTATAGGATTGTTTTTTCTGCTCATGCGCATCACCTTACATTTTTCTACTTCGCACCAACTAAAAATTTTGTCTAAGTCAACCTGTATTCTATTACAGTCAGTTACAGACGACACCCTCCCATACACCACAGCATCATCAGCAAACAGCCGCAAATTACAACTTACTTGCAGGTGCGGTGATCACTGTGTCCCCAGTGATGTAGAAATCAGCGCAACTGCCTAGAAAGCAGGAGATCCGGGTTCGAATCCCGGCTGGGTACACATTTTTCAATTTTGCCCATTCGCAGTTGATATCATATATTCTGTGAATATGAAAAAATAAGAACTGCGGGATCAGAAGTGACGTCTGTTCTTTCGGAACAGACTCCACATGTATATATACAATTATTTGAGCTGACTTCCAAGATGCAGCAGATCAGTTTAAAGGAGACATAGAGGCGGTTCAGAGACGAACAGCTAGATTTGTTACCGGTAGGTTCGACCAATGCGCGCGCGAGTGTCACGGAAATGCATATAGTCATTCTTTTTTTCCTCGTTCAATTTGGGAGTGGAATAGGAAAGGAAATGCATAGTAGTGGTACAGTGTACCCTCCGCCAGGCACCTTACGGTGAATTGCGGAGTATGTATGTAGATGTAGATGATAAATATTCGTCCAGTGAAATCAGCGAGAGGGACCACCCAACTCGGGCATCAACCTTAACAGCATTTTCGAATTGGTAAAATTTCTTGAGCTTTCTATAATTTATACAGAATGAAGCATTGAAAGGGGTATGTACCAACGCCGGGGTTCCAATCCGTGTCTCCTGATAATTAGGCAGTTCTGTTAACTACCATGCCACCCTCGTACAGTTTACGAATTTTCCACCTTGCGCTTCACATCCAGTGTCCCGTATTACTTGTGTTGAAGAAGCTTAGCGAAGCTCTTCCTAGTCCTAGCGCTGCTCAGTTACAGTCATACGCACTGGGGATAATATAGACAGGTAAATAACGATATGTGATGTGCGTTAACGAACACAGTGTTCCTCCAGATGCACAACATTTTCAAGAAGATGATATCAATTTAAAGATATAACAGGAGACACTTCAGCATTTATCGTAATTTTAGCTGTTTATTTATACTTGGAAATCGATTTCGTCTACACTATTAGGTATCTTCAGTGTATGGACAAACCAGTGAGGCCGATTAAGCACAATCGAAAAATAGAAACCGATAATCACACACTGTGAAAAATTATTAAGAAAAATTACTTGCGACAGAAGCATAAATAGGAGTATTCCTGATGTGAAACAAGTGGAAAGAAATATGTTTAACATTTCGGATATAAGACACAGCTCTGTTGCAAGAACATTTTCATAAAGTGTCTGACAAGTTTTACTGTTGTGCCTTACTAGTTGGACAGGCACTGAAAATGGCTACTCGAGTATGAAGCTGTGAGTTAACTTTAGTATGTTACTTTAAGGAGTTTGTAAGTCTAGGGATCGATAACCTCAGCAGTTTGGTGTCTTAGGTTTACCAAAATTTGATTTCGAAATCAATTAAAAAAATAAATAAATGCTAAAATTACGATCAATGCTAAAGTTTCTTGTGGTGTGGTCGTGGTGAAGACCGCTACAAATGGAGTCTATATTCAATTTACAGTGATAAGACGAGAGAAAAAATGTATCGATTAGATTTAAATCGCGGAAAAGACTGAAAACGACCGCAAGTTCTCCTCACCTCATATTTAATTATAATGGATTATTCATATAGAACGTAGCCAGAATTGAACGTAAGATGAGCTCCAGATGACTAAAAATTTAGAATAAAACGTTGCATTTTTAGATTGGGTCGTGCGAGACAGTAGGTAGTTATATTAGTGCAGATAGCAGTACCAGTAGGTAGGATACAGACATGGTGGGAGGTTAGGTGAAACCACAGCAGAGTGATATCTATGGGAGGCCAGAAAAGCGTGTATTTCCTGAAGAGGGGCAACAGGGTGATTCAGCAACTGATCGGGTCCAGTTCATAACCCAACATAGCATTGCCATACACTAACTTCGAACGACTGAAAGCAAAGGGAGACGGAAGGAAACACCTTTATATCAGTTTTTACTGTCATTGTGACAATGAAAACTGAAATAGTGCCTTGTCCGTCCCTTTCCACCAATGAAAACGCAATCACATTTGCAGATGACCAACAGTGCAGCGATATTACTCAAGACATGTAGGAAAATTGAAATGCGACAAAATGTAAAAACAAGGAATAAAAGACCCGCCGATGATGCTGCAATTGTGGTTAAAAAGAAAAACCAGTGTTCTTGTCGTTAAAAAAGAGGAATAAGTTACATTAATTGGATGTTGTAGGTTTCATTTATCTTCCTCTAATATGGGATGATACTGAGAGGCAAAATCCAAGTTAATAACTAATACAAAACTTTAGTAAAATATAGTATCGTATATGTAATAAGACAATGATATCTTGGGCACAGCCGAGCGCATTGAGGCGCTATGCTACGATGCGCAAAGCCGTTCCCCGTCGGGGGTTCGAATCCCCCCTCGGGCATGGATGCGTTGTGTTGTTTGTACGTTTAGGGACTGATGAGACTGCAGTTAAGTCCCTTAAGCTTAACAAACATTTGAACATTTCTCGGTCACAGAGAAACTCCAATTTTTTATAACCACTGGACACTTCCTCACTGACTAGATGGAATTCGGTCATCCCTCCTGAAAATGATCGTAATAGAAAGTTAGTAAGTATGTGGACCATTGTCTGTAAGTCCGCTCCACAGGCACAGGAATGATCATCTTACTGTCCCCATTTGAAGTTCCAATAGTTGCCCCGACCAACACCACTACGGAAGCGGTTGATCAAAGACCACTCCCTCGTGGGAAGGTACATTCCTTGAAGCTCCATCGAGGGATCGTCTATTCAGATGTTGTTTTATCCATTGATTGAATCCTAAGTTCTTGCCCAGTTGTATTTAGGAGAGAAGCTAGTCTCATGTAGTTGGACTCCGATAGGACCCACAAATCAATTAGACCATCCAAATCCTGCTAAATTTTCGTACTTCTTTCTTGACCAAGAATGAGCACTTTTCGCACAAAGACCCACCGCCCCTCAGAACTGTCTAAATGTTTACTTTACCTAATCACTTCAGAAGGGTTATTGCAGAAATAAAAATTGCATATAGTGAAGCACGAATCTCTCTTTCCAAGCATTAATCCCGACTTGCAGGGTCTGCTACTTTGCAGCGTCTCCTCCATTTCTTTCGGTCGTTGACATTTTCTTGCCTTAATCCAACAGCGTCCATGTCTGCCCTGATGTTGTTAGTCCATCTCTTTGGGTGTCTCCCTCGTGGTCTTGTTCCTCCTGGGTTGATGTGGAGTGCTGTCTTCGCAACCGAATTGTCCTCCTTTCTGATGACGTGGTCGTATCAGCGGAGACGGGCTTCCCTCAGTTTGTCTGTGATGGGCGCCACACCAAACTTTTGCCGGACTTCTGTATTTTTTACATGGTCATGTCGGGTCAGCCCCATAGGCCAACAAAGCATCTTCATTTCCATCGTATGCAGCATTTGCTCCTGCTGTTTCATCATAGTGCGACACTCAGTCCCATAGATTGCTGCTGGACTAACAATGGTTTTGTAAACTTTTGCCTTTAGACGTTGATGCATCTTTTTATCGCAAAGGACTCCAGTGACCTGTCTCCACTTGACCCAAGCTAGTGAAGCACGAATATTAGAATTATCAAATTTGGCAAATTTGCCAAACTTTGAAAAGTTGTATATCTCAGAAACTTTGTCATCCGAGATCATTTTGGTCTCACATTGTAGCAATTTTAAAGTAGTTTACAAATATACAGAACAGTCTTTGTCGGAAACATGGCCCTTCCTGGTCAAACAGATATAAAAATGAAACGAATGGAAATATTTAGCACTTTTGGGGATATTCAAATGCGATCCGGGAGAAGGGACGCGGTTGCCAAACCCCAAAATCGAATTTGGCATCTGAATTTTATCCCATATAAGAAAAAAATATATATTACACCCATTTGATGCAACTTAGGATGTACTAGGTTACTGGATTTTGAAGGCAGACCGCCATAATACGAGGCGCGTCCAGAAAGTAAGTTCCGTTTGGTAATAAAATGAAAATGTGCACAGATACAGAAGAAATTTTTATTGCACAAAATTCTACAACTCTTTTCCACATAACTTCCGAAATTTTGTAGGCACTTGTTATAGCGTGCCACAAGTTTTTGCATGCATCCTTCATTGAAGGTGGCTACCTGTGTATTCAACTATGTGGTAACAGCTCTTTATCATCGTTGAAGTGTTGACTACAATAAAAACAATGATTGTACAAAAATCTACCACTGTTAAACTACTTTTCTACATAGCTTCCGAAATTTTGCAGGCAATTGTCATTGCATGGCACTAGGTTTTGTGTGCCTTTTTCATAGAATGTTGCCGCCTGTGTATTCAACCATGTGGTAACATGTTCTTTCAGCTCGTCATCATCGTTGAAGTGTTGTCCACCAAGGACAGATTTTATGTGTAAGAAGAAGATTACTGTCAAAAGATTTTTTTTTCACCGAATGTGACCAAACAAATCTTACAGAAATTTTAATGGGACCTGTTTGATCATCCTCCATACAGCTACGACCTCTCTCCTAGCGACTTTCATCTCTTCTTACACCTAAAATCTGTCCTTGGTGGTCAACACTTCAACGATGATAAAGAGCTGTTACCACATAGTTGAATACACAGGTGGCAACCTTCTGTGAAGGATGCATGCAAAAACTTGTGGCACGTTATAACAAGTGCCTACAAAATTTCTGAAGTTATGTGGAAAAGAGTTGTAGAATTTTGTGCAATAAAAATTTCTTCTGTATCTGTGCACAATTTCATTTTATTACCAAACGGAACTTACTTTCTGGACGCGCCTAGTATTTAGCACTCTAGGGGATATGCAAATGCGATCCGGGGGAAGCGACGCGGTTGCCAAAGCCCAAAATTGAATTTGGCATTGGAGTTTTATCCCATAAAAGAAAAAAAAATCTATTACTCCCGTTTCATGCAACTTAAGATATACTAGATTACTGGCTTTTGAAGGCAGACTCTCCTAATATAAAACGAATACTCTATTCTGTCCATTTGTTTATCTGCCTTTTCTGGCACTGCCGTAGACTCAACACCCCCGTCCCCCCCCCCTCCCCCACCCACAGATCCATCACTGCTGTCACGTACGAGTATTCAGCTGAATTTTTGAACAGAAATCAAGGTTTTAGGTGGTTCCTATGAAGCAGAGTTTCCCATTCGCTACGTCGCTGCAGAGAGTAGTCAAAGTTCCACAAACATTTTCCTTTTACGATATACACGTCCGTGAGCATTCGCCTCTCTGACGATAGGCACGTCTCCAACTCGCAACTGGCGCTCGTCTCGTAGTGTACCGAATTTATGACAGTACCACTTAATCGGCTCCGAGCACTCCAGTCATTAATCTTCTTACTTGCCTTCCTAGTTTACGGAATTCTGGCGCAAAGTAGCCTTTTGTGTCTTCTTCCAGCCGTGTAATTATAAGCGTATTAGCTTCCGTATAGCTGTCAGTCCGTGAGCGACGCCGCTCCGCTACTCTGACGACTCCAGCCGCTGCGAACAAAGCATCACACTCTAGAGAGGAGGGGATCCAGTGGGGCGTTCTGCCGCGCTGGCGGAGGTATTACAGTCGGCAGGCGAGCGGGCATTAATTAAACTGCAATTAGCGGCCTCTCCGGCGAGGAAACGCGCAAGCCGATAATTGGTCTAAATGGACCTGCACGCACCGCGCACAACTCCCATTGTTAGAGTTTCGCGTTGTTTAAAAAGTTGTAGAGAAGGTCTGAAAACTAAAAGCCGGGCACCAGGGATACTTGAGCCACTTGACAAATTTACAGATTAAACAGACGGAACGATACGTGGAAATGATACTGGAACATATTCTAAACGAAATTCAGGGTTTGTTTATTTTCTAGGAGGCGATCTAATTTTCATATTATAGAAAGATATAAAAAAGCCAAGATCGCTGATCATGAATTTTTATTTATGACGACCGGTTTCGCTGAACTATGTCAGCATCATCTGCTCCAATAAAATCATTTTACAAGGCCATAATCTTGTAATGTTATAATAGTACTGTTCTAATTGTAATTTTGTGTAATGTGTTGTCGTAATGTACACAGACACATTAATAGAACCAGTTTGTTTTTTGCCAGCAGTCTGTAGTTCTGTTATAGGCTGAAAGAAGAAAGAAAATTTATAGGATGACTTGTAAACAATTTTTGAAAGATATTCGTCGCCCTGTATAATACAGGTTCGTGGATCTCTTCGTTCAGCGCCACAAAGAGACACTTCTGATGAGGTCTTCTGTAACTTGCTTCAATCTGATTAGTGACTAAGAGTATCCAGAACACTGGAGTATATCTTACCTTCTTCAAATTCTTGAAGTGGTCGTTTGAAGTTGTTTGTATACTTTATATAAAAAACGACTTCGCAGTCTCTCATTAATTTCAGGTTAATATTCTTTTATTGTTGCTTCGCAAATAATAATAATAGTTTTTCATTATCCAAACTTACATTCAGTTTTAGAACATGCCACAACATATCTTCGTAAACCACCACAAGAGAACAAACATAAAACAATCTCTGACAAAGAGTCTAAAGCTCCGCAGTTCACAGCACTACGGAAATATATTAAGGAATATCTCTGCCACTATATATTCGAAATATGATTGTCACATGAATTACTAAATGTACTACTACAATGTCAATCAGTTGCTAAATAACATAATTTACAGTAAATGGGTGCACTATGTCATTATAATAAAACATAATTACTACTGTGAGTGACAATAGAAAACTATTGTAACTCACAGTGATAATTATGTTTTATTATAATGACATAGTGCACCCATGCACTGTAACTTATGTTATTTAGCAACTGATTGAGATTACAAGTGTATGGCCTTGTAAAATGATTTTATTGGAGCAGATGATGCTGACATAGTTCAGCGAAACCGGTCATCATAAATAAAAATTCATGATCAGCGATCTTAGGTTTTTTTATATCTTTTTACGAAATTCAGGGTTGCAAGAATAATACAAGGGGCGTTTGAAAAGTACGTGCAAAGTCCGAGAGATGGCACCACCGGCGCGTATCGAGGTCATGTTCAGTTAGTAGCATCTTTGTAATGAACGATCACTAAGTTTCAGCCGTATTGGTCTATTTACTTTTGTTTGGCATTCGCATGAATAAAGGAAGGTGACTCATCGTCAGAGTATGGCAATGGTAATACTACCGATAACAGTACTGCTAAGGCACAACTACTAAACACAGCTTTCAGACGAAGTGAACATTCCAGTATCCAATCCAAGAACAGATGCCAGCATGCGAAACTTACAAGTAGATGTTCCTGGAGAAGTAAAACACCTTAAGTCACTAAACAAAAAGAAATCTTCCGGGCCAGATTGTATACCAACTAGATTCCTCTCACAGCATGCTGATGCAATAGCTCCATACTTAGCTATAATTTGCAACCGATCACTCAGCAAAATATCCGTACCCAAAGACTGGAAAGTTGTCCAAGTTACTCCAATATTCAAGAAAGGCAATAGGAGTGATCCCCAAAATTACAGGCCAATCTCATTGACGTCGATTTGCAGTAGCATTTTGGAACATATACTTTTTTCGAATATTATGAACTACCTCGTAGAGAAGGACCCATTAACCAATAGTCAACACGGATTCAGAAAGTATCGCTCTTGCGAAACACAGTGTGCCCTTTATTCATATGAAGTGTTAAGTGCCATCGACAAGGGATCTCAAATCGATTCCATATTTCTGGATTTCCGGAAGGCTTTTGACACTGTACCCCACAAGCGGCTTCTAATGAAATTGCGTGCTTATGGAATATCTCCGCAATTCTGCGATTGGATTCACGATTTCCTATCAGAAAGGACACAGTTCGATGTAACTGACGGTAAATCATCGAGTAAAACAGAAGTGATATCTGGCGTTCCACAGGGAAGCGTTATAGGCCCCCTACTCTTCCATCTGTTTATAAACGATTTAGGAGACAATCTGAATAGCTCCCTTAGACTGTTCGTGGATGATGCTGTCGTTTATCGGTTAGTGAAGTCAACAGAGGATCAAAGGCAACTTCAAAGCGATTTAGACAAAATTTCTACATGGTGCGAAAATTGGCAATTGACACTAAATAAATAAATGTGTGGAGTAATACACATGACCACTAAAAGAAATCCGCTGAACTTCGATTACGCGATAAATCAGTCAAACCTGAAGGTCGTAAATTCTACCAATTACCTAGGAGTTAAAATTACGAACAACTTTGACTGGAGAGAACACATAGAAAATATTGTGGGGAAGGCGAACCAAAGGTTACGATTCATTGGCAGAACGCTTCGAAGATGCACCAGCTCCACCAAAGAGACTGCCTACATCACACTTATGTGTCCTCTCCTGGAGTACTGTTGCCTCTTGTGGGAACCTCACCAGGTGGGACTGACGGGAGACATTGAGAAGGTTCAGAGATGGGCAGCTCGTTTTGTTTTATCACGTTACCGGGGGGAAAGCGTCACGGAAATTTTGCACGACTTGGGGTGTAAATCATTAAAAGAAAGACGTTATTCATTGCGGCGTGATCTGTTTGCGAAGTTTCAATTACCGACATTTACTTCTGAATGTGAAAATATTTTGCTAGCACCCACCTACTTAGGGAGACATGACCATCCCAATAAAATAAGAGAAATCAGATCGAAAACGGAACGATTTAGGCGTTCTATCCTTCCGCACGATATCAGAGAATGGAACGGTAGAGACAGGTTATGAACGTAGTTAATGAACCTTCTGCCAGGCACTTAAATGTGATTTGCAGAGTATAAATGTAGATATAGAATGGACGGAAAAGAATTTCCTTTGGTCATTAAACATTACTTTATGAAAGGCAAAACGCTTCAGGAGACTAAAGAGAGCCGCGGTGGAGTAGCCGAGCGGTCTAACGCGCCTCGCTGCGGAGCGCGCGATTGCTCGCCGTCGGAGGTTCGAGTCCTCCCTGCTGCATGGGTGTGTGTGTTGTCCTTAGGTTCGTTTACCTTAGTTTAAGTAGCTTGTAAGCTACGGACTGATGACCACGCAGTTTGGTCCGATAGATTTACAAACACTAAAGAGAAGCTTGATAAACATTACGGTGAATCCGCACCTTCGATTAGAACAGTTTATAAGCGGTTTAAAATTTCCGGAGTGCCTATATGGCCACAAAACACGCTGAACGTTCTGATGTGTGTCGCTTTTGATCTGAAGAGATCTTATCAGGTTTTGAGCGTCTATGTGAAGTGGTAAAGACTGCCAGTCTTGCTTGCAAGATGAAAGCAGAGCTCACCATATGCAGCATAGTTGACAGGACCGACTGTGGACCTCTGGTACAGAACCGAGTGGAGGGTCTGAATCAGAGACTCATACGGTTCTGCGACCATGTAGGCAGCAGATTCCTTGACTTGCGCCATCGGGTGGTGAGGTTCCGGGTTCCGCTGAATAGTTTAGAATACCACTACACGCAGGAAGCGGCTGTGTGGCGTCGACAGGGCGGTTCTTTAGGGTACAGGGCTTTGTGGAAACACTAAATGGTCTGTCTCAAAGGGTGCAGGTCGACCACAGGAGAAATATAGATCTAGGAACTGTCAATATAACAGTTGTAAATTGTAGTAGCTGTGTCGGGAAAGTAACAGAACTCCAAGCTTTAATAGAAAGCGCGGGAACACATGTCGTTATAGGTAGCGAAAGTTGGCTTAAGCCGGAAATAAGTTCAGCAGAACTTTTTGGAAAAGATCTGTTTTCAGAAAGGATAGATTAAACAAAATAGAGGCATTTTTCACGAGGTCAAAAGTAGGCTATCGTGCAGTGAAGTTGGACTTGATAGTTCCTGTGAGTTGTTATGGGTAGAGGTTACACTCGAAAATCTTAAAAACTTAATAACTGGTTCCTTTTACCGCCCCCCCCCCACCCCCTACCCTGCCACTCTGACGATACAATAGCGGAAAGATTCATAGTGAAATGTTGTTGCTCTATTCAAAATATGTTATTTATTATATCAACTGAATGTTGTCCGTCATTTGAGTTCTATTACCTTTTCTGCCAACTATGCAGATAGTTCATTAATAGGCAAATGAATAAATTGTTTTTAAATTAACCATCATCACAAAACAATCAAGTTATTCAAGGGTCGCCACTATTTTTTATTATTATTTTTAAAAAAATAGAAAAAAAATATTAAAAATATGACACTGAGAATTTACTGTGCCTAACTGAAAGTAGTGGCAAGCAGTAGTCTAATCTCACTTATTTATTTATTTTGTGAAAGAGCGTGTTTCCACACACTGTTGTTGGAAGCACACAAATCCCCTGACGTACCTAACATAGACAAGAGATAACCCCTCCAAAATATATGAAAGGTGGTTGAAATTAGGTACATGATGTTCATGAATAATTACTGTATTTAACAAAAAAAATTATTTGCCAATTTATCAAAAACATGGCATGCGTGAAAAAATTGTTAATTCCTTTAAAAAAACATACAAAAATAATGACTTGCATTGCACAAACAAAATTATCTAATGATCGGAATACTTTTTACAGAATGAAGGACAAAATCTTAACACCAAAAGAAAAGGTACAAGTTCGACTGGCTATAGTCATAAATGTGATGTGTTAACCTACCAAAAATGTATTTAAAAGTCAGTAGAAGTTTAAGTACTGAAACATACACGCTCGGTTAAAAATCGACTATGATGACCTCGCAGACTTACACCTACTTCCCACCTATCAACCACGATTCAATAATCCTTTCACTATTTATGTGTTGGCGCTACTTTGCCATATACAGTTGAACAGCGTCACCGATGTCGAAGGGCCGCTGATGGAATACCATGCTGATGAATGCGAGCGCGAATGGGTAATTATCTACCCAATCGGTGCGGCAATTACTAAAGTATTCGAGTTATGAAAAAATACAGAAATTTTCTAACCCAGTGGTGTATGTTGATATTCAAGAACAGTAAATTATCCTGATTACGAGTTGACTTGTTCTAAAACAATACCCACTTCAGAATATTTACAAGTTTCTCAGTATAACTGTGAATGCGAACAGCAATCACACAGACGCCATCTAACACTGTGCAATGGGCACAAAAATTCTAAGTCCACCGACTCGCAAGGTCCGAAAACTTCGGAGTCCTTGCTGCAACTCCTCGCTGCTACCAAGAAGTCCGAACCGTCCGGTGTCCTCCACGCTTCTCTTCCTCTCTCTCCAACACAACGCTCTACAGAAGAAAAAACTTTCTTTGGCCACCAGACTCCACCCACATGTGACGTCAAGCCAGTAATAAAGAGAACCAAATTGTCTCGCCAATCAAATCAATTTGCTATTGTTAGCGCTACTAAGGTCCTCCCACTCGAAAACTTTCCCAGGCCTGATACTCACTTCTGCCACAGTTCCCAGAAATAGCGTGAATTTTTGTGTCTCACGATAGGCATCTCCAGATGGCTAAATTATTTTATTATCACATAGGTGCCCTCTCCCATCGTGAGATCCCTCAGCAACCTATGCCTCGCCAACGTGGCGCCGGCAAAAGTCGTAAAGTTTGGCGCCAGCCGACCACGAAGGGTCCAGGCAGCGTACACAATGCTGCCGGCCCCACTTTCACTTCGACTCCCCGGAGCGACCGAGCGAGCCCAGGGCGGCTTTCTCTCCCCAACCCCCGGTGCTGGGGTGACATCCTGTCCCGTATCTTTATACACCGCTGGCCGCAAAACAAGGGCAGCAGTCTCTCCCACGTTTTTCGCTGGTGGCGGCAAGCGCCTAAAAACAATTACCTAGGTGGCTTATTCCCAATGTACCAAAATCATGCAATGATCATTTCTATCATCTGGCATTAAGAATTTGGAGAAATTAGAATACAAAGAACCCAACATCCAATTAAAGCGACAGACTAAACGAAATTGGAAAATATGAATATAAATAGTATTACTACCTCTCAAAAGAAAACCTGCGTCTGTAGTTATGTAGTCTTTCCTGGCGTATTAATTGATCAAATTCTTCATGGGTATCTGGCCGGATCATTCAGACATCTGTACACAATATTTCTGTGGTACAACTGGCTGCCATCATCAGGTGAGGAAGCTAAGCCGCTCTCGCCACTCTGTGGAACGGCTGGCTCTATATATGCAACGAGAGTACGAAGGCGCATGCGCTAAGTACAGATGGCGTGAGTTTACTCGTAGCTGCTGACTCCTGGCGCGAGAGAAGTTGTAGCACCTCCAGTGGTGGGTAATAACAAAAACGAGGGATTGTTATAGATTGTCATTCGCTACTGTTTGATGCCGATGCCGACGTTTCTTCAGGTCTGATAACACAGGATTCCACGATTTACTCAGAAAATAACCACTGCCGCTATTAATTGTGTCATTTGTTATTCTGCTTTCAATTGATTCTTTCAAAACACAATCCCAGTAAAGTGAGGTGTTTGCAAAAACTTGTGTCTCATCATATATCATCCTGTGTCCCTCTAAGAGACAGTGTTCAGCCACCGCAGATTTTTCAGGCTGCATCGGTAGTGTATGGCGGTGATGTTCAACACATCTGTCAGTGACGGTACGAACAAACTGGTCAATGTATGTTATGTTTTTCCTTACTCGCAAGGTATTTTATAAACGCCAGGCTTTCTTAGGCCTAAATAATCTTTAACAGAGCCCTGGGCTGGCGACCTGCCCACGGTCAAAGCTGCATCAGACTTCAGTGTTATTTCACAGTTACGGATGTAAAGGATGTATAGAATGTATAGGAACCTGTTTTACTGATGCAAAATATGTTAAAGAAACTTCCTGGCAGATTAAAATTGTGTGCCGGAACCGGAACTCGAACCTGGAACCTTTGCCTTTCGCGGGCAAGCGCACTACCGACTGTGCTATCCCGACACGACTTAATTTTAATCTGTCAAGAAGTTTCATATCAGCGCACATTCCGCTG
Source organism: Locusta migratoria (assembly GCA_026315105.1). Classification (NCBI taxonomy): domain Eukaryota; kingdom Metazoa; phylum Arthropoda; class Insecta; order Orthoptera; family Acrididae; genus Locusta; species Locusta migratoria. Next base: position 232,812,560 of record CM048751.1, on the reverse strand, counting down.
CAGAGTGAAAGTTTCATTCTGGAAACATCCCTTAGGCTGTGGCTAAGCCATGTCTCCACCACATTCTTTCTTCCAGGAGTGCTAGTCTTGCATGGTTCGCAGGAGAGCTTCTGTGAAGTTTGGAAAGTAGGAGGCGAGGTGCTGGCGGAAGTAAAGTTGTGAGGCGGCATCGTGAGTCGTGTCGGGATAGCTCAGTCGGTAGTGCGCTTGCCCGCGAAAGGCGCAGTTCCCAGGTTCGAGTCCCGGTTCCGGCACACAATTTTAATCTGCCAGGAAGTTTCATATCAGCGCACACTCCGCTGCAGAGTGAAAGTTTCATTCTCAAAATATGTTGCTACAGGGGTTGATTATGGAAATCATTATTACTGCGGGTTAAGATGTGGATGGTCTTATTATGTTAACGAGTTGTCTCATTCTTTCATATGTGGTTAAGTGATGAATAAAAGAAGTGAAATCAGTGGACTGTTACTCATTCACGAGATCCTTCTATGCTTGGCATTTCAAGGGAATGTTTTAAGAGTGACATTTCTTTTTCTGCCTCACTTATCGTGTTGTGGCAGAGGCATAGTTGAGTCCATTGTTTATAGTAATGTAATAATCAGTACATCGTTTACTTAGGCGAGGATAATTGTTTTATATAAGGAACTCATTGTTCAATGGGGCAATCTATAATTATCTAATAAGAATTTTTCAGCCTAAGATAGCATTTTTCATTGATTATGTTACCGGTTTCGGCGTGCTCTACGCCATCTCCAGACCTGTCGTATTTTACATAACTTCACAACATTTTTTACATATTAAAAGAGTACATCCAGGTTGAGGCGTCACCAAACATAAGAAATGTTGTGAACTTATGTAAAATACTACAGGTTGAAGATGGCGTCGAGCACGGCGAAACCGGTTCAAATGTTCAAATGTTTGTAAAGTCTATGGGACTTAATTACGGGGTTATCAGTCCCTAAACTTACAAACTACTTATGAACTAACTAAGACTAAGGACGGCACAAATATCCATGCCCGAGGGGGGATTCGAACCCCCGACCGCAGTGGCCGTGCAGACCATGACTGAAGCGCCTCAGTCCCCTCGGCCACCGCGGCCGGCGCGAAACCGGTAACATAATAAATGAAAAATGCTATCTTAGGCTGCAAAATTCTTATTAGATAATTGTTTTATGTTGGGAGTTCGTGATCCGAAACTGGTTTTTTTCATTAATTTACTACTAATACTAATATGATTTTAAGTATCTGCACGACATTTATGATACTCATGTGGAACGACATTACCTTTGTTGTTTCCGTATTGCTTTACACATATAAATTTATACGTGGCTCTTTTATTTCTTTTCTTGGCAAATTTCCTCACCCACTGACAGGTCTGTCCGTTTCCTCGAGATATCCTAGATAATAAAATGCTCCGTGTTAGTTTTTATTTTTTTCCCCCTTTTTCTCTTTTCTTTTTTAAAATCTAAGTCAGTTTCATTGGGTCACAATGGAGACGAACGATCCCTCTGAGTTATTGTGGTAAAAAGTCTCCCGTTGTCCGTGACAGTGGCTATAAGAGGGTGGAAGAAATAGTGATTGAAAGTGGTCAGCTTATATAAAACTCTGACTAGAGACCAGCGACTACTTTTGACACTATAATAGCAAAGAGGTTATATACAACGACACGTGAAGCACAGTCTAACATATACAATCACGACACTCTCACAGATTTTTGTTATACGCTGCGATAGCAGCGCTCCAAGCGGCCGGCAAGCTACGTTTCTGAATACGATAGTTGATGAGTGCGAATAGTATCGCTTAGATTAACTTCAGCATACGTTTTATATTATGGAACGTATGTAGTGCTTCATAAATAGGTAATAATTTAAAAATAGCTCCCCATTTGTCTTTCTTAGGTTTCGTAGGATCCCTGACAAGGTACAAAACGGTACATTACAAGACAGTTAATTTACAATTATCCTGTACATACAGGTTTTAAATGAATAATTTCATTTTCTATTAAAAATAAGAATGCCTACAAAACACCAGGAGATATTTCCTTTAGCAGAGAGACGTCAGTTTCTACTCAGGAACGTTAAGTATTCTTCATTACAATTACAGTAAAATCGGTGAGGGTGGAACATAGGAAACGTATATAGACTGCAATAAATACGGTATTTAACGTACCAAATCAAGCATCACAGCTGTAGCTGAAGGAAAAACGTCACAGACGTGGCAATATAAGTATAAAAGTAAAAGCAACCAAACTGTTTTACAACAAAGAAGAACCCAATTCCACAATTGTTGCTATATCTGAACCGGAAATGGCAAGATCAAAACATTGGTTTTTTAAAGCTAAAGTAATTACACTTAAAAGAAAATGCACATATAAAAAAGACAAGTGACGTGTAAAAATGTGAGAATCATTAGACTCCATACCGAATTGATACACGTCAAAAACTGGCTGTCATAGTAAGAACAGACCATAATAGAAATTTATTATACCATTATGGTTATATTCAACTTACTTTCAGCAGAATAATCTGCAAATATACACATATTCCTAAGTATTTGTTCATGACGTAGTTCTTCTTTATACCATTGAATCATTAAAATTAGGCTGTTTTTATATTAATTTCCGTATTATGTTTGTCTCTCGATATTTAAATAATGCTAGTAACGCAAAAATTATAGTACGTATTTCGTTTATTTCGTACAAAAGCGATTATAAACAAACATCACTACATTCGTTACTTGCCCACCGCTAGGAGCGCTAGTGTCGCAGGAACTGTCAGTTGGTAACAACTTTTACGGCAGTGAGTGTCGCGACTGTATATGTTAAACTGTGCATAAAGCACATTTTTCAGTTGTTTTTCTGCAACAAGCGTACGTAAAAAAAAAATAAGTGCATATTGCAGTTTGGAAAGTAAAACTACCAAGAGAGATGCTAAGCATAAGAAAGAAATTTCGCATTCTCGGTCCGTTTCTAAAAGACAGAAAACGCCACAATGTAGGCATCGGCTATTATCGGATATACCCATTCCTAAAGCCGACCTCACACGGGACGTTTTGTCCCAACACGGCGCACGCCAGACGTGCTGTCTAGCTAAAAAAAAAAAATTATGTGTTTGTTAAGCTTCAGGGACTTAACTGCGGGGTCATCAGTCCCTAAACTGACAAACCTCTTATGTACTACCTTACACTAAAGACGACACAAACATCCATGCCCGAGAGGGGATTCGAACACCCGACCGTAGCGGCCGTGCATACTATGACTGTCCCGCCGGAGACCACTCGGCCACGTCGGCCGGCTATCTAGCTACAGCACGCTCTGAAACGACCCGCTACATCCAACGGAACACAACGTGCTGCTCATTGTGATTTGGGATCGCAGCACTCTCTAGCGCCCGTTGCGGACTGGCGCGTACATCTATGTCTTTACAAAGATGGATGTGCCGGAAGAAACCGAATACTGTAGCTTTCTTATGCTTGCACATTGTATGCAATACTCTTCCAGAAATTGTATTTTTTTTTTTTTTTTTTTTTTTTTACTTCAAGAAACACAAAGACGACACATTAATTGAAAGCGTTTGATAATGATAACAAAATGTACGACAAAATCACTTTTGGCAAAATATCATTAAAAAAATCTGTAAACGGTGAAATCCATCATCTGCGCTAGCTCCACTTTTCTTGCTCTCTTATATTCCTTTTTTCACGATGTACATATTCTGCACATCCAAATGTTTAATTTGCATTCCTTCGAAGATGATAAGTTCTGTCTGATACATTCCACTTGTTCATACACGCGGGACAACGCCGTAGTTCGACAATGTTCGTTGTGATAATTTTTCCTTTTAGTATTGTACGTAAACACTTTTGCTCCTTTACTTCATCTACTTCCATATCCACACTCTCTCTGCACTGTGAAACTGAACTATTCCGCCGCAGTGGAGTAGCCGAGCGGTCTAAAGCGTGTCGCTGCGGAGCGCGCGGTTGCTCGCCGTGGAGGTTCGAGTCCTCCCTGAGGCATGGGTGTGTGTGTTTGTCCGTAGGTTAGTTTACCTAGGTTTAAGTAGTTTGTAAGTTACGGAGTGATGACCACGCAGTTTGGTCCGATAGATTTACAAACATTTGATTTGAACTGAACTATTCCAGCACTGTTCTGAACTGCGACAGAATTCAAACACCGTGGCGAAAACCGAATGACGTGGGGTACTGTTCAAATGTTTGTAAATCTATCGGATCAAACTGCGTGGTCATCAGTCCGTAGCTTACAAACTACTTTAAACCTAGGTAAACTAACCTAAGGACAACACACATACCCATGTCCCAGGGCCGGCCGCGGTGGCCGACGGGACTGAGGCGCTCCAGTCACGGTCTGCACGGCCACTACGGTCGGGGGTTCGAATCCCCCCTCGGGCATGGATATTTGTGGCGTCCTAGTTCGTAAGTAGTTCATAAGTACTTTGTAAGTTTAGGGACTGATGACCCCATAGTTAAGTCCCATGAACTATACAAACATTAGAACATTAGAACATGCCCCAGGGAGCACTCGAACCTCCACGGCGAGCAACCGCGCGCTCCACAGCGAGACGCTTTAGACCGCTCGGCTACTCCGCCGTGGGGTACTGTCTCGAAATTTATTGGTACCTGTGCACTTGCAGGAAAAACTCAAGTTCTCTCGTGGGAAAAGTTCGTTCATGTTTGTAGTAAATAACGTTGAATACTGGCTATTATAATTGTATTAAATTAACAAATAAATTACATAAACCGTAATAAAACCAAATCGTTAAAAAAATCTCCGAGAGTGTAGATTTACATCTCTTTTGCTTTATAGCTCATAACGCTAACCACCACACTAATCCATCGTCTTAAAACGAAATAACAACGAATATCGAATATTACACTTAAATTAATAAGAAAGAACCAGAAACATTAAGGGAAAAAAATTAGAAGTAGGGCGCCACGAACCCGAATGACTATCAACAGTTGCTCCGCACTACCAACTACGCTACTTCTCTTCATGAGGGTATACGCTGTCTTTGTGATATACTATGTATCTAAAACATGTTGTAATATCTTATTTATCTATGACAAAGTATCATAAAGAGGCTCCTTTGATAGAATGGCGTTGAACCGTAGCAAAGGAACGACATTCTTTTACGGTATACAAATTATAACAGTGACTAACGTTAAATACGATATCCTTTTAAACTATGAAATACAGTTTCCGGTAATTTATTGTAACAAATCATACGTAAAATGGTGCGTTTTCAAAAGTTCTTCAATCTTTTGGCACTTTAAAAAGATTATATTTATACATCGTAGGCTAAACGAAAGAAGGCGCGAAATACGGAATTCCGTTTGCAATATGGCGGATCAAAAGTTCTGCTTGTCACGTGAAAACCAGGTCGCTTTTCATTGGCCACGTTACACTCCACAAAACAAAAATGTAACATGCTGGATCCTTCATTCCACGCTTCACAGGGCAGTGGAACGTGGAATTCCACGCTGCAACGGCACCACGTCCTCCTCCACGTGCGTTTTCACGTCCCGTGAGAGGGCGGCATATGGGGTTGAAATAGAGGATGAACGGTTTTTTTTATTATTATTTGTTGCTATTAATTTTGAAGCAAGGAATACAAAACTTCGCATTTTTTTATTGGAATTTTAAAAACACGTGTTTCAATATTTTTGTAAACTCAAACATTAAGCGGGTGAAATAAGGGAAAATTTTTAATGTGGCACTAAGACTATTTTGATGCTAGAAATGCGAAAATTTGGTTTTAGGGCCATAGTTAGAATTTTTTAAAACTGTATTTCGAGTTGTTTTGAATTTTGCCATTAATGTTGCAATAGAGGGTGGGAAGTTGCATCAAAATACTTGATTAGGAAAGCATTTTTAAAGCTAAATCAATGAAAAGTTATATTTAGAAGTAGATAAAACCAATGCAGACCATCCAGACTACGCGTGCGAAGCAGCGGAAAATAAGTTAGTTAAATAATAATCCTCAGAATTCTAATCTTCATCATGTTCCAAAAACTGATCAGTTAAATTATTTTCTTTACGTCGTTATGTAAAAAGAAAACACAAAAGGCAAAGAGCTAAGCTCGTCCAAAAAATATTAATTTCATTCCATTCCTTCTTGTATAACATACTGCCTGTTCACTTGTCTGAGTCCGGGCCACAACTACTTCTGCTCAAACGCGGGACAGCGTGAACCAAAGTTACGAGAGATATTCAATCTGTCTGTGTTTCAGTATGTTGTCCTTAGTGTAGGTTAAAGTAATTTTTAGTCTACGGACTGATGACCATAGTACAGAAGTTTCGTCCTATAGCTTTATAAACATTAGAACATTTTAACGCGACTGCTTCACCGGATGCAAACTGTCAATGCATGGCCTAGTGTAGACTGTTTTAATGAGCCCATAATACGCTCTGTTGCCTGAAGAGAGCTACCATTAATACCACAGTTGCAATTTCAGGGAGTAATCTCGTCATTCTCTGAGGCTGTTAGTTACAGATCGCGACGGACGTGACCGGTCCAAATATCTCACGAAATAAACACCAAACGAAAAAACTACAAAGAACAAAACTTTTCTAGCTTAAAGGGGGAAAACAGATGGCGCTATGGTTGACCCACTAGATGGCGATGCCATAGATCCGTAAGTCAAACGGCTATCAACCGTATTTTTTTTAAATAGGTATCCCTATTTTTATTATATATTCGTCTAGTAAGTAAATAAATATGAATGTTTTATTTGGAACACTTTTTTCGCTTTGCGATAGACGACGCTGTAAAAGTCACCAACATATAAGTATGTGATATCGCGTAACATTTTGCCAGTGCGGACGGTATTTGATTCGTGATACATTACTCGTGTTGAAATGAACCGTTTATCAATTGCAGAAAGGATCGATATGGTATTTATGTATGGCTATTGTGATCAAAATGTCCAACGGCCTGTACTATATATGTTGATCGTTATCCTGGAAGACATCATCAAAGTGTCCGGACCTTTCGTCAGATAGTTACGTTATTTAAAAAGACAGGTAGTGTTCAGCCACAAGTGTAACATCATCCACGACCTGCAAAAAATGGTGATGCTCAAGAAAGTGTTTTAGCTGCAGTTGCGGCTAATCGTCACATTAGGAGCAGGCAAACAGAGCGAGAATCGGCAATTTCAAAAACGTCTACATTGACATAAATTTCACCCATACCATATTTGTATGACCAGGATTTGCATGGCCAAGACTTTGAACGTCATGTATAGTTTTGCCACTGGGCACAAAATAAATTACGGGACGGTAACAGATTTTTTTCACGCGTTCTGTTTAGTCACGAAGCGTCATTCACAAACAGAAGTAACATAAATCGGCATAATAGGCACTATTAGGGAACGGAAAATTCACGATGGCTGAATCAAGTGGAAGATCAGCGACCTTGGCGGGTTAATGTACGGTGTGGCATTATGGGAGGAAGGATAATTGGTCCCTTTTTTATCAATGGCAATCTAAATGGTGTAATGTATGCTGATTTCTTAATGTTCTACCGATTTTACTAAAAGATGTTTCACTGCATGACAGAATGGCGATGTACTTTCAACATGATGGATGTACGTCACATGGCTGAAGCGCTCTTCAGTGGAGTCATAGAAACTCCATACCATGGCCCTCACCTTCACAGGATCTTACAACCCCGGATTGAAGGATATTTGTTTTCGTGATTCACCGACAACGCCTGAAAACATACGTCAGCGCATTGTCAATCCATCTAAGAACATTACTGTAGGCCAACTACTCGCTGTTGAGAGGAATTTCGTTATGAGTATTGCCAAATGCATTAAAATTAAAGGACGTCATTTTGAGCATTTAGCATTTATTGAAGTCATGACGTAATTACAGGTAATCACGCAATAACAGCATGCGTTCTCAATCATGTATAATTTCACGAAATTTCATGTATCACATTGGAAGAACCGAAACAAAATTCAAACGTACCTACGTTCTCTGTTTTAATTTAAAAACCTATGTGTTATCCAATGTTCGTCTAAAATTGTGAGCAATATGGTTGTGAATATTACTGCGCCATCTATCACAAAGCGACAAAAGTATTCCGAATAAAACATTCCTATTTATTTACGCAATATAAGAACATGTAATAAAAAAAGGGGTTGTTGTTGTTGTGGTCTTGAGTTCGCAGACTGGTTTGATGCAGCTGTCCACGCTACCCTGTCCTGTGAAAGTCTCTTCATCTGAGAATACGTTCGGCAACATACATCCTTTTGAATCTGCTTACTATATTCGTCCCTCGGTCTCCGTCTACGATTTACACCCCACACGCTTCCTTCTAATGCTAAGTTGACGATTCCTTGATGTCTCAGAATGTGTCCAACCAATCTATCTCTTCTCTTAGTCAGGATATGCCAAAAACTCCTTTTCTCCCCGATTCGGTTAAACACTTCCTCATTAGTTACGTAATCTACCCATCTAATTTTCATCATTCGTCTGTAGCGCCACATTTCAAAAGCTTCTGTCATCTTCTTATCTGAACTCCTTATCGTCCACGTTTCACTCCCATACAATGCTACACTCCAGACAAATGCTTTCAGAAAGGACTTCCTAATATTTAAATTAGAATTGGATGTTAACAAGTTTCGCTTCTTTAGAAACGCTTTTCTTCCCATAGACATTCTGCATTTTATATCTTCTTTACTTCGGCCATCAGAAGTTATCTTGCTACCCAAATAACAAAATTGATCTACTACTTTTATTGTCTCATTACCTAACCCAATTCCTTCAGCGTCGCCTGATTTTCTGACATTGCATTCCATTACTCTAGTTTTACTCTTGTTAATGTTCATCTAATATCTTCCTTTCATGACACTGTCCATCCCATAGAAAAGGGGGTACCTATTTTTTTTTCTTTTTTTTTTTTATAAAAAAAGTGCAGGTGATATCGTTTGACCTGTGGCACTGCCCTCTAGTGTGCCGACCATAGCGCAATGTTTTCCCCCTTCAAGCTAGAAAAAGTTTTGTTCTTTGTAGTTTTTTCGTTTGATGCTTATTTCGTGAGATATATGGCCCAGTCACTATCAATGGACCACCCTGTCATTCATACTTGGTTAATGGTAACTGAGTTCCAGTATTAATGTTGGCAAGTTACGCTCGATAAAGCTAGCTGAATGTGTCACTGTTCAGTGCCGTTCAAATCGTCTCTCCAGCCGACAGAGCGTCTGTTGTGTCTTTAACTGTGTTGTGACTTCAGTCCGGTTACAAAGCTTTCTCCGGCGACGCTGTTTTGTGGCCGTACTTCAAACTGTCACGCGCGACAGCCGTGAGAGGCAGATGTCAGCGGCGCCGTGACAATGGAGGACAAAAGGTGGGTCCCCCGCCCCCCGCCAACCGCCGCCTACGGCGAAGGCGTCGCGGGCCAATTGTTTGGCTTCGCGCTGCCCACCCAAGGTCGCGGCTGCCCACGCGGTCGGCCATGCGTGCTGGCGGACTGCACGTCGCAACAGCAGAAGGCCCACAATGGCGACCCGGCGGCCGGAGAAAACAGCGCCGCGAGAGTGAATGGCCCCCTGAGGCCCGTTGTCCTTCCCAAGGTCAAAGCACATTACTCTCGCTGACACATAGTACTTTGCACAGCGTGAACTTGTAACGCAAAGACTTTTGGAGGGCACATAATGCACGGCCGAAACGGCTGTGTCATAACAAAAAAACAGAGCAAAATAAAATTAATCATGTTATTCTGACCACAGATTCGAGTTTCCAGTAAAATTACGAAATTCTGGATACCAATAACAGGCCGGACGGATCCTTAATCACCCCGTTTACATGGGCTCCCAAAACCGGATTTCGTAAGCCGATTTCGCAATTCCGCTTTTGGAAAAAAAAGTTCAAATGTTTGTAGAACTTATGGGGCTTAACTACAGGGTCATCAGTCCCTAAGCTTACAAACTACGTATGAACTAGCTAATCCTAAGGACGGCACAAATATCGATGCCCGAGGGGGGATTCGAATCCCCGACCGTAGTGGCCGTGCAGACCGTGACAGGAGCGCCTCAGTCCCCTCGGCCACCGCGGCCGGCCCCGCTTTTGGTTGGTCATGTAAACACTCCAAAATTGATTCTGGAAATCCGCTTCTCTAAAGCGGTTTCCCGTTCCACAATCGATTTTCGTGCCCATGTAAACGCAACCGTTTTTGAAGCGTTCATGGCTTGTCAGATTGTTAAGAATTTTCGGCACATATGCAAATAGTGATATTTTCTAATGTGAAGTAAAAGTTTAAATATTAGAATCAACATAAATATGTGGATTTAAATAAAAAATAATAATAGCGATTGTGAAGAAAAAATAAGGAACTGAATCAGCTCTTTCCAGCCGCCATGTAAAGTGAGCTAGGAAATCCGATTCAGGCTATGCCATGTAAACACGACAGCGAAAAACGGTTTACGAAAATCGATTTTCGTCTTCCGGAAAATGTGTTGCATGTAAACGTAGTGAATATAAAAGCATCAAAATTAAATCAATTAATTTCGGACGTTTTATTAATTTTCACCTAGGAGCATCACAGAATGATTGCTTAGTTACAGGACAATCGAAAGGAAGGGACAGAATAATTTCTACATTACCCGTTTCTACATCTACATCCATACTCCGCAAGCCACCCGCTGGTGTGTGGCGGTGGGTACCATGAGTACCACTATCGGTTCTCCCTCCTATTCCAGTCACGTATTGTTCGCGGAAAGAAATATTGTCAGTATGCCTCTGTGTGGGCTCTAATGTCTCTTGTTTTTATTTTCATGTTCTCTTCGCGAGATTTACGCAGGAGGGAGCAATATACTGCTAAACGCCGTTCGCTGAAACGAGAGACGTACAGTAAACACACTGACGCGTGTGATCAGGAGTGTACAAAACAGGAACGCTCGCTCTATTTCGTTGTGTTTTGTTATAATAGGTGTTCATCTTAAAGGACCAGCAGCTGAATAGTAAAGAAAATATTAGTGTTTACAATAACATTCAGCATTCATAGTCTATGTGTCTCTTTTTTTCTCTCATTAGTGTCACATAAGAGAAACATTATGTCATACTTTGAGTCCACTCAAGAAGCGATCAAAGAAGAAGGGATAAAGTTCTTTAGAGAAACACAAGGATTTCTAGCTTGTATAAAACGCAGCTGTTGTGTCCAGAACAGCCAATGACTGATGTTATGAAATCCACGAACTCTTTGAAGCCTCCAAGGAAAAAAGACAGAAAAAAAGAATTACAACAAAGCTTTCAGAACGTCTTGATGACTTTGACTGAAATGCGATACGAAGAAAAGTTTTTCGTAAGAAATTTCCAACACTTGACAAAGTGCTTGTTGTGGTAAGTGAAGATGCAGATTTGGGGAATTGTCGGAGAATATCACGTTTTATATAGTATTAAAAGAAATTAATTTTAAATGTTTGGCGTGTAATATCACGGATATATAACAGAACATGCAACGACCTTACACCTGAAAAGGATGCAGCGAAACTGAGCGAGCGTCCCTGTTTTGTCCACCCCTGGTCACGCGCCTCAGTGTGTTTACAGCACGTCTCTCGCCTTGGTGAAAGGAGTATAGACTCCTCGGTAAAGGTATGTTCTTGAAACTACGACAAAAGTCCGTACCGAGCGACAGAGCGTCTCTCCTGCAGACCACGGTCCACTGGAGTTTAGCGATCATCTCCGAAACGCTTTCACGATTACCAAATGATCCTGTAACGAAGCGCGCTGCTCTCCATTGGATCTTTTCTACTTCCTCTATCAACCCCCACCTGGTACGGATCCCATACCCGTGAGCAGTATTCCGGCTGTGGGCGAACAAGTGTACTGTAACCTACTTCCTTTGTTTTCGGACTGCATTTCCTTAGGATTCTTCCAATGAATCTAAGTCTGGCATCTGCTTTACCGACGTTTGATTTTATGCGGTCGTTCCATTTTAAATCACTCCTAATGCCTTCTCCCAGGTAATTTATGGAATTAATTGCTTCCAGTTGCTGCCCTGCTTTGGTGTAGCTAAATGATATAGGATCTTTCTTTTTACGTATTCGCAGCACATTACACTTGTCTACATTGAGATTCAATTGCCATTCCCTGCACCATACGTCAATTCGATGCAGATCCTCTTGCATTTCAATACAATTTAATGTACAAATTGCTCAAAATGGAGAATTTCCGCCTGCCGCGGTGGCCAAGTGGTCTGCGGCGCGCGTCACGTTCTGCACGGCCACTACTGGCGGGGGTTCGAATCCCTTCTCGGGCATGGATATTTGTGTCGTCCTTAGTATTAGCTAGTTTATAAGTAGTTTGTAAGTTTAGGGACTAATGACCCCGTAGTTAAGTCCCATAAGCTCTACAAATATTTTTGCACATTTGGAGAATTTCCTTTAGCCGTAAAATTTAAAAGCAAGCGGAAGCGACGCTGTAGCGTAGGCATACTAGCTCTGTCCCGCGCTCCAAACAGGTGTCCCAACCTGAGTGTCCGAGACACTCACCCCGTTTACATGGGCTCCCAAAACCGGATTTCGTAAACCGATTTCCCAATTCCGCTTTTGGTTGGTCATGTAAACACTCCAAAATCGATTCTGGAAATCCGCTTCTCTAAAGCGGCTTTCCAGTTCCACAATCGATTTTCGTGCCCATGTAAACGCAACCGTTTTTGAAGCGTTATTGGCTTGTCAGATTGTGTTTTGTTGTTAAGAATTTTCGGCACATATGGAAAGAGTGATATTTTCTAATGTGAAATAAAAGTATAAACATTAGAGTGAACATAAATCTGTATATTTAAATAAAGAAAAATAGCGATTGTGCAGACTAAATAAGGAACTGAATCAGCTGTTTTCCAGCCGCCATTTTAAGTGAGCTACGAAATCCGATTCAGGCTATGCCGTGTAAACACGACAGCGAAAAACGGTTTACGAAAATCGGTTTTCGTCTTCCGGTAGATGTGTTGCGTGTAAACGTAGTGACTGTGCCGCCCGCAGGGGCTAAGCTACCCCAACGGTTTCTCTCCCCTACCTGTAAGGTTGACAACAGGAATTACTTTTGAACATCGGAAGCACACTAAGGTACCGTGCCTGGCGAACAGCCACGCACCGCCATTCGGCTGCAGAGCTTCGAAGTACCCATCTCGCAGACAGTCTAGGGCGGAAGTTACCGCCGTATTAGTAAAGTGCGACTTTGAGGACCGCCCGCGTCTGTTACAATGATGGGCGAATGGAAGTATCTGGTACACTTACTATTCAGTTTATAGTGAGGTAAGCTTGGCCGTTTGGTCCCTGCTCTGGTTATAGTATTAAGAATTCATAGCTAGCAACATTCTCTCTGATTCAACCACTCACCGCTCTCTCTAGGGACTGCAAATGTATCTGTATAAAATGTGTTTATTTATTGACTGTTGTTAGTATATCCTTGTCCTACAGCACGGTAGTATCGTGGCAAAATAATCTTATTTGCGAAATTAATATTAAACATGCAACAGGGCTACCTCACATTCGTCATATCTTTATGAATATAGATTTCACAACACTTCTGCCTTTTTGTTTTGTAACTTTCCTACTGTGCCCTATTCAATTAATGAATCTTCAATCAGGTGACGTCCGACGCCATGTCCATGCCTAGGACCTGGCAGGGATCGAACCCGTGACATTTGGATATGTAGTCTGGCACTCTACCACTGTGCTGCCGAGCCGCACCCCTTGTACAATATCGAGCTGTAAAGAAAGATTTAAGAGACAAATACAAATTTTGACAGGGTATTTAAAAATGCTCTCTCACCTGATAGCCTCTGAACTTGCGAAGTGCTGGAATCTGCACCTAGGAGAGGCGCGTCAACTTAATTCCTGTTTAAAATTATGCTACAATATATGTAAGACTTAATCTGACAGGTTTATATTTAATAATGTATGATTTTATGGACTCATATATTGTCAAGTTTTATTTTTATCAATTTTTTCAAAGAAAAAGAGTGTTTGGCTATGTATAACATAATTAAAATTTTGCCTCTTCTTTTATAATTGCAAATAATAGTGAAAATAAAATGATGAATACAAAAACTGGTAAGCGATGCCCCTCACTACCGGCACGTGTCAGCTAAATTTTGTTTTGTAATAATCTTGTGGACGTTGCTGTTCTTCATATTTCCCTGCTTCGTAACATACATTGGAGAGGACGTCCGACAAATTATTCATGGAGAAAAATACATGATTGAAATGGAGAACTGGAATTCGGTAGTAGAAAAGTCGGGGAAGGAAAAATGGTTGGTGAATATGGAGAGAATGAAAGTGGAAGCCTCTTGGTAGAATTTTACGCAGAACATAATTAATCGTAACAAAAACTTGGTTAAACTGTCATGAAAGAAAGTTGTATACATGGAAGAGGGCAAGAACGTCGAAATGTACCACTTAGATTTTCTAATGCTAAGACATAGATTTCGGGATCAGATTTTACTATGTAAGACATATCCAGGGGCAGTACAGACTCTGAGCAAGTGGTATTGGTTATGAACTGTAGGCTACAACTGAAGAAATTGCAGAAAGGTAGGACAGTTAGAAGATGGGACCTGGACAACTGAAGAGGATTGTGAGAGATTCAGAAGCAACTTTAGGCAACAATTGGCAAACATTGGGTCATGTAACACAGCAGAAGATGAATGGGTAGCTTTGAGACATGATGTAGTGAAGGCAGCAGAGAACCAAACAGGTAGAAAGCAAGACCTAGAAAAAATCCTTAGATATCACAGGAAATAGTGAATATAATAGATAAAAGGGTAAAATATAAAAATGCCTTAAATGGAGCAAAGCCAAGTGAGAAGACAGATTGACAGAAAGTGCAAAATAGCTAAGCAGGAGTGGCTAGAAGCTAAGTGCAAGTCTGTTGAAGAATGCATATCTAGTGGAAAGATAGATACCATGTACAGAATAATAAAAGACACATTTGGAGAGAAGAAAGGTAGGTGTTTCAATATCAAGAACTCAGATGGAAAACCAGTTCTGAGCAAAGAAGAGAAAGTTGAATGATGTAAAAGAGAAATGTAATAATCGTATTCCAAAGACAGTAAGCGCAGACGGGTTTTCAAATTACAGAACTTCAATTTAGGAGTCATGGTTGCAAAACTGTAACACGAATTATTTACAAGAGATTTGAAAAGCTGCCAACCTCGTGGAATATCAGGTTGGATTTAGAAGGAAGGTAGGGACACGCGGGGCAGTACTCACTTTTCAACTTATTTTAAGGATTTTTGAGCTATAGTAAGTAGCAGTTTTATTATGTTAATTATATTTCACTATGTTTTAAACAATCGACATTGTATGACGCATATCAGACTTGATGATTAAGAGTTTGTAACTTACGCTTCCACATTGTCTTTAGGTCATTCTTGTATTTCTGAAGAAGACGGATTTATAACCGTCGAAACCTTGGTCCAAGTTTATTAAACAACTATTGTTGCTACTGGTTGTCTGATTATTAATTTGTTATTCTTTAAATATATCTTCTCGTTTTCTCTTTTTTCACAGGCAATGCAATTCATCAGCTTTACGTAAAACGATAATTCTATTCCATTTACGCATGAATTCACACTATTTTATAATTAGTCTAATATTGTTATCTAAGGAGAACTGGTAACATTACTGTCACTCAAGAAACTCGTTACCGATAAACTGTTACAGGTAAACAAGCGCTACCTATAGTCACAATTAGAAAGAGCTTTTCCTTACTTTCACAAAATGATTTTTACGAAAATTTTTACCAATTTTTTTTTTTTACATTCATTGCATAAATACCAACTTTTTATCACCATTTACACCAATTACATATGTTGTTAATGATCCGGAGCTAATAAAGAGCATCGAAACATAAGCAGGAATTAGTGAACACAGAGTTGTCATAGTAAGACTGAATATCGGACTTTCCAAATCCACCAAAAATGAACGAAAAATATACCTATTCAAAAAAGTAGATAAAATTCGATTAACGCTTTCCTGACTGATAATTTCCAGTCTTTCTAAACTAAGAATGTGAGTGTAGGTCAGATGTGGCTTACATTCAGAGAAATAATATCAACAACCATTGACTGAATCATACCAAGCAAATTAACAAAATAGGGGGCTGACCAGCCGTGGTAAGCAAAACAGGTTATATCACTGTTACTAAAGCAAAGAAAAAAAAGCAAGCAAAATTTAAATTCACTAAAATCGACATTTCAATGAAAGAAGCTTACAATAGTTACCACAACGAAACCCTGTCACGTAATTTGGTAGATTATTCTACACGAATTATTTACGGATGAATGGTAAAACTTGTGGAATCCGACCTCGGGGAATATCAGTTTGGATTTAGGAGAAATGTAGGAACACAGGAGGCAATACTCCCATTACGACTTATCTTAGAAGATAGGCTAAGGAAAGGAAAACCTACGTTTTTAGCGTTTGTCGATTTGGAGATGACAATGTCGACTGGAATACACTCTTCCAAATTCTGAAGGTATCAGGGGTAAAATATAGGGAGCGAAGAGTTATATTCAACCTATACAAAAACCAGACAGCGGTTATTAGAGTCGAAGGGCAAGAAAGGGATGCAGCGGTTGGGAAGGGAGTAAGACAGGGTTGTAGCCTTTCCCCAATGTTGTTCAATCTGTACATTGAGCAAGCAGTGAAGGAATGGAAGGAGAAATTTGGAGAGGGAATTAAAGTTCAGGGAGAAGAAATAAAAAGTTTGCGTTTTGCCGATGACATAGTAATTTCTTCAGAGACTGCAAAGGATCTGGAAGAGCAATTGAATGGAATGGACAGTGTCTTGAAAGAAAGATATAAGATGAACATCAACAAGAGTAAAACGAAGGTAATGGAATGTAATGTCAGAAAATCAGGCGATGCTGAAGGAATTAAATTTGGTAATGAGACAATAAAAGTAGTAGATGAATTTTGTTATTTGGGTAGCAAGATAACTTCTGATGGCCGAAGTAAAGAAAATATAAAATGCAGAATGGCTATGGGGAGAAAAGCGTTTCGAAAGAAGCGAAACTTGCTAACATCCAATATTAATTTAAATGTTAGGAAGTCCTTTCTGAAATCATTTGTCTGGAGTGTAGCATTCTATGGCAGTGAAACGTGGACGATTAGGAGTTCAGATAAAAAGATGACAGAAGCTTTTGAAATGTGGTGCTACAGACGAATGATGAAAATTAGATGGGTAGATCACGTAACTAATGAGGAGGTACTTAACCGAATCTGGGAGAAAATGAGTTTCTGGCATATCCTTACCAAGAGAAGGAATAGATTGGTTGGACACATTCTGAGATATCAAGGAATTGTCAACTTAGCATTAGAAGGAAGTGTGTGGGGTAAAAATCGTAGAGGGAGACCGAGGGACGAATATAGTAAGCAGATTCAAAAGGATGTAGGTTGCCGAACGTATTCTCAGATGTAGAGAATTGTACAGGACAGGGTAGCGTAGAGAGCTGCATCAAACCAGTCTGCGGACTGAAGACCACAACAACAACAACAACAATTCTAAGAGAGTCTGGTCGTATGTGAAGCACACTAGCGGCAAAACGCAATAACTTCTTTGCACGATAGAAATGATGACAGTACGTTTTATTGACGGTAAGTTAACGAGTGGAACAGAAGTGATATCTGGCGTTCCCCATGGAAGTGTTATAGGGTCCCTACTGTTCCTTATTTGTATAAACTATGTAGGATACAATCTGAGTAGCTCTCTTAGACTGTTCATGGATAATGCTGTCATTTATCGGTTAGTAAAGTCACCCGAAGATCAAAAGCAACAGCAAAATTATTTACATAAGATATCTACATGTTGCAAAAATTTACTATTGATCCTTAATAATGAGAAGTGTGAGGTCGTCCATATGACCCCAAAAAGAAATCCTATTCACACGATAAATCAGTCAAACCTAGAGGCAGTAAATTTAACTAAATACCTAGGATTAACAATTACGAACAATTTAAATTGGAAGGAACACATAGAAAATATTATAGGTAAGGCGAACCACAGTCTACGTTTCATTGTCAGAACACTTAGAAAATGCAACAGTTATACTACAGAAACTGCCTATACAGATATTGTGCGTTCTATTTTGGAGTATTGCAATACTCCAAAATTGGAGGCACAAATATAGTGTATGCTGTTTCGTTTTGTAGAACTGTTGCATCTTCTATGTGTTCTGACAATGAAACGTAGCCTTCGGTTCACCTTTCCTACAATATTTTCTATGTTTTCCTTCCAATCCGGACTTTATTGACAATCAAGACATGAAGTCGTGTAATACTGACATCAAGTACATCAGTTTTTAATCTCTGGCCATTTTCCTCATATCAATTTTTACTGATGAGACAGAAAGATAAAAAAAAACACGAAGTCGCAAAGATCGCAGTGGCAGAGTAAGCAGAATCTGGTTCTCTATTAATGAAGACATGCGCATATATATGCTCAGCTACCCGTGCGAAGCCGCGACGTGTTACTAGTTCTCTATATAAATGACTCACTTTATTACGTTCTTATTAACGCTCTGTAGCCTGTTCAGTAATAATTAAACTAAATTTCTGATGAGCTATAGACTTGAAGATTTCAGCATTGTTCAGATGAGGATGCCAGTGCAATATTAACTCGCTCTATTTTCTGGCGTGTTCTGAAAATTTGTAGTTGTGAATTTTTAATAGGCATAAAAAAGGAACGTGGGGAGCATGCAATACATATTTGATGCATTAATATTTTACCTCGTAATTAATGTATATTGCCTGCGCACTAAAAAGAAACAAATACCTTGTAAGTATTTACATGGATGTTAAAAGTTCAGAATCGCCTAGATTTTCAGAAGTAAGCTTACTGAGTTAAGATTCTGTAAGGCGTTATGAGAATTTAGAGTACACTTTTGCGTCTTATATAAAAGAGTGTAATAGTCAAAATTTATTTTAATTTTAATAATTATTTGGTTACAACAAGTCTGGCCAATAACCTTGAGTTTTAGACAGATTATCATTGTACTCGTGCTTAGAAACAGATTTTATTTGCAGATAATAAGAAGCTCTACCAAATATGGACGTCAGCTTAAAATGAGAAATGAAGTATGGTGTTTCACAAATTCTAGTTGTGATCCAGTGTTCTTTATTCTTTACGTGGCATGTTTCCGAAATATCGTAGGCTAATTTTGTGTTTCTCGGTGCGAAATGTCTCAATGTGAAATGCCTTTAGTAATAAGAACGTTATAAATTAAAACATGATGTGTTGTGTGGCGGTATTAATGCATCAGATTGTTTGTGGCGTATATGTCTTGAACTATCTATCGCACAATAATATAATTTTGGGAGATATTTTCAATGGGATGTGTTCATACTGTCTGCAAAGTGTGAAGCAGACAGAGATAGTAATAAAGACGTAATAATTTTTAACCTCATTCGTGTGGGAGTTGGTTTCCCCTGAATCTTACTAGGACAACATATCATCTACATCACACTACGATAGATTTGAAGGTATAAGTGCAGTCTGTCTGTAAAATGTCTCGGAAATACAGTAAGTTGTGTAAAAATAACAACTTGCAATGTCATGTCAAATGTCGTATGAACAACAGAAAAGTAATAAGCGACAAACGTTTGTATTTTTATTATTTTCTTTGTGGTTGCCATTGAAAAAAATTTCCTAAATATCTAAAATCGAGTTTAAGGTTTCTTCAGGTAGTTGGAGGGTTGGAACTTAAATAGTGGAAACACTGCTGTGGAGACACTATGCAATAGAATATACTATTGTCGCTGATAGCACACGTTGTTGACATACCTACCATATCTCCTAGCAAATGGACTCGCCCGTTCCATGTCACCGTCCTGCGCACAAACGAGAGAAACACAGTCACTTGTGAACGAGTAGTCTAACGTAACGGTGTCACTATGTTTCAAGAAGAGGATCAGAGGATTTGGATCAAGACTGAATGTGCCAGAGGTCATACAGGAAGACAGTGTCATCAAGGTCTTCAAGAGGCGTGCGGGGAATCAGCATTGCCGTACAGAACAGTGGCACGTTGGGTAAAAGCCTTCAACGAAGGTTGGCAAACTGTGGCAGACATGCGTCGGGCAGGTCGTCCTAACGTCTCTGAAGAATAAGTGTATACTTTTGCCGCGTTAGTGGACAGTGATCTTTTTCAAAAGTCGAAAGTTCGTCAGATCCCCAGCGTGGTGGAAGTTATTGTGATTCTCTTGTACTTCTGTGGTGGTGTCATCCTAGTGTATTATGTTCCTCCTCGCTAGACCGCCAAAACACAGTATTACGGTCCGTTTGCGAAAGAATCGGCAACCCTTACTGCACAACTCACCAATGAGTTTGCACGAGAATACGCGAACGCAAACAGCGCAAGATGTGGCTGCTGTGTTCGGTCAGTGGGACTTGATTCGATACCGAAGATGAAGGAACCACTTCGTGGCATTCGCATCAGGACAGTTCCAGGGATTCGACAGGCAGAGGATCGCTCCATTCGCACCATCAACAGAACAGGCTCTGCTTACGGTATACTGCGCCTTCTCCAACGTTGGCAACGAGTTCTACACAACACTGGCGACTACTTTGAAGGACGGTAACAGATGCAAACATGTAACGCTTTTGTATCGGTAATGAATAAATAGTTGTCACTATTTAGGCTCCAACCTTCGTATATAGTGGGTGAATAGTGTTATATCCAAGACAGAATTAAAATTAGTAGACGTTCTTAGGGCTTTCCAATTGACTCAAGATTTATTGCTGAAACAGTCCAGGTGGAATACATGAAACGTCTGCCTTTAGGGATCAGTAGTTCAAGTGCTAATGACGTGCTAAGTGTCCATCCATGAGAAAACTTGGTGCAATCTCCGTGGGAGAATGTGTTGACGCTGATTCTTACGATCCTCCATATGGCGAATACTCTGTTGGTGCGATCCTTTATTCCACGCCTGCTAGACCTGTGCACGTGGCTCTTAAAGAGCTGTGGGTTGACAAGTTACAGATGCCAATTTTGTCGTCCCATGATATCCCACACATCCTCAACTGGAAACAAATCCGAAGATGGTCCTGAACCAGGTTAGATGCAGCACGTCCTACAGAACACGTTGAGGTTCGCACGCAGTGTGTGGACGATCATCATCCTGTTGGAACAACACATAACTACAGGCCAATATCATTGATATCACTTTCCTGTAGAATTTTGCAGCATATTCTCAGCTCGAATGTAGTAAATTTCCTTGAGACGGATAAGCTTTCTATGAATCAGCACGGGTTTAGGAAACATCGTTCACGTGAAACTCAGCTTGCCCTCCTCTAATGACGTCTTGCGAGCCATGGTTGAAGGGCAACAGACAGATTGTGTTTTTCTCACTTTCAAAAAGGCATTTGACGCGTTGGGGCACTGCAGACTAACGAAGATACGAGCATGTGGAATAGGTTCACAGATTTGTGTCTGGCTGGAAGAGTTCCTTAGTAATAGAACGCAGTACGTTTTTCTTTACGAGGAGTGTTCATCAGAGACGAGTTTATCGTCAGGCGTGCCCCAGGGGTATTCTGGAGCTATTATATTATATATTATTTTCTATCTATACAAATTATCTAATGGACAGAGTAACTTGTAATTTACGGCTGTTTGCTGATGATGCTGTGGTGTATGGGAAGGTGTCGTCATTAATTGACTGTAATAGCATACAGGATGACATAGACAAAATTTATAGTTGATTTGAAGAATGGCAGATAGCTCTAATGTAGAAAAAGTGTAAGTTGATGCACGTGAGTAGGTAAAACAATCCCATAATGTTCTAATACAGCATTAGAGTGACCTTCTTGATACAGTCGAGTCGTTCAATATCTAGCTTAACTTTGCAGAGCAATATGAAATGAAACGAACTTGTAAGGACAGTTGTGAGTACGGCGGACAGCAGACTTCGGTTTAATGGCAGAATTTTGGGAAGTTGTACGTCATCTGTAAAGGAGACCGCGAATAAAACGCTTGTACAATCACGTCCTGAGTATTGCTCAAGTGTTTCGGACTCGCAGCAGATCAGTTTGAAGGAAGACATAGAAGCAGTTCACAGGCGAGCAGCTAGGACACTGGCGGTTTCGACAAATCCGCGAGTGTCACAGAAATGTTCCGGGAATCCAAATGGAAACAATGGTGTGGGCAAGTTTGAAGCCCTTACTCTTACGGGAATTAGTTTCATAACTACGAGTTTGAGTACTGTGGGCAGGGCGAAGCTGGGAATGTATATCTGACGGGAGGCGTGCTTAGGTAGTCCTTGCAGGTGTGGTGATCACTGTGTCCCCAGTGGTGTAGGGGTCAGCGCAACTGCCTAGAAACAGGAGACCCGGGTTCGAATCCCGGCTGGGTACACATTTTCAGCTTTGCCCAATCGCAGTTAATGTCATATATTCTATGAATATTAAACATGTTACATTTGAGACAAGTGTGCCCTGAGTGCCTGAAACAATTAAACTGTACGAAAAATAAAAAACAGTGGACACTCTTCATGTATTCTTTGAGATTATTAACTGATGTTCCATGAAAAATGTAGCAGTTTTCGTACTCACTATTCTCATTTGAGGACACCTCCCTATTGGTCTATGAAACATTTTTTTTTTTAATTTTTCTTTTAAGATAAATTAAGATTAATTCTTATTATTTTGGTGTGGTTTCTGTTCTTTCGGACATGTCCGAAAGAACAGACACCACACCAAAATAATAAGTATTTAGACGCGACGACGGCGTTAGCTTCAATTACTGCACCGTAGATGCGGTCATACGTTCGACCTCGCACGAGAATCCGAAATGGCGAGTGTATGAGGGCCTGAACGATAGGGGCGCTACAGCCATAGCATGCGACATGTGGGAATTTGAGACGGCCCGGAGGCGAGCACGGGTGACCAAGTGGGTAAGGCGACAGCTGGCCCAAAGCGGGAGACGCGGGTATGATTACCGGTCCGGCTCACATTTTCACTTGGCGCCATTGTTTCATTTCAGTGCCCTAAAGCAGCCACTGTCAATCCTTTCCTTCCTAAGCCTTCTTCCGTCCTCTCCTTTAACATTAATTTGCATAAGATTAATTCTCCACAACATCGACCTTAAGTTACCAAATAATGTTGTCGCAGCGCATTAATTATTAGATGATATCTTTGTATGACTCATTGTATTTTTTCTCTTTGGTGTAAAATAAAAGACTGTTGTTGTTGAAGTGTAACCAAGAGCAGTGCGTGTACTTATTTACTTGGAGCTACTCCCGCACATTTTTTTTTTTTTTTTTTTTTTTTTTTTTTTTTTTTTTTTTTTTTTTTTTTTTGGTGCCGAAACCCGGGAAAGGAGCGAAGAAAACGCCGCAGCTGCAAGAGGGAGGATTTCTGCACGCTACACTTCCGCCTTTGCTAATAAGGAGGAGCAGCTAAGCTGTTGTATTGAGGTATGATAAGCAACATTACGCTGCAGCAATCACGCTCGCGGAAACAGACTTCAACGCTTACTAAGTAATTCGCCTTGATCTGCCTTTCACGTAAAACTGCAGCTTCTTGAATTACTGCTGATAACACTGCTGTGAAGTATTGACTGTTCATTTTTCAGTTATTGAAGACCGGGAGTAGCTCGCAACTGTTATTATCTTTGGCTGTTTGCGCGCCGCTTTTGTCACTAGCAGCTGTCTACTTTGTTTACTCATTGCTGCCATAATATTTATTTGTGCACGACAACTAGTGTTTTGTCAGAAGATCAAGTTCCGACAGTTCTCCTAATATGTCGACAGAAAAATTACAGATTTTGAAAAGAAAGCGAACACATCAGAGATCGAATATTACTCGATTCGTCACAGCGATCGGAGAATTCTCAGCTGAGACACCGCTCTCCGAATTTAAACACTATAAGGCTCGTCTGGAGGAAACATTATCAATCGTTATACAGTTGGACGACGAAATACATGACCTTCTGTCAGAGGAGGATTACAATAATGATGTAATTGCATGTGAAGACTATATTGACAAGGCGAAGCGTGCCATTTTAATCGCGGCCGACGGCATTGAAAGAAAACTCTCTGAATCAATGACAACTTTAAGCGCTAGTCACGCGACCCTACCGGCCAATGCAGTTACTACGACAGTCAAATTACCGTCCATTAAATTAGAGCCCATCTCAGGAGACGTGGAAAGTTGGCCTAGATTTTGGGAACAATTTGAAAGTTCAGTGGATAGCTCCCCCTCATTGTCTACTGTTAATAAGCACGTCTTCCTGCGAGGCTATCTCGAAGGTGAACCGAAAATGCTCGTCGACGGTATCGCCGTAACAGCTTCCACTTACGAGGATACAAAGAGAATTTTGCGGGAACGGTACGGAGATCGTAACAGAATCGTGCAGGCGCACCTAGATTATTTAGATGCGATTACGCCTATTCAGTTCGCTTCTCCAGAGAATCTCAACTTAACATTCATAGAATGTAACCGAAGAATACAGGCATTAAAATCATTGGGAGAAGACGTCAATGCCTATGGCAGAGTGTTAGTTCCGAAGATATTGCATGCCTTCCCGGAAGAAATATGTCGCCGCTGGATAATACGCGTAAAAAGAAACAACTTCTCTGAAGGAGACGTTTTAAAGTTAATGGAGTTTTTATCGGAAGAAATAGACGGAGCGCTTATTTCTCAGAAGATCCGCGGAGAAGTACAACCAATTTCAAACGTGCTACTATCAGCTTCGGCTCTTAACATACAGTCTAAGCAAACTCGCTCTAAACGCAACAATAAGCGGAAGCCAGAGCCGTATTGCGTGTTCTGCGCTCAGCGAGGTCATTGGGCTCAGGACTGCCAAACCGTATTAGAGTTACAGGAGCGCCTAAAGATACTGAAGTCGTGTAACCGCTGTTTCCTTTGCCTCAAGCAAGGATATACTGTCAAAAATTGCGCAAAGAAAGGCGTGGCTCTCTGCTCTTTTTGTAAAGGCAACCATCACAGATCTATTTGTGACCGCAAAGAATCTAAATCTTGTGTAGCGGAAACGAATGCTAGTTCAGTGGGTAATGTAAACACAGGACGCACCAGTTTCACGCACTTACAGACAGCTTTTGTTTATATTACAGGACTCAAAGGCGAGGAAAAACTTACACGTTGTATTCTGGACGCTGGCAGTCAGTCCACCTTTGTCAACAGATCCTTGATTGCCAATCTGAATTTACAAGTGATTGACACTCGTGTCTTAAAGGTCGACACTTTTGAGTCCACAGCTACCACATCTGAAACACGCCGATGCGTCCGTCTGAATCTAAGAAGTATGTGGAATAACAAGCACGTTAGTATCAACAACGAGCTGAGACATGCCTATGACACGCAGATGTTGCAGTACATCAAACAAGACTATGTTGAGTTAGCTCCATCTGAATCACATACCGACACTTTTTATCTGCCACATCACATAGTCAAAAGGGAAAAACAAGGATCTATAAAATGGCGCATGAAGAAGGAGCACCATCTCTTAACGACGTTTTAGAAATTGGTCCTAACCTACTACCAGAAGTAATGGCTGTACTTCTACGATTCCGCTTACAACGTTTCGCCATTATAGCCGATATCAATCAAGTTTTCCTTCAGCTTGCTCTTCACTCAGATGACCGAGATCTCACGAGATTCCTGTGGTACAAAATCCCTGTCAGTGGAAACTTACAACCGA
The DNA here is from genome assembly GCA_026315105.1 of Locusta migratoria. NCBI lineage: Eukaryota > Metazoa > Arthropoda > Insecta > Orthoptera > Acrididae > Locusta > Locusta migratoria. The sequence continues at coordinate 232,786,884 of CM048751.1, read as the reverse complement.
TTCAAACAAGGGAGACGACTGTTTACCGCTTCAAACGCCTTCCTTTCGGTCTCACATGCAGCCCCTTCTTGTTATCAGCCACTCTCAGAGAACTGGCAACTATTTACAAGCCACAATTCCCCACGGCCGCAGCCGTCATACATAAGAATACATACATGGATGATATTGCAGCGGGAACTGAAGAACAAGACGAATTAGTGAATCTCTATTGCGAGCTGACCTCGCTGATGCAACAAATACACTTGCCATCGTCGAAATGGGCAACAAATTCACCACACCTGACCGAAATATGGAACCCCCAAGGACAAGACATAAAAATGAACGCTACACTATTGGGTGTATTATGGGACACGGCTAACGATGTGCTTTGTTTACCTCAAACGTCTATCATTGACAAAACGCTAGACATGATAGCAACTAAACGGAATTTGTTACGAGTTACTGCAAGCTTCTACGATCCTCTGGGTTTGGTATCGCCAGTATCCATCACCGGAAAAATTTTATTCCAAGACACATGGCTACTAGGATTGGGTTGGGATGAAATCTTGCCTCACCAGCTTGCTTCGAAATGGCGGACATGGTTATCGTCGCTTCCGGATCTATCCAATATATTTGTACCGAGGTGGATCTCTGTCTCAGGGAACAAAGGCTCGTACGTTCACGTTTTTTGCGATGCTTCTGAGCGAGTTTACGGTGCCGCCTTGTACGTCGTGTGTAAGGTCAATGGAAATACTTACACACACCTAGCATGCAGCAAAAATCGTTTAGCGCCAGTCAAGATAGTAACAATCCCCCGTCTTGAATTGCTAGCTGCATTGTTGGGAACGAGACTGCTGCGTTATTACTACAATGCTACCAACTGTGACATTGGCAATGCAATGCTCTGGACTGACTCTTCGATAGTTATAACCTGGATACGATCAAATTCTAATTCCTGGAAGACATTTGTTTGTAATAGAGTGACCGAAATTCAAACACACACTTCGCCGTCTCAGTGGAGACACTGTCCCGGAAAGGACAACCCTGCTGATTATCTTTCCAGAGGTGTCTGTCCGAAAACACTACAGGGATTATCTGTCTGGTGGAGGGGACCGACGTGGTTATCTCAGCACCCATCTCAAAGAAGGCCAGAAGATCTTCATGAAGTTACCACCTCTCCTTTCTCTTTAGAATATAAGAAATCATACATACCTTCGCAAATTTCACTTGTCCAGATTATAAAACCAGTAATAGATCCCACTAGATTCAGTTCTTACTGGAAGCTTTTACGCACAACTGCATTTGTTCTTCGCTTCCAAAGGAAACTTGCAAACAAAGAAAGGATCCACGGAGAATTCACTGCAGAAGAAATTACAGCAGCTCGTGCATTTTGGATTAAATCAGTACAGACAGAATGCTTCCTACCAGAAATCAGAGCTTTAATGGAGAACGTACCGTTGCCCAACAATTCAAAAATCAAGAATTTAAATCCATACCTAGATGAAGGACTACTGCGTCTAGGAGGTCGTCTACAGTACTCGGAATTGACTCAAGAGAGCAGCATCCATTCATACTGGAAGGGAATTATCATTTCACAAAGCTATTGATAATGTATACTCATATTAGATTGCATCACCTTGGGGTTCGGATTGTACACCTCGAACTTAGATCATTATTTTGGATTGTACATGCCCGTCGTGTCATAAAGACTGTCCTCCACAACTGTTTACCCTGCAAAATAGCTCATCACGTTGCAGGTCAAGCAATAGAAGCCCCACTACCTACAGATAGAGTGACGCCACACAAACCCTTCGAAGTCTCTGGAATTGATTTTGCAGGACCTTTATTCGCTAAAACTGGAAGAACAAGTACCAAGTGTTACATTATACTGTTTACCTGTGCAGTAACTAGAGCCATCCACCTTGAACTTGTTAGTGCCACCACGGCCGATAAATTCTTATTAGCCATGCAAAGATTTGTTAGCAGACGGGGTGTTCCACATACAATTTATAGTGACAACGCTAAGACATTTCATGCAGCTAACCGAGAAATATCTGAACTGTGGAAAACCCTCACGTCTAATCAAACCCACCAGTATACCGCCCAAATGAATATCACCTCGAAGTTCATCGCTCCACGTGCGGCTTGGTGGGGAGGCTTTTGGGAAACGAGGATTGGTTCTGTAAAGCGATGCCTTCGCAAAGTACTCGGGCGAAGCTGTCTGGATCAAGAGAGACTTCAAACTGTCCTTATAAGTATTGAAGCTGCACTCAATTCGAGACCTATCTCACAGGCCGATGACGAAGTGCTCACTCCAGCACACTTCTTGGTGGGGGGCAGACTTTCTTCTTTACCAAAAGGTCCCGAGCCCTCAAAGTCAACGGACTTAGTAAAAGAATTCAAACTCCAGCAGAAATTAACAGAAGACTTCTGGAATCGTTGGAAGAAAGACTACTTACAGCTACTCAGGAGTTTTCATGAAGTTAAGAACGTCAGGAGTCAGGAGTTTTCATGAAGTTAAGAACTGCAGGAAGACACCTTGCCCCGACATATGTGGAGAAGGGCGAGAGTAAAGGACTTACGGATAGGTCGGGATGGAGTTCATCGGACTGTTGTTCTCACTACGCCAGATCGAAGAGAGATTACCAGGCCAATCCAACTGGTTATACCACTGGAGATTGTCCAGGGTGGGGAGGATGTCGCAGCGCATTAATTATTAGATGATATCTTTGTATGACTCATTGTATTTTTTTTCTTTGGTGTAAAATAAAAGACTGTTGTAATTGAAGTGTAACCAAGAGCAGTGCGTGTACTTATTTACTTGGAGCTACTCCCGCATAAATGTGTTAGCAATTTTAATCATTGTCTGATTGATAATTCGTGCATGAGAGAAATCACTTTAGTGTCCTATCCTCTCCTCGTTCTTTAAGGTTTGTACACGGTGGGAAAAACCACCCTGTATTTACCATTGTTTCTCTTGTAAACACCCAAGACACAAGAGGGTTGTTGCGTCGGAGCTATTGGGGTAGAGGGGAATCCGAAATGCGCCGGAAATTCAGAGGTGCCTGCGGCGAAAGTGGCGGGAGGAAGAAGGGCGGCAGACCTCAAAGGGCCGGCCGGCGGAGCGGCGGGAGGGCTGAGGGCTGAAGGGCGCGCCCTGGCCCTTTGTGGGGCGAGGTGACACCCCGACACAACACAGGCGCCGACGCTCGAGGGCCTGCGGCTCAATGCCGCCGCTCTCCAGCCACTCTGGCGCGAGCCGCGGCAATCCCCAGACACTGCGAAATAACACCTGATCTGAAAGGAGGAGCTATCTGTTACTGGAGCTGAGCAGAGCCTGCGATAGCTGTTGTAATAGCTCGGTTTCTAAGGTGCGGGTCCTTTATTGGAGACCTGCTTCGCCCCTCGGGTTTTCGGTTTCGCTTCACTGTTGTCCCACTGTATCCGGCAGGGATGATCGCACTACCTGACGTGACAGTTTCGCGCTGAGCATCAAACTTACTCGTCAGGACTCTATAAGCTCAAAACTCTTCCTTCCGAACAGGCAGTGAGAAGCGCCGTGACCCAGTAAAAATGACGCTTCCGCAAAGCGCCGGCATCCGTGTCTACACAGGTTTCATATGAATAGATGGCAAGTGTATTTGAATACAAAGGCTGTGACGTGCAAACTGTCTGACGAGGTCACCTTCAGGTATCGGAAATTGAGTTTCGCATGAGATTTCGCGTGTTACTAGCATATTTAAGGGTGTGCACTCATAGATGTGGTTGGGACTGAGGGACGTTTTACAGAAAGTTCAGAGAAGGGCAGCTCGTTTTGAATTATCGCGATATAGTGGAGATAGTGTCACGTAAATGAAATGGAGTGGAAATCGTTAAAAAAAGGCATTGCTTATTGCAGTGAGATCATCATTATCATCACCACAATTAGAGACTGATTATGCCTTTCAGCGTTCAGTCTGGAACATAGTACCTCTATTAAAATTCCTCCATGTTCCCCTATTCAATGCTAACATTGATGCCTCGTCTGATGTTATGCCTTTTACTTCAAAATCATTCTGCACTGAATCTAAGTACTTTCTTCCTGGTCTACCTCGACTCCTCTTACCCTCCGCTGCCGAGCTCATGAGTCTCCTAGGTAACCTTACTTCTCCCACGTGTGTAACATGACCCCACCATCTCAGTCTATTCCGTCTAACTACTTCATCTGTGGTGTTCATTCCAAGTTTTTCTTTGTTTTCCTCATTATGGACACCCTCGTCTCATTGTTCCCATCTATTAGTACCTGCAATCATTCTTGCTACTTTCATATCTCTAACCTCTACCTTATCAATAAGGTAACCTGTGTCCACCCAACTTTCACTCCCATACAACAAAATTGGTCGAAAGATAGAGCGGTGCACTGCTAACTTAGTCTTGGTACTGACTTCCTTCTTGCAGAAGAGAGCAGATCTTAGCTGAGCACTTACTGCATTAGCTTTGTGAGGTGAGATCTATTTGCAAAATTCCTTTCATCAACTTTGTCTTCAGAATGCCAACATGTATTGTTACCACCCACCTACATAGGGATACATGATCATCATAATAAAATAAGAGAAATCAGATCGAAAATGGAAATATTTAGGTGTTTCTTTTTCCCGCGAGCTATCAGAGAATGGTGTATTATGGAGAAATATCATAAATGTGGTGTAATAAACCCTGTCCCCTGCATTTCATTGTGACTGCAAAGTATCTATGTAGATATAGGCCGCGGTGGAGTAGCCGTGCGCACTAAGGCGCCTTGCTGCGGTGCGTGCGGCCGTTCGCCGTAGGAGGTTCGAAGTTTCAAGCCCTCCCTCGGGCATGGGTGTCTGTGTGTTTTTATTGGTATAAGTAGTTTGTAAGTTTAGGGCCCGATGTCCACTGCAGTTGGACCTATAACTTTACAAAAAATTGAATTGTAGATGTAGAAGTTTTATAGCGCACTATCCAGGAAATTCCAAGGTAAACGACTCCAAAATTTTTCAGTCAGCACATTTAAGACAGATAAGCTTGTCATGTAACGAGGACCCGCAGCACGGTCGAGTACCTCAGGCGTTAGCGTCATGTGAACGATCCGTTTTTGAACCTACTCCCGAGAAGCATTTTATAAAACTGTCATTTCAACTGTCTGTCTATAAAAAAATCGGGCAACAGCTATACTCTGCTTTTCCATGAGGAAACAGGTGCCACTAATTTACAACAAATATTTATCATCTTCCATAGCTTACAAATTACCCAGCTTGGTATACAAATTTTAATGACAATAGTATTTAACGCTTTAATCTACCTGCAACCGTCACTTCATAAATAAAGTGAACTACTTTATGATACTATTTTATACCATTATTTTTATTTAAAAACTGCTATAATTTTATAACAATAAAAATAAAATTTTCCACCAGGTACGATCGGAACCTAATCATACGCATGACAATTCGGCTCGTTACTGCCTGAACATACTGCATCAGAGATCACTCTCACTACTAAAAAGGATGAATTTGTGTTGCGCTTGAGCTTTGGTGCCCTTTTTTTCGGAATTTTCTGGTTATTGCGCACTTACACATCCTTGACATATACCACTAACATACCAAGATATTTCCAAACAGATTTTCCGAGACTTGAAGGTCTCCTTATCAGTACAGTAATATAATCCTTTATTTCATTACACTGGTACTCGCGTTACCTGTGACCACACACACATACACACATTGGCCACAACATCTTGACAAATGATTGTGGCACCGTCTTTGTGACATTTTTACGTGGGCCTATGGCTTATCAAGCCAGTAGCAACACGGCATCTCTTGCCGCATTTGCCACGAGTATATTTAGTTGCTGAAGGAGGTGTAGTGGTAGTAATGTGAAGATTTTTCCGCCTCAATGTTTCTAAAAATCTTTCGTCATCCTTCATGCTTCCCACCTGTTGGCGTTGATGCCAACACTCTCGCTTACACGAGTCCTTGAATATCAAAGGACGACCTACACTGAAAGTTTTGCAAGCTTTCTTCTTCTACGTCTACATGGGAGACTCTGCAAATCACATTTAAGTGCCGGACAGAGGGTTCATCGAATCACCTTTATACTTTTTATCTCCCATTCCATTCTCGAATAGCGTGTGGGAAGAAAGAACACCTCAATCACTCCGTTCGAGCTCTGATTTCTCGTATTTTATTCTGATGAGCATTTCTACTTATGTAAGCGGAAGTCAACAATATATTTTGGCATTCGGAGGAGGATGTTGACGTTAAAGTTTCGTAAGTAGACCACGCCGCAGCGATAAACGCCGTTGTTGTATTGATTCTCATCCCAGATCCTGTATCATTTCCGTACCGCTGTCTCCCCTGTATCGTGACGGGCTGCCCTTCTTTCGATGACTTCCGTCAAACCTACCTGATAAGGATCCCACAGTGGGCAGTAATACTGCAAAAAAGAAAGGACAAGCTTAGTGTATGCAGTCTCTTTAGTAGTTCTGTTGCATCTTTTAAGGATCGGAAGCAAATGTGCCGTATTTGGCAGATTTTGTATTTATACTTCAATATTACGAAAGTGGGCAAATTCATTGTAACACCGCTTGAAATACATTTGCAAAAGACGTATTTTAAAGTAAGGTACGTCGTAATTAAGTACGGAGAAATTATGCCTACGCGAAGAAAACCTTTACTAAGGGTTCTGCCAATGAAACGCAGTCTGTGGTTCGCCTTTCCCTTGACATTATCTACGTGTTCTTTCCAGTTTAAGTATGAAGTAATAGTAATTCCTAGGTATTTTTGTGGAGTTTACGGCCTTCACTTTTGATTTATTTATCTTGTAAACAGAGTTTAACGGATTTCTTTTCGTACTCATGTGGACGACTTCACACTTCTCATTATGTAGAGTCAATTGCCAAATTGTACACCATACGAATATCTTATTTAGATTGTTTTGCAGTTGTTAATGATCTTCTGATTTACTAGAGGGAAAATGAAGGCGTCATCTGCAAACAACCTAAGAGAGCTGTTCAGATTTTCTCCCAAATCGTTTTTGTAAATAATGAACAGTAGAGGACCGCTAACACTACCCCGTGGAACGCCGGATATCACCTCTGTTCTAGTCGATGCTTCACCATCGATTACTACACACTGTGTCCTCTCTGACAGGAAATCCCCTATCCAGACAAATCAATCCATAAACACGCAATTTGATTAAAAGCCGTTTATGAAATTCGTTGTCAAAAGCCTTCTGGAAATCTAGAAAGACGGAATCAATTTGAGATCCCATGTCGATAGTACTCATCACGTCGTGTGAACGAAGACCTAGTTGTGTTTCACATGAACTATTTTTCTAAATCCATGTTGACCTGGGTCAATAGATAATTCTGTTCGAGATAATTCATAATATTGGATACAGGATACGTTCCAAACACTGCTGCAAATTGACGTCAATGATACAGGCCTGTAGTTTAATGGGCTACTCCTACTGCCTTTCTTGAATATAGGTGTGACCTGTGCAACTTTACCATCTTTTGGTACAGATCCTATGAGAGAGCGGTTGTATATGGCTGTTAAGTAAGGGGCTATCGCAACAGCATAATCAAATAGATATATAATGGGTATACAGTGCGGACCAGAAGACGTATTCTTGTTCAGTGATTTCAGTTGCTTCACTAGTCTGATATTTATTTGTAAGTTCCTCAATCCGGTCTCTTTCCGTAATTCGAAATCTGGAATATTGTTTTCGTCGTCTTTCATTAATGAGTTTAGAAAAGCTATGTTTAGTAATTCTGCTTTAGAAGCGTTGTCATCAGCGGGATCGCCATTCCTAATATGTAGTGAGAGTATTGTTAGTGGTTTGCCTCCAGTATGACATATGATCAAAATCTCTTTGGGTTTTCAGTCAAATTTCTTTTATTAATTTATAGTTTCCAAATGATATGCCAAGATCGAAAACAAACAATTTATTAAGTGACGACCGGTTTCGGTACACTGTGTCACCATCATCTGGTCATATATAAAATCGGATCATCTTCTTAAAAAAATTGGGTATACAATAAGAAGTCACTATATAAAAAAAATACATAAGTTAAAAACATGACAGCTTAGAGTATCTTGTAAACTATCATGTTTTTAACTTATGTATTTTTTTATATAGTGACTAATTGCAATGTTGCACTTCTTATTTTATACCCACTTTTTTAAGAAGATGACCCGATTATATATATATATATATATATATATATATATATATATATATATATATATATATATATGATGGTGACACAGTGCACCGAAACCGGTCGTCGCTTAATAGATTGTTAGTTTGAGATCTTTGCTTATCATTTGGAAACTATAAAACGAATTGATCGCCTCCAGACCAGACGATTTCAGGTAATCTTTTATTAATTTATCTGGTATAAATATGTGAATTTGTATCTTACGGGAGGCGTGCTTAGGTAGTCCTTGCCGGTGCAGTGATCACTGTGTCCCCAGTGGTGTAGTGGTCAAGGCAACTGCCTAGAAAGCAGGAGACCCGGCTTCGAATCCCGGATGGGTACACATTTTCAGCTTTGCCCATTCGCAGTTGATGCTATACATTCTGTGAATATGTAATGAAACTGTCAGTTGCTGTCCAATACTACTTCTATGAATTGAAGCCACATCTGGTCTACCCTTACGTTTACTGTTTGGAATGTGTCGAAACTTATCTTTCAAGAAGGAAGTTAGTGTATTTATGTCTGCTTCTCTGAACAAATATACTTTTCTTCTATTTTTGGTAACGTTGGGACTTTTGTTGCGCCTTGGTTGCACAGTGGTAGAGTGCCAGACTACAAATCCAAAGGTCGCGGGTTCGAGTCTTGCTAGGTCCTAGGATTTTTATCTGTCACTTTCCACTTCTTTCACCTCTGGCAGTGTTGCTGATGTGAAAAGTACCGAGGAGCACCGTGATTCGGAACCCACGTTAAACTGTAGGTCCCGCTATAACTGGCTGGGTAAGTCATTTCGAAGGTCGGAGGAAGGCAACGCCATACCACCTCCAAACAGGACCATGCCTAGTAAAGCACTCTGGTGTTCAAACCAATCTTCGGATTGTTGACTGCTTTACTTTTTTTTGTGTGTGGGGGGGGGGGGGGGGCTTTTAATATCCAATCTCGCTACGACAGCCGTGTGTTCACATACATGTATCAGTTTTGATGTTCATCATGAGCTCGGGATTATTTGTTGCAATGAGATCAAGTGTGTTTTGACATCCATTTACAACTCTAGTTGGCTCATGAACTAATTCTACGAAGTAATTCTCAGAGAATGCGTTGAGTACAATTTGGCACGATGTTTTATGCGTATTCCTGATTTGAACATATCATTTCACTAACAGACTGAGGGTAAAATGAAATCACCGCCTACTATTATTGTGTGAGTCAGGTACGTATTTGCATTTAGACACAGGTTTTCTTTGAACTTGTCTGCTATTGTATCGTCAGAGTCGGGAGGCCGGTAAAAGGAATGAATAATTAACTATTTACTATTTTCAGGTACAACCTCTAGCCATAACAGTTCACAGAAACTATCAACGTCAACTTCGCTACACGATAGACTACTTATGACTGCGACAAACACGCTTCCACCGACTTTGTTTAATCTATCCTTTCTGAACACTGATCTTTTGCAAAAACTTCGGCTGAACTTATTTCCGGCTTGAGCCAACTTTCACTGCCTATAATGACGTGTGTTACAGTGCTTTCTATTAACGCTTGGAGTTAAGGTACTTTCCCGACACAGCTATGGCAATTTACAACATACCGATAGTTCTTAGATCTACATGTAATTAATTACTTCAGTTTCCATAATACGTCGCCAGGTTCTTCATGAGAGTAATTTTTATCACTAAATTTGAAATTGAGGACATTTTAAATCATTTTAGCTTGTAGTCTCGTTCTTCATTTCTTACCACAACCTGTTGACCACGAATGATGTGCAAGATCTACTGTAAATAATCTATCATATAATTATTTTATAAATTCTCTTAAAATGATAAATATGTTTCTAATTGGAGACCAATCAATTTCGTCGTTCAGTACGAACAAATAAATATTTCTTGACATAATAACTGTTCGCGATACACAGACGTACGATTAACTCTTTTATTACGTGTAGAGTCACGTAGAACATTTACATGGGCTTCCTCTAACCAGAACTTCTGTACATTAAACCAGTGAAGACTTAATACGGAGTATCTTAAATGCTTACACATTTACAATTTTTTTATTATTTCCATTGTTAAATTCTTTTAACGTCATATTTTTAATTTAAAATCTAGAAACGGAAGATATCTTCCTTCGCCTTCTCACCTTCTATGGCCGTCGGGCAACGTAGTTTTGGCCAGCTACAAGTCTCTCCGAGGCTGCTGAGGGACGCGAAGAGACGACGCCCCGCATCACTCGTAGTTTTCAATGAAATATACATATAGTTCTTAACTATGTGTATATTTTATAGAAAACTACGAGTGACGCGGGGCGTCGTCTCTTCACGTGATAGTTCTTATCACTCTGGACTGAGCCGACATTCGTTGTGAGTAGCAGCCAGTTAATAAAGTCATATTGATTTCTTCAACTCCAAGCAAACATCGGTTATATTCAGATTACATTAAATGCCAGCTTACTCATCACAAGTGGCTTAGTAATTTGACTTCACTTAAACCACGTGCCTGACCCTTTGAAAATGTATATAAGAATGAGCAGCCGGTCGAGGTGGCCGAGCTGTCTGCGGCGCTCCAGTCACGGTCTGCGCGACCCCTACGGTCGGGGGTTCGAATCCCCCCTCGGGCATGGATATTTGTGCCGTCCTTAGTATTAGCTAGTTCATAAGTAGTTTGTAAGTTTAGGGACTGATGACCCTATAGTTAAGTCCAATAATCTCTACAAACATTTGAACATTTATAAGAATGAGCAGGTAATGACTGCACTCTCCAAAATGGGAGCAAACAACTTCGACCTTGATAACCCCTCTGCATCCCAGTTACTCTATAACACTGCATAAGTATATTGATAGTACTCAAGGGAATATCTACGGAAGGCAGTGAACTACGTTAAATTTAAACTCCCGGTAATGCCTATTTTGAGGAATACAACCAGCGTGAGCAGAAGTTGTAGGCCCAAGTACAATCAAACTAAAAAACAAAACACAAAAGAACAAAGAAAATCAAATACAAATATTTAAGTAACAATAAATTAGGTGGGTACAGTAAAACACATACACAATACATTTCACCAAGCTAGGTCCTGCAATACGGAGCTGCAAATAGTAGGGTAACTCAGGGAGAGTTGGACTACTCTTTTTCTTTAGGATTAAATTCATTGGTTTTTAATTTTTGTTTTACTTCTGTCAGCATTTTCCTATAGATTGTCATATAAACTTACATACAGTACGTTATTGAGGCCCTCCCACTCAAAGTGCAAGCCACACAACGAAATAAAAGTATACATCAGCGGTCCATCCCACCCGTAGGTGAATGGGTAAGATGGACCAGTCTAGTGGGAGAGATGGACCACGTAAATAATTGCTACACATGGAGAAATGTTCAAATGTTTGTAGAACTTATAGGACTTAACTACGGGGTCATCAGTCCCTAAGCTTACAAACTACTTATGAACTACCTAAGACTAAGGACGGCACAAATATCCATGCCCGAAGGGGGTTTCGAACCCCCGACCGTAGTGGCCGTGCAGACCGTGACTGGAGCGCCTCAGTCCCCTCGGCCACCGCGGCCGGCACACATGGAGAAAAGAGTGAATGGAAATCACGTATTTTTATTGGAATATGTAGTAATGGATACAGTAAGACATTTCAGACCAAAACAATTTTATCAGTATCTTGTAAATATTAAGCGAACACTGGATTTTCTTTGATTTGTAGATTTTGTGCCACCTTTAGGACATTTTTCTTCTTCCACAGCTATTACACTTATTATCCAATGATGAACAACATTCATGTGACCATCGTGAACAGGAATTACACTAAATCCAATCGTCTTTTTTGTTGGTTTCGTAATAGATTTCACCACACTCCACACATTCATCTTCATCCCATTCGTCAAAGCTATTTTCAGCATCTTCTACAAAGTCTTCAGTGTTTCAGCTTTCTGCATCTGATGAACATGGTGGATTGTTTGCAGCATTTTTCTTTTGTCGTATCTTGGGTCTCTTTCTCCTCCCTAAGCTCTGCTTTGTTGGTAGTCTTTGTTCCTTTTTTATCTGTTGCCTTTCTTTTTTCATCCCTCTTTCCCTTTACACTTTTAATATTTTCAGCAGAGCTCAACACTTTGGAGACAGTTGTGTGTCTCTTGAAATTCGGTGTTTTCTCAATAGAAGGAACAGGTTATATTTTTTCCAAAGGCTTTGTCGGTGTTTGCTTAGACATCGGAGTGGTTAGTTTTGATGTGGTAATCGTGGAAGTCTCAAATTTGTCGGAGTGGTGCTTGAAGTTGTCGGCGGAAGAACTCAGCTCTTTTGACGTGATTGGGGTCGCTAGGTTTGTTGCTGATCTGTGAACTGGTTGGTTAGCTTAAGTGCTGGATTCAGCTCCTATATTTGTTGGCACTGACGTCCGACAGAAAAGCATAGTCGGGGATTGCAGACATACTCAGTGGAATTATTTCGCATGTCTTGAAGCCGCTTGTACTGTTTCGACGGTGGCTGATTTAGCCCACGCTGAATTTACTAGTTTTCCAAACAGAAGACGGTTTATTTTTCGTCCTGGATTATTTAACAAGAAATTGTGCAAGCTTTGCGAAAATAGCTTTCGGTGATTTGAAAAATGTTCCATCCAATGGTTGAAACCAGTGGTATGTATGTGGAGGTAGACTCATTAAAATAATTCTCTGTTCCTCTGCAAACTACATAGTTTCCAAACAGCTTGTGTGAGAAAAATACCAACTATGCAAAAACATTTTATTCGATCAATTTTTAAAATATTAATGTAATTTCCATGGTCACTTAATATATACTTTATTGTGGTCCATCTCTCCCTAATTAAAATGCAGGATCCATCACTCACAAATACAACTGGTACATCTATCCCCATTGTCTGGGAGAGATGGACCACCCAGACTTCAGTCTGCAGTTTTAGAGCTCGGTGGCCATTTAAGGTTAGGTACATGCCAACACATTCGTCAAGCTTTTAGTAATAAAACTGCAGGAATACTGAGTAAAATGTGCCATAATACTAAAGGAACGTAACTACATGATAAAACTTTTCGACTTACCAAAACATAAAATGTGATTTTTCTCCTGAACTAAGAAGATAATGACAACAATACTTTTGCACGACGTTCGTTTAACAAAGAGCTTACTGACAACTGAACGGTAATGCTCTCTAGCGGCGCAGTCACGAAATACGTCACTGGTACGTCTCAACCAGTGGTCCAACTCACCCCAAGTTACCTTATCTTGTAGCTGTGATGCTACAGCTGACCACTTGATGCATTTACGAAACTATAATGAAATATAAAATAAAGATAAATGATTAATTAATGAAAGAGGTTTTATTCCAGTTTAATAATGCTAATTCAAACAAATGGCCGCATGGGATTAGCCGAGCGGTCTGGAGCGCCATGTTACGAATCGTGCGGCCTTCTGCGTCGGAGGTTCGAACCCTCCCTCTGGCATGGATGTGTGTGTTGCCCTTAGGTTTGTTTAACTTAGTTTAAGTAGTTTGTAAGACTAGGGACTGATGTCCAACGTAGTTTGGTCCCATAGAATTACAAACATCTGATCATCTTTTAACATCAAACACGTGTTTATATCTACCCGAAATTGTCTTACACAAACAAAAGTAACAAATTAGAAACGAACGTTATAAGATTAGCAGGGCAGATGCGTTAACTCTTTTATGTGAACTTTAACAAAATCTCCATCGACACTAAATGTATGTTACCATCACACAACACGAAATAATCGTCAGGTCAGACTAGTTCAAATATTAGTCCGACAAATAATATATCAACACTCGTAAATTCTCGTGTAGAATCACAATTCTGTAATAAAAACGGAAAAAAACGTTTGTTAAACTGGCACTCCTTAGCCCTTGCCAAAGTCCCGACAAAGCGGCCGTTTGCTGATCAGATTCTAATACTGTCGCAAATGAAACACTTCAGCTACCCAGACAGTTCCTTCGACTTCCAAGAAGAGGCATAAAATGTCCTTAAAGCCGCAAGGAGCTCTCCTCACGAGCAGTCTAAGGCTTTACCACAGCGGTTTTGTGCCCTAGCCACTCTATCATTGGCACATCGCCGTCCCCTCCAAAAAGTAGCAGAGTTCTCAACATAAAAGTTTGTTTCAATTTTGACCACTTCCAATCTAACCTAACATTTTCACAATTTTAAATAGAAAAGTTATAAACATTCAGATCCCTTGAAACTGAAGTTTAAGAAATAAATAAGCCTGCTTTCATGAACCTCGCCACTTACACTACACAATATTTACGTAACGATAGTAGGAACATGACAAATTTTCATTAAATTGTTATATTAATTTGAGAACAAGCGGTGCATATCATGCTGCTTGCAATTGCTGTGTTACTGTAGAAGGTACAATGATCTGACTTTTTTCATAATAAATTAATATAACAAGTGTAATAAATCCTTAATAGATCGAGTGTTTCACTTTCAAGATGATGGCACTCGGTAATAAGCTGTTATCTACGATGTAGTTTGGTAAAAAAGCATGACACATACTAAAGTTGGGAATTTTTTTTTTCAAGCCGCGGCGAAATATCCGTGCGCACTGATTCGCCGTGCTTCGGTGCGCATGGCCGTTCGCCGTCGGTGGTTCGAGTCCTCCTTCGGGCATGGGTGCATGTGTTGTCCTTAGGTTAGTTTAACCCTTTCAGTCCCACATTATGAAATCAGCTTTGGAAAAATTAGAATTTGGTGTTTTATGTATTAATACAGTGCAGTAAACATCAAAATATGTCTTTAAAATTTCAGGTCGAACAATTGATTTTTCATGTCATGTATTTCATGCACAATACAGACGTTTGTATCGATGTATTTTATTACGTGGACGTTATTTTGTTGATAATTAACACTGCCAGGTCAATAATGCTAGTATAATCTTCGCCACAGCACCAAAGACAAGACAAATCACTGCCGGAATAAAATAAAAGGAACCACACTCACGCTCACACTCAGCCACGTACAGACGGCAAGGCAACACAACCCCCAAGATGGATAGATTATTGCCTCAGAAGTGGCTACAAGCTGCATCAAGTGGCAAAATATACTAGAAGCATGTTGTTCATCAACAAAAATGCAACTTTCAGGACTAATGCACAAAACACTGTATAAATCAACTTTTAATACGTTGTTGTCCAGGAACAAGACTGGGAATGATAGGTTAACTTAGTTTAAGTAGTTTGTAAGCTAGGGACTAATAACCAAGCAGTTAAGTCTCATAGATTTACAAACATTTGAACATTTTTGAATTTTGTTTAATTTTGCTATATTCTGATGTTGTGAACAGTAACTTTTTGAAGATTTCAAGGTATTAAAAATATGGATGGTTCAGGCGATGCGCCTAATTTTTCTGACATCTTAGATGCCTTCAGAAATGATGAGACAGCAACATTGCAATTTATTATTTCTCAGTTAAGAGAGTGACTATTTTTTAAGAATCCGGCATAGCGCCCATTAAGACATTCCTTGACTTCAGCTCCTAAGCATGGGTTTACCCATTTCCGGCATTTCCCCTTGGTCTAACACCGTCTTTGGTGGTTTGTTCATGGGAAATGCAGCTACCCGATCACTCACGTATCCCTACCAATAGGGATACGCACGTCTCGCCTTGCCTTCCATACAATTCCAGAATTCAGTGAGATATGGAGTATGTTTAGTCGTTGTATTGTCATAGAGTTTGGGACAGTGGCCGGTCGAACTGTCACATAGGAAGAGGAAAAATGCATGTCCAGTAGATGCAAAAACTGTTAAACACGGCCTTGGTGACGTTTTATGGCCTGAAGATGATAGGGACTGCCAATGTAGTACTGAAACCTGTTGGATAATGAAACAATAAAGGTCAGCCGTAATAATATTCGGCAGTTGAAACATAAATAGTGGCAACACTGCTGTGGAGACACTATGCAACGGAATCTACTATTGTCACTGATAGCACACGTTGCTGATAAACCTCCGAGCAAATGGACTCGCCCGTCCCACGTCACCGGCGTACGCATAATCGAGGGAAATGCAACCTGTGAGCGAGCGGTCTTACGTAACGGTGTCACGTTTTCGAAACAGTAACAACGGAGTTGGATCACGATTGAATGTCCTTGGGCATGCAAAAAATTTCATCTAGATGGGTTCCGCATGAACCGACAGAAATGCAGAAATGGAGGCGTTACGATGCTGTTCAGATGCGCTTGCAGCACTATGAGCGCGAAGGAGAGGCTTTCTTAGGCCGTATCGTAACACTGGTCCACGTCGTATGAGTCAAAACTGTAACATCAATTCAACGAATGGCGTCATTATGGGTAGCCGCGAAAGTCGAAAGTGTGTCAGACCCCAGTATGATGAAAGTTATGGTGATTCTCGTTTATGACTGTGATTGTGTTATCCTAACGGATGACTTCCTCTACGGTAGGCCGTCAATGCACAGTATAGCTGTTCGGTTTTTTAGCATCACCTGCGATCAGCATTGCAAAAGGAGCTGCAACACTTTCTGCGCAACCCACCCATCATTTTGGACGACAATGCGCTAGCGCATACACCGCAAGCTGTGGCTGCTATCTTCGGTCAATGGGACTGGGAGGTACTGTACCGTCTACCATACTCCACAGACTGAAGTCCTTGTGACTGATTTGATACCGAAGATGAAGGAATCACTTTGTGGCATTCGCTTCAGAACTGTTCCTGAGATATGACAGGCAGTAGACACCTCCATTCGCAACCATCAACAGAACAGGTTCTGCTAACGGTATGGTACACCATTCACATCACTAGCAACGGGTTCACACAACGGTGGTAACTACTTTGAAGGACAGTAACAGGTGCAAACACGTAACGCTTTTGTATCGGTTGCCACTATTTAAGTTCCAAACATCGTGTAAATATTTTGAATCACATACGGAGTATGTATCCACAATGTCACAACATACAGGGCATAAAGAGTCACTTTTACACGTACTGAAATAATTCACCCAACAATATCACGCCACACCTTATTCTCTAACAGACTGCATGAAATTAATTACCAGTCCGTCAAATCTGGGCGCGCACCGGCACCAGGAATTTCCAAACAAAGCCTCTGAATATTTGTACCACAGAACCTCCAAACAGAAGAGCGGAAGAGAGGCTCAGCAGAAACAAAGCTGGAATCCACCGCGCTGAACCCCGGTCGCTGCACCAAACTCACTCGCCGGAAAACATGAGCACAGACCGTCAATGGCCCATCTCCGGACCTACCCCAAATAGTCACGTCGGTCACCTACAGCAACCGCCCAACCGCCGTGCACGCCTTCTGTCGTCCAGACGCCACCGAAAACCGCCCTCTCACGTCCTTAACACCTATTTTACATGACGATCGAAAGTTCACAAGATATTTACGGCAGTGCTCCAAGCGTACGAACTCCGTACTAATGATGTGTGGTCATACAGGCATGGTTGCGTTGACACGATGAACTTCGGCCTACGCATGAAAGCAGCGCCTCTGTGAAAATTCGGGGGTATCCGCGAATTGTTTACTTTTGGGTGTATGGCATTGGGGATGATATTCTACTTGTGAAGTTTATACTGGCAGCGTTTGCAGGAGCAGTGTAATATTTGATAAAGCACAACAGCGAAGAAGAAACAGGAGTTGAAGGAATTCTTGGTTGAGCAGAAGGGAGGAAGAAAGAGATGTGCAAGCTACTGCAAGCTAATGAAGGAACTCGTGCTCAATGACTCCAATGAAGTCCGATTTTTTTTTTAATTTTCTTTTACGAATGAACTTCGAGTGTTGCTTTCGTTTGTCCAAGGACAAATTCAAAACTAAAATATGGTGATGAGAGAGCGTACTTCGCCAAGATGTAGGTACAAATTACTTACACTTGAGTCGTATTTTCAGCTTTGTTCAATTTATACATCGGTTAGCAACAGGGAAATAGTTCAGAGGCCAAACTTTGCCGCGATGGAGTGGCCGAGCGTTCTAAGGCACCTAGGTTTACAAACTACTTACACCAAAGTATGCTGCGGACAACACACACATACACACGGACGAGGAGGACTCGAACCTCCGACGGCGAGCAACCGCACGCAAAGCGCCTTAGAGCGCACGGCCACTACACCGCGGCACCTTCAGTTCCATAACTTTTTATGTTCGAAACTCAGATGTTATATGTAAATTAAATTGCAAAGTTTTTCAAAGTAATGTTTGTTCTGATTGTCACAACGTACTAAAACAAAATCAAATAGCCTCCTATGTAACTCAAGCAGTGGACATAATGCCTATTTCCCAGTGGTTTAGTAGGTGGAGGTGTAACAAAACAAAAAACAAAACATAAATCAAAACATGAACGTTATTCTAAGTAATTGGTTAGCAAATGAGGCATTTAAATAACAAAGATTCTTACTGCAGTTTCTAGACAGGGTTTAGAACATAAATAAAAAGTAATGAATACAGACTACACGACTTATTTTTTTAACATTTATTGCCTGAAAAATAGCTTTACAAAATCGAAATATAACAACGGCCTGTCTAAAAAGTAATCTCACTTCAGCGGATCAACTTCAAATTGCAATATATTTGTTAATTAATGAAAAAACTTTAAAACATGACTTTGATCATTAAGAGCAGTTCGGCTATGTGCACAAATGTCCAAAATATAACACAAGTATCAATCTGGTAACGTTCAATTCAACATAATTTTAGAAACCAAGAACTCGAGGAAATTTTCATTCATCCACACACTTGAAACAGATTGACAATTCGATTACGATCTGTTCTGAGAAGAGAATGGTTAGTGCGAGACACACTATCCTAAGTCTATCCATTCTGTGATGGACCTGCCCACTGTATAGCATGAGGACTGCTATAAAAAGTTCTTTATAACCTCAGGACCTACGTAAAAAAAAAAAAAGACGGCGTCTGGGACATGAAGGTATTTCTGCAGCAATGGAAGAGATAATTACACTACTGACCATTAAAATTGCTACAACAAGAAGAAATGCAGATGATAAATGATTATTCACTAGACAAATATACTAGAACTGACATGCCATTACATTTTCACGCAATTTGGGTCAATAGATCCTGAGAAGTCAGTACCCAGTACAACCACCTCTGGCTGTAATAACGGCCTTGATACGCCTGGGCGTTGAGTCAAACAGAGCTTGGATGGCGTGTACAGGTACAGATGCCCATGGAGCTTCAACACAATACTACAGTTCATCAAGAATAATGACTGGCGTATTGTGACGAGCCAGTTGCTGGGCCTCCACTGACCAGACGTTTTCAGTTGCGGAGAGATCTGGAGAATGTGGTGGCCATGGCATTAGTCGAACATTTTCCATATCCAGAAAGGCCCATACAGGACCTGCAACATGGGGTCGTGCCTTATCCTGCTGAAATGTAGGGTTTCGCAGGGATCGAATGAATGGTATAGCCATGGGTCGTAACACATCTTAAATGTAACGGCCAGTGTTCATGGTGTTGTCGATGCGAACAAGAGTTGACCGTAACGTATAACTAATGGCACGCCATAACATTACGCCCGGCGATAGGCCAGTATGGCGATGACGAATACACGCTTCCAATGTGCCTTCACCGCGATGTCGCAAACACGGACGCGACCATCATGATGATGTAAACAGAACATGGATTCATCCTAAAAAATGACATTTTGGTATTTGTAAACCAGGTTTTTTGCGTACACCATCGCAGGCCATCCTGTCTGTGATGCAACGTCAAGGGTAATCGCAGCCATGACCTCCATGTTGCTGCAAACGTCGTCGAACTGTTCGTGCAGATGGTTGTTGTCTTGCAGACGTCCACATCTGAGGGATCGAGACATAGCTGCACTATCCGTTACAGCCATGCGGATAAGATGCCTGTCGTCTCGACTGCTAGTGATATGAGGCCGTTGGGATCCAGCACGGCGTTCCATATTGCCCTCCTGAACCCACCGATTCCATATCCTGCTAATTGTCATTGGATCGCGACCAACGCGACCAGCAATTCCGCGATTCGATAAATCACAACCGCCCTACTCTACTATTTATCAAAGTCGGAAACGTGATGGTATGCATTTCTCCTCTTTACACGAGGCACCACAAGGCCGGTCAACTACTGTTTGTGTATGAGAAATCGCTTGGATACTTTCTTCATGTCGGCAAGTTGTGGGTGTCGCCACCAGCGTCAACCTTGTGTGAATGCTCTGAAAAGCTAATCATTTGCATTTCACAGTCGGTTAAATATCGCGTGTGTAGCACCTCATCTTCGTGGTGTAGCAATTTTAATGGCCAGGAGTGTACATCGAAATAAGTGACGACTACAAGTTCTTCGTGGGCGAGGTGACAGAACAAGTATCAGGGAGAGCACCCCATATATACTCACGGAGAGAATGAGAGATAAGTATGGAGATCGAATTGCTTTCAGCAAGATTCTAAGAAGAAAGACTGTTGTGTAGTTTTATTGAGCAGGTGAAAAAGTTTTGAATTATTTGTGGTATTTTTTGAGATACAAAGAGGGACAAATTGAATGGAAGAGAATAGAAACTGCAGCTGCTACAATAATCTCGGAAGATATTGAATCAATGACATATGACAATCCTGCATTTGCATCTTGTGAGAAATTCTTCATGGGAGCTGAAGAATTGGTACATTGACCCCTCTGTATGCAATGTATTGCATTGCAGAAAAAAGGGCAAAACATAAGATGAAAAGAAGTTGACATCCATAAAGCATGCTCTCATTACTGTCATCCGCCTTTGTATGCGGTGCTCTTCCTGACACTTGTTCCGACAACTTGTCCATGGAGAGCTGGCTGTCGTTTCTATATCATTGTAATTAAATGTTTCCTCCAGTGCTGCAGAAATGTCTTCATCTTCCGAACGTCCTCTTTTTCTTGACTTCTTTTAGTGGTCTTCGTGATATACAGTATATGCAGAATGCAGTTCCATGACTGATTGGATACGTCTTAGGATGGCGTCTCTCCTCACTCAACCTTACTCAGCTGTGCACAGGTCGTAATTGAATTCTCGTACGTTAAGGAGTGTTCAATTTAAACTTACCGACGCAAGTCAATGGGCTTTATCTTTTGTTTCTTATAAAACACTTTTTCTTACTTACTTACTTATCCATGGCTTGGGCCTTAGTGGCCATATGCCTGCTCTACACTCCTCCTCTATTGCTCCCGGTTACGAGCCTCTTGCAACCAATCACCTACTCCTAGTCTCATGTCTTCCGTGTGTCTGTCAACATTGTCTTCATCTTGTCCGTGATCGTCCCCGGTATCTCCTTCCAGCTACCGTTCCCAGCAACACATCACGGGGTATCCTCCCTTCGCTCATCCTTGCTACATGTCCAGCTCAGGTCAAACTTCTTTTCTTCAGTCTTTTTATAATGTTCGGCTGTGCGTAAAGCTCTTAATTCTTGTTTTTTTTTTCGAATTCTCCATTCTCCTGTTTGTGGATCAATCACAGTACCATAGATTTTTCGGAGGATTTTTCGTTCCAAAACCAGTAGTTTCTGTTCATCTGTTCTTCTGAGGGTGAGGCTTTCACAACCGTACATAACCACTGGTATAATCATACTTTGATGCAAACTGGTCTTGAAACTTCTTGTCAGGGACCTTTCCTTTAGCACGTCCTTAAGGCTAAGGTATGCTCTATTGCCTCCAACAATTCTTACATTTATTTCAATTTCACAGAGGTTCTGATCACTAAAGAGGCTACCGAGATATTTGAAAGTACTCGCCCTTTTGAATCGGATATTGTCCACCGTGAGCGGGTCCCCATCACTAGCCGACTTGCTTAGGACCATGTATTGCGTCTTGTCTTCACTGACTTGCAAGTCTGCTTTACTGGCAATCTGGTAGTACGAGCTTGCCATTTTTCTCAGCTCTTCCCTACTGCCGCTGATTAGGATTACATCATCCGCATCAGCCAGTCGAGTCACTGACGTCTAAGGATATTCCAGTGGGACCAGTTTTCATAAATTCCCGATCTATTTTTTCTAGCACAAGTTAGATTAATATAGGGAGAGTGAATCTCCCTCTCTGAGGCGAGTTCGAACTTCAAAGTATTCTGATAGAGCAGTACTTGTCCGCACTTTACAGAGTGTTTGTTCTAGACACATCGCTACCAAGCGGATTATTTTAGGTGGAAACTGGAAGTCTTTTAGTACTTTGATAATAATACCCCTGTGTATGCTGTCATAGGCTTTTTTAAAGTCGATAAAGAGCATGTGCATATCAGTATTATACTCCCAGCATTTCTCCGTTGTTTGTCGTAGGGTAAACAGGTGGTCCAATGTTGATCTATTGCGTCTAAAGCTACATTGGTAGTCTCCTACAACGTCTTCAGCAAGTTGTAGTATCCTATTTAGGAGGCACAGTGATATTACTTTATAGCTGACATCTAGTCAGTCACATACCAGGGGGTTGTTCTTTTTCAGCAATGGGCAGATGATAGCCATTTTCCAATCTTCTGGGAGAGTTTCTTGCTCCGAGATCTTCTTTATGAGGCTTGTCTTCTTCTACAGACTTAAAATAAAATTCCACCCCCATGAACCACAGACATTGCCGAGGTGGGGTGGCTTGCGTGTCTCAACGATGCAGACAGCCGTACCGTAGGTGCAACCACAACGGAGGGATATCTGTGGAGAGGCCAGACAAACGTGTGGTTCCTGAAGAGGGGCAGCAGCCTTTTCAGTAGTTACAGGGGCAACAGTCTTGATGATTGACTGAGCTGTAACATTAGCTAATGTGGCTTTGCCACACAGTTACTGCGAACGGCTGAAAACAAGGGGAAACTACAGCCGCTACTTTTCCCGAGGACATGCAGCTCTACTGTATGGAAATATGATGATGGCATCCTCTCGGGTAAAATATTCCGGAGGTAAAAATAGTCCCCCATTCGGATCTCCGGGCGGGGACTACTCAGGAGCATGTTGTCATCAGGAAAGACAATACTGACATTCTACGGATCGGAGCGTGGAATGTTAGATCGCTTAATCGGGTAGGGAAATTAGAAAATTTAATAAGGGAAATGGATAGGTTGAAGTTAGATATGGTGGGGATTAGTGAAGTTCGGTGGCAGGATGAACAGGATTTCTGATCAGGTGAGTACAGGATTATAAATACAAAATCAGTTGGGGGTATCACAGGAGTAGGACTGATAATGAATAAGAAAATAGGAATGCGGGTAAACTACTATGAGCAGCACAGTGATCGCATTATCATTGTCAAAATAGATACGAAGCCAACACCGACCACAGTAGTACAGGTTTATATGCCAACTAGCTCTGCCGATGATGAGGAGATCGAAAAAATATATGAGGAGCTAAAGGAAATTATTCAGACAGTTAAGGGAGAGGAAAACTTAATTGTGATGGGACACTGGAATTCGGTAGTAGGAAAAGGAAGAGAAGGAAAAATAGTAGGTGAATATGGACTGGACAGGAGGAATGAAAGAGGAAGTCGCCTGGTAGAATTTTGCATGGAACATGATTTAATCGTAACAAACACGTGGTTTAAGAATCACAAAAGAAGGTTGTATACTTGGAAGATACCAGGAGACACCGGAAGGTATCAGATAGATTTTATAATGGTAAGACATAGGTACCGGAACCAGGTTATAAACTGCAGGACATACCCAGGGGCAGATATAGACTCTGACCATAACTTGTTAGTCATGAACTGTAGGCTGTAACTGAAAAAAACTGCAGAAAGGTAGGAAAATAAGGAGATGGGACTTAGATAAATTTAAGAAAAGTGAAGTTCTGGAGATTTCAGAGGGAGCTTTAGGCAACAATTGACAGAAACAGGGGGAAATAAAACAGTAGAAGAGGAATGCGTAGCATTGAGAGATGAAATAGTGATGGCAGCAGAGGACAAAATAGGTAGAAAGGCAAGACCTACAAAAAATCCTTGGATATCACAGGAAATACTGAATTTAATTGATGAAAGGAGAAAATATAAAAATGCAGTAAATGAAACAGGCAAAATGGAGTACAGACGACTAAAAATGAGATTGACAGGAAGTGCAAAATGGCTAAGCAGGAGTGGCTAGAAGCCAAATGCAAATCTGTAGAAGAATGTATAAGAAGGGGAAAAGTAGATACCGCCTACAGGAAAATAAAAGAAACATTTGGAGATAAGAAAAACAGCTCTACGAATATCAAGAACTCAGATGGGAAACCAGTTCTCAGCAAAGAAGGGAAAGCTGAAAGGTGGAAAGAGTACATAGAGCAGCTCTACAAAGGAAATGAACTTAGAGACGAAGTTGTGGGAAGGGAAGAGGAAGTAGATCAAGATGAAATAGGAGATACTATACTGAGAGATGAATTTGACAGAGCCCTGAAAGACCTAGGTCGGAACAAGGCCCCAGGAGTAGATGACATACCCTCAGAGCTACTAAAATCTCTGGGAGAGCCAGCCATGACAAGACTGTTTGAACTGGTGTGTAGGATGTATGAGACAGGCGAAATACCCTCCGACTTTAAGAAAAATGTAATAATACCCATTCCAAAGAAATCAGGCGCAGACAGGTGTGAAAATTACAGAACCATTAGTTTGATAAGTCATGGTTGCAAAATTTTAATACGAATTATCTACAGGAGAATGGAGAAGCTGGTAGAAACTGACCTCGGGGAAGATCAGTTTGGATTCAGGAGGAACGTAGGAACCCGGGAGGCAATACTCACTTTACGTCTTGTCTTAGCAGATAGATTAAGGAAAGGCGAACCTACATTTTTAGCTTTTGTAGATTTGGAGAAAGCATTTGACAATGTTGACTGGAATACACTCTTTCAAATTCTGAAGTCAGCAGGCGTAAAATATAGGGAAAGGAGAGTTATTTACAACTTGTACAAAAGCCAGACTGCAATTATTAGACTCGAAGGGCATGAAAGGGAAGCATCAGTTGGGAAGGGAGTAAGACAGGGTTGTAGCCTTTCTCCGATGTTATTCAATTTGTACATCGAGCAGGCGGTGAAGGAAAGCAAGGAAAAATTTGGAATAGGGATTAAAGTTCAGGGGGAAGAAATAAAAACATTGCGTTTTGCTGATGACATAGTAATTCTGTCAGAGACAGCAAAGGATCTGGAAGAGCAGTTGAATGGAATGAACAGCGTGTTGAAGAGAGCGTATAAAATGAACATTAACAAGAGCAAAACAAAAATAATGGAATGCGGTCTTAGAAAATCGGGCGATGCTGAAGGAATTAGATTAGGTAACGAAACAATGAAGGTGGTAGATGAGTTTTGTTACTTGGGTAGTAAAATAACATGCGATGGCCGCAGTACAGAGGATATAAAATGCAGAATGGCAATGGGAAGAAAAGCATTTTTGAAAAAGAGAAATTTGCTAACATCGAATATTAATTTAAGTGTAAGGAAGTCTTTTCTGAAAGCATTTGTGTGGAGTGTTGCCTTGTACGGGAGTGAAACATGGACGATAAGCAAGGCGGACAGGAAGAGAATAGAGGCTTTTGAAATGTGGTGCTTCAGAAGAATGCTGAAGATTAGGTGGGTAGATCACATAACTAATGAAGAGGTACTGAACATAATTGGTGAGAAAAGGAATTTTTGGCATACCCTGACTAAAAGAAGGGATCGCTTGGTAGGACACATTCTTAGACATAGGGGAATCGTAAATTTTAGCATTGGAGGGAAGTGTGTGGGGTAAAAATCGCAGAGGGAGACTAAGAGACGCGTATAGTAAGCAGATTCAAATGGATGTGGGTTGCCGTTCTTATGAGGAGATGAAAAGGCTTGCTCAGGATAGAGTAGGGTGGAGAGCTGCATCAAACCAGTCTCTGGACTGAAGACCATAACAACAACAACAAAATAAAATTTCGCTTCAGCCGAACGCAAATGTGGGGGAATCACGGATAGTTGAAGCCTGTTGCTCTGAATTTGTTTTAATTGAATGTGCTCTTATGTATTCTTTCCTGCAAGACTTATGAACGACATAGTGAATCTTGTAC